>OZ024879.1:12048693-13248693 GCA_964017185.1 Rugalucina vietnamica | reverse complement strand
TTAAAATATATTATTGTATGAGTTGAGATATGCTAGATTTCTCAAGATTTTATGCTAGTTACATGTACATACAAGTATATGAGTTAGACAGTCTCATACTGTAAATTTCCAATGAGCATGGACTATCATTGTAAAAAGTTTCATTGATAAGACTTCACTTGTAAGATACTGACCAATCAATTTACACAAAGTGTCTTAAATTAGAACATTTACCCTTTGTGATTCAGCATGGTCAAGGCAAAGAAAAAAAAGAAGTAAACAACATGAAATTATTATATATCAATTTTATTTGCATATTTTCACTTTCTTTAGGTATGTATAAAGTTTATTTGAGGAAGTTTGTTTTGATTTGGATTTCTAGTGTTCTCTGGTTATCATATTTCCATGTATAGAGTTATAATTATGAAGACAAACAATAGATTTTTCTGTGCACTGATACTGTAAGTATCCAAGTGACAGTATTGATTTTTCTTATACACTGACTGACTGACTGACAAACAGGTAAATTCGCTTGTCCACGCTCATTGGAAATTAACAGTAAGTTTATATATAGTAAGTGGCCATTACGAAAACTTGTCCATGCAATATACAGAGAATTTTTTTCTGCTGTAAAACATGAAAATTTCATTGAAAACATTTTGATATTTTCAAAAAGTTTGCTCAAAACATTGATTGTGGATACATGTTAGAACCGCCTCTGACCCACAATCTATGTTTTTGAACATAGGTACACCCCTGCAAACCACAGTTTTACTATATAAAAGTGGGGTTTAAGGAGGTATTTATTTCATGGACATGTTTTCCTGATGCTATATATTTCAGAATCCGTTCTTGGTGTTAGATTTGCCGTCAGATGATTGTGTGCACCAGATAGTCTGTAGATCTATGCTTATAAGGTATGGTTTAACGTGGATTGATATATTTACAAAGTCCCTAACCCCCCCTAAACTTTGAACATGTTGTTCTCAGTCCTGGGATACAGATCATTCATGATATTACATCTCCTGAAAGGGCTATGAATGACAAACGTTATCCTAGTAATATAACCAGAATTTGTATTTGCATTTTCGTGCATATTGGTAGTGAAATGCACTGTTAGTTTGAAAACTGCTTTTATTTTTCTTGCATTGTTTTACGCTTAAATAAGAAATATTGTGGGATGAGTGTTGGCACGGTAGTTAGTAAGTAGAAAAATCTATCAACTGCTATCATTTTTGTTCTGTTTGAAACAATTCTTACCGAAATATCTGCAGACAAAAAGCCCTTTTTTTGAGACTAATCAAGGTCAAATTAATGGGCTTATTTGTTATGTAAAAAGGCTATGGAAATATACTGTATATGTATGTTCTACCTGAATGAACAGACTACCTGTCCTATTTTAACAGGTATACACAGCGTGTACATACTATAATGCATATAAATATACTGTACAAAATAATTTTATCTATGTTTTATTTGAGACATGTCTCAGAGGACTTTAAATCCAACGTTACTTCAACACCACACAACAATTGTTTTTACCCTTATTAGATACATAAAAGATATTGTCAGAAGAACTTCCCTAATGTCTAAAACGTATGAAGACACTGTTCAAAGTAAAAGTTGCTTAATTTATTTGGCATGGTATATTTCACGGGGACCCAACTGTTAATCGTGATTATTGATGCGACGTGGAATGTTAATGCATGCTATTATGAAGTTTCGTATGCGTCGGCGAGTTCGTTACGAATGCGACGCTCCACATCCTCTGTCCTTGGACGGTAAGTACCACATGTTTTGCTCTCGTGAAAATAAACAAAGCCGAATTTACAAAATCGGCGTCCACTATGATCTGCAAAAATCTTCTATGTTCCCACTTGAAGTCAATTGGAATACTTACGGCACTTGTGTTTTTCAGCTAATGGTTTATAAAGTTGACAGGTAGATACAAGATTGCCACGAAAACTCATTACATTCTTAAAGTCCTTTTGTTTTTCTAATTCTTGACCGTAAACTAAGAAGTATAACACAGTCTTGTGGTATCTTTATTGAAACATGTATCAAAATGGCTTTGTAAATGCACACTTATTTACTGAGCGTGGAAAATAGTAAGATAAGCATCTTTCGTATGCATCGTAGATTTTGTTAAAATTTAATATGCGACACAGAAATGCATCGTGGAAGATTGAGACCGATGAAGCAGTAAAATAAGATAGCAAATGTTACGATATGAAGACAGTGATGCATTTTCTTCAATTAATATTTTCTAGATACATGTTAAAGGGGTCAGCCATGTTTTTATACTGTATTAACATTTGCAGAGGCCGGAGAAAGTTGTTTTAGCCTGAGGCCGAGGGCTCAAAGGGCTCCCGAAAGACTCTTCTAGTTGCAATAAAATAACCATAGTTGATCGCTGTTCTTGTACAACACACCATTCCCATGGAAAACTGATTGACAACCGCACCTAAAACTCGCACAAATCCCTTTAATTCTTTTTTCTCTCTCTCCCCCCCCCCCCCCCCCCCACCCCCGCTTATCAAAATGCATGGAGCCACCGATATTAAATGATCAAATAATACTTGGTTTAGCCTTAGTGGTCATTTAATGTTAGAAAACATATTACCTATGTCACTGATATGCCCGAAAATGATTTGCTGTTTCGAGGCAAGAAGTCACTCGAATGTTGACAAAGCTATATCAGAAAACCACTCTGTGACCTCATTTAAAATAAAAGTGGCACATGCTTTGAAGCTCGCTCAACGAAGTACATGTAGTACAAGGAAAAAATACGCCATGAAATATTGCGCTTGATAAAGGCGCAAGTTATGCTTCTGCATTGACGTAAATAACTTTTGTAAGAGCACAACAAAATGCTAATTCTTCCATGACTCATTCTAGTAGTACGTATCTTCATCTTCGATGCATACAAAAGATACTTATCTTACTGTTTTTCACGCTCAGTAGATAAATGTGCATTTACAACGCCATTTTGATACATATTTCAATAAAGACACCGATAGGACTGTGTTATACTTCTTAGTTTACGACCAAGAATTAGAAAAACAAAAGGACTTTAAGAATGTAATGTGTATTCGTGGCAATCTTGTATCTACCTGTCAACTTTATAAACCATTAGCTCAAAAACACAAGTGCCGTAAGTATTCCAGTTGACTTCAAGTGGGAATATAGAAGAATTTTGAAGATCATAGTGGACGCCGATTTTGTAAACTGGGCTTTGTTTATTTTCACGCGAGCAAAACATGTGGTACTTACCGTCCAAGGACAGAGGATGTGGAACGTCGCATTCGTAACGAACTCGCCGACGCATACGAAACTTCATAATGGCATGCATTAACATTCCACGTCGCATCAATAATCACGATTAACAGTTGGGTCCCCGTGTATTTAAGGTACAGGTATTTGCATAAGTGACGGACAATATTATTTAAAGTAATAAATCTGATAAAGATGATACACCTGCTATTCATGCAAATCGTTTCTAAGCTAATTTTTCAGCTTGCAAATTAGTTGGAGAACATTATTTAGACCTTCACAAAGGTTTCTATCAATTAAAATCAAAAATTTATTTTAAAGGATTATTTATGGAAATTTATTAGAAAAATAGGTAATTTCACTAAAAACTTCTATTACAATGGCTTCCCTTTGGAAAACATTATCATTCATAAGAAAGTTTAAGGTTTAGGGATTATTCTGGTATGTAACATGCCACATTTTTTTAAAAAAATCTATGAAACATTTATGAGCAGAAAACACTATTATTATAGTAATAAGGAACCTTAATTCTATCTGAATAAAAAAGACTTCTAATTCTTACTTACCGGAGATAGATGTCAAGCTAGGCATTTCTGCCAAGCTAAGCAACTCTGCTTCTTAGACACATACTGTCTAGCGGTGGGGGAAAGCCAGGACATTTCTCGATGTTGCCAGGACATTTCTCAATGTTCGGTCGTGAAATACCCTGTGAAATCACCACACCCGGAAGGTGCCAGTCAAACAATTGCGTACATACCGATGCAGCAACCATTGATAGTTTTTTCAGTAATTGATATTTATGTCTCCCCCCGACAGGGTCGGGAGACATATTGTTTTTCCCCGTGCGTCTGTCCGTCCGTCTGTCCGTCCGTCTGTCTGTCTGTCTGTCCGTCTGTCCGTCACAAATCGTGTCCGCTCTATAACTTGAAAACCATTAAAGATTTATCAATGAAACTTGGTACACTTGTAAACCACGACGAGACAATGTGTCATGCACAAGAACCATAACTCTAGCTTGAGTATTTTTGGAGTTATTTCCCTTTGATTATTTTCGATACAATTTCGTGTCCGCTGTATAACTTGAAAACCGTTAAAGATTTTTCAATGAAACTTGGTACACTTGTAGACCACGACGAGACGATGTGTCATGCACAAGAACCATAACTCTGGCTTGAGTATTTTTGGAGTTATTTCCCTTTGATTATTTTCGATACAATTTCGTGTCCGCTGTATAACTTGAAAACTGTTTAAGATTTTTCAATAAAACTTGGTACACTTATTGAGCATGATCAGACGATGTGTCATGCACAAGAACCATAACTCTGGCTTGAGTATTTTATGAGTTATTTCCCTTTGATTATTTTCCATACAATTTCGTGTCTGCTTTATAACTCGAAAATTGTAAGAGTTATTTCAATGAAACTTGGTACACTTATAAAGCACGATGAGATTACGTGTCGTGCTAAAGAACCATAACTCTTGCTTGCATATCTTTGGAGTAATTTCCCTTTGATTATTTTCCATACAATTTCGTGTCCACCCTATAACTTGAAAACCGTAAGAGAAATTTCAGTGAAACTTGGTACACTTATAAAGCATGATGAGACGATGTGTCATGCACAAGAATTATAGCTCTTGCTTTCATATCTTTGGAGTTATTTCCCTTTGATTATTTTTCTATACAATTTCATGTCCACTCTATAACTTGAAAACCATAAGAAATATTTCAATGAAACTTGGTACACTTATAAAGCACGATGGGATGATGTGTCATGCTAAAGAACCATAACTCTTGCTTGCATGTCTTTGGAGTTATTTCCCTTTGATTATTTTTCATTCAATTTCATGTCTGCTCTATAACACAAAAACCATTAGAGATTTTTCAATGAAACATGGTACACTTATAAAGCATGATGCACAAGAATCATTACTCTTGCTTTCATATCTTTGGAGTTATTTCCCTTTGATTATTTTCCAAACACTTTCGTGCCTCCTCTATAACTTGAAAACCGTAAGAGATATTTCAATGAAACTTGGTACACTTATAAAACAGAATGACAGGATATGTGATGCACAAGAACTATAACTCTTGCTTGCATATTTTGGACATGCACGTAGAAAGGGGGAAGACATCAGTTTTCACATAGAAAACAAATTCTAGTTTATACTGGCATCGCCAGTGGGATTCGAACCTGCACGGCAGAGATACATGGCCAGTCAGAAGCCAAACGCGCTACTGACTGAGCTATCTGGGCTTCCTATAACACGTAATTGTTGTGGTTGTGCTGTGTGGCAGCCCCGGTTCATGTCTCTGCCCGCCCATGCATCAATATAGTGCTCTTAATATCGAACCCTCAGGAATTCCTTACAATCAGTTTGTTCTGAAAGCACCTGTTCCTGATCATTGATTACTTTTTCTTCTAATTAGCCCACAGTGCGTGTAACTTTCTTAAGTAGTGAAAACAAAGGCGCTGATCAGCTTCGCAGTTACTGCGAAGCTGATCTGCGCCTTTGTTTTTGCATATGCAGATTGTTGGTTTTCTCAAGAGGTGGCTCATATGTTAGTGTGCGCTTATGTGCATATTTTTCAGAAATGACCAGGGTGTCCGCTTATTTGAACATGTGCGCTAATTAGAACGATTACAGTACTTTTCTTTTTCCTATTAGACCCAAACAGATTCTCAGTACACTAAGGTTTCA
Source organism: Rugalucina vietnamica (assembly GCA_964017185.1). Taxonomy (NCBI): domain Eukaryota; kingdom Metazoa; phylum Mollusca; class Bivalvia; order Lucinida; family Lucinidae; genus Rugalucina; species Rugalucina vietnamica. The sequence goes on along the minus strand of OZ024879.1, from coordinate 13,242,741 downwards.
ATCTAAACCCTCATGTACACATAATTTGAGCTACCTCATGGGAAAACCAACAATTTGCATATGCGAAAACAAAGGCGCAGATCAGCTCCGTGGTAACCGCGAAGCTGATCAGCGCCTTTGTTTTCGCAACTCGGATAGTACAATTTCTCCTCTACTTAACTCCAAAATTTCAAGCTTCTAGCCTGCTTCTGTAGCTGTACAGGCTGGTTTGTGTCGGACCTGTTCGGAAACCACATTGTTGGTTTTCCCACGAGGCGGCTCATTTCTTTACTGGCCATTCCTAGATGGTTCAGGGATAGCTGTGATTTATCTTGAGATTAACTTTTTATTCTGTCTTTCTGTTGTGAACGCCAGCTTTGTTTTTAGTTGATACTAGCCGAATGGCTACCATGATGGGAAAGAGCTAGTCATCTATGATGGTGATCTTCATATGTGTTGTTATGATTTGAGCCGTTTGACGAGAAAACCGGTCTTCGGGGTTTCCGACCAGGTCCTGTACAGTCACAGAAAAGGGCTAGAAGCTTGAAAAATCGAATTTAGGCAGAAGAGCGATCATACTCTCCAAGGAGCGACAACAAAAGTGCTGATCAGCTGTGCAGTCACAGCTGATCTGCATCTTTGTTTTCGCATAGGCAAAACCCTGGTTTTCTCGCATCGTGGCTCATTTCTGATTTGAGCAGCGACATGAGAAAAACAGATTTCTTCCTATGCGAAAACACAGACACAACAAAGAAGCAAAAACAGTAACTACACAGCTGATCAACGCCTTTGTTTTCGCTAAACGAATTGTACAATTCCTCTTCTACCTAAACCCGAAATTTCAAGCTTATAGCCATCTTCAGTGACTGCACAGGGCCAGTTCTTGTCGGACCTGGTCAAAAACCCCATCACGGCTCATTTGTGTCTGACCTAGTCAGAAACCTGAAGACAGATTTTCTTATGACTTAGTTCATTTCAGGTCAGTGTATCATCTATGGGCCAAGGGCAGAGACTATGGCGAGTTGAATGCCAGGCTCAGGCTGCTGTCTAAAGATTTTCTGGTGAGTACAGATTAACCTTTTTATGATGAATGGACTTTCCCATCATTATCATTTGGGTGAGTCCTCTTTAATTTTTAAGGGCTTCAGGTCTGATTTTAAAATGTTTATTCCATTTTCGATGAAATTCCTATAAACAAACAGATTAGCCTCTGATGGGATCTGCATTCTGCGGCGTCACATCTGGGGCTATACTTTTTTTAATATAACTATTAAATAGGGACACCAGGGTTAAACAAGTTAAACATTTAGCAGTATTACTTTAACTAACCATAGGGATAAACACCTGATAATTCGGGGATTATGGTGGCATTGGATGGAGAGATCTGGGTCCAAACCCCCACTGACACTGGTTTGTGGTCCTTGAGCAATATACATTACTTCCACATGAGCCACGATGCGAGAAAACTGGTCTTCGGTGTTTCTGACGAGGTCTGACACAAACTGGCTTGTGCACTTACAGAAGATGGATAGAAGCTTGAAATTTTGGATTTAAGAAGAAGAGAAATTTACTATTCGTGTAGAGAAAACAAAGGCCTTGATCAGCTTTGCAGTTACTGCGAAGCTGATCTGCGCCTTTGTTTTCGCATAGGCAAAATCGGGTTTTCTCACGATGCGGCTTACATAGTACTGATTAATATGCAGGAAGTGTTGGTTCCAGCAGGATATGACTGAAAAATTGTTGACATGGATGTTAAACCGCAAAGCAAGCAAGCAAACCAAACAATAATTCTGAATTTATTGGACATATGAGTGCCTAAATTAGAAAAGTGCAAATTATAATTATCTTATTCATGTGAGTGAAATTAATACCCCCTTAAACCATACTTTAGTAGAACTGGGGTTTACAGGGGTATACATGTTTTCTTATTTTTGCTCCAAAGCATAGATTGTGGGTACTTGTTAGAACCGTGTTGGTTCTAACGTGTACCCATAATCAAAGTTTTGAAAAAAAAATTCTACTGGAAGTTTTCAGGTTGTGCAAGAAAAATCTGTATATTACATAGGCATGTTTTAGTAATGAGTTTATTTTTGTTATTGCTATATTACAGCATGAACATAAAGTCAGTGACAAGACGTTTAGATATACAGTGACAACATTTAACAAGAAATTAAGCCATAAAGAGAAGATTAAGAAAATAGAGGTATTTTTAGTTCATTTATTTTATTATTTGACTGAGCCTATGCATGATAAAACCAACAGGTCCGACACAAAACAGCATGTACCTTCACAGAAGTTGGCTAGAAGATTTAAGAAGAAGAGGGATTGTACTGTCCATGTAGCGAAAACAACAGCGCTGATCAGCTACGCAGTTACTGCACAGCTGACCTGCACCTTTGTTTTTGCCTATGCTTGTTGCTGATTTTCTTATGCAAGGGGTGGGGGAGGGTTCATTTATATTTATTTTAATACTTTATTAAATTTGGTATAAACCAATAATTATATAAAACAGTCTCATACCTTCTTAGCATGTGTGTTTATGTATATGTCGTGTAGGATTAAAAAAAGACATGGGTGTGTGCTGGGGTAGCATTTGATCACTTGAGGTTACATTTTAATGTAGATTATACAGTATTAGTGTGTAAAATAAGTATAATATACTGATTTGCTAAGTTGAGCAGTGTGCGCTTATGCAAATGTTTTTGGGACACGACTGGGATGTGCGCTAATTAGAATGATATGGTAAGTATGATGTGATAAGAAGACTGGATTTTTGCCTATGCGAAAACAAAGGTGCAGATCACCTGTGCAGTAACTGCACAGCTGATCAGCGCCTTTGTTTTCGCAACACAGATAGTGCAATCCCTCTTCTTCTTAAATCCTAATTTTCAAGCTTCTAGCCTGCTTCTGTGACTGTACAGGCCCGTTTGTGTCAGACCTGGCCGGAAAGTTTTCTTGCGTTGCAGCTCATCTAATTCTAGCATTTTCATTACAGTCCCTTCCCCTAGATAGTGTAGACTTCAAGGGTAAAATCCAGCATTTCCATTACAGTCCCTTCCCCAAGATGTTGTATACCAAGGGTAAAATCCAGCATTTTCATTACAGTCCCTTCCCCGAGATATTGTAGACTTCAAGGGTAAAATCCAGCTCACCAATTCAGACAGGGACTATCATATTGTAGAATACTACGGGAACCAACAAGGTACACCTACAGAGGAGCCGGAAACCATCTACTTTGGACAATGGGTATGCCTTTCTGTTAGGGTTGACGTAAGAGTGTAGAATTATCTAACAAGTGAAGAAAGAATGGCGTGTTGATTTTTTTTTATCGAATACTTTGGGACATAGTGGGGACTAAGCTTTGTATTTAGTTTTGTAGTCCTTTTATGGATCCTTTTATGATCATCAGGAAAACATGACCTTGAAATTTTTATGCTCTCAAACCCCACTTTTATAGAGCAAAACTTGGGTATCCAGGGGTATACATATTTTTCTTATTTTTGCTTCAAAACATAGTTTGTGTGTACCCACAATCTATGTTTTGAGCAAAAATAAGAAAAATAAAGAACATTTTTATTTTTTACAACTTTAAAAATCTCTGTATATTGCATGGACATGTTTTCGTAATGTTATGGATTTATTGCAAGCCAAGGGTATGAAGTCTTCTTCGTTTGTCAAGTGGAGTTGACTAGTACCATTTACTAGCAAAATTGAGGCATTGGTGGTTTTCTGCATTTCATTCTAATTTAAACTTTTTTTTTTGAATTGATGCTTAACATTCCAGTCAACAGCTAATGGTCATGTCGGGACCTTGCCCCCATTTTATGGGACTTTTACCCAAAATTAGATGTTATGACATCCAAAAAGTGCATAAAAACCCACCCAGCTACGCCAATAATGCTTATGCTTAAATGTATGGATGGTTTGACTTGAACCACTTGTCCTGGGCAGGCTTAGACCTGAACGGTTAACCAGTAATAAGATGGTCAGTCAGCAGTGTATAAGCTTTGCCTGGAGGCACAAGCAGCCCATCTATTTCTTTAGGCCCTTATGGGTGGGGGCACATATTCCCACTTGACCACCCTCTATTTATACTGTGTATTTTTTGATAATAGCGCTTTCCTGTTTTTAGATAGTTGATGGACAGAGAGAATTGATTGGAGATTATCACCTCAAGAACAGACATTTTATAGGTATCATTTCTTTCGATCTTTCCTTTTTTCAATCTTAAGCAAATTTTCTCTTTCATGTTACTGGCTGACATCACGAGACTTGCTCTGTAATGCTGTAATGTATGGAACTTGCAGTTACCTTATGAGCTGCTGTAGAAGAGAACCAACAATTTGGGAATCCGACCAGGCCCCGAGGTTATAAAACTTTTTTCAAGCTCAGCTCAGCTGAGACTAAAATTTATTTTTGTTTCTTTATTGTTGGCATTTTAACATTTATTAGCAGTATAAATTACAGGCTTTGGCAATCTGAACCTGAAATTTCAACCAATTTTGGTTATTTCAGCAATTATGAGCGCTTTAAATTTCATGCTCAGCTGAGTTGAGCATGAAAAAAGTTTTATAACCTCAGGGCTAGGTCCGACACAAACCAGCCTGTACACTCATGGAAGATGACTAAAGGCTTGAAATTTTAGTTTCGAGGAGAAGAGTGATTGTACTATTCGTGTAGCGAAAACAAAGGCACTGATCAGCTGTGCAGTTACTGTATTTGCGTGGTTGCATTAAAGCTGCTATTTGTGTGGTTGTATATTTCAGCCAATACCAGTATGGACGCCTGCCTGTCCATGATTATGGCCAACATGGGGAAAGTACAGAAAAATATGCTCGTGTTTGATCCTTTCGTTGGGTCCGGTAGGTAGGCTGAGTTACATCATGAGAAAAGTAACATTTTGCATATGCGAAAACAAAGACGCAGATCAGCTTCGCAGTAACTGCGAAGCTGATCAGCGCCTTTGTTTTCGCTACACAGATTGTACAAATTCCTCTACTTTCTAAAACCAAAATTTCTAGCCGTCTTCTGTGCTTGTACAGCTCGGGTTTGTGTCGGGCCTGTTCAGGAACCACAGCCTTGGTTGTCTCATGACGCGGCACATTTTCATAAAAAATCTTTGCAGCATCACGGGAAAATGGAGAGCTGATAGGCTCTGGTCACATGTCGGACATTTTCATACATTTATCACATTGTAAATGTATTTGTCATTTCAGCATTTTCTGGTGGCCCCATTGGCCTAATGGTCAAGAGCACTGATTTTTTAATGCACTTAATCATTCAATCATTTCACCACCGTGTCTGGTGTGGGTTGTTCTCTTTAGGCGCCACCTACTGATTGGTCTGTCTCATATGAGCTGAAATAATCTTGAAAGGGATGTAAAACTGTTAATGGGAGTTAATGTGTCTTGCTCAAGGACACAAGACAGTGCTGCATGTGGGGATCGAACCCAGGACCTCTCGATTCGGAGTCCGAAGCTCTACCACTACGCCACCAGGCTCCCTTTGATGCTTTATTTACCTCAGTTTGACACTATGCGAGAAAACGGGTCTTTGGGGTTTCCGACTAGGTCCGACACAAACCGGTCTATACCAAAATGGCTAAAAGCTTGAAATTTCGGATTTAGGAAGAAGGAGGATTGTATTATCCGTGTAGTGACACCAAAGGTGCTGATCAATTTCGCAGTTACTAGCAAAGCTGATCTGCGCCTTTGTTTTCGCATAGGCAAACATTCGGTTTTCTCATGACGCGGCTCATTTGATGTATGGTCCAACCATAAACTTCGTACAATTACAGGCAGTTTATTGGTCTCTGCAGCTCATTTTGGTGGCTTTGTTATGGGAAATGATATAGACTATCAACTGCTGCATGCTAAAGGTATGACTGCTTTATCTAAAACTATCATTTTTTTTGGGGTGGGGGGTGGTGGGGGGATTTGTTTGGTTAGAAGGTTGACTGCTTAGAACGCAGTCTGTTATGTGTTACTGTTGGGCAAACAGTTTATTAAAGTGACGTAAATAGGACTGGTATTTATCAAAACTCAATACAGGTTTTATCACTTTTAACCTATAATCTTAAGGTTTATCGCTTTCAACCTATAATTTTAAGGTTTATCACTTTCAACCTATAATTTTAAGGTTTATCACTTTCAACCTATAATTTTAAGGTTCATCGCTTTCAGCCTATAATTTTAAGGTTTGTCGCTTTGAACCTATAATTTTAAGGTTTATTACTTTCAATCTATAATTTTAGCATCAAAATTTTATGTGTCACTGTTGGAATCCCTTGGACTATCATTGTACCTTTTTTGTCAAAATTTTCCAAAGTACTCTTACCTGATAACAAAAACTGGTTGTCAGATTACAACAAAAAGATTGTTACCAAGTACTGGTAAACTAGTTTGGTGGTTTTATAATGGTATGATAAATAATTAACAAAACTATGCTTGGTAAATAAGTACTTTATGTTCAATTTTGTTTTAGTATGATATGTTATGGTCAATTTTTTGTATGGTATGGTTAATTTTAAGGGATTAATCTATTTTCAGCAAAACCTTCTCGGCCAAACCAGAAAAAAAGAGCAACTGATGAAAGCATATACTCCAATTTGCGGCAGTATGGACTAGAAAACCTATATATAGATGCTATAGTGGGGGATTCCTCAAAAGACGATTTGTGGCGAGAACAAACTATGTTTGATGCAATTATTACAGATCGTAAGTACATTATATGAGTTTTAATTTTTGCTGCCAAACTGTTAGTGTTTAAACTTGAATATTTACATCTTGGTGCCTATTATTAAAACACTCTTCTTGTGTCATAGCATGAAATGAGAATATTATGCTGTACTATACTTTAGAAAATTTTCTGGTGACAATATGTGCATGCAGGAACCCTTTATTGCAAGTCTTATTGGTTTCCTGTCAGCATATTCTGCAAAATATAGTACAACCTCACTATAAGGCTATCTTTGGGGTCCATAGAGACAGTGAAACCAGATTATAATGGGGTTATCAACAATAGCAATATAGGAAAATACCCATTTGGGAGCCAAAACATGGCCATGTTACATTGAAATCGATGTTATAATGAGGCATATTATAATGAGGTTGTACTGTACTAGATAATGCAGAACATACAACATAGTTATTATTAAATAAATATTGTCCCAATTTTAAATGATGAATGAATGCACAAGTACTGGACCTATTTTCTTGCAGCTCTTTATGTTGTAGAAACAAACACACACGACTGTTTATATTAAACTTGCAAGACCTTGACTGTGACCTATTTCATTACAGTTCCTAATTGTTAACAAGCATCAGGAAAACATGTCCGTGCAATGAATACTCCCCTAAACCCCACTTTTGTATAGAAAAACTGGGGTATCCAGGGATATACCTATTTTTCTTTTGTTTGCTCCAAAACATAGATTGTGGGTACTTGTTAGAACCGCCTCAGGGTCCCTGAGGCGGTTCTAACGTGTACCCACAATCTATGTTTTGAGCAAAAATAAGAAAAATATCAAAAAATTTCTTTTGAGAATTTTCATTTTTTACAACTTAAGAAAAATACTTGGGCATGTTTTCATAATGTAGCAAGAAGGGGCTCTAGGCAGTGTTATCTCACAGACCTGTGCTTACCATGCAGTGTGCATAAAAGCTCATTTTGTTCAGAAAAGACCTTTGTGCTAAGGCCATCCTTAAAAAAAATCATGTTTGCTGTCGCCCGACCCAGAATTTTTAGAGTGTGTCGGTAGGTACATGTAGGTCAATTTTTTTTTCAATCTCAAGAAATTGATTTTTTTTAAAGAGAGAAATCATCTGAATCTACGATTATAATGTATTAAATGGCAATTTCTGTGAAGGTTGATATATAAAACTAAAGTTTAAAACATTTACACATCATATGATTTAAAATTTGACCAATGAAAAGATGTATCTAGACAGCAGAGACAAATTAAAAAAAAAAAAAAATCCCAGAATCCCATGAATTTTTTTGGGTAGGGCCCAAAATGTTAGGTCAGTTGAGAGACAGCAAACAGAAATATTTTTAAGGATGGCATTTGGATTTTTACAGAAATATAATCAGTTTACAGCGTGATTTGGATAACTGATCTTCTTTACACGAAGTTACCCGTTGACCAAAGATGTAGGGCAATAAAACAAACAAACAAACAAAATATGACCTTGACCTATTTTATTTCAGCTCCCTATGGTATAAGGGAAGGGGCTAAAAAGGTCGGGACAGATAAGGATGAAATTGGACCTATAGGTGGACAAAGGTAACTATAACATAAGAGCAAGTTGTTGTTTAAGTCAGCCGTGTCATCAGAATTTTTGCCTATGCTAAAACAAAGACAAGGCAGTAACTGCATAGCCGATCAGCGTTTGTTTTCACTGCACAGAGATAAAGTTGGTTAAAGTTTCTCTAGGGGTGTATATCTCATGAACCAGTGGTCAGAAACTATTCATATTTGGACCATAGGTACCCTAGAGGGTTTGCTTTGTTTCCATGAGTTCGGACCCCTGGGTCCATGCCCAGGGGTGGGGCTGGAGGTCAAAATCTTAAAATGTGCTGTTTACAATGTTTGTTTCTTCTCTAAGTTCATATCTTCACAAACAATCATAGGAATGTATTCTTATATAGTTCCTAGATACCCTTTAGGGTTTGCTTTCATACTAAATGTCGCCAAATCCTGGTTACCATCCCCAGGGGTGGGGCTAGAGGTCAAAATCTAGAACTTCTTTAACGATTGTATCTTCTGTTCTTTTTTTTACCACCATGTTAAGAAATCATTCATACTTGCCCCATAGGTACTCTATAAGGTTTGCCTTGTTTCTAATTTCTCTAAGGTACATGCCCGGGGTGGGGCTAGAGGTCAAAATCTAGGCCATCTTAATTTTTTTTTTAAATATTATTGAAGAATGACATTCTATTTTCAATCTAGGACCAAGGACCTGACCCTCAATGTCCGCGATCAAGTCCTAGATTGAGTATACAAGTCAGCTCTGTATACTGCTCTATAATTGATCTGTCATTCCACTCCCAATGGTTTTAGTGCTTTTTGCAAATACAAATTTTAAGATTTACTTGAGGGTGCTCTCTTTAATTCAGGAATTGAGGTTCAGTGTGTCAGTGTCAGTGAGCATGTCTGGGTCGGGGGCGGTGGGCTTAGGTGTGGGGTAGGGGAGCTACCAGCCAGGCACTTTTTCTAGTAAAAAACAGGGAAGTTAATGTTTGGCTAAGCCTTTTGTATCCCCAATATATAAACTTTAAATTTTTATTTTCATGCAAGTGAAGTTACCTTGAAAGACAAAAAACAATGAGCCGCCGCAGGGGAAGACTAACAATTTGCATATGCGAAAACAAAGACGCAGACCAGCTTCGCAGTTACTGCTACATGAATAGTGCAGTTCCTCTTCTACTTATATCCAAAATTTCAAGCTTCTAGCCTGCTTCTGTGACTGTACATGCCAGTTTGTGTCAGACCTGGTCGGAAACCCAAATTGTTGGTTTGCTCATGCAAAGGCTCAAATCTTTTCTCACCTTTATTCCAGTGGCCAACATTTTCCAGAGAAAAAGGACTACCATTTGACGGACATTTTTAAAGATTTGCTCAATTTTGCTGCCAAATACCTTCACCAATATGGCCGCCTAGTATACTGGTTCCCTGTCAGCAGACATGAGTAAGTACCATAAACAATCTGTGTATAAGCCTATTCTGACCAGCTTGTAACTTGGTATTGTATGGTAGTTTTGCCACTGGAGTGTCTTAGTAGGTTTACTATAACTTAAAGTAAAGTTTTTTGTAAATGTTTGAAAACGTAGAGTACATGGACATTCAAGTTTTGGACCTTTTTCCTTCAGTACTGTTTTATATGTGTTCTCTTTGACTTTAGTGTGTGCTTATTTGAATGAAAACTTACGTGCACTATGAGCTAAATAGAACAAATAGGGTATGTTTGGCTTTGTGTGCTCATGATGCTTTTTTTTTGTCTGTACCTGGTAAGAAATAGTCTTGGCATAGAACATAAAAGTTAATTTAAAGGAAAAAATAACATTTACTTCTTATTTTAGGTACAACATAGCTTGGTCTACTTTTGGACTCCTTTATTATGAAGTTACACTGTAGTCTGTACCTATTCTGAAATAATCTTTACACAGTCGTAAAACTTAATTTAAGGAAACATTGTATCTTTACTTGATGTTTTAGGTATACAGAAGACAACATCCCCACCCACCCTTGCTTGAAGCTTATCTCAAACTGTGAACAAATACTGAACCAGAGAGTGTCTAGAAGGCTTATTACCATGGAGAAAATATCAGATTGTCCGGTAAGTCTGACCCCTATCCCCACCCCCCTCTGCCACCCCCTTCCTGCCCCTCAGCCACACACACCCATGTTTGAAGCTCATTTCAAACTGTGAACAAATACTGAACCAGAGTGTCTAGAAGGCTGATTACCATGGAGAAAATATCAGACTGTCCAGTAAGTACCACCCCCCACCCCACCCCAACTGGTCCCCTCCCCCCTCTTCACATCCACACCCGTTCCTGTCATAAGTGTTTACAATATATCGCACTGCCAACTTGTCCCTGCCTTCTGTTCTGGCAAATACATGAATACATGTTGCATTGCATGGAAGTTTTTTCATTCTGGCTTTCTGACCAGGCATTGAATTTATAAAACTTTTTTCTTGCTCAAATCAGATGAGCATGAAATTTAAATTGCTAATAAATAGAGAAATAATCAATATTGGTAGAAAATACATGTTTAGATAAGCAAAGCCTGTAATTTATCCTGCTAATAAATGTTAAAATGCCAACAATTGTGGCTGGCATTTCATATAAACTTTAATCTCAGCTGAGATGAGCATGAAAAATACTTTATAACCTCTGGACCAGGTTGGACATGTATACATTGGGCTTGACAGCTATCGGGGATGGTGAGAGGCTTGAACTTTTAGCTTTACACAATAAGGGGGACTTTAGTGTTCATGTAGTGATCATAGATGCATGATGAGAAGCATTGTTCATTACAAGTTACTTGTACTGATGAAAATTTGATTATTTAACAGGTCTAGTTTTTTCGGATTTTACCATGCCTAAAAATCCCATGTCAATACTTTATCTATTTACCCTGGGTTCCACACAGTCCGGCTGCCATCCTGAAAATTAGAATGGTTATCCAGTATATAAGCCGCCTCGTGGGAAAACCAACAATGTGGTTTCCGGACAGGTCCGACACAAACCGGGCTGTACAAGCACAGAAGCAGGCTAGAAGCATGAAATTTCGTATTTAGGAAGTAGAGGGATTGTACTATCCGTGTAGCGAAAACAAAGGTGCTGATCAGCTTCCCGGTTACCGCGAAGCTGATCTGCGCCTTTGTTTTTGCCTATGCAGATTGTTGGTTTTCCCATGAGGCGGCTCAATGTACTTTTTATATAGTGTATATAGGTATATAGGGTGTGACCAGTCTCACTGGTCTAGACCTTTTAGCCTTGTGGTTATGATGCCTGATTTCTACCCCAGCGATTCAGTTTCGAGCCAAGCTCTGGCTGGAAGTTTTTATTTCGAAAACCATTTTTAGCTCGACTGCACGAAGTGCATAGAGCTATTGCAGTCACCCCGGTCGTCCACGTTCCCGTTCCCGTTCCCGTGCGCGTTCCCGTTCGCGTTCCCGTGCGCGTGCGCGTCACACTTGCGTTAAAGTTTTTTAGAAGTCAATATCTTGACAACCACTCATCAGAAAGCATTCATACTTGGACCATAGATACCCTGTAGGGTTAGCTTTCATTCCATGGCATCGGGCCCCTGGGTCCAGGCCAGGGGGTGGGGCTGGAGGTTAAAATCTAGAACACCTTCAAAAATGGCAATTCTTATGTTAAAGTTTTCTAGAAGTCCATATCTTGACAACCACTCATCAGAAAGCATTGATACTTGGGCCATTGACACCCTGTAGGGTCGGCTTTCATTCCATGGCATCAGATCCCTGGGTCCATGCCAGGGGGTGGGGCTAGAGGTTAAAATCTAGAACACCATTAATAATAATGGCTTTTCTATGATATAGTATTCTAGAAGTCTATATCTTGAAAACTTTTTATCAGAGGGCTTTCATACTCGGACCATAGGTACCCTGTAGGGTTGAGTTTCATTCCATGGCATCGGGCCCCTGGGTCCATGCCTGTGGGGCGGGGCTGGAGGTTAAAAACTAGAACACTAAAAAATAGATGTACAGCTGTGTAACTTTTACAAGGAGGCATATCTTGACAACAACTTACCATAAAGCATTCATACTTCATACACTTTAGGTTCCATGACATCGGACCTCTGGGTCAGAGTCAGGGGGGGCGGGGCTAGAGGTCAAAATCTAGAACTCCCCGATTTTTTTTTCTTTTTATTTCTTAATAGAAACAACTTAGGAGGATGGTTGGTCATTCATCTTTTGACTTTGTGACACTGACTTGTGTGTCATGACGGTAAGGGTCGGTTGACCTACTTTCCATGGTTCAGTGATTTTGCCTTATATCTTGACACTCAATTAGTATATTTTCTTACTTCTTTCAGATTATGAGTGAGTACGACCAGGCCTTTGACCCCAATATACTTGTAGGTCACTGTGACCTAATTTCACGGTTCAGTGATTTTGCCTTATATCTTGACACTCAATTAGTATATTTTCATACTTTTTTCAGATTATGAGTGAGTATGACCAGACCTTTGACCCCAATATACTTATAGGTCACTGTGACTCAGTTTCACGGTTCAGTGATTTTGCCTTATATCTCGGTACTCAAATGGTTTATGAACAAACTTCTTTCAAAGTATGTTTGTGTATGACAAGACCTTTGACCCTGAAGTAGTCCTAGATCACTGTGACCTAATTTCACGGTTCAGTGATTTTGCCTTATATCTTGACACTCAATTAGTATATTTTCATACTTTTTTCAGATTATGAGTGAGTATGACCAGACCTTTGACCCCAATATACTTATAGGTCACTGTGACCTAATTTCACGGTTCAGTGACTTTGCCTTATATCTCTGCACTCAAGTGGTTTATGAACAAACTTCTTTCACACTATGTTTGCGTGTGACAAGACCTTTGACCCTTAAGTAGTCCTAGGTCAATATGACCTAATTTCACGGTTCAGTGATTTTCCTTTATATCTCGGCACTCAATTGTTATATGAACATACTTCTTTCACGATATGTATAAGTATGACAAGACCTTTGACCATAAAGTAGTCCTGGGTCACTGTGACCTAATTTCATGGTTCAGTGATTTTGCCTTATATCTCAACACTCAGTTGGTATTTTTTCATACTTCTTTCTGATTATGAATGAGTATGACCACACCTTTAACCCAAACATACTTATAGGTCAATATGACCTAATTTCATGGTTCAGTGATTTTGCTTTATATCTCAACACTGAATGGGTATATGATCATTTTTCTTTCACATTATGAGTAAGTATCACTAGACCTTTGACCCTGCAATACTTATAGGTCAGTGTGACCTTTTTTCACGGTTCAGTGATTTTGCCTTGTGTCTTGGCACTCAGTTGGTATATGAACACACTTCTTTCGCAATATGAGTGAGACCTTTAAATCTTAGGTAGTTATAGTTAACTTTCATGTTTGTGATTTTGCCTTATTGCATCAAGGCAAAAAGATGAGAGCATAATGCTTTGGGTTACTGGTCGGGTTTGGCCTTATGCTTGACAAAGGTCAGAAGCAGTCGAGCACGCTGTCCTGCGACAGCTCTTATTAATTACGAGGAAATTTACTTTTTTTTTGTAGGATGCAGACAACCAAGCTAAAGTGAAAGTGGACCATTTTGAGGACTCAACATTTAGGGAAAAATATTTCAACATTCAGAAAAATGACCCAAATATAAAATCTACCAGTGCAGAACTGTTAAATGATGGTTTGAACATGTCGGAAATCTCAAATACTGTTAAGTCTACCAGCCAAGAACTACATGTACTAAATGACAATTTGAAATCTTTAGACATTTCTGTGGATAATAATTTAATTCAAGGTGACAAGACCAGTTTAATGAACAAAGTAACTTCAACAGTGAATAGTACATGAAATTTAATAATAAGAAGTGACAAAATGGTAAAGGTACCTACTTTTTGAATCAGGGGTCATAGGTTCGGTCCCAGATTTCTCCAGTCTTTTGAGTGTGACTTTTAAAGGAGGTGATGTCCCATGTTTTTTCATGGTCACTGAATGGTGACTTTCGACAACATACAGCGAAAAGGCTGGAGACTATATCATTACGAAAACATGCCCATGCAATATGCAGGAATTTTTTTAGTTGTAAAAAATCTAAAATTTCATTAGAAATTTTTTGATATTTTTGCTCAAAACATAGATTGTGGGTACACGTTAGAACCGCCTCGCCAAGGCGGTTCTAACGAGTACCCACAATCTATGTTTTGGAGCAAAAATAAGAAAAATAGGTATACCCCTGCATACCCCAGTTTTACTATATAAAAGTGGGGAATAAGGGGGTATATATTATACGGACATGTTTTCCTGATGCATGCTTGATGTATCAAGTCCATTGGACCTAGTCTTCAGACCTGACAGCAAATAAGCCTATGCATGAGAAAACCAACAATTTGGGGTTCCAACTAAGTCTGACACAAACCAGGCTGTAGACTCACAGAAGCAGGCCAGAAGCTTGAAATTTCGGATTAAAGAAGAAGAGAGATTGCACTATCTGTGTAGTGAAAACAAAGGCGCTGATCTGTCTTTGGTTTCGCATATGCAAATTGCTGGTTTTCTGATAAAAAACTATGTGCAGCCAATCACCGTTTTTGATGTGAATGATATTTGATTGCAAGTAAAAGCATATTAGGTCTAAAGAAATTGAGTACTATGACCAAAAGACACCGAGTTTGTCCCTTTTGAAGGGATGTAAAGCAGAAATAACTTGGAAAAAATTGGGAGCCTGATGGCCTACTGGTAAGTATGTCAGACTCAGGACCTAGAGGTCAGGGGTTCAACCCCAGTTTGTGTCTTTGATCAAGACACATTACCTCCCTTTAGTACAGGTTAATACCCAGAAAGCGGCGGCTCCATTGCAGCATGACTGAAAAATTGTTGAGCAGGACATTTAACTACAAAACATATAAAAGTTAACAATCAATGGTCAAATTGTTTAAAACTTCGTTAGCTTTATATCATCTTCAAAAGCAAATACACTGTTATTTTTTGTTGAAAAAAAAAGTAAGAGAATCCCACAAAAAATAACAGTGTATTATATGAAAGGGGACGAAGGCTGTCGATTGTTTCTGACTGAGCATCACGAAAACAAGTCCGTGTAATGTATACCCCCTCATACCCCACTTTTATATAGAAAAAACTAGGGTTTGCAGGGGTATACCTATTTTTCTTATTTTTGCTCCAAAACATAGATTGTGGGTACTCGTTAGAACCGCCTCGCCGAGGCGGTTCTAACGAGTACCCACAATCTATGTTTTGAGCAAAAATAAGAAAAAAATCAAAATTTTTCCAGTTAAAATTTCTTTTTTTAGAACTAATTTTTTTCTGTATATTGCATGGGCAAGTTTTCGTAATGGTCTGGATTCAGGTAGGGCTCTACACGTATGTAACATAGTGGGAAGCAATGTTGCTAACCACCTCCAAATACTGGGATTATTGGAAAAGGTCCCTCAGGACCTTTTCCAAAGTGTTTACTTTGAATATGAAGAAAATTTTACCCATGATCGACTGCTCTCTCTCAATTACGCGTTTGGTCACATAAAGCGCTTAATAAAAACTAGTGAACCCGTCTATACTGACTAGACAGTTGACCGCAATCAATTAAATTTATCCATTGTTGACACTCCCCGTCAAAAAGCGGTAAAATCTAGCAAGCAGTCTCGATCGTGGTGACTGCATATCATAGTGCATCTAGGTTTAGATCGTAGATACCCTGACGAGGGCTACAGAAACTATAGGAACTCTATATGTCTGACTTTTAGTCCATCACATCGGTCCCATGGGTCTGTTTCTGGTAGTGTGGCTGCAGGTCAAAATTCAGAACTCTGTCACAAATTGACTGCACTGCAAAATGGTTTTCTACAAATCGACATATTGATTGTAATCGTGTTCCCTTTAGTATTGGCTTTGATTCTATAACATCAGAAATTTTGGCCAATGCCACACACACTGGTCAAGCGTTCATAACAAGAAACGACATTCATGTATAGGAAACGAAACTGAAACGTACGGGAATCGAAATTAATGACAACCAGAGAATCAACATCACTGAAATCTAGAGCAAAAGGAATCTCTTATAACAAACGGCTGCTGACCTTTTCGTTGGTTTCTTTTTAAAGAAGCCAACTTGTACTATCTATGTATATTAGTCTTATCCGACCAGGTAAGACACAAACCAATTTGTTGTAGTTCTGAGTATTTTTTGTATGACAAATAATGTTTTATTATAAGGGTGCGAGCGATACCTTAGCTGAGCTCTTATTTTCTCCAAGTAAATTATACCTCATGCATTCAAACTTATTTTGTTTTTAAAATAATTGAAAGCGTAGTTATTGTGTATTTACCCTGGTTTTAAAATATCTGTCAATTTATCCATGTAGATAAGAAAATATGCGTTTTTGTACTAAATTATATGTCAAAATTAGAACAAGGGAGACTACCTATAATGTGTTAAATAAAACGCTCATACACATAATGAGCATGTGCGTGAGAAAACCAACAATTTTAGTTTCTGACCAGGTCCGACACAAACCGAGCTGATCAGCTGTGCATGAAACGCCTGCGTGGACACGGTGGAAGTGGGCTGTAATTATAATGTAAATATTTCCGGCTACAGGTCAGCCGCGGTATACTGTCGTGTTGATACTTTTGGTTTACAATAATATTTTCCAATAACAATAATCTATTTTGAGGACGGGCTTTTAATAGAACACCAGCAAGTAAGTTAGTAATTGGGAAAGTGTAACACTATTGGAAAACGTAATACCTTTATCCGTATGCTAATAGAGCAGTGGTTAAGTTGATGTGCTATGAATCCGTCGGTCCCAGGTTCGAATCCGGTTAGATTCATTTTTTTTCTTCCAAAAACTAGATCGGCGCCAATTTAAAGAGAAGCATGATTTTTTTTTTTTTTTTTCATTTTTTTCCTGTCCTGAGCGTGATTTTCACAAAACGATTTATTCATGCACCCACTATCTTGGGCAGCCCGCTCCTTTCTCGCATCATGGCAAGACAGCTTCATGACAAGAAAAGAAAAAAGCAAATCGCTCAGAATGTTCTGGAAATCTGCAAATCCGAGAAGCGCTATGGGAAACTATTCATTCCATTGACACACGCAGTGGTGAGGGCATCAATGCTGACTTGCGTTTCCATACATTCCCTTCAGAGTTTCAAGACACAGTCCCGTGCAGAAAAGGTGCTGACAAGATTACAGTGGACGACTTTGACAGAGGCGTTATTCGGCGAACGATAAACAATTTGTTGGTTGCCAAGAAAACTCTGCCTACTGTGCAAAGTGGCCTTGTTGTTGTTTATTGAATTTATTAAAAGAAGAAAGAACAACAAAAAACAAACAAAAATGAAATTAAAACCAAACACATAAACAAGCAAAAAAGGAACAAAAACACACACGCGCATACAAAACAAACACACAAAAACATTGAATGCATAAACATAAAAAAATCCAGTACTGGGTTTCGATCTCACAACCTACGGAACGAGAGTCAGCATGTTAGACCACTGAGCTATCCAGACAAAACACCTGTTTGTTCAAAATTATAAATCTCATTCTTTATTGTACCGAAAAATAACCGGTGTTTATGTTTACCATTCTCTGTTTACAAACTTAAAAAATGATAATAGTGTCTGTAGACATCAACGGACCTATAATAATATTATGTGTTTGTTTGTTTGTTTGTTCGGCTTTAACGTCGCTTTCAACTCACGACGGTGTCTGGTTGTGACAGGGGAGCTCAATGCTCACTTTTATAGTGCTGCCTCACTGTGGTATCAGATCCCAGACACTTTTACCTGATACCACCTTCCAGTCACATTATACTGACACCGGAGCGACCAGTCCTAGCCCTACCCCGAAAATCAGAGTGCCAAGAGGGGAGCAACTAGTACCATTGTTAACGACTTTGGTATGTCGCGGCCCGGGATCGAACCCGGTACCTCCCGATCTCGGAGCGGACTTCTTCTTTGATTAGTATGAGCCTCCTATATTTCTGAGGAGCACCCCTGTATCCAGGGTAGGTATGTCGATGTCGATAGGGCGTAGAATTTAGATAAATATCTGGAAAAACTTTGGTTTACATCAGATTACGGGTCACATCCCCTGCCACCATCTTCCATATTACGTAAAATGGACAGTCTTTTAGTGTGAAGTTTATAACACAAATTTCTAGAAAGTCTTTCTATTTTATGAATAATATCTCCGTCCTCGAACAGGTGAGAAAACCCCCTACAGTCGATGATCAGTTGAACGATATTTTCTCTCTTAGAAAAGGTACTACTCCAGATCTCAGGTCCAAGATGATTTGAAACAAAGTCTCTCAGTTCAGTGTAATGGGATGTTCTTATCTCTGACAGCAGGGGACAATAAAGCAGCATATGGACAATGTCCTCCTCTTGCTGCTTACACAGTTTACACACAGGATCTTCTCGATACTGGCTGAATCTATGTATGTTTGTTTGTAGGAGACACGTCCCCGTTAGCAGCCTTGCTTTAACAATTGCCCTCCTGACATCATTGACTGAATTTTCTGTAGAGTCCCAAACCGGATGAATTTCACCAAGTGATATACTTTCACATGCGAGGAATTTGAGTGTTATCTTACTTTGTGCATCACGCACCAAGGATTCCCTCCAATACGCCGCGATAGAGCCATAGACCTTTTCCTTCCATGAATCTTTGGTTGGTAATTGTTGTTTCAAACTAATAATGTCTGGTAGATTATAGAGTTCCAAAACTTTCAGTACACGATAAAAGAAACTATCCTTATTATCAAAGTTCACTGATATCTGGCGATCTAGCACTTCCTTGATCCTACCATTATCTGAGTCCAAGATTGAGTGCAGTAGAGAAAGTTGCTTCTTGTGAATTTCAGCTTCCACTGGTAGGGTACCCAACAGTAGATATACCGCGGACGTAGCGGTCCTCTCTGGTAGGGACTGAATAATTCTGAGACTATTTCTGTGAAATTTCTCTAGTGTGGCTATTTGCGTTTTGTTCAATGGAAGAATTTCAAGTCCATATAACAGTCTGGGGAGGACATAGGTTCTATACATCTGAAGCGACGTAGCTGGACACAAACCATTAGTTCCGTGATAACCAGAGTTAATGAGAGCGTATTTTGTACGCCTAGCAGATTTAATACGATCACTGATATTTATTTCACACTCTTTAGATACTGTCCGTTTTAAGCCTAGATGAGTAGTTTCTTCTGAGGGGTGTATATTTGTATCCCCAAGTGTCCATGTATATTCTGACTGTTTCTTTCCATAATTGTGTACTACTATTTTAGTTTTAGTCGGATGAATCTTGAAGTGATGCTGCTGAGAATATCTGAATCCAACGCCGACCATTAACTGGAGCATCTCTGGAGATGACGATAGATATGCCATATCATCTGCAACTGCTGTTGCTCCAACATAAGTACTTCCCAGCATAAATCCCAATGACTTCTCCTCAAGCTCAAGTATCTGGTCTTCGACGAAGATCTTGTAAAGATGTGTCGACAAAACTCCGCCTTGGCGGACGCCCATCTTAAGGGCGAAGCTTTCACTGAAGGAGCCGAGCCATTTCACCTTTGTAGTCAGTCCGTTATATAACTCCTTGATGATGAGCCAGTATGTTGGACTAATATTCCTGTCCAGGAGCTTGTCAAAGAGGATGGTATGCTGCACCACATCAAAGGCGGATTGGACGTCTAGCGTGGCGAAGAATAATGTAGATTTTGTACGTTTTGCCTCAGCTCTTGCTTCTGTTATAATCAGACTTGACATAATTGGCGATAAACCCTTAGTAAATCCAAATTGTAATTCACTTTGATTGGTAAGATTCAGTTTTTCAAGAAGACAATATTCAAATAGCTTTCCCATAACAGCTGTCACAGTTATACCTCTATAACTATTTACAAGACATGAATCTTTATCTTTCTTCAGTACAGGTGTTAAAATTCCAGTTTTAAAAGATGTCGGAATTGATTTTGTTTCCAGTATCTGGTTAAACAACGGGGTAATATGCTCTGCTACTATATCCTTTCCGTACTTAAAATGTTCAGCACACAACCCATACTCGTCCGGAGATTTTCCACTATTTAGTTTCTGTATTGATGTCTCAACTTCAGCAGCCGTGAACATAATGTCTGATAAATTTTCCTCTTTCAGGTGCTGCTCAATTAATTCCTGTCTAACTGAACACAAGTTTAAATATGTATCGTCATATACACTTTGTTTCGGAACAGATAGATCTTCATAATACTGAGCAAACAGTCCACATTGTTCATCAGGGGCAAAACATTCACGATCGCCAACTTTGATACATTGTGTTGTTCCCACTGTAGATCTATTTCTTTTGATAAGTTGATAAAAAAGTTTGGTTGAAGGGTTTGACATTAGTTGTTCATATAGACGTTTCCTATCTATAGCATGTTCATATCTTTGCTGTTTTCTCAGAAGCTTCTTTTCAGTTTTCAATTGACAGTGATACATATGATTTGGAATTTTTCCTATTGCTTTCCATTGTGAGTACAACTGTTTACAAGTTTTCAGAGACTTTCTAACTTTAGGCGACGCCCTCCACTTGGGCCCTTTCAGATTAATAGTTTTCCTGGGCACAGCTGAGTTTGAGGCATGTATCAGTGATTCAGTTATTTTAGATACTTTTTGATCTATTGAGTCAGTGTCTTTCAAGGGAGCTAACTCTGCAGCTAAGGAATGTCTATATAACTGTCTATCCGCCCTGTCCCATTTCAGTTTCACAGTCTTTTTCTGACGTTGATTGATTGAATGACATGTACTACGAATTGTAGAAGTTAGAGTGGCTTTCACTGGAACATGAGCCGAAGAGCATATGGGGGATCTATCCAATATAACATATTCAGAAATCAGTGTCTTATCTTTCACTAATATGTAGTCAATTTGAGAGGTAGATGTACCAGCGTGATGATAAAAGGTTGGTTTACTTCCACAGGGTATGCCCGTACTTAAATTAAGTTCACAAACTAGTTCCTTCAGAAGTTTGTCATGTTTATTTGTTCTGTCTAAAAGGGTTCCATTCAGATCGCCACACAAGATGACATCATACGTGCCTTGGAATTTCATGAACAGTGTATGGATAATGTCCAAACATTCTGAATATTCCTCCTGAGATCCTGTATCATGAGTGGGTAGATAGGCATTGATAAGACATATAGGCCTGGATGCTGCAATAGTAACCGCAATTACTCTTTCATTTCCTTCCTCTAAACGCTTAACTCTACTAGACCACTTTTCAGGCCACAGTATAGCTACTCCTGCTCTCCCTCTAGGACGTTTGATTCCAGACAATGGTTCATAGTAATCATGGCACCTTATATGAGACGACATATTTGGTAAAAGTTTATGAAAATAGTTATCTTCAAATGTCCACAAGAAATGTTCTTGTATACAGAGAATGTTATTTGTGCTTTGTAAAGTTTGTAAAAACGATGAATTTGTTTTGACGCCCTCAATGTTACTGCTGATTATGTTTATTGTCTCTTCTCTAGAATCTGGGCTTCTTGAAGCAGACTTGGGCAATCGGGTGGCACTTTCAGTAGGCTTGGTATCCGAAAAAGGGAGTGATCTCCCTTACCACTTTCGACTGGTTGTTTCTGACTTGACTGGTTACCGTGTATTGTGGTTGTTTCGTTACCCTGCTCAGGGACTGGTCCAGGAACTGGAACACCCGTGGAACCTTGGCCGTATTTGTCTGAACAGTCACCAGGGCTAGGGCATGGGGTACATTCATTGATGCTTGGACTTGGGGGGATCTCGACTATAGATCTGTCAGGAGTAGGGGATTGATGGACCTTTGGTTGCATATCTGGCTGAGTAGGTATTTCCCTATATAGGGATGTACATCACATGCTCCTGGTGTCGGAAGAATATCCTTTCCGTTAGTAGTTTGAATGACAGGGCCGGGGTTCACTTCAGCCTTACGACAATGGATAGACTGAGTCAATCCAAAATCAGGTCCTATACTGGCATTTTGCAATGGAGTATAAAGGTGATTGTTCCTGATGGAACTTGAAGCTCTAGGAGGATGCTGAAACTCAGGCACATACGGTGCAGTACCCCCTTCATTGACATTTGGGACAGTGGGTGGTCTAATATGACTCTGCTGACCATAGTGATGAGTATTATGTATATTGGGGTTAAAACTTTGATATGGTAGGGTTTGAGGGAATGAGTGATATGCTGGGCGCAAACCTGGGTGCATATAGCTTGGAGGTGGAATTGTAGGACGAGCCATAAAGGGGGGTACCCCCTGTATACCAGGGTATATGGATGGAATAAAGGGTGGAGCTGGCAGATAATTGGGATAGCCAACAGCTGTAGGGGTATTTTGTGGGACCTGTTCCTTCACCCTCTGCTGCCCCATATTTACTTGGAGTGCTAATTGGGTCGTAATAGCTGTGCTAATGCACATATTTTGGACCACCTGATGTTCCAACATCCTCAGTCTTCCCTCTAATTGTTCATGTCTAATATGCTGTAGGGTATTGTTATCTACCTGTGAATAAATGGGGTTTATATTTTGGGGTCCAATCAGGTTGTGGTGTTGAGAGGTACCTTGTGGGGCGTGGGACTTTATAGACTCTATGGCATTCTTCAGCTGCTTAATTTCATTCTCAAGATCCAATATTTTAGTTTTCTGAGCCAGAATAATGGTGGCATCAGTGCTGCTAGCAAATGATCCTGTTTTGCCTTTATCTGACTTACAGGGCCTTTTATGTAGGGGCCTTCTGGGTTTTGGAGACTGTGGGGGGTTAAGATTGTTTTGAATGACAGGTGGATTCCTTACTTCAGAGGCAAATTGCAATTTGTGCTGTAAGGAGTCAGTGGACTGACCAATCAGACCAGGGGGCATATTGGGATAAGTGGTGGTGTCTAGCTTTGCTTTGGGAGTTGTAGGGACATTATGTGTAAATTGAGAATTTACATTTGGAGTACTGTTTACTAACAGTTGTTTAGGGGAGGTTCCTGAAGCAGACTTGGCGCTAGGTGTATTCCACTCATTGATGGTTTCCCTCGACTGGCCATTTATCGTGCTGTCTTCAACATGAACGATGTCATTGCAGCCGGGTTGACTGTTACCATACAGTGTATCTTCGTTGCACTGGTTGCATACATACTCTGTATCTTTAAAGGCATTCGACACAGTTTCTGGGTTGAGATTAACACACTCATAATGTAGCCATGATTCACATTCGACGCAAAATATACCCTGTACAGTCACTTCTTGATCACAGTAGGGGCAAAAAGCCAGTTCTTCAATTACAGAATTGTCAGTATTCATTTGATCTGGGTTGTCATTGTCATTCATCTGATACTTTAGTGACTTAAGAACAAGTTCATTTTCATCAGGGGTGGATTCTATTGCCGACTGAACAGTATATGATGTAGAAATAGTTCTGAGAGAATTTATCTGACTTGCAATTGTAGCATTGGCAATATCAAGCTGGGGATGTTTGCTCTTGATGGACTCACATAGCTTATCAAAAATATTGTTTATAAATACATCCACTTTGCTACCATTCACTGTGATTGTATTTGTTGTGTGGTAGAAGTTGATTGTGAACTTTGGAATATTACCGACTGCTCCATTCTGTTTCCTGTTATAGACTTTGAGACATGTATCTGTGTTTGCGTTAGCAGAATCTTTACCAATTTGAGCTTGTATACCAAACTGTCCAATTAGGTCAGGTGATTGTAAAATATCTTTAATTTGAGTTTTGGCGAGTTCATAGGCAGAAGTGCTAAGACGCATTACGAAGTTCTTTCCGGATTTCATTTCAAAGATGATATGCTGTGCATCACACTTTTGCAGCTTTTTGTCTAATGCTTTGTCCCTATCTAGAGTGTACTGTCTTTTACTTTCTGTCCATTCATAAATTAAATTATCTGAGTTTCTCGGCTGGAGTGCACCTGATGACACTGATCTAGTTAAAACACGGCTTTCAACACTGGCTGGCATTTTAGCAGATCTTGGATAAAAGCTTTATAATATAGTCTTGTAAAAATGTAGGTTAAAACTGGGCTCTTAAAATTCTCTTTCCCTTTCAGTTAATGTAAAGTTTCTGAAAGTCTAAGTTAAAACTGTGGTAAAAATTGTAAAATTAATTAGGGGGAAGCTCTTTTCATCAACAACTGTCTTTGGGGATGTTTAAAACTGTTTTGAGATATTCTTTCTCTGCCTAAGGACGTACATTGGACATCAAAGTTCCACTTTTTTCCGAAATCCAAGATGGCCGCTGGGGAATAGACCACGAAATCTGATGACACTAGAGTCTTTTCTCTTTAAAAGTCGTATTTGAATAAGAATTTTCCAATAAAACGTATATACAGTATCTATATACAAAGTGTTTGTGCTAAAACAAGGTGAAATATTCTAAAAACTCTAGATAAACGTGAGTTTAAAACAAAATTTCAGCAGAGCCCTTTCACACGTCCTTTCAGCTTGGCTTCCTCTTATCAATCGCTACTCTCTACACTCTACCTACTGAGCTACCGAGGCCGGTAATATTTTCATGAATTTGTTGGAAAATTGGAACTATTTTATCTGACCACAGTACTTTAACAAAAAGCAATTATTTTGAAGACGAAAGAAGAATTTTGATTACAATCCAGTCCAAGTTCGCACAGGGACTAATTTCCCTCCTGGCGCACCCCATGGGAAAGTATTGTTATGCGGTCACTTACCTTGAATAAGTGCTAGCTCTGACTGGCTCTTCAACCTATAGAGTCCCAGGGACGTCCGTCGTTGTTCACAGTCAGAAGAGAAGAGAGCGAGGAACGGAAAACGTGGTCAGTCAACCATCACAGCTGTCAATCACCAGTGGGCGTGTCATCGGACGACTTCGGTAGTAGTTCAGGCACTAGACTCGAGTCACACCTTGTGGCAATACTCCTAATTAGTTGTACAACATTCTCCCCCTTACATATTTTTTTTTTATAATTATTATTATTATTATTATTATTATTATTATTATTATTAATTGTCTGTTATACATCAGTGTGGTGGATAAGTGAAGTTCTTATGTTGCATTGTGGCTAAGACTTTAAGAAATATTTTATACTACTAGAATGCAGCATCAATCTTGTGAGCAGTTAAGTTTTTTTCCTTAATTATCTTAATTCAATTTAACTAGAAATTTGGGTTATGAAGAGTTAAAATGCACATACACATAGACAAGACATGACTAAAGAACAAATAACACAGACTGAAAGTTGATACATGTATATATACATAATGATTTCTGCACCTTTCTTAAGGTTTGGTTGCAAATATACTATCTGTATTTTAACAACTTCAAAGTTCTAATTTACTTTACTTAAGTAATCATAGTGAAAACCTTATCACGTATAATTTCTCAGAAATTGATATTTCTTACCTTAGTGTATGTATTATAGTGGTACTCTTTCCACGTTAAGCTCTAAGGTATCAGGACTACCTGATAGTATTAATAAAAATTTATATATATATATGGATTATAATTATACCTTAAATTTGTGTTAACGCCATTACTCTGTAATCATCTAGTTTTTATTACAAAAACCAGTATCTATTTAAACATATATATATATAATTCATAAGAATCCAAGTAAAGTAACCACCATGCCAGTTTCACTCCCGGATGCCATTTAATAAATGATAAGAGATGCTGCATTTTACAACTTTATAGCACAACTTGGCAGACTGTCAGACTGGTGGGCGATAATGGGCAATACAAATATACTTACAGAGGAAGGTGGACGGACCATACTCACCAAAGCAAGCCCCAAAGGCCCGATGACAATATAATAACATAACTGAATATAATTTGAAACTAAAGAGTGGAAACTAAAATGTGCCAAAATAAAATAGTGTGCAAAGCTGCACTGCAAACTGAAAAGTGTACTGTGTAAATAATGCAGCCCTCCGAGATCACATTTACAAAGTAATAGTAAATATTTATCTTAATATATGTAAATATTCATGTATATATATAAAATATGGCTATAGAACATGATTGTGATTCCATTCATGAAATTTACTATTTGTATATATCATTATTTGAATTAATATTCAATTGTTAGCTATAACATGTTTTTCGGTGCAGAAAGTCTCACTGAAAATGGATTTAGTAACATAAGATTTTAACCACAGAAAGCTGATGGAAGTTGAAATACAAAGTCTTGCTAATAATGGAATCCAGAGTAACACAAAGCATACACATCTAAAATATATGATCTCAGAAGGCGTAAACAGAACAAAAATGCGACTAATCTAATTTCTAGCTACAGGATTATATATACAAATAATTACCTGAGCTTCTTTTACATCTGTAAATGAAAAGTAAATTATGTTTTAGAATTTTGAGTATCTGGTTTGTAAGATAAATGCATTATGTCGAATAACCTGAAAAAACCACATCAAACACTGCACTAATATTAGATGAAATTATGTGCAGAGCCGACTTATAGCAACCAGGAAATTCTAAGCTAAACGGATTGATGACAATATGGCTTATACTGTAAGCGCAATTAACCGCAAGACTAATAAAGAAACGCAAGCATTTGAAAATGTAAAACGGGTTAAAACGCAGTAGTTTTGATCATCCTGAGCTGAAAGAATATCACACTGCTTCCGACTCAAGATGATCTTGTTCTCAGTAAAGTAGCGGATAATTTCCGATTTCATTTTTTGGAAAAGGTAATCCATGTCAAAGGTTACTGCTGATAAAGGCTATCCAATAAAGAGTGTACTACCAAGGCAAGTTGTACAGCTTGGCAGTGTTCTTATTGCACACTCTTATTATTTCACTGGATGACATGTTGAAATATCCAGCAAGCCCCTCTGCATTGTCAAGAGCTGACAAAGGTTCAGTAGCCAAATAAGGGGCATCAGTCTCAATCATGAGACGATTCGGTTTCTCCAAGGCAGACAACAAAGTTTTAGTTCGTTTGTCCTGAAGAGATCGATCGGAGATACTAAACAGGCAGTTAGGGAGATCATTACACCAATCAGTGTATTCTTTCTCTCCCCCTACAAAGCAGTGCCTGTGGACCCGGGCTTCATGAAGCCCGCAATCCTTTATCAATTCTAGACATTTCGCAGCTGCCTCACCAGTGTTATTGTCTCTAACATGGATTACAAGGACTTTGTCCAGCCGTTTAGCCAACTGGAAGCAGAGGCGGAGGAATAGGACTTGTGCTTCTTTCTTGGACCTAATACAGAGTGTCTTGTTATGTCTTTCATTACATCGACACGATGTAGTATGATCAAGACCGATTTCTCCTATTCCCAAGGCCTCTGGAAATTCCTCCAGTTTCCTTTCCAGTTTCTGGAACTGTGACTCATAGTTGTCCATAGTAATCAAATGGGGGTGAATCCCCAGGGTGAATTTAAGTTGTGGGTTCATCCTCATCTGATTACGAATCACAGACCATCTGGAAGGGTAGACATAATTTGCAATACCGAAAAGAAGATTGAATTTGGATGTCATCGAATTCAGAAGGACTTGCTGAGGGGTTAATAATTCTGCAGGGAGCGAATCCATGTGAAAATGGGAATCAATAATTCCCATGTTCAACAATGGATGTCCTGAGGAAGGACTGGAACCATCCAAATTGGTGTATCGCATGACGGATTTAAAAGCTATCCGAGCAGCTTCAGTTAGGTTAGGCAGTATGAAATTTGCCATATAACTAAAATGTGTGAGTTGTATAATTCTCACAGGTGGAAAAGTAGAATAGTCCATGATACCCCAAGGCTCCAGCCCTGCTCTCCTGTCATATTCTCTGAGAAAGAAACATTCTTCCTCAGAGAAACTGAGAGAAGTGGGGGGCGATTCCATGGAGGCTACTAATGTCAGCAGATCCTGCAATGTCCCCAGGCCAAGCTCCTGCACTATGAATAGGAAAATCCCATTCATAAGCAGAAACCAGGCCTGGAGCAGTCGGTCACCGATGATCTGCTGGTGCCTCTCATGGTAGTGCGCCAACTCTCTCCCACGACCCTCAGCTGTCTGGCAGTCTACACAAGCAGTAGCAGGGCTCATATACCAGGGTATATGAGCCATGAGGAAATGCCTCTTATAATGATTGTCCTCATTGTCGCAGAAGTTGCACTTTCTGGTGAATTTAATTTTCTTTGGTGGCATCCTACAAAAAAATACAAAAAATTCTTTTAGGTCAATCATTTTATTGGATAGAAAAATAATAATTTTGAGGCATTTCTATTGGAACGGACATAAAAAAAAAATGTATCAATGAAGGTACTCCATCCCTCAACACTAGTTATCAACCTATTAAGAGATGGAATATCTACTTTGTACATGCATGCAAGTTGAAGAAAGCGTCAAGGGAGCACCCTTGGCACTCCCCTCGAAAAACATTGTACACCCACCTCAGACCATACGGCATCGACTAAATATCACACTGTAGCAGATGCCAGTCTGTGACAGGTGTACGTATGATGATGAAAATGGCACCCTAAGCATTCCAAGAATATCACACTGCTTGATCAACCTAAGGCACCATTAAAATCACCATAAAATGCCTCTTCACGGGTATTCAACCCACCGAAACTACACCTCCACAAGTACACCCTATTGAAGAATGCAGGCCGCATGTGATGAATAACCGTGATAACAGCGAAAATGTTGGGACCAAAAATGAATATGATGAAGACACTCATTGCACACAAACAACATCTTCACAAGTACACCCTATTGAAGGATGAAGTCTATGCGCAATGAATGACAGCAAAATGATATACTTTAATGAAGACATTCAAAACACATGAGCAACATCTTCACAAGTACACCCTATTGAAGGATGCAGCCCACATGTATTGAATGACAGCAAAATGATCAAAAATGATTCAAAACCCATGAGCAACATCTTCACAAGTACACCCTATTGAAGGATGCAGCTCACGGACAAAGAATGACAAGTAATATCTGTGGAAAAGAATTTTTTTTTTCCACAAACTATGTTAAACTACTACAAACTGCAACATCCATTAGACTTTTGTTTTTTGAAGAAATAGTTATTTGCCAGACTAAATAATTTAAAATGGAGGGGGATATGTATTTTAGAACTATAGTGAGTCCTTTGAAAAGTTTATATCATTGTGATATGAGTTTTGATTGTTTATTAAACATAAATTATCACAATTAGAAAGTCTAATGAATACTGAAATTTGTAGTACATTTTTTTTTTTTTTTTTTTTTTTTTTTTTTTTTTTTTTTTTAGTCCTGATAGCGGGCTGGTAATTTTGTTCTTCTACCAGCTCGGGTTGTCTGTGTATGAGGTAGTTGGGGTCGTTCAGAGTTCCCTAACCCCAATGTTACCTCAAGGTCTGGGTCAGTCAAGTGGGCATCCCGGGGAGTGGAGGTATTATGAAAATCTAATTCAGATTGACTGTCATGCCCCGAGATAAATGAAGCCTGCTGGTCATCTTGATCATCTCCCAGCATATAGGGCAAAGTTTGATCCGGATCACCTAACATGTATGGTAAAGTTTGATCCGGATCAAAGAGTGATCCTAAATCTGGGACTGGGTCTTCCTCTAGCTCCTCTGGCTCCCTGTCTTGATCCCTCTCATCATCCATGACCAAAGTATTGAGGAATTTACTCCTCTTCCTTTGGAGCCATAGGGGATAAGTGGAATCAGTGCAGGGCTTCAACCTGTCATGGTGAACTATCATGGATTTCTTCCTACCCAGGAGTTTATAGACTGGGGGTCGAGCAACTGTGATAAGGAATGGACCTATCCATGGAGGTCGCAATTTGGAGCTAATTCCAATCTGTGTGGATGTGTCTCTTAAATAGACAACATCGCCTGGGGAATAGGTCTTTTCGAATATCCTCAGATCATAATCCCTCTTCTGGCGAAGTTGAGTAGAGCCAATTTTCTCTCTTGCCAGTTGATGAACCTGTGAGAGATTTTTGGACAAGTTTGCGACCCAAGTTGGTGGGTCCTGGGGAGAGGGCCCAGGTAGGCCTAGGATCAGATCAATCGGTTGAATGGTTTCTCTCCCCAACATAAGCATATTAGCCGAAAAACCTGTTGATCTGTTTTTCATGGAATGAAGGGCCATAGTTATGAGGGGCAGATGCTCGTCCCAGTCCTTGTAACCTCTGGATATGTATGCGCGAATCATTTGAAGGATAACGCGATTAAAAACTTCACATTGACCGTTCCCAGACGGGTGGTATGGTGTTGTCCTGGTTTTACTGATCTCCAAGAGTTTACAGAATGCTTGGAAAAGATCACTTTGGAAGTTTCTGCCCTGGTCGGTATGTACCTCTAGGGGGCAGCCAAATGTTACAACGAAATGGTTTAGAAATGCACGGGCAGTTAACTCAGCAGATTGTGCTGGCAAGGGAGCTAACTCAACCCATTTACTAAACTGATCGACCATGACAAGTACATAGACTGAGCCAGAATTACTGCGGTTGAAAGGACCCAGGATGTCAAGGTCACGGTGTACCCGTTCCATAGGAAAGCCAGCATGGTATAGTTCAAGGCCACTACGTGGGGTTCGATTCCCTTTCTTGCCTTTATTGCAAACGGAACACTGTTTGACATATATGTAGCAATCCTTCGACATACCATACCAATAGAACTTCTCCTTTAGTTTGTCAAGTGTTTTGGTTTGGCCGAGATGTCCAGAGTCTTTGGAATCGTGACAAAAGTACAATACTTTGTCTCTCAGTTCACTAGGAACGATTAAGCAACAGGAGCGGCCTTCACGGTATGTCCAAGAATAGTACATGACATGGTTCTGAAACACAATATGTTCTCTGCTTAACCATAATGCACGGGTTTCAGGACCAGAAAGTTGAAGTTCCCTAGTGGTTGGCTCATAATTGTGTTCCAGCCAATGCATGACAATACCTATGTTAGGGTCATTTCTTTGAGCTTCACTCAGCTGGAGGGATGACAGACTATCTGCCCAGTTACTTGATGTTTCTTGGATTCCTTGGGGTTGAGAACTGTTTTGTACGGAATCAAAGTCTATGCTACGTACTGCAAGTGGAACAACATCGTCCACATCCTCGTTGAATCTGGCCCATTGTCTATGGGCACGCCTACAATATGCACAACCGCCACATGGGAGGTCTTCTACGGAGAGACCTGCTTTGTAGCAGTCGCATTCTTTCAGAGGATCCCTAATTCTGCTTAAACTATCCGCGTTTTGGTGGAAACAACCTCTACGATGCAATATCTTGAAGTTGTATTGGGACCACTCTTCAAGGAAACGTGCTAGTTGTCCCTCAATGTATTTAAATCGAGTGAGCCACACGAGAGAATTGTGGTCTGTCCGTATCAGGAAAAAACGACCTAACAAATAGTGTCTAAATTGACGACAAAATTTCACAACTGCTAAAAGCTCGAGGCGGGTCGTACAGTACTTGCGGTGTTGTTTCATGAGCACATGACTGGCGTAACAAATTGGTCGTAGAACACCATCTTGGACTTGCGAAAGTTCAGCTCCAATTTGTGTACCTGAAGCATCACAATCAAGAACCATCAATCCGTCAGGTGACGGATAAGCTAAAACTTCGGAGGAAATAGCTAACTCCTTCAGTTTTTCAAAGCAGACCTGATGTCGGTCAGTCCAATTGAATGTTTTGGCCTGAGTAAGGGCATAAAGGTCAGCAGAGACCTTTGCAAAATTTCTGATATGGTCCCTATGATAGTTCATAAAGCCTAGAAATGATTGGAGCTGTTTACAGTCTGTGGGGACAGGCCAGTTTTTCACTGCCTCTAATTTATCAGGGGAAATGGACACGCCAGTCTCGTCAACTAATTTCCCTAGAAATTCGACCTGCCGCTTGAAAAATTGACATTTTTTCGGTTTTAATTTCAGAGAGAATTTCCGAAACCGAAGAAAAACTTTGCGTAGAGCTTCCAGTGAGTCTGTAAAATTTGTCCCAAGAACAATGACATCATCCAAGTACACGATTACTTCCTCCCAGGTAAGACCGCGAAGGACCAGGGACATGGCGCGAGAAAAGGTGGCTGGTGCCGTGCAAAGGCCCTGGGGAAGTCGCGTCCACTGGAAACTGCCAAATCGCGTACTGAAGGATGTTTTTGAACGGCTACTAGGATTGAGTGGAATTTGGAAGTAGCCTTGATTCAAATCCAAAACGCAAAACAATTTCTTCCCATGCAAGGAATCCAAGCAGTCATTGATAAGTGGTAGGCTGTAATTATCTTTGACAGTTTTGTCGTTGAGAGCCCGATAGTCCACGCAGTACCGCAGTTCCCCTGACTTTTTCCTGACCAAAACAGGAGCGGCGGACCACTCAGAAATGGATGGCTCAATGACCCCCTGCTGCAAGAGTTTGTCCAAATATTCTTTTTCTTGTTTTTGAAAATGAAGTGGTGTTCTCCGGAATTTTTCTGCAATAGGTATTTCATCATATGTTTGAATTTTATGTTCAATCCCACCAGAAAGACAGCCTAAATCAAATTCATCCTGTGAAAATATGTCCGAAAATTCATAAAGAAGGGATTTGAACTTTATTTGCTCGTCTTTTGAAAGTTCCGAAATATTTTTGTCATACATCTCTTGCAGATGGGGAGGTAACTCTTGAGCCATACCTTCTGCCTGGCACCCGGTTTCCTGTGAACTGCTCTTGTTAATATCAAACTTTTCCCTAGGTTCCAGGTAAGTGTCTACCGATTCTGCATGGCCTATCGGTTTGCCTCTTCTGAAAGTGATAAATGACTGAGAGTCATTTACCACTTTCAAAGTGGCATTTGGCCCAACGCCGCAGACATGCGAAAGCAAAACTTTGTGGCTACTGGGTTCGATTACATATGGCCCATTGATAGGCGTCTTGAGAGTCGCTTTCACATAACCAACAGAATTGGGCTGTATGACAGTGTGCTTGGAGACTGTCACCTTGGATATTTGTAATCCAGGAGTGGCAGAAATTGTTAAAGGGACAGTATCTCCGCAAATTCTGAGCACATCGTGGCCAAGGTCAAGCTGGCTACCTGTGGCCTTCAGAAAATCCAAACCGAGAAGAAAGGTGTCTTTGATTGGTGCCACACAAACCGTGTGAAGAAAAGTCTGCGTACCAACAGTTATAGGTACATTTGGTACAAGATAGCCTTGTACTGGATCTGTACCTATCCCTGTCAGTACGCAGACTTGGCCTTCATACTGAGGTGAGCAAACTTCGCGGAAATAACTGTCTTGAACAAGCGTTACCATAGCAGCACTGTCAACTATTGCTTTGGTAGTGCAACCGTTTAACAAAACAGAAATAGAGGCTGTTAAATTTCTATGACTAGGCAATGAAACCTCCAGGATGTCACACTTGCGACCCAAACTTGACCGGACTAGTAGTTTGTCGCCGGAACAACTAGTCCTTCGGAGTTTAAATCCTGAATTACTGTTTGTTCCGGTGACAATTGATCATTTTGATCCGGTGTTTCATTAGACACAGATCTCTGTCTGTATTGATCCCTTGATGGATCCATTTGTCCCCCAAGGGATCTGTTTGGGGGAAAACTTTGAGGCAGTCCAGGTTGAATATACTGACCTCCAGAATTTGGAGGTCTGTACGATTGAGTATGCTGACCTCTAGATGTAGTATACTGACCTCCACTGTTTGGAGGTCTGTCAGATGGAGTGTACTGACCTCCACTATTTGGAGGTCTGTAAGACTGAGTGTACTGACCTCCACTATTTGGAGGTCTGTAAGAGCTTTGCTGGTCATACTGACCCCCATAAGGTTGAGAAAAGGGGTAGTATGGTACCGGTTCCCTTCTCTGGGGACTCGGCGACCTGTATCTGGTATAAGGACCTTGCTGAGGAGGTCCATTTCTGAATGATCTAGTTGGAGAGCGACCGCGATATTCCCCGTCTCCAAACCGGTTGCGTCCGGAATCCCGAGGAGGCCAACCCCTGTCATACGACGGAGACCGTTGCCTTGGGTTGGTCTGCCTGGGATCCCAGGAATCACGGAAAGGAGGCGGTGAATACCCCTGTCTATCTCCAGTGTTCCTAAATGGTGATTGTGAAGACCTTCTAAAAACATAGTCAGTGACAGAGTTTAGCTGCTTTTCTATCTGTGAAACTCTGTTCTCTTCTTGGGCTGTAAAGGCATTTTCTTTGAAGGAGACTTTGTTGCCAAATATTGCTTTGTGGTTGGCCAACACTGTTTTAACTTTGCGACATGCCTCCTGCACAGTTTGAGGTGCTTCGTTAATAACAAGGGCTGCTGCCTCTTTGTGCTTGCAGCCCCTCAAAAACTGCTCAGTGGCCAACTGTTGGATGGTGTTATTATCACAAGTTTTGTATCCATTCATGGCCACTGTCAGCACCCTCTGGAGATATGTCTCCAGTGACTCGTCGTCTGATTGCTTCATCACATGAAGGCTCTGACGTGCCGCTACTGGGGGTTCTCTCAGGTCAAAACGCAGGCCAAGCTCTTTTTTCAGGTCTTTATAGCTATGACGGCCCCTTGATTTCACTGCAAACTCAAGGGCCGTCTCAGCCAAGCAGTCAAAGAGACGGTCCAAGCGTTTCCGCTTAGACCATCTCCTGCGCCTGGCTATTCTATGAAACTTCGTGA
Source organism: Rugalucina vietnamica (assembly GCA_964017185.1). Taxonomy (NCBI): domain Eukaryota; kingdom Metazoa; phylum Mollusca; class Bivalvia; order Lucinida; family Lucinidae; genus Rugalucina; species Rugalucina vietnamica. Next base: position 13,207,907 of record OZ024879.1, on the reverse strand, counting down.
TAAAGCTCAGCCATGTCGGACCCTTCGAGTCCCCACTGAAAACTTCCATTTTGGGGGGTAACGGCGACAGGCTACGATCAGAACCCTCATCTGACGAATCATCACCTGACGACGAATCACTATCAAATGGAGGAGGGGACGATCCCCCACGCGCCCCAGTTCTCTCACGCGGAGACGAGTCGCGTCTTGTTTTGCGGGTTTGCGGAGATCTCCTATGGCGCGTGTGGGTCCTCTCTCTGGAACGACCCCGTTCCCTTGTTCTGTTTTTGGGCTGCTGAGTCCCATCATCTTTTTGTTTTGATGATTGGGAACCAGCAGTCTGGGCCCCATCTGGGTCTTTCTTGATATAGATTCCATCACTGGGGTGCGGCTCAGTCAACTGACGAATGATGGCTTCATCCTTCGTCAGCCAATTGGACCGATCCCCAGTGAAGTCAAGTCTGAAGGGCATTTTGTCTTCGGTCTGTAATGACCGCAGACTTGGCAACATGAAGTCATCATTTTGACCATTGCCAGGTCCTCCAGATTCCGAATAAGCCGGGGGCAACCTAGCAACGAGGTAGTTCACCGTTTCTTGCGTTTCTTTCGTTTAGAAAGATTTCCGGTAAAGACTATCCGCAACGGACTTTAATGGCGGAAGCGACGTGGCAGTTTGCACGTGGTTCCGGTCGAAACGAAATTCTCTAAAGGGGATTAAATAAATGCAAATTTTGCACTGAAATTGATCAAAAATGTAATTTAATTGACAACACAATTGAATTCTGAAAGAAAAATACCTTAAATGCTGCAAAAATGGCTGCAAATCGGCCGAGACAATTTTGCAACTGAGTCGGAAAAATTCGCCAACAAAAATTGGCCAAATTCAGCTGCAATAAATAAATTCCAGCGCTAATACACGAGTTTTACCCGCACTACCATTTGTTATGCGGTCACTAACCTTGAATAAGTGCTAGCTCTGACTGGCTCTTCAACCTATAGAGTCCCAGGGACGTCCGTCGTTGTTCACAGTCAGAAGAGAAGAGAGCGAGGAACGGAAAACGTGGTCAGTCAACCATCACAGCTGTCAATCACCAGTGGGCGTGTCATCGGACGACTTCGGTAGTAGTTCAGGCACTAGACTCGAGTCACACCTTGTGGCAATACTCCTAATTAGTTGTACAACAGTATCGTCAATTTGGCGTGTCACCAGTAAGCCGTTCAGATTCAGAATTCCTTTGACGTAACAGACAAGCAGTGACGGCGACGACGTTAACGTTATTTATCGACGGCATTATAACGTTGTTGCTAATAGAAATATGGAACGCGTGCTATTCAACATAGGCAGTTCTTGTAAACGGTAATTACATGTTTTTGAAACGGGTAGCGAAAGCTTTCAAAACGTTGTTGACCCACTTTCATTGTCCGCCGTTGGATTGTGCACTGGGCTATGTGCTAAAAGCCCCCACAAAAAGGTAATGGTTTTTCATCACTATTTTTATTTATTTATTTATTTATTTATTTATTTATTTATTTTGCATTTTCGCAAAGATCGACGTCAACCACCTAATTTATTTATTTATTTATTCATTTATTTATTTATTGCTGAGCAAAGACAAGTCGGTAATTTAATAGCTGAATGATTGAATGAATCCATCAATCAATCAAATCAACCAGTCTATCAATCAATATGTTGAAAATGATCTTTTAAAATTTAACCATATGTTGAACCTATAATTATGCATCACGATAACCTGTCCATGTAGTGTACAAAACTGGTTTTTGAAATATCACTACCCTAAGTCTTACAGGCACAAACTGGGATATGCAGAGGTATACATATTTAAGCCGTATTTTTGCTCCAAAACATAATTTGTGGATACTCGGCGAGGCGGCTCTAACGTGTACCCACAATCAACGTTTTGAGAAAAACTATTAAAATATCAAAAATTTTCTATTTTTGAGAAAATTCTCTGTAGAGTATATTGCATCCCGTCGATCCCGATGAGCAGAAATTGATCGACTCAGTATATGAAGATAGATATATGAAGATAGCGTGTTTTCGTAATGGTTAAACCTGTGGGTATTTTTCGTTTTCAGATGATGTCAGTCCTAGCAATACAGAACCGGAGAGCGAAAGATCGAGCCCCGCCCCCAGGCTTTAACTTTGTCAACAGCCACGACTGGAATAACAGTGCCGAGAAAAGAAAACGGACGAGGATGTTGTCTTTGGCGAATGTTGCAAAAGTCTTCAAAAATTTTGTAACCATTATAAAGGTACATGTACGTGTATGCAAGTTGCTAAAATTTTCAAACTATAACTACTTTATACTTTATAAGACCTATGACATATATTAGGAGAAGAAATCTATACGTACTTGTGCTTTCATTCTCATTCTATGTGTCATATGTGACATGATGATTGTCTGTTCTGTTAAATTTGTGTTTAAGTTGTGTTTGTTACATTATTAATCAAATAATAAAGAAATGGCGGCTTTTTTCTGAGAAATTGTGGAATTTGTTGAAGAGACGGTGTCTTGTTTGTTTAAAACTTTGTCAAAATGCGATAGCAACCTCAGCTATGAAAAGCGAATGTCAAACTCCATGTAACGCTTTGATCATCAGGAAAACATGTCCGTGCAATGTATACCCCCTTGAACCCCACTTTTATAGAGGAAAACAGGGGTATGCAGGGGCATACCTATTTTTCTTATTTTTGCTCAAAACAGATTGTGGGTACTCGTTAGAACCGCCTCGGCGAGGCGGTTCTAACGTGTACCCACAATCTGTGTTTTGAGCAAAAATAAGAAAAATATCAAAATTTTTCAGCTGAAAATTTTCAATTTTTAAAGCTAAAAAAAATCTCTGTTTATTGCATGGGCAAGTTTTCGTAATGTTTTGTAACTATAAACTCATCCTGTTATTTTTTTCCTGATTTTTTTTTTCCAGAAAAGCGACGGAAAATCTAGCAAGGACAGAACACCAGGTTAGCAGTTGATAAAGCATTTTTTTCCCTTTTCAATATTTTTGCTTGATTGATTATTTTGTGCTTATCACAAAAAATTCTCCTCCGTGCAATGAATACCCCTTTAAACCCCACTTTTATATAGTAGAACTGGCCTCGAGTTATAAAACTTTTATCATGCTCGGCTCAGCTGAGACTAAAATTTATCCTGCTCATAAATGTTAAAATGCCAACAATTTTTGGCATTTTAACATTTATGAGCAGGATAAATTACTAATTGTTGAGTATAAAACCTGAATTTTCCAATAATTTTGACTATTTCAACATTAATGAGCAGTTGAAATTTCATGCTCAACTGAGCTGAGCTTGAAAAAAGTTTTATAACCTCGAGGCCAGGGGTATACAGGGATATACCTAATTTTTTTTTATTTTTGATTCATAACATAGATCGTTGGTACACGTTAGAACCGCCTCGCCGAGGCGATTCTAACGCGTACCCACAATCTATGTTTTGAAGCGAAAATAAGAAAAATAGGTATACCCCTGCATACCCCAGTTTTGTTTTAATAAATGTGGGGTATGAATGGGTATACATTACACGGACATGTTTTCCTGATGTGCTTGATTGATTATCTTGTGGTCATCACAAAAATTCTCAATAGGCCTACTCTTGAGACATACAGTATTAAAAGAAAACAAAGAAAGGAAGAAAGAAGAAAGAGAGAAAGAAAGAAACTGCCCATATCAGAGGGGAGCATGTTTGGTTTTGGTAAAAAAAAATGGTTTTGAAATTGAATATTCAAAAACTGCATAGTTTACCTATGACATTACACACTTTTTATTGTAGGTGAAGACTGGGCGTATATCAGAGTGGAGCATGTTTGGTTTTGGTAAAAAAGGTTTTGAAATTGAATATTGAAAAATGCATAATTTACCTATTGACATAACACACTTTTTATTGTAGCTGAAGACTGGGCGTACCTTAACAACAGACCATATAAAGACATAGTCGGAGGGGTGGGGGTGGTTGTCAATGAGTTCCTGGAGAAAGATGAAAATGAAGGCGAGATACAGATCAACGACACATTAACCCCAGGTACGTCTACATGTACATCACTAACTTACCCTCCTACATGTGCGATTGGTCAAACGGGCAATGATAGTTTCTTGGAAGTCTTTACCCGTACATGTAGTAATGACACCCTCCCTGAACTGCTTCAATCACGGCTAAATGTGTTTTGAAAAAAACATGCAAATTTAGTCCTTGGTGCTACTGTCCCGGTCGGACCCAAACCAAGAGACTCACACAAGAGACTACTAACAAGAATGCACATAAAGAGACTGTTTAGCCTGACTTTGGTGTCTAGGATATGTGAGTTATAATGAAATTGGCTTAAACGCACTATTTACTAAATACATTATAAAATATAATGTAAAATAGGATATGGCCGAAAGCAAATTGCTTATATAGTTCTTATGGGACCTGTTTACAAGCGTAACGAGATCGTTTTCTAAGTCTACATAATTATACAGTACCATGGCCTAAGAACATGAAGAAAGGTTGGCGAATGTCGTAATCCTGATATGTCAATCATAATGTTTTTGAAATGTACTTCAGAGGACTATGACAACAGCTACGATTTCTTTCTTCACATCAACGAGAACCGGAAGGACATCATAACAGCTATAAATAGACTGGGGGAGTTACTGGTGTTCTATGACGTAGAAGGAGATGTAGAAGACTGGGCTTTACATGTCGAGAAGGTTTGTGCAGAGCAGGCACATGACGTCAGAATGACGTCAGATCGATGTCGATGCGACGTCATGACGTCGTATCGACGTTGATATGACGTCATTATGACGTCATGTGCCTGCTGGGTGTATACTTATCAAAGTAGTGCAATTATTGTAGAAGAGTAGCGTAGTGACTCACTGGGACAGCAAACATTGCTACTATACTGCAATAAGCATTCGCACAAAAGCGTTGAATTTCACGTTGTTTTCGGGAATACTTGTAAACCTTTGCAAAGGCTGTACGAAGTTTATGATACCGATAACCTAGATTAAGACGTGTAGCTGATACCAATTTATTTCAAACATCAATAACATAGAACATAGTTTATTTCGATTCCAGTAGGCTAAAAAGCCCATGAGGACATAATACAAAATATGTATGATGGCATACAATTATTCTACCCATTCCGGATCAAGTTCATGAAAATTGCTGCGCATGCGCATATGAATGACTTGAGTATAATAAACTTAGTATTATCTTGAAGCCAATTTTGTTGCTCATCATCTGTAATGCTTTTCATTTTTGATCAAGCACTCGACTGTGACCACTGGAGCGTGAAAGTATATGCATAATTGAAGTCAATGCGGATCAGTTGGAGGTAATCCGAATCATGGACTATATATCACCACCGATGGGTTTATTCTTCAAATTCTTTGCATGTAGTCATACAGTGAACCTTATGAAATATTCTGAGGACCAAAACATGTACCTTTTTCGGCGTCATTTTCCCAAAGCCATGTTTGCTCAACCCCACCCCCACCGAACACACGATTTTCCATGGGTGATCTGTATAACGTCGGAACAGTATATGATGCTTATTAAAAACGCAGATTATTTCATAGTTTACACTTAATTTTATAATATAAATACCTAGAATGTAAAAATATACCTTTAAACAATACAAGTCCTTTGAGAGCATAATATGACAGTATGCGGTTAAACGTGATTCGGAGTAACTACAATGATACCATTTCAACGTTTCTAATTAAATATGTCGTAATATTCGATTTTAGGACTGAAACTTCGTCAAAATGACAGAAAATAGTTGGGGAAAATATTAGTAACCAATATCGAAAGATAACTTACATGGTACCTTTCATTTTCGAGAAATTCGGCGAACCGCCGTGTGTAAAAGAAAGCTTTCTCCATCGTGTTTCTGTATATGAGCCGGGAACCATTGACGTGAACAAGATGTTGGCGTCATTATTCACGATCATTGGCCGTTGGAATGAAACATAGTTGAGTCAAGAGTCAAGTGGCCAAGTTCGTTTTAAAAAAATCTTGTTTAATGTTTTTGTAAAAGTCTTTTGAAAATTATTTTGATCCGGATCATCTTCAGATCCGCTATGGCTACAACAAGTGTATATGAACAGAAAAATGACTTCATGATCTCGAAGACCTTATAGACCCCCCTTATAGGCCTTACACGTTTTGAAATGTATACTCCATACGAGGTTTGACGGAAACCATCCCCCATTCAAAAAAGGAAAATATCATCAGGAAAACCAAGATCGATTATCTTTTTCAGATGGATAGAGAGACAAAAGAATGGAAACGAAAATGCAGAAAGAGCAATGCTTATTACGAGGAAACAGGACGAGTTCTTGGCATAGATGAGAAAACTCTATGCTACAGACTGAAGAAATATCTTTCGGAGAAAACTGACCAATTTGCCGATTGCGCACGAAAAACGTTTTCAAAAGCTAAAGAAGCATGTCCAGTGCTCGAAGTGATTTGCCCGTGCACTTTTCCATCTTCAGTCGAGCGTGTCAGATCTATTTATAGCGATTCGTGGCATTGGGATGAGCCCGTGCCTGATTGAAAGTAGCACGTGCTGTTGTTAATAAGCAACCGATCCAAATTTATTTAGAGATCAACAAGTCATTCTAATCAAATGTGCCGAGCGGCGGAGGCGAACTGTCCATGCAATCGAAGACCGGATCATCCCACTATAATGTATAGGTGAGGAATTACGAAATGAAGGAGAGACACCGGAGCAAAATATGATCGAAGGGCACAGTAGTGTAAACTGTGAACGAATACCATAGTGATACCATAGTGTAAAGTGTGAACGTAGAACAACTAACTGTAAGATGTAAACGAAAGACACCGCAGTATAAAATGCACACAAAAGAAACCACAGTGTAAAATATTGTTAAAAGTTCACAGAATACATCACAGTGTATAATCTGAACAAAAGACACCACAGTGTAAAATGCAAACTTAAGACACCACAGTGTAAAATGTAAAGGAAAGACACCACAGTGTAAAATGCAAACAAAAGATACCACCGTGTAAAATGAAAATGAAAGACGCCACAGTGTAACATTTAACAAAAGACACCACAGTGTAAATTGTAAACAAACAACACCACAGTGTAAAATATGAACGAAAGACACCACAGTGTATAAATGTAAAGAAAGATACCACAGTGTATAATGTAAACAAACGACACCACAGTGTAAAATATGAACGAAAGACATCACAGTGTATAAATGTAAACAAAGATACCACAGTGTATAATGTAAACAAACGACACCACAGTGTATAAATGTAAAGAAATACACCACAGTGTATAATGTAAACAAACGACACCACAGTGTATAAATGTAAACAAACGACACCACAGTGTATAAATGTAAACAAACGACACCACAGTGTATAAATGTAAAGAAAGACACCACAGTGTAAAATATGAACGAAAGATACCACAGTGTATAATGTAAACAAACGACACCACAGTGTAAAATATGAACGAAAGACACCACAGTGTACAATGTGAACAAAAGACGCAACAGTGTAAAATGTATAGGAAGACACTGCAGTGTTAAACGTTAAAGAAGGACACCACAGTGTAAAATATTAATGAAAAACAACACAGTGTAAAATATGAAAAAAAGGCACAACAGTGTAAAATATGAACGAAAGATGCAACTGTGTAAACTGTAAAGAAAGACACTACAGTGTATAAATGTAACAACAGACAACATAGTGTCAAAAATGAACGAAGGACATCCCTGTGTAATTATATGAATGTAAGACATTGCAGTATTGTATTTGAAGGAGGACATTGTATAGTGTTTCATATGATCTAAAAAAAATAGATCAGTATGGTTTACTATCATGTCTACTTAGTCTTCATTGTTCACCTTAAAACCTTATCAGCTGCACTTTAGATACAAAGACAAAATGCCGATTAAGACTTGAAAGATACAATACAATACAATACAATACAATACAATACAATACAATACAATACAATGCATGTGCAATGCAATTCAACATGCATGAAATGCAGTGCAGTACAGACGAAATGTATTGTAAAGCAATGCATTACAATACAAAACAATATGCATGAAATGCAATGCAATACGGATGTAATGTATTGTAACGCAATGCAATGCAATATAATACAATGCAATGCAATGCAATGCAATGCAATGCAATACAATACAATACAATACAATACAATACAATACAATACAATACAATACAATACAATACAATGCAATGCAATGCAATGCAATGCAATGCAATACAATACAATACAATACAATAGAATACAATACAATACAATACAATACAATACGGATGTAACGCAATGCAATACAATCAAATATGCATGAAATGCAGTGCAATACGGATGTAATGTATTGTATTGTAAAACAATACAATACAATACAATACAATACAATACAATACAATTGCAATGAGGATGTAATGCAATGAAATTCAATTACAAAACAATACAATATGCATGAAATGCAATGCAATACGGATATAATATATTGTAACGCAATGCAATACAATACAATAAAATACAATGTAATGCAATGCAATACACACACACAATACAATACAATACAATTTAATACAATGCAATACAATACAATACAATATTACAAGAGATCTGCTCTAACTGTGTAACAATGAAAGAGATATTGTGTAGTAGTATGATAATCGTGTTGTGTCATTTTTCTAATCAGTATTTCCCATGTCGGGTCTGAAACTTCTGATTGTACCATTTCCTAGATATTGCTACTAACAGTCTAAGTGTACTTTGTGACTTCTCAAAATATACGTACTAATGCACAATGAAACATCACAAGGAAGTAGGCTACTAACTAAGCCTCGTCATGAGAAAACAAACATTTTGCATATGCGAAAACAAAGTCGCAGATCAGCTTCGCAGTAACTGCGAAGCTGATCCGCGCCTTTGTTTCCGCTATACAGATAGTACAACCCCTCTTCATATTAAATCCAAAATATCAAGCTTCTTGCCTGCTTCTGTGACTGTACAGGCCGATTTGTGTCGGGCCTGGTCGGAAACCCAAATTGTTGGTTTTCTCGTGCATAGGCTCAATCATTTAACTTTCTCGGAATTCGCAGAATCGCTCATTAAGAATTTTTGTCTTTCTGCAAATTTCCGCATTACCCTGTTTTCGCTTTGATGTAATATGTTTCACGTGCATTTTATGTGCAGTGTGTGTGCATTGGTAGCGCAAATAATTAATAGCAAGAAATCAACAAAATGATCTATTGTCAATGTTAATTTGTGCTTTTTATAGCATGTTTCACAGACTTAGGCATCAAATCCCCTTTACCTGACAAGCGTTATAAAATGATACATTCCTTGCTTTTGGGGCGATAGTCCTGTTTTAAATGTGCAATACGATTTCTCGCTCCACTAAGAAATGCCTGCCAGTCCATATTTTCCCATGCATGTCCAAAATTCACGTGCTTCATTAGCAGATTACTATGGAACAAAACTAGAGTTACTGGGCCAAAAATTAATTATTTTCATTTCTGCCTCCATCAGTTGGGTCATTAGTACTCACAGCACCCGTCTGTTTTAAATGAAAACGCTAATTAGGTTGTACTTTGCAATACATTACGAAAACTTGTCCATGCAATAAACAGAGATTTTTGATCTTGAAAAATTGAAAATTTTCAGCTGAAAAGTATTGATATTTTTCTTATTTTTGCTCAAAGCATAGATTGTGGGTACACGTTAGAACCACGAGTACCCACAATCTATGTTTTGGAGCAAAAATAAGAAAAATAGGTATACCCCTGCATAGTTACCCCAGTTTTACTATATAAAAGTGGGGTTTAAGGGGGTATATATTACACGGACATGTTTTCCTGATGATAGCCGAACTCGTACGATAGGTTCATAAACTCATCATGAAAGCATTTCCGTGAAATGCATACGCCCTCAACCCCCCACTTTATGTAGTTCATTGTAAAAAGGGGGTTTACATGGCTATACACTTTTTCTGATCACCTATTTTATTTATGACACAAAACATAGATTGCGGGTACTCGCCGAGGCAGTTCTAATGTGTACCCTCATTCAATGTTTAGAAAAAAAAAGCATCAGACTTTTTCCTATGAAATTTTCAATTTTTGGAGCTCCAAAAATATCTGTATATTGCATGGGCAAGTTCTCGTAATGTCAGACTTTTCAACAGGTTGCTAACGTACTTGACAATCTGGGGCCAGTTGTTCAAAACTAACGACGTCGTTAGTTAAGAGCAATTCCGTGTAAAAACCAACCAAAGTGTGGCCACGCATAGTCACAGATTTTAACGAAAACCTGATTTTCGGATAGAGGGTCAAAAACGATGTATTGAAACTTCCCTTCGTTTTTTGAAAATATGCATGGTTGCCATGGAAACCACACTAGAAGGTTTTGGGCTTCAAAACAGCATTTTTTGAGTGAAAATTGGCACTTTTTCAAACACAACCTAGACATCACCTAACTTGGTATCTTAATTTTGAATGCATACAGTGGTACAGATATATATACTAAAAATTACTGTAATTTGGAATCTTAGTATAATGAACAGTCTTTTAGCTATGGTAGTCGTAAGGTGGGTGGGGTTTCCCATTTTTCAATTTTATCAAAAAAGTCATTTTTCAGCATATTTTGAGAACATGAAGAAAAAAATTGAGGTAAATTTAAGAGGCCTCACATAGTTGTCATGAAAGATCATTGTCAGCATGACCAGTTAATATAAAATCTTAGTGGGCACTTCATAAACAAAAATTTCAGAAACATCTAAATCTACCTACTAGGACGAGACCCCATAAAATTGTGTTTTTATAATATCGAGGTTAAAGAATGAGGCTATCCAAATATTTTTGACTTAACACTAAATGAGACTTTTAAACAGTTATATAATGATATATAGCATCTAAAAATACTTATAAAGCAATGATTTATTGTATCTAAAGTGTTTAATGACAATGTAGAAGTACCCCACCCACTTAAATTAACATGGAAACTGGTACATTTTCAACCTGAAACAGAAATTATTATAAGTAAAATGTGATAAAATGCTATAGTCAAGAGACATATTGTATATTTAGTGCAAAACCAATGAATTGTTCACCAGTAAAACAATGGTTACCATGGTAACACTTAGAACAAACATACATGGTCGCATCTTAAATAGCAATGGCAAATAGACATCATTGCTGGTAACTTCATACAATATATCAAACATCATTTTTTTTATTATTTTTATGTTGTACCTCATTAGCATAATGTTTCAATACTCATAAATATGCTTTACTGTCTAAGGTACTCAATGACAGGATAACCTTACCCCACCCACTTAATTAACATTAAGAGCAATTCTCTGTAAACACTTACATTTTTTCACAGGGCCGTGGAACGCATAATCACCGATTTTGCTGAAACTTTCCTATCTTGGTTATTTAAACACAAAACTTTTTAATCAACACTCATTTGGTCCAATTTCATACCCGTTGCCATGGAAACGGCAAATGAATATTTTGGCAAAATGTGTGTCCGAAAATCACTTAAACTGGGATTTTCCAGCTGAAACAATTACTTTATCCAAATTCAGATCCAGCTTCTGGTCCCTGTTTATGAATATATAACACATTCTGGTTAGAAATACAAAAACAAACATTGATTTGGAAAACCTCTGATTTTATCGTGGCCCTGCAAAGTGGTTGGGGTTTCGAAGATTTGAAAAATGTGATTTTGAAGCATTTTCAGGGACTATTTTCATAGTGAGTGCGGTCGGTTGCAGATATACGCGCATATTTACGATATCCAACAATGTTTTGTTAACCAAGTTCTGAAAAGACATAATTGGGAAGTTAGGTCTGAATATGCGTAACCATAGCAACAATGATGGTACTGTCACAAAACGCAAATTTGTGAGTGTCTGTCATTTTGGTCTCATAGAATTCTAATAAGAGGACATAATTGGTTGTAAATTATTTGATATGTTGCAATTGAAACTACTCTTTAGAAAAGTTTGCATATAATCTTCAGTGACCTTCTAAAGGTCAAGGTCAAGGTCACAGAATAGAGAAAAATGGCACAAAATTGGCCTTTTCCCATGTTCAAGTTGATTTATGCATAATTGAGGCTCAAATTTCTTACTTTATTGAATATTTATGCATATCACAACAAAGTATTTCATGTTGAGATATTTTTGTCCACCAGGTGACTTCAAGGTCAAGGTCAAATATCATTCAGACAATCCTCCTGCTGACCTTAAATAATCTTTTAAGGGTCAAGGTCAAGGTCAAAAATGCAAGAAAATGGCTTAAATTGGCATTTTCTTACCAGTATTTCGTTATGTTTCAAAGAGTTTGTTGCAAAATTTCCTTAATATTTGTTTTGAAAGCTTGAGATATGTTGTATATGAAACAAAGGTTAAGAAAATATGGCATTGAATCTACAGTGACATTCAGAAAGTCAAGGTCAAGGTCACGTTAGAGAAAGGTAACAAAAATTGGCTTTTTTTGCTCATGTTATAGTTGATTTGGCCACAATTTAGGCTCAAGTTTTTTTCCTTATTGAATATTTATGCACATCACCACACTGTTTTTCACGCTGAGATATTTTTGTCCAATAGGTGACTTCAAAGTCAAGGTCAAGGTCATGAAAAGTTCAATTTTTCAGGGGGTAAAATGAAGTTTTTGGTTGAAGATGTAAAAAAATTAAAGTGTTAATTTTTATCGTATTAAGCTTTTTCATTTTAATATGTGTTGCAAAGTTCAATATCATTCAGACAATCCACCTGCTGGCCTTAAGTTACCTTTTAAGGGTCAAGGTCAAGGTCAAAAATGCAAGAAAATGGTTTAAACGGGCATTTTCTTACCAATATTTTGTTATTTTTCAAAGAGTTTGGTGCAAAATTGCCTAAATATTTGTTTTGAAAGCTTGCGATATGTTGTATATGAAACAAAGGTTAAGAAAATATGGCATTGAATCTGCAGTGACCTTCGGAAAGTCAAGGTCAAGGTCACGTTAGAGAAAGATAACACAAAATTGGCTTTTTTTTTGCTCATGTTATAGTTGATTTGCCCATAATTTAGGCAAGTTTTTTTCCTTATTGAATATTTATGCACATTACAAGTTTTTCACGCTGAGATATTTTTGTCCACCAGGTGACTTCAAGGTCAAGGTCACGAAAAGTTCAATTTTTCAGGGGGTAAAATGAAGTTTTTTGTTGAAGAAGTAAACAAATTAAAGTGTTAATTTTTATCGTATTAAGCTTTTTCATTTAAATATGTGTTGCAAAGTCCAATATCATTCAGGCAATCCACCTGCTGGCTTTACATTACCTTCTAAGGGTCAAGGTCAAGGTCAAAAATGAAAGAAAATGGTGTAAACGGGCATTTTCTTACCAGTATTTTGTTATTTTTCAAAGAGTTTGGTGCAAAATTGCCTAAATATTTGTTTTGAAAGCTTGAGACATGCTGTGTATGAAACAAAGGTTAAGAAAATATGGCATTGAATCTGCAGTGACCTTCGGAAAGTCAAGGTCAATGTCACGTAGAGAAAGATAACAAAAAATTGTTTGTTTGTTTTTTTGCTCAAGTTAAAGTTGATTTGGTCATAATTTAAGCTCAAGTTTGTTTTTTTTCTTATTGAATATTTATGCACATCATCACGACTTTTTTCACGCTGAGATATTTTTGTCCACCAGGTGACTTCAAGGTCAAGGTCAAGGTCACGAAAAGTTCAATTTTCAGGGGGTAAAATGAAGTTTTTGGTTGAAGAGGTAAACAAATTAAAGTGTTAATTTTTATCGTATTAAGCTTTTTCATTTAAATATGTGTTGCAAAGTCCAATATCATTCAGACAATCCACCTGCTGGCCTTAAATTACCTTCTAAGGGTCAAGGTCAAGGTCACAAATGCAAGAAAATGGTGTAAACGGGCATTTTCTTACCAGTATTTTGTTATTTTTCAAAGAGTTTGGTGCAAAATTGCCTAAATATTTGTTTTGAAAGCTTGAGATATGTTGTATATGAAACAAAGGTTAAGAAAATATGGCATTGAATCTGCAGTGACATGAAAATGTCATTTTTGGCCAATATTCAATTTTATGCTGCAATAATTGTTCCATGACATTCGAGTTATCATGAATGATTATAAATGTTTACACAAAGTCTTTCAATCTGTGATAATTTTGTCCACCAGGTGACTTCAAAGTAAAGGTCAAGGTCTCAAAACGTTGAATTTTAGGGGGTAAAATGGAGTTTTTGTGTTAATTGTAAACAAATTAAATTATTAATTTCAATCATAGTATGCTTTTTCATTTAAATATGTGTTGCAAAGTACGATATCATTCAGACGATACACCTGTGACCTAAAATAACCTTTTAATGGTAAAGGTCAAGGTCAAAGATGCATGCATTTTGTCTTGCGCATGTGATCCGTATTTCATTCCCCTCACCTATAGAGGTTCTCCAGAGGTACTGTGAGGTTGGGGCCCAGTAAAACCGGTTTGTCCCCCCAGTAATTTTGTTTTACTGATCGTTCCAAGGCGCTGATTCTGTTGTGGTTCTATGTGTTTTTGTTTTGGGGTCGAATTTTCTGCTTTTTGAACCTATGTGGATTTACATACTTTTATTTAAGTTTGGGTAACTGAGTGGCCACCTGTTGAGAAATAGCTGCTTCTTCGGCTTACGATGTGTTTTCTGGTGCCTGGTTGTCGGTTTAGCTTTTTCCCACCTCCTATCTCCTTGATAATATTTATATTAGATTTGGGACCAAGTTATACAGACAAATTGTTGGAATTCCGATGGGTACAAATTGCGCACCTCTCGTAGCTGATTTATTTTTATACTGCTACGAAAGAGATTTCATGGATTCTCTTAACCATGATAATCAAGCTGATGTTATCGAGGCTTTTAATTCCACATCTAGGTACCTCGATGACCTTTTGAACATTGACAACCCTTATTTTGAAGGTATGGTCAATCAAATTTATCCACCTGAACTTCAGTTGAACAAAGCTAATATCTCAGATACCGAAGCCCCCTTTTTAGATCTACATCTTTCTGTTGCAAATGGATTTGTTTCTTCTAAAATTTATGATAAGCGCGATGACTTTGATTTTGATATAGTAAATTTTCCTTTTTTGGATGGTGACGTTCCTCGTCGTGCTTCTTATGGTGTATACATTTCGCAACTTATTAGGTTTGCTAGAGTCTGCAATCATGTTACAGACTTCAACGCTCGAAATAAATGTTTAACGGCAAAACTTCTCCAACAGGGCTATCGGTATCATAAACTTCGAAAAACCTTTTCTAAATTTTATCATAGACACTATGAATTGATTTCCAAATATAATGTTGGGTTAAAGACACTTTTAAGTGAGGGCCTTTCGGAACCTGAATTTTATGGTGACTTGGTTTACAAATTAAAGAAACTTAAAGGAATAAATGATGTTTCTCTTCAGTTCGGAAAAATCATATCACGTTACAGACGTATAGGTTATAACTTGAATGTTATGCGACAGTCTGCATGCTTAGTTTTTAACCCAATCATGGTTGATAACTATGCTGCCTTCTTTAATTGCACGCCGGTGGGTCGGGCGTCAGACTCTATGATGGCCCCGACTTAAAGCTATTCATTTTAGTTGGTTGGGGCCGGAGCTTCTTGTCTGTTGCTTGGCCCACCGGGGTCCAACTGGTGTTTTTCTTTTGCTCCGGAGTTAGAAGGTTATTCGGCGCCCAGG
This sequence comes from Rugalucina vietnamica, assembly GCA_964017185.1. Lineage (NCBI taxonomy): Eukaryota > Metazoa > Mollusca > Bivalvia > Lucinida > Lucinidae > Rugalucina > Rugalucina vietnamica. The sequence goes on along the minus strand of OZ024879.1, from coordinate 13,192,151 downwards.
GATCTCCATCGTCGGGCAGCTTACTCAATCTGTGAGTCCTGGTTTTTGATTCATCAGGATGTTTATCATGATTTATTTGTTTGTTCTTGATGATTCATTGACTAGTTAGAGATTCTCCACGAGGACCGAAGAACTAACTAAATGTTGTGAACCACTGCAGAAGCTAAGGGTGAGGTTAGGTACATGTAAAACCGGTTTAAGCCCGCCAGTAACTTTGTGTTACTGATCGTTCCAAGTCGATACTTCTGTAGTGGTTCTTTTTGTTTTATGTCTTGGTGTTTAAAATTTTTTGTGCTGTTGGCGCCTTATGTATGTTTTCATATTTTTAGTTAAGGTAACTGAGTGGCCACCTATTGGGAAAATAGCTGCTCATTCGGCTTACGATATGTTTCATGGTATAAGTACCTGATTGTTAGTTTGGTTTTTTCCCACCTCGGTTTTTGGAGTGGGAATCTTTTTCTGATTGCGCCTTTTCCTGATCTTTGCCTACTTGTACTTTTTTTTTCTTTCTGATTGCACCTTTTCCTGATCGTACACAAATTTGAGAGGCCTTATACATGAAAGAACATTGCCATCTAAGGCAAATCTGAAAAAAAAAATTAGTGGGCACTTCATAAACAAAGTTTTCAAGGACAATTAAATGTGAGCACTAAAGCAAGATCTCATAAATTCATGTTTTCATAATACTGAGATTGGACCTGTGGCACTCCATACTTTTCTATATTGATATCTATATCTAAACATAAATCAGTTAAAAATGCATGATTATAGCTGTTTCATATGCTGTACATTATATTTCAAACTTTAAAAACAAACATTAAACAGTTTCGCACCAAAATCGGAGGAAAATAACAAAATACTGGTAAAAAATGCCAGTTTCAGTCATTTTCTTACATCTTTGACCTTGACCTTTACCATTAAAAGGTTATTTTAGGTCAATTTTAGGTGTATTGTCTGAATAATATCGAACTTTGCAACACACATATATATATGTAAAAAGCATACTATGATTGAAATAAATGATTTAATTTGTTTACATTTAACACAAAAACTCCATTTTACCCCCTAAAATTCAAAGTTTTGAGACCTTGACCTTTACTTTGAAGTCACCTGGTGGACAAAATTATCACAAATTGAAAGACTTTGTGTAAACATGTATAATCATTCATGATAACAAGAATGTCAAGGAACAATTATTGCAAAATAAACTTGAATATTGGCCAAAAAATGACATTTTCATGTCATTTTCTTGATTCTGTTACCTTGAAGAATTCAGTTTCAGAAGGTCACTGCATATTCAATGCCATTGAAGGTCACTGCAGATTCAATGCCATATTTTCTTAACTGCTGTTCCATACACAACATATCTCAAGCGTTTTAACAAATATTATTACAATTTTGTACCAAACTCTGTGAAAAAATTACAAAATACTGATAAGAAAATGCCCGTTTAAACCATTTTCTTGCATTTTTGACCTTGACCTTGACCCTTAAAAGGTAATTTAAGGCCAGCAGGTGGATTGTCTGAATGATATTGGACTTTGCAACACATATTTAAATGAAAAAAACTTAATGAGATAAAATTAACACTTTAATTTGTTTACTTCTTCAACAAAATCTTCATTTTAATCATGAAAAATTGAACTTTTCGTGACCTTGACCTTGAAGTCACCTGGTGGACAAAAATATCTCAGCGTGAAAAACGGCGTGGCGATGTGCATAAACATTCAATAAGGAAAAAAAACTTGAGCCTAAATTATTGCCAAATCAACTATAACATGAGCAAAAAAGCGAATTTTGTGTTATCTTTCTCTAACGTGACCTTGACCTTGACTTTCCGAAGGTCACTGCAGATACAATGCCATATTTTCTTAACCTTTGTTTCATATACAACATATCTCAAGCTTTCAAAACAAATATTTAGGCAATTTTGCACAAAACTCTTTGAAAAATAACAAAATACTGGTAAGAAAATGCCAATTTAAGCCATTTTCTTACATTTTTGACCATGACCTTGACCCTTAAAAGATTATTTAAGGTCAGCAGGAGTACTGTCTGAATGATATTTGACCTTGACCTTGAAATCACCTGGTGGACAAAAATATCTCAACATGAAATACTTTGTAGTGGTATGCATAAATATCCAATAAAGTAAGTAAGAAATTTGAGTCTCAGTTATGCATAAATCAACTTGAACATGGGAAAAGGCCAATATTGTGCCATTTTTCTCTATTCTATGACATTGACCTTGACCTTTAGAAGGTCACTGAAGATTATATGCAAAATTTTCTAAAGAATAGTTTCAATTGCAACATATCAAATAATTTACAACCAATTATGTCCTCTTATTAGAATTCTATTAGACTAAACTGACAGACACTCACAAATTTGCGTTTTGTGACAGTACCCTCATTGTTGCTATAGTTACGCATATTCAGACCTTACTTCCCAAACATGTCTATTCAGAACTTGGTTAACAAAACACTGTTGTATATCGTAAATATGCGCGTATATCTGCAACCGACTGCACTCACAATGAGAATTGTCTCTGAAAATGCTTCAAAATCACATTTTTCAAATCTTTGAAACCCCACCCACTTTGCAGGGCCACGATAAAATCAAAGGTTTTCCAAATCAATGTTTGTTGTTTGTATTTCTAACCAGAATGTGATATATATTCATAAATAGGGACCAGAAGTTGGATCTGAATTTGTATAAAGTAATTGTTTGAGCTGGAAAATACCCAGTTTAAGTGATTTTCGGACACACATTTTGCCAAAATATGCATTTGCCGTTTCCATGGCAACGGGTATGAAATTGGACCAAATGAGTGTCGATTAAAAAAGTTTGTGTTTATATAACCAAGATAAGAAAGTTTCAGCAAAAATCGGTGATTATGTGTTCCACGGCCCTGTGAAAAAAATTAAGTGGTTACAGAGAATTGCTCTTAATGTTAATTAAGTGGGTGGGGTAAGGTTATCCTGTCATTGAGTACCTTAGACAGTAAAGCATATTTATGAGTATTTTAACATTTTGCTAATGATTTACACAATAAAACTAATCAAAAAAATGATGTTTGATATATTGTATGAAGTTACCAGCAATATAGTCTATTTGCCATTGCTATTTAAGATGCGACCATGTATGTTTGTTCTAAGTGTTACCATGGTAACCATTGTTTTACTGGCGAACAATTCATTGGTTTTGCACTAAGTACACAATATGTCTCTTGACTATAGCATTTTATCACATTTAACTTGTACTAACTTCTGTTTCAGGTTGAAAATGTACCAGTTTCCATGTTAATTTAAGTGGGTGGGGTACTTCTACATTGACATTAAACACTTTAAATGCAATTAATCATTGCTTTATAAGTATTTTTAGATGCTATATATCATTATATAACTGTTTAAAATTCTCATTTAGTGTTAAGTCAAAAATATTTGGATAGCCTCATTCTTTAATCTCGATATTATAAAAACACAATTTTATGGGGTCTCGTCCTAGTAGGTAGATTTAGGTGTCTCTGAAATTTTTGTTTATGAAGTGCCCACTAAGATTTTACATTAACTGGCCATGCTGACAATGATCTTTCATGACAACTATGTGAGGCCTCTTAAATTTACCTCAATTTTTTTCTTCATGTTCTCAAAATATGCTGAAAAATGACTTTTTTGATAAAATTGAAAAATGGGAAACCCCACCCACCTTACAACTACCATAGCTAGAAGACAGTTCATTATACTAAGATGCTAAGTTACAGTAATTTTGAGTATGTATATCTGTACCATTGTATGTATTCAAATTTTAGAAAGCAAGTTATGTGATGTCTAGGTTGTGTTTGAAAAAGTGCCAATTTTCACTCAAAAAATGCTGTTTTGAAGCCCTAAATCTTCTATTGTGGTTACCATGGCAACCATGCATATTTTCAAAAAACTAACATTGAAAAACCTGTTTTTGTGTGGTCCCTAATATATCCTTAAAGTATGAAGGAAATCCATGACCATGCGTGCCGAGCCCCCATAAGGATTTGGCTGGTTTTTACACGGAATTGCTCTTAACGTTTCGTTAAAATTTCAAACATAAATATTACAAATACACTGTTATTTTTTGTTGAAAAAATGTGAGAAACCTTTGCATTTTTTGTTGAAAAAATGTGAGAATCCTTTGCACTGCAAAGGATTCTCACATTTTTCAACAAAAATAACAGTGTATTTGATTTTGAAGTCAATATTTAGCTAACAAATTTAGGGCTTAACGACACCGTTAAGCTAACGATGTTTTGAACAACTGGCCCCAGATGGGGCGTTGCTTATAGTAAGATTATTTGCCCAGAATTATGACCAGTGCATCAGGAAAACATGTCCGTGAAAGGTATACCCCCTTAACCACCTCTTTTATATAGTAAAACCCGGCTTTGCAGGGGTTTACCTATTTTTCTTATTGTTGTTGCAAAACATTGATTGTGGGTACTCGTTAGAACCGCCTCGCCTGAGAAATAAGAAAAATGACATTTTTTTTTCTATTGAAAATTTTCAATAAAATTCTCTGTTTATTGCATGGGCAAGTTTTCGTTATGGTTTACTCTGAAGTCTATCCACCCTTTGGTAGTTTGTGGTAAGTATTGCTGTGCTGAGTATGGGGGTATACCTATTTTGGTTAATTTGGCTTCAAAACATCAATTGTGGGTATTTGTATACGTTACATCAATTGTGGGTATTTGTATACGTTAGAGCCGCCTCTATCGTGTACACACAAAGTTTTGGGCAAAATTATTAAAAAATATCAACATTTTTCAGGTGAAACAAATCCCCGTATATTGCATACGCAAGCTTTCGTAATGTTATTTTCGTATTCAGAAGCTCATTCGTGTCTCATGAGACGTATTAAAAACTCTTGATATCGTTTATAACATGAGCATACTCCAAATCATAAGTTTTATGTTACACATGATTTAATTGAGCCGCATCATGAGAAAACCGGATTTTTGCCTAGGCGAAAACAAAGGCGCAGATCAGCTTCGCGGTAACCGCGAAGCTGATCAGCGCCTTTGTTTTCGCTACACGGATAGTACAATTTCTCTTCTACTTAAATCCGAAATTGCAAGCTTCTAGCTCTTTTCTGAGCTTGTACAGGCCGGTTTGTGTCGGACCTGGTCGGAAACCCGAAGACCGGTTTGCTCGCGTCGCGGCTCAATTACCCCCCCGTTCGTACACTAATTTTGGACCGAAATTTCCATTAATTATTCCCATTGGATGGAATAATCAAATGAACGCTAGTATAGCAAAGTGGAAAATTATGTTACTTTCGCGAATCTAATTTGCTTCTATTTCTAATCATACGAGCATTTGGCTAAACGGTTAAATCATGGCAATATCGGAATCTTTAGGACCTGTGATTTTTTTTTTTTTTTTTTTTTTTTTTTTGCCACGCGAGCTACTCCGTTTTCCTTCAATATTGAAAGCAGGATAATGTCATTGAGGAAGGAACATTTCTACGTACCCTGAACGAGATTATTTTTTGTTCTGAGTTGTGATGTTTTGACATGCGACTTTTTTATTACTGTATTTTTATTAATATAAAAGTTCATTTACAAAAATATATTGGTACACGTCCCGTTAACCTAATATTAATGGTAAGAGCGTCTGCTTTGGGAGCGGGAGATCGTGCGTGCGATCCCTGGCCACGTCATACCAAACAGTTAAAAATGGTACCGGTGGCTACCTTTCTTGGCGCTCAGCATTATGAGGCAAAGACTAGTACATGCCTGTCTTGTTGGTGACTTATGTTCATCATTGATAATGCGGAATATCAGGGGGTGGGATGAGAGGCAGACATTAGCAAGACACATACCGGTACGAACAAATACCTATCAGAGAGCGCGGTGGCGTAGTGGTAGAGCGTCGAACTCCGAATCGAGAGGTCCTGGGTTCGATCCCCATATGCGGCACCGTGTTGTGTCCTTGAGCAAGACACATTGACTCCCTGCAGTACTGGTTAAATCCAGGAAGCGTTGGCTCCGTCCCAACTTCATGACTGAACAATTGTTGACTGGGATGTTAAGCCTCAATACAAACAAACAAACAAACAAACAAATACCTATCCATGTAGCGTTGGTTCCCTATCAAGATCACTGAAAAATGGTTTACTCGCAATAAATCAATGTAAATATAGTGCAAATTATTTTTTTTATATAGAACAGCTGTCACTAATATTGCACGTGGCTCAGTTTTAAAATTGCTTTACCCTGGTAAAGTATCAGTCACACCAGGCGAACGGACGTCAAACGGGTTAAGTCCGTTGGTGTCCGTTGGTGTCCGTTGGCATCCGTTCCTTATTCGGTGAACCCGTTCCGTGTCCGTTGATGTCCGTTTTACCCGTTGGCGTCCGTTGACAAGTTTTGTGCATGTTCAAATTTTGGAACGGGTTCCAACGGGTTAGACCGGATAAATGAATCCGTTGGGCGTCCGTTGGTTGTCCGTTAGCTGTGCGTTGGTATCCGGTTTGCCCGGTACTTATCCGTTCTACATTCGGTAGTCATCCGGTAGATACCCGTTCGCGTCAGGTCGAAAGTGGTGGCCAACGGACGACTAACGGACATGTAACGGTTAAAACGGTCTGGAACGGACGGGGACCGTTTGCTAAACGGACAACAACGGACAGGGAACGTTCAAGTAACGAATATAAGCTCTGTTTCATGTGATCGAACCAATTGCCTCAATCTTAAAAGATGCGACGCCCAATCCTACACTCATTTTATTTCTATCACTTTGTGTGTTAGGACATTCAGGATTATTATATAACTATAAATAGACAGTATTTCAGACAATGCTTTCAGCCCATTGCATATTTTGTCATATTCCATGACCTGGGGTTTTTCCCATTGAATATATGTTACTAAATTTAGAACTCCCTCTCTGTCATTGGAAATGTACAAGCAGTAATGCCGATGAAGTACAAATGATGTTTATTACTGTTTAATTTATTTGAATTTAGACTTAATGTCCTAATGAACATTTTTCAGTCATGCTGGGACTATATGTAAACTGTATGTATACACTAATTCATTAACAGATAAAAATAGTTATTTTAAAATAATTTTTATCATGTTTGTATAAAAAGAGTGTTATATAATAAAACAATTGTTGACTATTGAGTCATTGAATATGATGTGATATCCAACAGAGACTACCAATATTGACCTCGGCTTCGCCTCGGTCAATATTGGTAGTCTCTGTTGGATATCACATCATATTCAATGACTCAATAGTCAATAATTGTATAATATAGAATATTAGATGAATAAAATATTAGTGCAATGGACTGTCGTGTAAAAGCCGGCCTTGAGTGCCAAGCAGCGCTGATCCAGGCTGAGAGGTTTGTAGGTGTTCTTTTCGACTTGCCTTTTGGTGGCATCGTGACGTTCTGAGCACATTTTTTCTTGCCTGAGTATTTATACCCGTTTCATCCGTCACGTGACCGTTTAAACACGTTCGTTAACCGTTAGACGACCGTTTTGCCCGTTTCTCGTGCGGTTCATGTTCGTTCTGTCCGGTATACATCCGTTCCTCATCCGGTAATATCCGTTAGTTAAACGTTCCTTGTCCGTTCTGTCCGTTGGTTAACCGTTCCTTGTCCGTTACAAATGCGGTTCTCGTCCGGTTTACACGTTCCTGAAATCTTCCGCGATGGTCTTCACCGCCCTCGAGACGACTTTTGGGAACGGATATCAACGGACAAGTATTTTTTGCATATTTTCTGTCCGTTCGGCATCCGTTCGGCATCCGTTGGAACCCGTTCTCTGGTCTGACTGATCCTTTACAGGTGCATGGACCCGCGGCAGAGAGAATGGACCAGATAAATGTACATGGGACAGTTTATGCCCAGTAGGCACATGACGTCGGACTGACGTCAGATCGACGTCGATGCGACGTCATGACGTCGCATTGACGTTGATATGACGTCATTCTGACGTCATGTGCCCGCTGGGTGGGTACATGGATCATTTTAGGGTACATGGCCAACTGAGAGTACATGGAAGAAACTTAGCATACATTGACTTGCATAAGGAATATTGACTTGCATAAGGAAGCACTGACAACTTAAAAGTTGTGTGGACAAGTTTTGTCCAGCTCTGTGGACCTGTGCACGTGCTACTAGTTCATTATGGGTGCTTACATAATCATTGCTATTAAATCGGTCAAGGTCAACCCAAGGTTATGTATATAAATTATGATAGGCAAGAGTTCCAGTTGCAACATACCAAGTTTCGGTTTCGTTGAAAGAAGATGTTCAAAGAATTTTTCTTGCATAGATATCTATGCGCATAGCTGTTTGAAGCCGTTTTCGATTGGTCGAAAGCCGTGTTCAAACAGCAAAACCCATGTTCAAATCATGAAATTCACGTGCCGTTTGAACATGGGTTTTGGGCGACGTCATTGGTCAATGCGACGTGACGTCATGTGTTTTGTAGAAACAAAATGGCCGACGTTGAAGAAGCTCCGCGGTTTTCGGTGAGTTTTTACGTTGTTAATGTTATTTTCATGAGATTTTATTCACTGCTGGGAATCATGTGACCGCAAATGTTTCCATATACACCAAAATGTAAACAAATGACGTCATCAGTTTTGTTTTCTTTTCAAATAACTTCAAGATACGAATGTTGATATTTATGCCACCTAGTGCAGTCCATGGACAACCGTATTTGGAAGAATTAGAGCCATATTTTGTGGCATTTCACCTGACCAGTGTTTCAAACACTTCAAAATTTTACTTAAAATACGCTGCTACCCTACACACATAAGCTTTATTTCCTTCAATAGGTTAAATATTAAATGCTTATCATGACAATGAAATTCATTACATACTGCTGTGGTATTATAAAAACGTGGGAAGTTGTTTCATAACGGATAAAACCAAATTCTGCAATTTGACGAGCAGATTACTTTGTTCGATACCATGTACACAGCAAACCAAATTGATTCCTTCCACACAAACAAATTGAGTTCTCATTTTCTGTCAGTTTTATATGTAAGTAGACGAATTTTGGCTCTCTAAAATTGATTAGGTCCAATTCATTGACGGACAAAGCCATGTTTTTCGCTAGTTCAGAAAGTAATAGATCATACAAACTGTTTGACTCTTAACGAGATCATTACTACTCATATCCATCCATGATATTTTAAACGTTTTATGTTGAATATCTTTTCTTTCTTCCTTTCTTTATTTATTTATACCCGTCGACAAAATAAGAAACGCAATGATGCCATTAATCAATTTCCCATAAAGCTAATAAGAATTAACAAAATGTTATGGATCCCATTTCATAGATATGCTATTCGATCACACTTTTAAACAAGGGGCGAAAACTGTGCTTCAAAAATAGCCATCAACTAGGTGGGGGTCATATGTTAAGTCACGTTAAAATTGCACTGTTTTCACCCTCACTTTTGTATTTGCTTTAAGGGAATAGCAAGGCGTTTAACTTTTCAGTTTTTAGAGCCCGGCACTGCGGGGTCAGATTTGTGGTAAAAACCCTGCTAAAAGCACTGGCACTCCGGAGGCTGACAATAATGTGGAACAACAGCTGGTAGTTGTTCTAATGAATAAAAATGAGGGGTTTGTATTTCGGAATGTAGATGAACATGCACATTTGTAAATTGAATAAGGACCATAAAAGTACGAGTAGTAATGGGTGCCACTTTTTCAGAAAAGGGCACTATAGTGGCACCCATTACCACTAGTACGTAAATGTTAAAATACAACTATTATCTAATTTGACTTAATGTGACCGTGTATTGGCGGGAAAGTAAAAAGTACTAAAAACCCGGCATATCCCCGGCACTGCCGGGGCGTGCCAAAGTTAAAACCTGACACTTTAGCCCCGCTTAGTCTCCGCTAACCCCGACCCTTGGTGAGCCGTGTATAAATGACTGGTGCATAACTAAGTAAAACCTTGATACTCACCGTGCTGTTACGATGAAAATTTTGGAGTGCCTTTTAAAAATTTAGAGGTTTAAGAGTGCATCTGAAATGATAATTATCCTGGTAATCAAAGTAAAATTGTCCCCATGAAATTGACGAGTATGTGTTACTATTAGAGAAACTATGAAAATTAATTTGCTCCTTTTATTCGCTTTAGCAGTCACACATGTCTGAAGCGTGTGCCGGACGTATAAAAAATCTCATAAATTTGGAAAAGTACAAGTAGGCAAAGATCAGGAAAAGGCGCAATCAGAAAAAGACTCCCACTCCAAAAACCAAAGTGGGAAAAAACCAAACTAACAATCAGGTACTTATACCATGAAAACATTTCGTAAGCCGAACGAGCAGCCATCCCCCCAACAGGTGGCCACCCAGTTACTTTAACTTAACCAAAAACACGCAAACACACACAAGGCGCCAACATACAGCACAAAAACATTTTAAACACCAAGACATAAAACAAAAAGAACCACCACAGAAGTATCGACTTGGAACGATCAGTAACACAAAGTTACTGGCGGGTTTAAATCGATTTTACACGGCCGCAACCTCACCCTCAGCCTCCGCAGTGGCTCAAAACATTCAGCCAGCCTCCGGCCCCCGCGGTGAACCTCCAACCAGCAAACGAACCATCAAGAACAAACAAACAAACCACGACAAACATCCCGACGAACCAAAAACCAGGACCCACAGACCCAGCAAGCCGCCCGACGACGGAGACCCCCGGGCGCCAAATAACCCACCACCCCCGGAGCTAAAGAAAAACATCAGTTAGACCCCGGTGGGCCAAGCAACAGACAAGAAGCTCCGGCCCCAACCAACTAAAATGAATAGCTTCAAGTCGGGGCCAACACAGAGCCCGACGCCCGACCCACCGGCGCGCAACCAAAGAAGGCAGCACAGCCACCAACCGCGACTGGGTCAAAAACCAAGCACGCAGACTGTCGCACAACACCCAAGCTACAACCCACACGTCCGCAACGTGTTATGACCCCTCCAAACCGAAAAGAAAAATCATCACCTCCCATAAGCCCCCCAAATTTGCAAACCAAGTCACCATAAAACCCTGGTTCCGAAAGACCCTCACTTAAAAGCGTCCTTAACCCAACATCACACCTGGAAACCAACTCACAGTGTCCACGATAAAATTTAGAAAAGGTTTTTCGAAGTTTATGATACCGACAGCCCTGTTGGAGAAGCCTGGCCGTTAAAGATTCATCTCGAGCGTTGAAGTCTGTAACATGATTGCAGACCCTAGCAAACCTAATAAGTCGCGAAACGCACACACCACAAGAAGCACGACGAGGAACGCCACCATCCAAAAACGGAAAATTTACTTTATCAAAATCAAAGTCATCGCGCTTATCATAAACCCCAGAAGAAACAAATCCATTTGCAACAGAAAGGCGCAGATCCAAAAAGGGGGCCCCGGCACCCGAGATATTGGCTTTGTTCAACTGTAGTTCAGATGGATAAATTTGATTGACCATACCTTCAAAATAAGGGTTGTCAATGTCCAAAAGGTCATCGAGGTACCTAGAAGTGGAATTAAAAGCCTCGATAACATCAGTATGTTTGTGTTGCGTCCAAAACTCGCTATGCACGCGCTACAGGCGCAGCAAACGTTCAACGCGCGTCTCACACACCCTTGGGGCACACTACCGAAGCGATATCTCATAAAATCGGAACGCGCATGTAGCGTACACTGGCGTGCCTCAAACGTGCGCCGAACGCGTTCGAAGCGTATTCAACGCACCTCTAACGCGCATGGAACTTATTCGAAACGTATTTATATATAAGACACACGCCCGGGACACGCCGAACTTCTAGAAAGTTTTTAAGCATCTTTTTAAACTGTTTTTGGGCCCAAACGCGCCTAAAGCGCACAGCGACTTACAGCGACGTATATCAACGTGTACCAAGCGTACACCAAGCGTAGAATACGCGCTTGTAACGCGCTTCTAACGTGTCTCCGATGTGCTCCTGGCGTATTTTGAATTTTACAATTTTTGTCAACTAGCCCGGCGCGCGTTCAGCTTATGTATACGCTAATGACTGTGTCACTGCTGTCTAAAATAGCAGAATAAGCCAACGCACGCCGTGCGTGTTGACAAAAATGTAAACTTTGAATGATTCAACATTCGTCATGAGCACGTAGGAGACACGTTAGAAACGCGCTACATGTGCGTTTTTGGTGTACGCTTGGTGTACGCTGGGTGTACGTTGACATACGTCGCCAAAGGTCGTTGCGCGCTCTCGGCACGTTTAGGTTCAAACATTTTAAACATGCTTAAAAAATATTCCAGAAACCGGGCGTGTCTTGTGCGTATGTCTTTTACATTTCGAATAAGTTCCACGCGTGTTACAGGCGCGTTGAATACGCTATGAACGCACTTTGGCGCACGTCACGTGTTAGGCACATTAGTGCACGCCACATACGTTTTCCGATTTTATGAGATATTGCTTCAGTAGCGTGCCCTTAGCGTGTGTGAGACGCGCGTTGGGCGTTTGCTGCGCGCCTGTAGCACATGCTTAGCGCGTCTGGAAGTAACACAAACGTACTTCAACACTTTGAGATTTTTGTACGTCCGGCACACGCCTCAGTCAGGCGCTAATGTGTGACTGCTAAAGCGAGTTAAAGGAACAAATTATTTTTATACGTCCAAAATCTTAAGCATGTTGAGAGTTTTCATACGCCAGACGCGCGTTTGGGTTATACGCTAATGTGTGACTGCTGATACATAATGAAGCCGGGAAAGCATTCAATGATTCGTTTTCAATATTGAACAAAACCGAGAATGGCTACTTTTCTATTTTTGATCATATTTAAGCTGCAATTGTGCACCAGTCATTTGTAACCACTGCTCCACCACCTACGGGGAAGGGTGGGGATTATGGCTTTTCTGCTTTCAGTGCCCTGCTATAAGCCCCACACACAGGGGGCAAACTGGGGGCAAAACTTTGCTCTTTGCCCTACCTGTGGCAATAGAAAATCGCCCTGGGGCAAGGATCCTAATGCCAAAACCCTGTCATTTCCCCTGCACTGCGGGTACACTCGACAAGTAATTGCCCCGCACTTAAGCCCGGCTATCCCCCACCCTTCACCGTAGGTATGTGTGAGGGTGTGCAATAGTTACAAAGGACTTTAGCAATAAATACATATATCGACAAAAGAAAAGAAAAATGATGACTATTGTTTTAGTGTGGAGGGTATCAATCCACATTGCATGTGTATAGGGATGCAATGTCAATGATGTTGATTATCTTTTTTCATATGGCATTTAGCATATTTCTGTAAAATGGAGGTAATTGTCCTTTGAAAAAAATGTTATTTTATCTCTAAGAAAAGGGTACATAGTTGCTGGAAGAAAGAATAAGGCCCAAAATAAATATTTGGTGTGCATGGCAACAAACACTTTTGATGATGGGAATGAAGTGTTTACAAAAACAAAACACTTTGAAAGATTAGCTAGCACATGGTTAAATAAATCTGATGTCTCTGCAGCTACTGGGCATATTCATCCATCATTATCACTCAGCCTTTGAAAGAAAACTCGATAGACTTACCTAGACCCGAGGGAAAATGGCGGCTTCTTGTTTACAATTCGCACATATCATAAACATTGCGTATCACGTGATTCCCAGCAGTGTTATTAGTGGTTTAGAGTGAAAATGCAAGAATAGCGATCAACCATGGTTTGTTTCAGTGTTCAAACATTCGCTGGATCACTCGGAAGGTGTTTGAACACGCGGCCTGCGGCCTTGTGTTCAAACACCTTCCTCGTGATCCATCGAATGTTTGAACACTGAAAACCATGGTTGATCCCTATTATCACATATGTGCGTGCCAGCCATCTTGGCCATATTGGTTATAGTGCAGGTTATATTTTCTTTTTGGTCCTTTGGGATCAGCGAAGATATTCTGAGAAATCAGAAATCTATTATCGGTTAAGATTCATTTTCTAACCAATGTTTAACATATTTGGTCCCGTTCAGATAATACTAGTCTTTGTATCGACTACCCTCTTGAAAGTTGCAAAATTTCAGTAATTCTCTTTGGCTCCATGTTGCCAAGTCTATAGGGTCACTGAAGAGACTTTAATAGTCGAAACCGCGGTATGGCCCAACCCCTTTCTCATTAATGTGTTCACTGCTCTTAAAGGATCTCAGTTTTATTTTTTATTTGCTATATAACTGCTATTGCTATACAATTCAGGTAGTATAACGTCGAGTTTCCTCATGTCCGAGTGACTATACCATGTTCTTTACTAGGTCAACCCGGTGAAGGGAACGACGTTCTAAACGCTACCTTTGCATTGCTACATGTATATGTGTCATTTAACATCATAGTTCGTTTAAAGTGCATTTATGCATTGCACTTAACTACCCTGACATTTTGCCTGCATGCTTATAATTACACATATTGCATTAGGCTTCTAAGAACAAATAATTTGATTAAGTGTAAATTTGTTTCTCTGGCGTCTGCATGTTAATTAAGATGGCATTAGATTAGATGTAAAATAACATGTTTAAAGAACATGAAGAAACAGCAATATCTTGACTCATATAAGCCTTGCGCCGTATTTATTGGACAGAAGCAAACAGTACAGCCCCAGCTGGGACGCCGCGTTTTGCTTTTCTGTTTGCTTAGTGAAATTTCATAGAAAAATTAGATAAAAATAAAAACTCACTCCCCACGCACCTATAAATAAAGTAGACTCTCCCAATTCGATAATGATGGGCGAATCCATTCGTGAAAATGGTTTTTTGGAAATATCAAGTAGTTTCTTGTAAACTAGACAAGCGCGAGCAAGTGTGCAATCTTTATTCTTGCACACCAGACAGAAATTGCCACACACACACACACACACACACACACACACACACACACACACACACACACAAGAAAAAGCAGCAAAGCTGCGGGAGTTTAAATACTCTGTTTCATCCAGAGTTTAGGCAAAAACCAACAACGGGTATCGGAAACACCAGTCCTAATGCACCAGTCATTTGTATCCCCCGGGGATAGCGGGGCTAAAGTGCTGGGTTTTAACCTCTAATGAGTCCCGGCCGTGCCAAGGATAAGCCAGGGTTTTAAAATTTCCCGCCAATACAGAGTCGTGAACATAAATTCAAATTAGATAATAGTTGTATTTCAACATTTTATTACTTCTATGGTCCTTATTTAATGTAAATTGAATGACCCTGTACATTTACATGCAGAAATTCAAACTCCTCTCTCATATTCTTTTTCAATAGAACAACTACCAGCTGTTGTTCCACATTTTTGGCAGTCTTTAGGGAGCGGGGGCTTTTAGCAGGGATTTTACCACAAATCTGACCCCTCAATGCCGGGCTTTTAGCCGGGCTTCGAAAACTGAAAAATTAAATGCCTTGCTATTCCCTGGCCCCAGAGGGGCAGTGGATACAAATGACTTGGTGTATAAGAACAATTTCAGTGTTTAAAGCATGAGCAATCAGATTTGGTATGCTCATCACTGATATGAAGGTGTAAGTACACATGGAGTTGGCTATATGCCGGATTGTCCTCAAGGACGCCCGATCATTGCTATACTTAAAGCTCACCCTGTGAGCCTAACGGCTCAGGTGAGCTATTATGGGTGCAGAAAGTCCTAGTCAACAATGTTTCAATCATGTCAGGGCGAAGCCCCGTCTCCCTGGATATTTGCCAGTACTCTTGGGATTTAATGTGTTGCTCAATGACATAAACATGGCACATCAAGTGTGGATCTAACCTAGGACCTCTTGATTCAGAGCCCGATGCTCTACCACTAGGCCACCATGTTTCCCTTTTAAAGTGATCTTATTTTTTATTATGTAGACAGAACATAGCTTTTTAGTTTGTTTATTTTATATATAACCTGATCTTCATGAAAGAAATGTGCTGTCTGTGGGAATGATTGTCAGGCCCATTTCATTATGAAGCATTTTGTTGGTTTAGTTTTGTATGGCAGAATATCATTATTTTCTGTCATGTGGTGTTAGGACCAGCCATTTCTGAGTATATAACAAATGAGCCGCATCGTGAGAAAACCAGATTTTTGCCTATATGAAAACAAAGGCGCAGATCAGCTTCACAGTAACTGAGAAGCTGATCAGAGCCTTTGTTTTCGCTACACAGATAGTACAATTTCTCTTCTTCCTAAATCCGAAATTTCAAGCTTCTAGCCTTCTTCTGTGACAGTACAGGTTTGTGCCATACCTTGTCGGAAACTCCAAAGACCGGTTTTCTCATGCCGGGGCTCAAATATTTTTAGAGCTCAAGGACACTGCGCTGCAAATGTATGGAACCCAGAACCTCTAGCTCTGGAATTAGCTACTCTACCACCAGGTCATTGCTGTACCGTAAAATACCAAATTCCATGCATATCCTTTGTGATTTTTATAAAGCCTGTTGTGTGCATCTATTTGGTTGTAAGCCCCTTTGAAAGAGGTCTGGTGTAAAACATAACCATGCACATCAATACTAAATGTGTACATGTAGGGTGTAGCTGTGATGTTTTCACATGAAACAGACAATATTGCACTCTGTTCTTTTATTAATTTCTGTTTTCACAATCACTGACTGTGTCTAGAGAAGATCTTTGCTTTGTGGTTAACATTATAAAACCATTTTCATTCTTAATTCAACTGAGCATAAAAATATCAGCATTAATGTATCAGCAGTACTGTTTATTACATTTATCAACTAGGACAACTGGCTGGCTTTGGTGATTTACATCTGAAACTGAAAGTCCCACAGACTTTGGCTAGTCCAATATTTATGAAGCAGAAAAATTTAAATTTGGTTGAGCTGTGCTTGTTATGGTGTCCTTCTTCATTTATACAGTTGATAAAGTTTTTCATGATTTATCATCAGAGACCAATAATCCTTCTTTTAAGCTTTCTGGTTTGTGGAGTGAGTCATGGATGATTACATCCCCTGCCTCTGAGCATGGTTATGCTGAAAGACAATAGAAATCATGCATAAGAAAGTGTTTGAGATGAAGGCACATTTTTATATTTATAAAATATAAATCAATCTTCAAACACAATCTTCATCACTTCATGCAGACTACATCAATTTCACAACTTTTTTAACACAATCTTCATAAGTTGTATTATTTCATATATATGCAGCCTGGTTTAAATTGTTCTTTGATGCAAACCTCGAAGACAAAGCTCGAGTAAGCAGCCACTGTGATGATAAAAGTGTGTATTTTGCAGATGCAGAAAACACTGTATCAATACATTTCAACAACACAGTAACTTCATAGAGCTATGATCAGTGGTACATCACATTTCTACATTTATCAAAATCAAACCCTTGCTACTGAGTTTCAAAGCTTAAAATCATGAAGTTTTGCAGTTTATGGCCAATATAGATAAAAAATGGTACATGTATTATAAATACCAAAGAAAATATCTGATTTGGAGTGGTTTCTGTCAATGTGCATGTGTGGTTCTTGGTTTGGAAAATGTAAGTGTAATGGCTGGTCAACACTCTAGCAGCCCATCTATTTATCAAATTCTCACAGCCTGAGGGTGACAGTATGTTTTTCAAAGGTGTTATTTTACAAACTTAACAAAATGATTTAAGTTTTTATTAAACTGCTATAAAAATATTTAGAAACTTGTATACAAAAGTTACATACATACCTAAAATACTGCTCAATGAATCACAAAACTGATGAGCTAGCTGTCCTGAGTACCCGATCAGCTTTGCATCTTTCAACCATCCTTCCCAACCATTGGCCATAATATTAATTTACTGAAATAAAGACAGGAAACCTTTTTAATAAGAGCCATATCATGAGAAAACATTTTATGCATGCTAAAGTCGAGACTTAGATAAGCTGCAGCAGCAGGATAAACACAGCTACACAATCAATGAAGTCTTGTTTTTAAAAACAAAAAAGATAGTACATTTCCACTGCTTACTGTACTCAATCCTATACTTCAGGCATCTACCCAGTGCCTGTGGTTTTGTCTAACCAGGTTTTCTTTGTATGTTATAATGTTGCTTAATGTCCCAGTCAACAGCAAAGCTCATGTCAGAATGCATACATGTGACATCATCCTTAGTATGTGTCTTTTCTATGTATTTGTTTGGCATGTGGCAGAAAAAACAAACAAAGATACTTCGGAGAGAGAATGGGAAAACAAACTGCTGCCCATACACAATCTTTCAGAAACTGTGTTTTTCAGAATCTCACTTTTCTGAAACACCTCAAGAAAAATATCACCATAACATCCTTTTCAATTTGTAACCCAAAAGTCTTGAAAAGAGCCGCAAAAAAAAAGGAAAAGAAAATCGGTCCACTAATAAAAAAAAAAGAAAATCAATGGGTGATTCCTCTGTATGGTAGACATTGAATAGGGTGGAGCCCTGGTATTGCGGTCTAGCAGATGGCGTATTTAGAAAAGACATAAAACATAGTTTCTGGAAGATGGTGTATGGACAGTAAAGACACAGGCTGGTTGAGCTGCCTGCAGCAGCTGGTGTATTTAGAAAAGACACAAAACACTGTAGGATGGTGTATGGACAGTCAAGACAGGGACCCACCCCAGGGACCCACCAGCCTGTGGTATTTAGAAAAGACACAAAAGATAGTTTCTGGAGAAAGGTGAATCAGTGATTTTTTTCAGCATTTTGGGAACGGTACCAGTACCGGTTCAATTGGGAAAAACGGCCTAATTTTACTATGAATTAAGAAAATCTTAAGACCAGTAAAAATATCATGATAAGTGTTACCATGATTTGTTTTCTAAAAGTAAACATCATATGACTGTGACACATGAAAATTAGCATTATTCCATGTCACAAATATCAGATTAATTGGTGCTTATAACAGTACATGTTTAATTAAATTATGGTTGCAGTTGTAAGCCTGATTGGGAAACTTTCTCAGATTGGGAATTTTTAACCATGCATTTGGGAAAAAAGATAATTTTTGCCATTGGGAACGACTCCTAAAACCGGAGTCTGTTTTATAGCGAAAAAAAATCACTGTGAATGGACAGTAAAGCCAATGACCAGCGACCATGGCTGGTCGAGCTGCCTGCGGCTAGTGTAATTAGAAATTTTAAAAAGATACAAAACATATATATATAGTTTCTGGAGGATGGTGTTTGGCGATGCACGACATTTCGTCGAAAATGTGTTTTGTAGAAAATGTTGTAACTTCAAAAATATTCACCATAAAATTTTTACATTTATTCCGTAGAAGACTAGCCTATAGTATAGGTTCACATTTTGAGCCACCAACCACTAGGGTTAGGCTAAAGGTCTGGGCTGATGATGGGGACATTTTCGACAAATGTAATTTTCGACGAAATGTCGCGGAGGCGTTGTTTGGGAATCCGCGACATTTCGTCGAAAATTACATTTGTCGAAAATGTCCCCATGCCCAGACAAAACACATTTTCTGAAAGGAAATGTCGTACATCAGGTGTTTGGGCAGTGAAGACACCAAGAGCTGCCTGCTTGATAAAACTTGTGATTCACTGACTGGTGTATTTAGAAGAGCTGGTTTATTTAGAAGAGACACAAAACATAGTTTTTGGAGGATGGTGTATGAACAATCAAGACACCAACCAGCCTGTGGCTGGTGGAGCTGCCTGCGGCAGCTAGTGTTTAAAAAGTTTAGAAATTTTCAAAAGACACAAAACATAGTTTTTGGAGGATGGTGTATGGACAGTATTTAAGACACAGACCAGCCACAGGCTGGAGCTGCTGGCTGGTCGAGCTGCCTGCTTGATAAAACTTGAGATTCACTGACTTACAGTCTTTTGGGTTGTGTATTGTCTAGTATGTTAAGCATTTTACTTTGGTCTGAATAGTTTACTGGTGACATGCCAAATGACATTATTTCTCCAGGGGGTTTGAGCCTCTGCACAATTATTCATTGACATTTCTACTTTCACTTTCCGAATATCTTTCATTGGTATTTCTGTCAGGCTAAGTCACTTCCTGTTTGACTAATATCCGGACTTCAATGCATAAATTAAAAGGTTCCGAGCTGCTCAATACAGAAAGCTTTGCAAAAAGCTTTATATATATGGATTTGTGGGTTTGTGCTGCCGCATGTCAGGCTTCTTTAGAATTTAAGAACTTTGTTGTCGCTAAAGCGACCCAGAAGCGCTCTGGTACTCAGTTTTTGAGAATCGATAAACTGGTTAAAACAAAACAGAACTGACTTCTGGCAGTTAACACACTTTGATAGGCAGTGAGGCCATCTGTCTCAGCAACCGAAAGACACTTTGACAGACAGTGAGGACATCCATCTCAGGAACTGAAAACTGCCTTCTAGTTAGCCATGAGTCTCATGAACCCAAAACTGCCTACCGGTAGTAAAGACACTATGAAAGACAGTGAGGCCATTCCTCTTGGGAACAGAAAACTGATAAGACTGACGCCAACCGTCTCAGAGGCAGTGAGGCCATCTGTCTCAGAAACCGAAAACTGCCTACAGGCAGTTAAGAAACTTTGATCTGAATTTGAACGGATCTGACTTTGAAACTTAGAACGGAAAACTGCCTACCGCCAGTTTTAAAAGAAACTTTGATAGACATTGATGCCAACCGTCTCAGCAACTGAAAACTGCCTTACGGCAGTTAAAACACTTCAATAGACAGTGAGACCAACCATCTCAGAAACCGAAAACTGCCTATGGCAGTTAAGACACTTTGATAGACAGTGACGCCAACTTTCTCAGTGAAGCCATCCATCTAAGGAACCGAAAACTGCCTACGGCAGTTAAGACACTTTGATAGGCAGTGATGCCATCCATCTCAGGAACCGAAAACTGCCTACGGCAGTTAAGACACTTTGATAGGCAGTGACGCCAACTGTCTCAGTGAAGCCACCCAATTCAGGAACCGAAAACTGCCGTACGGCAGTTAAGACACTTTGATAGAGAGTGATGCCATCCATCTCAGAAACCGAAAACTGCCTACGGCAGTTAAGACACTTTGATAGACAGTGACGCCAACTGTCTCATTGAAGCCACCCATCTCAGGAACCGAAAACTGCCTACGGCAGTTAAGACACTTTGATAGAGAGTGATGCCATCCATCTCAGAAACCGAAAACTGCCAATGGCAGTTAAGACACTTTGATAGACAGTGACGCCAACTGTCTCAGTGAAGCCACCCATCTCAGGAACCGAAAACTGTCGTACGGCAGTTAAGACACTTTGATAGACAGTGACGCCAACCAAAATAGGAACACAATACTTTGGTCGTGCTGGCTGTGGCAGCTAGTGAATGTAGAAAATGTGTTAAATGAAGAGTATAGGCTAAAACTTGTTTGTGTTAAACTTACACCTGTACTTTCACTTTCGAATGACGACTTCCCCCTGAATTTGTTTCACGTTAAAAGTTAAATTCCTGATTTTACAACTTGTTTCTACGTTAGTTATCACTTTAAAGTCTCCGGCATCTGTAATTACAACTGTCCAACAGCGAGCGACTCCAAATAGGTCTTGAAATCGCGAGAAACGTTCATCATTTGCTGCATTGCGTTAGATTTTCAATAATTTTAGAGACACTGGCTATCCGCACGACGGTCGTGCCGATAACGCCGCTTATCGGCACGACCGTCGTGCGGATAAGCGGCGTTATCCGCACGACAGGAAAATCGATATCCAAATGTTAAATATGTTTAGAAATTGATACATTTTAAGTTGAAAAATATATTACACTGGCTTCAAAACTGAAACAGAATATTACACGTGCAGGATTTTTTACTTTTTAATTAACAAAATTGTTATTTTGCTGAAATTGGCTTACCTGTAAATTTACCTGTAAAAATCAGTCATGCGTATGCGTAAAGGGGAAAGTAATTATCGTTACTTAAATAATAAAATAATGTGGCAATCCAAAATAATAGGCAGTCTTTTATTTTAACAATGGAGTATGGAAACATTTCAGTAACACAATTTTAAAAAATGCAATGATTATATTTTTATCCACTGTGATTCAGTTTGTTTGTTGTTTGATTCAGTTTACAGCAGCTGGATTAATCAAGTCAAACTAGTTTTCTTATTTATAATTAACAAAAATGTTAATTTTAAATGAAACACATAATTAATTTATTTAATGACAAATTAAAAGTTTAATGCATAAGTAAGCTTGTTAGAAAATCTTAACTCCCGTCGTGCCGATAGCCAATACCTGTAGCATTGGCTATCCGCACGACAGTCGGGCCGATAACGCCGCTTATCGGCACGACCGTCGTGCGGATAACGCCGCTTATCGGCACGACCGTCGTGCGGATAGCCTCAGCCAATTTTAGAACCTTGTCGTTGCTACGGAGACCCGGAAACGCTATGGTACCCGCGTTCCGCATAACGTGAGATTCGATAAGCTGGTGAAAAAAAAATATGATGGATCCATTCCAAAACAATATGGCCACCCAGTTCGGTCGATTCCGTATTTTATTTAGAAAATCATTTATTGAAAATGTATACATAAATATTTTGAAAAACATATTTTTATGCAATTCATTTTATTTGATCATTTTTTTAAAACACCTTCGGTGTTTTTTTACGAACGCCTACGGCGTTCGTATTTGTTCGGCATGTGGCGGAAACAGCCGAAGACACTTCGGAAGGACAATGTGTTTACATACTAAAGACACCTCGACCGGCCAGCCTACGGCTGGCCGGTCGAAGCTGCCTTCCTCGCTGGTGTCTTTAGAAAAAAAAAAAAAAAAAAAAAAAAAAAAAAAAAACATGTCCATGTAATGTATACATTCTTATATCGCACTTTTATATATCAGAATTGGGGTAAATGTGGCTTAAAAGTTTTGTCGTATTGTTGTTCTAAAACACAGACTATGGATTCTAACGAGTACCCACAATCTATGTTTTGGATGAAAAATAAGAAAAAATAATAACACCCATGTAAACCCTATTTTCAATAAATACAAGTGGGGTATGGAGTATACATGTTATCCTCAAAAAGGGGGCATTGGTATGATTGCGTGCTGTCTGAGCTTTAAGATGATCTCATATAAGCGTAAAAGGCAGCTACATTTATGACAAAATGCACGAATCATCAGGAAAACATGTCAATGTTATGAATATCCCATTGTATCCCACTTCTATATATGAGCCATCCCATGGGAAAACCAACAATCTGCCTAGGCGAAAACAAAGGCGCAGATCAGCTTCGCGGTAACCGCGAAGCTGATCAGCGCCTTTGTTTTCGCTACTCGGATAGTACAATTCCTCTTCTACTTAAATCCGAAATTTCAATATTCTAACTATTTTCTGTGCTTGTACAGGCCGGTTTGTGTCAGACCTGTTCGGAAACCACATAGTTGGTTTTCCCACGAGGTGGCTCATATCAGAATTGGGGTAAACAGGGCTTAAAATTGTGTCGTATTTTTGTTCTAAAACATAGACTTTGGATTCTAACGAGTAAACACAATCTACGATTTGGAGGAAAAATGATAATACTCATGTAAACCCCATTTTCAATAAATAAAAGTGGGCTATGGGGTATACATTTCACCGACATGTTATCCTGATGGCAATCTCAAAAAGGGGCATTGATTTGATTGCGTGAAGTCTGGTCTTTAAGATGATCTCATATAAGCGCAAAAGACGGCTACTTTTATGACAAAATGCACGAATCATCCTTTCAGACGATTGAAACCTTATCTCTTGGGGAATAATGTAAGTCGTACCATGAAAAAAAAAACGACATTGTGGTTTACGAACGGGTCCGACACAAACCGAGCTATTCAAGCACAGAAGATTGCTAGTGGCTGTGAATTTTGGATTTAGAATGTAGAAGAATTGTACTAAGAATTGTTACTGCGAAGTTGATCTGCGCCTTTGTTTTCGCATATGCAAAATGTTTGTTTTCTCATGACGCGGCTTATGTGCCCTTAAAAGAATTCTTATCTTTAAGACTAATTAAATCCTGAATCAAGAAACTCAGACACTTTATCACGCCGTAGTTTGATTTCACCCTATTTACTCAAGTTTAATTTCACCCTATATACCCTAAAAGGTACAAGTAGGCAAAGATCAGGAAAAGGCGCAATCAGAAAAAGATTCCCACTCCAAAAACCGAGGTGGGAAAAAACCAAACTAACAGTCAGGTACTTTATACCATGAAACATATCGTAAGCCGAATTAGCAGCTATTTTCCCAATAGGTGGCCACTCAGTTACCTTAACTTAACTAAAAATATGAAAACATACATAAGGCGCCAACAGCACAAAAAATTTTAAACACCAAGACATAAAACAAAAAGAACCACCACAGAAGTATCGACTTGGAACGATCAGTAACACAAAGTTACTGGCGGGCTTAAACCGGTTTTACAGGTACCTAACCTCACCCTCAGCTTCTGCAGTGGTTCATAACATTTAGTTAGTTATTTGGTCCTTGTGGTGAATCTCTAATATCTTACAGCGCTGGTTAATACAACGTCTTTGGCACGTGACAAAACGGAATACGGTAATTGGAAGCCTAATCAATTGGGCTACAACATACTGAGAGGCAATGAACTCTTCTCTGTCCGTTGTTGCATCATTGGTATTTGATAATTTGACATGACACTTCACGTCACAGTCTAATTTCCTAC
Source organism: Rugalucina vietnamica (assembly GCA_964017185.1). Lineage (NCBI taxonomy): Eukaryota > Metazoa > Mollusca > Bivalvia > Lucinida > Lucinidae > Rugalucina > Rugalucina vietnamica. The sequence goes on along the minus strand of OZ024879.1, from coordinate 13,167,564 downwards.
TTTGTTAACTCTTGCTTTAACGTTCCGATGGGGCTTATTGCGCCCCCTGATTTGATAAAGGCCCATGCTCAAAAGCTTCTGTAAACCACTTCCATTACTCAATTCCAATTTAATGTTATAGTTGGATTCTGGGGAAAACGGAACGGAAACTTTCTGAATTGACAATGTCCCATTTTCAGCTTTTTTAATTAAAGTCCCAAATCATATACTAGTAGTATTTGGAGAAATACTGATTTTAGCATTATATGCACATACAACTCGGAACAAAGCAGCCTATCAACACATTTTATAGTCGTTTAGATAAGACAATTCTATAAAGTTCCAACATCCGAATTTCAAGCCTCGAGCCTGATTCAGTGCCGAAACAGACTGGTTTATGTCGAAGACTGGATACATTTTCTTTTGACGTTACTCGTGTTATTTTCCAGCGCCTTGCTGTGACATTTTGATTAAATAGATTAATCGATTCATCATGGGATGAAGTCATTGCCATGCTTTCTTGAATACTAGTTTCTGTTACAATAGAGAAGTTAATTTTGGAAACAGAAGAATGAGGCCATTGTGCTTTTAATTTAGATTCTGAAAAACTGCTTTTAGCTTAAAGCATAGATGAGATACATGCATGTTCGTATATGTTTATTAATACTTCGGTTGAGTGCCTGGACTCTAGATATTATACTGACAGACTAGCCTTGGAATAAAATATACCTTCAGTTTTATTTCCGTGTAAACAATGCCCCGCATTTCCGAATTTACTCATATAAGCCTTGCGTTCTTTTTATGGGACAAAGGCAAACAACATAGCCCCAGAACGCGGCGTCCCATCTGGGGCTATATTGATTGCGTAGAGAAAAAAATTATTAACTGATTGAACAAAAATTCAGAATCACTCCTGATGTCTCTCAAAATGAAAGTGGATTCTTCCAAATGATAACAATGGGAAAGTCCATTCGTCATATATGGGTTAAATTGTACACAAACCACGATCTGATGCATTTTGCCTGCAACGCATGACCCTGGGTTTAAAGTATCATCACTTTTATAATTTCTAAATAACTTATGGGTGTTATTTTATGATGTTTAATAAATGTTCAATGGGTACCCTAACCAATAAACACCAAAAAGCTTAAAATCAATTGAATATAAACTTGTCAGTGATCAACACTACCCTAAAAGATTCGCTATTTTACACATGATGGGTGGGGTAGTAAAATTTAGAAATTTTCTTCTTTTCACAACATCATGGCCGTAGGTGGCAGCTTGATATTGAATAATTTCATCTTGGACCTGTATAACTGTCATGCAATATGACCGGAAGCTCTAAATCAACTTCCGGATGTCCGCAAGAGGAATCATGTTCCGATCGTCTACCGGCTCACGTTCAATACGTTTTTGCGTCCCAAATTGAACATAAGAGGCCTCGATTATTCTCTGTAGAAAGGTACAAGTAGGCAAAGATCAGGAAAAGGCGCAATCAGAAAAAGATTCCCACTCCAAAAACCGAGGCGGGAAAAAAAACAAACCAATAATCAGGTACTTATACCATGAAAACATTTCGTAAGCCGAATGAGCAGCTTTTTTCCCAATAGATGGCCACTCAGTTACCTTAACTTAACTAAAAATATGAAAACATACATAAGGCGCCAACAGCACAAAATATTTTAAACACCAAGACATAAAACAAAAAGAACCACCACAGAAGTATCGACTTGGAACGATCAGTAACACAAAGTTACTGGCGGGTTTAAACCGATTTTACATGGCCATAACCTCACCCTCAGCTTCCGCAGTGGTTCAGTGACATACAAGAAATAAGAAAAATCATATTAAGAAAATACTAAACATAGATACCAACGTTTAACATGAATAACGGAAAGCAGGGTGAGCAGCTATTGAAGGTATTAGGTGGTCACAGTGCTAGCTTGGACAGAACAAGTAAAATGCAGAGGGCTAAGTGAACAGCCAAATTATAATCGGGTGGCCACAAAGCCATGCAACATGAAACTCGTAATCGGAATAACTTTGATTAAGTGTGAACCACTACAGTAGTACCGCCTTGGAACGGTCAGTTATAAATAACTAGGGGGCTTAAATCGATTTTACATGGCCATAACCTCACCCTCAGCTTCTGCAGTGGTTCATAACATTTAGTTAGTTCTTCGGTCCTCGTGGTGAATCTCTAACTAGTCAATGAATCATCAAGAACAAACAAATAAATCATGATAAACATCCTGATGAATCAAAAACCAGGACTCACAGATTCAGTAAGCTGCCCGACGATGGAGATCCCTGGGCACCGAATAACTTACCAACTCCGGAGCAAAAGAGAAACAACAGTTTGACCCCGGTGGGCCAAGCAACAGACAATCCCACACGTGCTCATTCGGGTTCATGTCAGGAGGATGTGCTGGCCAGTCTATACGCTGAACTTACTAGCGTCCGAGGAACCCTCTAACCCGTCGCGCCATTCGTAATTGGTCGTTATCGACCATTAAAATAAACTCAGGACCCACTGCACCAGCAAATGAATGAACAATGATGATCCCATATTGTCTACCAGTCAGCGACCCGTTCTGAATACTGTACAGCTCGCTCCAAAAACCAATATTACATACCCACCCTACACAAGCAGATATGGTCTGCCCACAAAATGTGTTTCAATAACACATAGCCAATTGAAACTCTCAATTGTCTGACACCACTCACGTTGCCTTCAGTCACGAACATCTACGCTGATTTTCGACAACCCCGACCAAAGAAGCGGTCTCAAATGAGCCAGTAGACTGTTCTGATGTCAATATGCAAAGTCCAGTCAAAGTCATCTGGATTGTTGGATCACTATGAGGGTACAAGAGTCCTTCTTGCAGTAATTTTAAGATTGAGCAGATAGATTATTTGTTGTCTGGTCACAAACACGATTCAAAAAATCATCATGGACTGGAGTTTTAGCGTTTTTGTGGTGTCAAACATGGGTCGGATGGATAATTTGACAATAAAATTGTCATTTACAGCCGTATTATGGACTGACTAGCGGGCTCTGTTGGCCTAAAATCGGTTGAGCTGTTGTGGAACCGTCTTCAGTGAATCATACCTGCCCGTAATGTTCGATTTCGAACGCGAGAAAGTCTGCCCAGCAGGCACATGACGTCAGAATGACGTCAGATCGACGTCGATGCGACGTCATGACGACGTCGCATCGACGTTGATATGACGTCATTCTAGTGCCCGCTGGGCTGGAAATTGAAATAAGCGGCTGTTTTTAGATTCGTCTTGCGGACAACCGGAAGTGAATTTGAAAGTTCCTGTCACACTGCATGGAGGTTAAACAGCTTCATGCTTTATATGCCCGTTACTGGGTTCAAGTTTACGGACATATTCTTGTAAAAACAAGTGTTTTGTAGAATTTACTACCTCCCCCCCCCCAACATGTGTAAATCTTTAGGAGAAGATTCATATAAGCTTCCTTGAAGCTTGTTTTCTGATCCTTTGATTTATTGATTGTCATTATTGCTATATGTGAATTTATTAATAAACTAGTGTTTAAACCAACATGTGTAAAACAACGCATTTTTGAGAGTAGTGTTGTGTCATGATCACTGACACGTTGATTATCGATTGATTTTAAGCTTTTTGGTGTTTATTGGTTAAGGTACCCATTGAACATTTATTATACATCATCAAATAAAAGACATTATTTGACATTCACAAAGTCTGCAAAATTATATTTCTGGCCCTTAGATTATTTTGAGGAGTATAGTTTTGCTCAAAACGTTGATTGTGGGTACACATTAGAACCATCGCCTCACCGAGGCGGTTCTAACGAGCACTCACAATCTATGTTTTGGATCAAAAATAAGAAAAATTGTATACCCCTGTATATCCCAGTTTCACTACATAACAGTGGGGTTTAAGGGGGTATACATTACATGGGCATGCTATCGTGATGTTATGCAATTTCCCAACGTTTGATGTACAGAATGTTATCTTCACATCAACTTTACAGAAGGAACTGTTTATCAGTCAATACATCAGTTTATTGACGTTAAATTGTAATGAAATAGCACAATGCCTTTGTTCTTTAATATCCCAGTTTCGTTTTATTTCGTGCGGCGTTTGAAAAACAAAATGATATAAATATTGTTAGCAATAGCAAACGGCAGAGATTTGTACACTGTCGCAACAGGCAAACGTTAAATCTACTATGCAGAGATTTGCTAACTTTTGTTGAAACAGTAGTCAAAAGTATCTCTGACCTGTGAGCGTGACAAAGGATTCCTAACAATATTACGTCACGTCAGCTACTGGTAACCAAATCCGATAACTCAAACAATATACAGTACTTGGAAAGCATACACTATGTCGAAAAATGTAATTTGTCGTGCGTTAAAAATGGTAATCGCCACCATAATGGTCAAAAATGAGCCGCCTCGTGAGAAAACCAATAATATGGTTTCCGACCAGGTCTAACACAAACCGGCCTGTACCGTCACAGAAGATGGCTAGAAGCTTGAAATTTCGGAGCTTAGTAGAGGAGGAATTGTACTATCCGAGTAGCGAAAACAAAGGCGCTGATCAGCTTCGCAGTTACTGCGAAGCTGATCTGCGCCTTTGTTTTCGCCTATGCAGATTGTTGGTTTTCCCACGTGGCGGCTCAAATGTTATTTGGTAAAGAATGATTTCGATTGTTACTTTCGCTGCCATTATCCGTGAACCGAACGTCCTTGCGGATAACATGTTTTGACGTCTAGGGAAATATAAGCGTCTGATAATCAATGCTTCTTTCTGGGTCATTCGATTGGAATAATGCGAATACCTTATTATAATAGACTAAAGGTGTACATCCGAATATTACGGCACTGCTTGTGAAATGCTACATCATTAGAACTTGAAAGCACTGATAAGAGACGTCGACATTAAAAAGATTTTGCTGCAGGAGCGTCAGCGAAAGCGCTACAATTACAAATATCGATAGATATAAATGTTAGAATCTTTGGAAGCGAAAACGTTCACTGAAATATTGTATACATGTATAAAGACATTTCAGCATTAAACAGTTACATAATTATTAACCTTGACAGAACAAAGACCGTCTTACAAACAACCACCATAATAACCAGAACTCAGTGCCATCACATAATGCAATATGACAGAGTAAAAACATCGTTACATTGCTATATACGACAGTTTAATGTATTCGCTCTGGTAACTAATTCGTATTCTTCCCATCAATGTCAGGCTTTATTAAATAAAACATATAATTTAGACAGAACCCGACTGACATTTCCTGGACATAACTTTATAGAACTTCTTCAAATCCATTAACCGAAACCAGAAGCCTGAATAGTGAAGACCTTAAGTGAGAATTTTTGGCTCACTTCCACCTAAGATAATAATTGAGTAAATGAAGTTACATGTATATGTATATTCAAGGTCAAAGTAATTTAATGACATTGTTTAAGGTAAGGTCATTTACAACATGACAAATTTTTTTTTTTCTCTCAAAAAACAAACACTTGGCCAATCAAAGCCAAACTTCATTTGAAGTATCCTTAGGAATGAGGAACCAAATTTTGTATAAGTATATAAATGGTCCACATCACTTGACTAAAGATGGCTGCCATGCTCCGATATGGTAAATACCGTAAAATGTCTTCTTCTCTAGAACCAGTAGACCGATTTCAACGAAGCTTGGTATGTAGTATCTTGGACTCTGGTCCATCATAGCTGGTATAAATCATAAGCTTGGATTGATTTTTACCTATTTCAGTTCAAACATGGTTAAATAGACATTGGATTTTTCAGAAAGTTTGGTAGCCTGTGACCTGAAAATAGGTAGACTAGATACAAACCACTGATTGAGTTAATGAAGTCATGTGACTATTCACGGTATAGGTCGTTTCTTGAGCTTGGCCAAAGGTCATTTGCATATAAAACTCTAAACTTAATTATCTCAGAAACCACTCGGCTACTGAGATCTCGAAACTTCATGTTGAATATCCTTAGGAATTAGGGATCAAAGTTTTTATTAATGGTCTATGTCACTTGAGCAAGATAGCCGCCGTGCCAATATATAGTAAAAAACATAAATCCCGTTTTCTTCGGAACCGTAGGACCCATTTCATAGAAATGAGCCGCCTCATGAGAAAACCAACAATCTGCATATGCGAAAACAAAGGCGCAGATCAGCTTCGCAGTAACTGCGAAGCTGATCAGCGCCTTTGTTTTCGCTACACGGATAGTACAATTCCTTTACTATCTCAATCCAAAATTTCCAGTCTCTAGCCATCTTCTGTGCTTGTACAGCCCTGTTTGTGTCGGACCTGTTCAGAAACCACATTGTTGGTTTTCCCACGAGGTGGCTCATTAATGTGGTATAAATATTGGAGGCTCTAGTATATTGTAATTTGTATTTTTGTATTAATTGTATATTGTAATTTGTATTTTTGTATTAATTGTATATTGTAATTTGTATTTTTGTATTAATTGTATGTTGTAATTTGTATTTTTGTATTAATTGTATATTGTAATTTGTTTTAATTGTATATTGTAATTTGTATTTTTGTATTAATTGTATATTGTAATTTGTATTTTTGTATTAATTGTATACTGTAATTTGTATTTTTGTATTAATTGTATATTGTAATTTGTATTGTTGTATTAATTGTATATTGTAATTTGTATTGTGCTCAAATGGTGGCTCAAATGTGTTATAACTAATGGGTACTCTAGTATATTGTAATTTGTATTTTTGTATTAATTGTATATTGTAATTTGTATTTTTGTATTAATTGTATATTGTAATTTGTATTTTTGTATTAATTGTATATTGTTATTTGTAAATTTGTATTAATTGTGTACTGTGATTTGTATTTTTGTATTAATTGTATACTGTAATTTGTATTTTTGTATTAATTGTATACTGTAATTTGTATTTTGTATTAATTGTATACTGTAATTTGTATTTTTGTTTTAATTGTATACTGTAATTTGTATTGTGCTCAAATGGTGGCTCAAATGTGGTATAACTAATGGGGACTCTAGTATATTGTAATTTGTATTTTTGTATTAATTGTATATTGTAATTTGTATTTTTGTATTAATTGTATATTGTAATTTGTATTTTTGTATTAATTGTATATTGTTATTTGTAAATTTGTATTAATTGTGTACTGTGATTTGTATTTTTGTATTAATTGTATACTGTAATTTGTATTTGTGTATTAATTGTATACTGTAATTTGTATTTTGTATTAATTGTATACTGTAATTTGTATTTTTGTTTTAATTGTATACTGTAATTTGTATTTTTGTTTTAATTGTATATTGTAATGTGTATTTTTGTTTTAATTGTATATTGTAATTTGTTTTTTTTTTTGTACTAACCCATATTTGACGGATGGATTCTACCATCATTATCATTTGGATGAGTTCACTTTCATTTTTAGGGGTGTTAGAAGTGTTTTTTTAATTTTTATCTCATTTTTCGATGAAATTCCCCCAAGCAAACAGAATAGCCCCAGATGGGACGCCGCGTTCTGCTGTTTGCCTAGGTCCCATAAAAGGGACGCCAGGCTTAAATGAGTTAATTATGCACTCTGGATACCTAGACCTATTTTACGGCAAGGTCAAATAAGGTAATATAGGCCTTTCAATAGGGAAAAAAGTGTAAGCAGTGGATTGTAAGAAAGGCTTTTAGACTGACCTTTAAATTGGTAGATACAGACAATTTAATGTGTTAGTGACATTATGCGAGTATTCAATTATGTCAAGGCTATTTTTACATAAAGTAGCCAATAAACTTTAGTTCCCCCTTCTAAGGATACTCCATCTGAAGTTCATGCGGTTTCAGAAGAGAAGATTTTTAACATTCGCGGTGAACAACAACGACAACGACGTACACCGGAGCATGCCCATCCTAAAGCTCACCTCTGTTCCGTCGGCTAAGGTGAGTATACAACTACAGTGTATAGGCCAGTTTAGTTTCCAGATGCCCTGGCCAGTTTGAGGGTGCATGGCCCAAATTTAAGGGTACACTGCACGGTTTTAGCCAACAAGCTTGCTCGTGTCTAATATTAAAAGTGATCCTGTTTAATATTAAAAGTGATGCTTAAACCAGTATTTAATATTATTTCTGGCCGTTCCAGTCCGGTGCTTCTATGTGTTTCTTTTTATTTGGCGTCATCTTAAGTTACCTTATGTACATAAGTTAAATCTAAGTAACTAAAAGGTCATCTTTTGGATAAGAGCTGCTTATTTGGATGATTGATTGTTATCTTCGTGTCAATACGTATTTGTTATTTTTGTCTTATCCCAATTTGGTATTTGGGACTGGACTTTGGGTCTGCTTAGTGTTCACTTTACGAAAATTTGCCCATGCAATATACAGAGATTTTTGTTTCTTCTTAAAGTATTAAAAATTTCATTTGAAAAATTTTGATTTTGATATTTCAATATTTTTGCTCAATACAGTGATTGTGGGTACACGTTAGAAACGTCTAGCCGAGGCGGTTCTAACGGGTACCCACACAATCTATATTTTGGATCAAAAATAAGAAAAAAATGGATACCCCTGCATAATACCCCAGTTTATTACGTAAAAATGAAATTTAAGGGGGTATTCATTGCACGGAGATGTTTTCCTGATGACTAGAAGATGTAACTGAAAGAAATGCGAGGTTTGTACTAGGACAATAAATGATTTGAAACAGAGATCATGTATATTTCATTTTATTATGTGGAAAATAGTTTGTAATGATGTGTACTTCAGATGACAGGAGACAAAATCTTGAGAAAACCAGCTTTCTTCATATGAGCCGCCTCGTGGGAAAACCAACAATGTGGTTTCCGAACACGTCCGACACAAACTAGCCTGTACAAGCACATAAAAGAGCTAGAAGCTTGAAATCTCGGTTTTAAGAAGAAGAGAAATTGTACTATCCGTGTAGCGAAAACAAAGGTGCTGATCAGCTTCGCAGTTACTGCGAAGCTGATCTGCGCCTTTGTTTTCGCATAGGCAAAAATACGGTTTTCTCACGATGCGGCTCAAATCTAGTCTTGAGAAAACCAGCTTTCTTCATATGTACACAATATACATGCAATGTGCATGCAAAACATTGAAATGCAACTTACACCCGCGCTTTCGAATGAGTCTTAATTGCTTGAAGTGGCTTCCTTTAAATAAACTTTTCTAATCACCATAGCTGTGCGAACATAGTTAAAATTGTACCTGGCCGTGGGGCTATAAATCATTTTTCATGCTCAATTCATCTGAGCATAACATTTATTCATGCTCATAATTGTTAAAACGACAAGCTTTTAATGGCATTTCAAGGTTTATTAAAGTAAAGGAATTTTTGTTGATTCTTAAAATGGATTTCTGAATTCAGTTCAGCTGTTTTGAACAAGTGAAACATTTCATGACCCTATTGATTCAGACAAGATTGCATGACCAAAGTTTTACAACCTCGTGCCAGGTATTCAGGTTATAAAAACTATTCAGGTTATAAAAACTTTGTTCATGCACAACTGAGCTGATACTGAAATTTAAGCTCAATTGAGAGAGGCAATTGTGTTATATTTCTTAGAAAATGGAGGCCATGGAAGGGGGATTTGGAAAAAGTATTCCTTTGATTTGGCAAATATCACCAAAATTTGTTTCTCAATATCCCTAGTTATTCCTTCAGAACCTCTTCAGAATCCCATAGCACTTTAAATTTGAATAAAAGTAACACTTATCCATCTAATTATTTTGCCAATATCCCTATCCCTTTAGACTGATTACAGCCGTAGATATTAAAATATATTCCCAAAGTACACCATGCCTGATTTTATTTTATGCTAATAAGCCATGCCATTCTTTACACTAAGCTGACTCAAACATCTAATGAGATGGTTAAAGAACCAAAGAAGAACAGAGTATTTAAGTGGAGTGGAATATGTTATCACGTAGGTAATTCAAATATGATATAGACAAAATTCTTCTCATCAGACCTTATAAGTCCACTATCCCTTATACCTTTCCAGGGCCTCAAAATAGGTTTTCATGAGCTATAGCGACCATGCTTTTTACTTTAAACGACATGTAAATTCAAATTGAAAGCATCTTCTCTGAAGAATTATTGATTTTTGTCACTTGCATTTTCCGAAATGCGTGATGCAATTACAGCAGTGTCTCAGTAGAATTGAGCATCGATTATTTGAACCATGTTATGAGAAAACTGACTATGTGGTTTCCGAACAGGTCCGACACAAACTGGCCTTTACAGCCACATAAGATGACAAGAGTCTTGGAATTTTGGATTTAGAACAGGAATTGTAATATCTGTATAGCGAAAACAAAGGCGCTGATCAGCTTCGCAGTTAAGCTGATCTGCGTCTTGGTTTCGCATAATATGCAGATTGTTGGTTTTCTCATGAGGCGGCTCATTTCTAATAAACTTGCTTGCTCATTTTGTCTTTAATTTGTTACTTTTAATAGAAAGAGCATAGTCAAGAGGAAATGTACTCTAAATAGACATGTGCGCATGCCAGCTGTTTTATGCAATTGCGTGGTCTAACTTGTGCTTGCCTTGTAAGTTACGTTTGTCTTAGTAAGTACATGTATATCCAAATAGTAAATCTAGCCTTAACGGTCAGCATTATCTTTCCTGGTCCGTAAATCAAGGAAACAGGAAGTCGCAGGAAGTCAATTTCATTTGATGTTGAACTGTCTGAAGCATGTCTTCAGAGCATTTGTGGATATATCATTTATCATGCAAGCAAGAACTCATTTTGCACGAAAACTATTTTCGACTCCACAGAATATTCGTACTATATATATTGCAAAAGTAGTATAAGGGGCGCTTTAGTTCCACTGAACTTCATGAGTGACGTCATAAAACAGTGTCATATAAAGTAACTGTACCGCATATTTAGATCACTGTTTAGACTGCAAAACAAAATTTCAGTCATAAAATAATCAAAAATGTATTTTTTTTCTTCTGAATTAAGCATAAAGTGTGCTTGTGTAGAAAATCAAATTGATGAATAATTATAAATGTTGTATGTTAAAACAGACCACCTGACGAAAGAGTTGTATGACACTTTTCATTACGAAAACATGCCCATATGATATACAGTATTTTTTTCAGGTCAAAAATCGATAATTTTCAGAGGAATTTTTTTTTATATTTTTCTTATTTTTGCTCAAAACATAGTTAGAACCGCCTCACCGAGGCGGTTCTAACGAGTACCCACAATCTATGTTTTGGAGCAAAAATAAGAAAAATAGATATACCCCTGCATACCCCAGTTTTGCTATATAAAAGTGGGGTATGAGGGGGTATTTATTTCACGGACTTGTTTTCCTGATGTACTTGTTCTGTGATACCACTTTTTATCTTAAACAATACGTTCATAATAAATAATCAGAATGATTATCTGAATACCCTTGTATTAGCATAAGTTTTCATATTAAGTGTCGACACACTATGTGTGCTAGTTTCAGCACTGTGCAAAATAGATAAAAGATGAAAACTTTTAAATGAGCCACATCATGAGAAAACCAAAAGTTTTAATAGGCAAAAACAAAGGCGCAGATCAGCTTCGCAGTAACTGCGATGCTGATCAGCGCCTTTGTTTTCGCTACACGGATATTACAATGCCTTTTCTTTCTAAATCCAAAATTTGCTGCCTCTGGCCATCTTCGGTGCTTCTTCTGTACCTGGTCAAAACAGTGTCAGGATGTCCTCTACTTTTGTGCGAATTCATGTATATTATGTAAATGCCCATTTAAATTCATTGCCAAAACACATATAGACGCTATTCAAATAATATACACATTGTGATGAAAAGAAGCAATTAAGTCAGGCGAATAAATGGAAGACATATGAATATTATTTCGTAGCAATTGATGGAAATACACAACAATACTGGATAAATTTGATATCATATTTGAGCCGCATCATACAAACATCAACAAAAACATATTCATTTCATACGCACATACATAGGAATGACATTATTTACTTTGTATGCATTGGACAGTCAAGGATTCAATTGCCCAGATACATATCCCGGTTGTGTCCAATATTGATGGGTGCGCATGCAAAAATTATATTGAACATTACGAAAACATGCCCATGCAATATATAGAGATTTTTAAAGTTGTCAAAAATGAAAATTTTCAGTAGAAAAGTTTTGCTATTTTTCTTATTTTTGCTCAAAACATACATGCGGGTACACGTTTTTTTGCTCAAAACATACATGCGGGTACACGTTAGAACCGCCTCGCCCGGCGGCCCCGGCAGCCCCGTTTGCTCGAAACGTGGCGTGCCGTGGAATTTTGGTCAAATATTTCTCTGTTTTCAAGATCTTTTACGTAAGTCTTGTTAAGTTTTCTTACGTTGCATTACGATATCCGTAACAAGCCGTGGTAGTGATAAACCGATGTGTCACGGAGGCGCCAAGGTACGTTACGGTTGTCCACGATCTATCACGATTATTAGCACGTTCTATTACGGCCTGTTACGTTGTGTTGCAGTCAGTTGCATTTTGACCAAGGTGTAACACGCTTTTTCGTTCTGTCAAGGTCAGCTATGGACGAAACGTAGACACCATGCAATTTAAAGCGTTTTACGTGCCTTTTATATAACAATAAGCAATTTGAAATAATAACAAGTGCGCTCATCTACAACCGACTGCAGAGTTGCTTAAGAAAGTTCGGGATTTTATTTCTCCTTCAATGGCATAGTGCAGCGCATGATCTCTGTTGTTCACTATATTGACTGCTCCAATATGAAGGAACTTGTCCCAATGGTATGTCATTTTATATCTTTAAACTCCATGCGCCGTGATAACCGTAACATAACGTGACATACGTAGTAGAACGGGATCAACACCGTCAAAGACTATAACTTAACGCAGCAAAACGTGTTGAGTATTCCGTAGAAAACGGGACGAGACGTGAGACGACCATGAACAAACGCAGCTGAACGTGGAAGATCTGTAACTTGCCGGGCTATTCACTAGCTTCCCGTTGCACTACGGACAGCTGTCAAGTTTCGCTACGTACTGTTACGTTCTGTCACGGTGTGTTACGTTCAGCCCGTTTTATCACGGCACATTACATTTCTCATTTCCGCCGTGACTGTCGTGGCTGATTTTTAAACTCTCAAAAAATTGCCACGGTGTCCACGGTTATCCCGGCGTGCTACGTTTGCCTATCCCGTTCCCCTGCGTTGCCTCACGTTTATCCCGTTTTGATCACGGTTGTCTGAAACGTGGCTGCCGTGACCGTCGGGAACATAGTGTAAACGCAGTATAAGAAAAATAGGTAAACCCTGCATACCCAAGTTTTGCTAAATAAAAGTGGGGTTTGAGGGGGTACACATTTCAAGGACATGTTTTCATGATGTTTTGGGATGATACCGAATACTATGATGTAGTAAATATTTACACATTATATACTCATACACCAAACACAAGCATACACAAAAGGCTGGAATAAAACTCGTGACGGAATGGTTGACTGGACAGAATGATTTGACAAATAAAAACTCATGTCCATGGCAATTGGAACCTGGTTAAGAAGAAAATGTATACATCTTTATCCTTTGAACTACACATCTATGCTCCTTTCTACTGGTATGCGCTTCATTGTTGTACTATATTAGCTTTGTTTTCAAATATGCACACTCTTTGTTGAAAACCTCGGATAGTATTGTGATTCAGTCATTTGGATATGGCAGAATCATATGAGCGTCTTCATCTGTCCTTTCACGCCTTTGATATCAGTACCAGATCTTTTTGTCACATTCTTTCAAATCAACAAATATAATGATTACTGTCTTTGACCTAGCACACGATTTAGATCTCAAGATACTATTGCTGTACATGTGACATACATTTAATTATTTTGAACTATGAGCGTTGTATAAACTACAGATTTAAGTTTCATAGTTTTAAGCTCTTTACTGCAAAACTGATTTAGCGATACCCGTAATAACTGGTTACAAAATTACGTGTCGTATCCACACCAAATATCGCTAAATCCACATTGCAGATTCCAGGAACACGCAATATATAGAATGTCTAAACATACACATACTTTACGTCACACTGAGGCTCGTTTCTTAGCTAACATTGAGTAATGTCTTTCGTCCACAAAGCTATAAATATCGTCTTGGTCTTTGTTCGCGTGCTTCATTGGAAGGAGATGAGTGATTTTTGATGGCGACCTTGTCACTTTGTACCGGTGTTTACTTTTTGAGCGTAGGTTATAACAGGAACAAGAACACACTGACAACTGGTCGCTATATTCAGGGTTTTCCTGCGCCTGTGACACTATGTTCCCATTGGCTGAACTAGTTATGACGTCACCGTCCAATCGGACGGCAGTCTGCGCAGCCGCAGCAGCTTCTAACTCGTCTCTTCGTTCATCCTCGGTGTTCATCGTTAAGAACCGAAGCACGAGTAGATTCATTAATGCAGAGATCACTATTAATCCAAATAGAATGAAAATTATACTAAATGTGACGTAATGAGGCTTCTGTTGTAAAACATTATTTTTCTGAAGGGCTACAAAATCCCCAAAACCTATCGTAGTCAATGTTATAAAACTATAATAAAACGAATTTATATAACTCCAATTTTCGTAATGTGAAAATGCCCAAGCGCCACCTGTTAGAAATAATCCACTGAGGTTCATAGTAACAATTATGACGTTGGTTTGACTCACTTCCTCATTTTTCATTCTAAAGCATTTCTTGAGCTGACGCATGAGAAATGTGATCAGGGTGTTTAGGCGCTCGCCGACGCTCTGGAACATGATGATACAAAGCGGGATCCCGATCAAGGCGTAGACCATGCAGAAGATTTTACCGCTGTCAGTCTGTGGCGTACTGTGGCCGTAACCTGAAAAATATATCATTGGAGATGAATTTCATTACATTAACACTTGTGCGTTATTTAACTTATTCGCAAATATTGAGGGGTAAACATATAGTGGGGAAAACGGTTGGAAACATGGTAACCATGCCGCATTAACTGGGTCCTAATGCTTGACTTTCAGACCACATAAGGGCTCGTAGACAACGATTAACAGGAATAAGAAAGAGAAAACGATTTAATGTGTGACGGTGCTACCTCACCTTACACCTATGTTGTTGAAATTGTATATGCATGCTATTGTTCTATTTGATTGGAAGACTTAATAAATATATAAATGACAAAAAAAAAAAAAAAAAAAAAAAAAAAAAAAAAAAAAAAAAAAAACGATTAACAGGAGCGTCGCCATTGACGTTTTACAAATTCACCACGTAAAGCAATCCAATGTACCAATAATTATAGCAAGGTAAAAGTAAGCAATTAACACTGAGAAAATGTCGCAATCAGAAATAAATTCCCACTCCAAAAACAGAGGAATAAAAATACATAGACAATCAGGTACTATAACGCCGAGTTTCCTATTGTTATGAGGCTGTCCGAGTGACCATACCATGCTTTTTACTAGGACAACCCGGTGAAGGGTAAGACATTCTCAACGCCAGCTTTGCAATGTTATATGACATCATAGTTATATGACATCATATGTCATTTAACATCATAGTTCGTTAAAAGTGCATCTATGCATTGCACTTAACTAACCTGACATTTGCCTGTACGGTTATAATTACACAGATTGCATTAAGCTTCTAAGAACACAATAATTAGATTAAGTGTAAATTTGTTTCTCCGGCGTCTGCAAGTTAAGTAAGATGGCATTATATTAGATGTAAAAATAACATGTTTGAAGAAACTGCAATATCTTGGCTCAGGAGCCTATAATCTCTCCCGGAGCTAGTAGCTTTCTCTATAGTATTGCGAAAGCCTAGTGTGTCGGCAAACTCTCCAGCATTGGATTTCTAGAATAAAAAAGATTATCAGGACTCTATCAGCATCACTTGTTTTATTAGCCATTTTCAAGTTCATGACATGACTAGTGTAAACATATTGTAATGGATAATCCACAGCTGGGGCACTTTATTGGCCACAGTCAAGCAAAACAAATTTGATGTGTTAGAACTGTCAAGAACAGAAAAGCACCAAAATGCACTATTTACATCTCTTTTCACGTGAAGTAGATTAAAATTGTGGAATACACCAGTACTCGACCATAATTATCTGAATACACTTTGAATTAAATGCTGAAAAAATTCCCAGAACAAGGCTTTCTTTTGAAATGGGCCTGTTAAAACTAACAAACTGATAGATACATTGCAATCTCTGCTTGAAACAACAGCCAATAGACCTCTGTCTTCCTAAGCGTAACACTTACACCAGGTGATAGCCCCGGGAGAGATTATAGGCTCCTGCTTGACTCATATAAGCCTTGCGTCCTGTGTATTGGACATAATCAAACAACGCCGCAAATTGCATATTGAAATTTCATAGAAAAAAGATAAAAATAAAAACTCACTCCTTATGCTCCTAAAAATAAAGTGGACTCGTCCAATTTGATAACGATGGGCGAATCCATTCGTCAAAAATGAGTTTATTTTGGCAGTAAAAAGTAGTTTCTCAGTGTAAACTAGGCAACCGCGAGCATGTGAGTCTTCTGTGTTTTCTCCTTTCAGTTTCGCAATTTTCGGATTGAGAACCCAATCTTAGAAAGGGCATTGATTTGATTGCGTGCTGTCTGATCTGTAAGATGATCTCATATAAGCATAAAAGACAGCTATTTTTATGACAAAATGCACGGATCATCCTTTCAGACGATTGAAACCTTATCTCTCGGGGAATAATGTGAGTCGCGCCATGAGAAAACCGACATTGTGGTTTACAAACCGAGATGTACAAGGACAGAAGATGGCTGGTGGCTGTGAATTTTGGATTTAGAAAGTAACAGAATTGTACTACATGTGTGGTGAAAACAAGGGCGCAGATCAGCGTCGCAGTTTGCATATGCAAAATGTTTGTTGTCTCATGACGTGTCTCATGTGCCCTTAAAAGGATTCTTATCTATAAGACTAATTGAATCCTGCCTCAAGAAACTCTGTCAGTTTTTATCGTGCCGTAGTTTGAAATCACCCTACAATACTCAAGTTAAATTTACCCTATATACCCGCGATGCAACTAAATTTCTTACAGCGCAGATTGATACAACGTCTTTGGCAAGTGATAAAATGGAATAAGGTGATTGGAAGCCAGATAAATTTGGCTACATTATACTGCGAGGTAATTAACTCTTCGCAGTCAGTTGTTGCATCATTGGTATTTGTTAATTTGACATGACACTTAACGTCACAGTCTTTAGTGTTTTAAGCATGTCCTACTTCTTTGTTTACTCTTGTTTTAACGTTCCGATGGGACTTATTGCGCCCACTGATTTGAAAAAGGCTTATGCAAACCACTTCCATTACTCACTTCCAATTTAATGTTATAGTATAAGAGAAATCTGGGAAAACTGAAACTTTCCGAATTGACAATGACCCATTTTCAGCAATTTTAATTAAAAGCAAGCCCCGAATCATAAACTAGTGGTATTTGGAGAAATACTGATTTTTTTAGCATTATATGCGCATACAAGATCGGAACAAGGCAGCCGATGTACACATTTTATTGTCGTTTAGATAAGACAATTCTAAAAAGTTCCTACATCCGAGTTTCAGTGCCGAAACAGCCTGATTTATGTCGAAGAACGGAGACATTTTCCTTTGACGTTACTCATGTTATTTTCCAGCGCCTTGCTGTGACATTTTGATTAAATAGATTAGTCGATTCATCATGGGATGAAGTCATTGCCATGCTTTCTTGAATACTAGTTTCTGTTACAATAGAAAAGTTAATTTTAGAAACAGAAGAATGAAGCCACTGTGCTTTTAATTTAAATTGAGAAATACTGCTTTGCTTTTAGCTTAAAGTATATATGAGATATATTCGTATATGTTTATTAGTACTTCGGTTGAGTGCCTGGACTCTAGATATTAAGCTGACAGAGTAACCTTGGAATAAAATATACCTTCAGTTACCATGCCCTGCATTTCTTTGTACACCTACCCAAATTAACTCTTTATAAGCCTGACATCCTTTTTATGGGACATAGGCAAACAGCTTAGCCCCAGATGTGACGCGGCGTCCCATCTGGCGCTATGATCATTGCTTGGCGTCTAGGGAAATAAGCGTCAGATAACCATTGCTTCTTTCTGGGTTATTCAATTGAATTAAGAAAATAGACTAAAGGTGTACATCCGAATATAACGGCATTGCTTATGAAATGTTACACCATTAGAACTTGAAAGCATTAGAGACATTGATATTAAAAATAGTTTGCTGCAGGAGCGTCAGCGAAAGCGCTACAATAATAAAAGTCGATAGATATAAATGTTAGATCCTTTGGTAGCGAAATCGTTCCCTGAAATATTATATACATTTCAGTATTAAACAGTTACATAATTATTAACCTTAACAGAGCTAAGACCGTCTTACAAACAGCAAGGATAATAACCAGGACCCAGTTGTTCAAAGCATCGTTAGCTTAACGATATCGTTAAGACATAAATTTGTTAAGCAAATATCAGCTAAAGTAACAAATACACTGTTATTTTTGAAAGGATTCTCACATTTTTTCAACAAAAAATAACAGTGTATTTGTAATATTAATGTTTGAAATTTTAACGAAACGTTAACTAACGACGTCGTTAGTTTTTTGAACAACTGGGCCCAGAACTCAGTGCCACCACATAAGGCAATATGACAGAGTAAAAAACATCGTTACAATGCTATATACGACAGCTTTATATGTATTCGCTCTGGTAACTAATTCGTATTCTTTCCATCAATGTCAGGTTTTATTAGATAAAACATATAATTTAGACAAAACCCGACTGACATTTCCTGGACATAACTTTGTAGAACTTATTCAAATCCATTAGCAGATGGTCTCACGCAAAACCAGAAGCCTGAATAGTGAAGACCTTAACTCATGTAAGCCTGGTGTCCTTTTTATGAGACATAGGCAAACAGAATAGCCCCATATGTGACGCCGCAGATCGCAGCATCCCATCTGGGACTATTCCGTTTAATTAGAGGAATTTCATCGAAAAATGTGTTAAAAATTCAAAATCACTCCTGATGTCCCTCAAAATGAAAGTGGACTCATCCAAATGATAACAATGGGAAACTCCATTTGTCATATATGGGTTTAGTGAGATGTTTTAGCTCACCTACACCTAAGAACAACATTATTGAGTAAATGAAGTTAAATTATAGGGATCAACCATGGTTTTCAGTGTTCAAACATTCGCTGGATCACGAGGAAGGTGTTTGAACACAAGGCCGCAGGCCGCGTGTTCAAACACCTTCCGAGTGATCCATCGAATGTTTGAACACTGAAACAAACCATGGTTGATCGCTATTCTTGCATTTTCACTCCAATCCACTTAAAATCTTATGAAAATATTATTAACAACGTAAAAACTGACCGAAAACCGCGGAGCTTCTTCAACGTCGGCCATTTTGTTTCTACGAAACACATGACGTCACGTCGCATTGACCAATGACGTCGGCCAAAACCCATGTTCAAACGGCACGTGAATTTCATGATTTGAACATGGGTTATGCTGTTTGAACACAGCTTTCGACCAATCGAAAACGACTTCAAACAGCTATGCGCATATATATCTATGCAAGAAAAAGGGATCAACTATGGTTTTCAGTGTACAAACATTCGATGGATCACGAGGAAGGTGTTTGAACACAAGACCGCAGGCCTTGTGTTCAAACACCTTCT
Organism: Rugalucina vietnamica; assembly: GCA_964017185.1. Classification (NCBI taxonomy): domain Eukaryota; kingdom Metazoa; phylum Mollusca; class Bivalvia; order Lucinida; family Lucinidae; genus Rugalucina; species Rugalucina vietnamica. The sequence goes on along the minus strand of OZ024879.1, from coordinate 13,147,817 downwards.
GAGTGACCCAGCGAATGTTTGAACACTGAAACAAAACATGGTTGCTCGCTATTCTTGCATTTTCACTCTAATTCACTTAACTTTGAAATCTCATGAAAATAACATTAACAACTTAAAAACTCACCGAAAACCGCGGAGCGTCTTCAACGTCGGCCATTTTGTTTCTACAAAACACATGACGTCACGTCGCATTGACCAATGACGTCGGCCAAAATCCAAGTTCAAACGGCACGTGAATTTCATGATTTGAACATGGGTTTTGCTGTTTGAACACGGCTTTCGACCAAATGATCTAAGCAACATTGCAAAGAAATCCGTTTTCGTCGTTTCAGACCATACTTTTAGCCTATACTGGTTTATTATTAGGCACTATAACCTAGAGGTTCTTGAATAAAAACGGTATATTTGTTATTAGTGATAGCGCATAAAAGCTATAAGTTGTGTGCAGCTGATATGTGTATTTTGTTTTACGCTTATTCAAACAGCCAGATTTCTTACGACGTAGAACATTTTATAAAGCGAATATCGATTGAGTGAACTTGTTTGCCTTTGAGAATTGATACGAGTTGACATCAGATAAGACTATAAAGCCTATGTACGGCTTGAAATCTGGTGCGATACTTTTTGCGAACAGTATACATGTAATGAATATTTACTCAACAAAGTATCAATTCCAGTCTGTGGATTGCACATGAAAAGCGCTTGTCAGCAAAAAAACAATGGAGTTTCGCAGACTTATGTAGGTTTTTCCGCGTCACAGAATTCTATGCGACATTCTGAAAGTCTAATAGCAAATTCCTGAGACGAATTTGAGCCGCGACGCGAGAAAACCGGTCTTCGGGGTTTTCGACCAGGTCCGACACAAACCGGCCTGTACAAGCTCAGAAAAGAGCTAGAAGCTTTAAATTTCGGATTTATGTAGAAGAGGAATTGTACTATCCGAGTAGCGAAAACAAAGGCGCTGATCAGCTTCGCAGTTACTGCGAAGCTGATCTGCGCCTTTGTTTTCGCATAGGCAATAATCCCGTTTTCTCACGATGCGGCTCATTTGCATACTGTGATAAAGTACTTCAAGCCACATTTAATGGACATTATTATTAGCCACCTTCGGAAAACTCCATAGACTTCCATGTATCTTCATGTTTACAAGTACAATTATCCTGCCTCTTCTGGTCCAACACCAGTAAAAAATCTCCCATAGGACGCAATGCAAATTCCCTCACTTTGTGACACTCCCAGCTAGTACCCAACAGTGCACCACCAAAAGGTCTTCTCTAACTTGATAGCCCAGCCACACCCCTACCCAAAGGCGCCACTACCGAGGGGGGTTGACCATCTCGATTTTCCGGTATTCCATTTTGCAATATACCTATGGGTGGATTTTACACTCTAGAATGGTCCGGATTTTAGTAGGGGGTAGTGAACAAACAGAAGCCTCCGATGAGATATAGTCCGTTTTGGCATGGTGATTTGTGCACTAACATGTCGTATTATGGCGATACTTTGTAGTAAATGCGAGATCTTACACAGAATGTAGGAAATGTTCTCACTATTCAGCATCAAACATGTGTTGATGAAATTTTTAAATGCACTATTTTCGTGGGGGGTACGGCGGAGTGATATTTTTTACCGGTGTTCCACCTTCTGGTTTCGGCTTATCCTAACACCCCGGTGAGCGCTCTATGGCTTGTTGGTACCTAACAGGCTTAGAGCCGAGTGATTTGGGGACATGTCTTGTGGTCTGTGCACTCATTTAACATTTATAGAAATTCCATGCAAACCAACTTAGACCAGGTCTGCAGTTATGCAAGTTGTACACATCTAAGTATGTTTTAATTTTCTAATTCTAGTTAAAGAAGGCATTCCACTTCGTTTTAACAGGAGTTTATTCAATTCAATACAACATTTTATATGCGTGTCAGAAAAGAGCTAGGTAGGGAAAGCCCAATCAGACAGATTTCGGACACGCACATTCAGTTTAATTGTCGTTTTCATATGATTCACTCTTAGCCCCTTTAATGAATTATATAAAATTTTAACTCAATATTGCACTCTGTTTTATAAATATTTTCATCATGTTTTCATTTTAGAACAATTTATTAATTTAAGAAGCTTTTCCCATTTTTAAAGCATAACATTTAAAGTACATAAGGATCTTTTTATCAGTTTCAGTTTAACTCACAACAAATTTTGTTTTCTTTTAAGCTGAATGTCTTAAGCACATATGCATTATTCTATCAATGTCAGAGATTACTCATATCCTGTTTCCTTGACTTATTTTAAAATGTATGTACATGTATATATTGTACAAATTGTTAATATTTTTTGTTCTATTGTTCTGTTTTTAGTTGCAGAGGACCATATGTTAGATATGTAATTTTATTTGCTTAATATGTCATCCTCTTAAAATAAAGAATTTATTATTATTATTATTATTATTATTATTATTATTATTATTATTATTATGTTAACATATATTCATGTTTTTTTTTTATGTCAGTTGAATGTTAAATACCCTCACTGTACATTTGGTTCTTTGAGGGTCCGTTAGGGATAGAAAATCTTCAAATTATAATGGAGCGTTCCCATCTGTTGCAGCAATGAAATAAATACGCTTTTCGCATTCTTACAATGGTTCGTTTTCGTTGATAAGTCGACAGATGACGTTGACGAGTTGCAGTCCCTAATCAGTTTGGGACTTCTCTAGACACATCGTCCATTGATTGCCGACTTCACGACAGGTTTTAAATATATCATCTGGAGCCATTTTGACTTAGTAATGCCAGATTAAGTAGACAGATAGGGGCTGTCTCAAGGCTTTAGATAAACAAACTTGCTGATCGAATTGAGACCTCAAAGGCGATTATTACTGTTGAAAGCGACCATAAACCCACAAAAAAGTTTAATTTTGAAGTCCATAATATTATGACCGTCGCCTGATTAACATTCGTGCACTTGTACTCGAATAACATGCGTGCACTTGTACTCGATTAACATGCGTGCACTTGTACTCGATTAACATGCGTGCACTTGTATTAGAATAACATGCGTGCACTTGTACTCAATTAACATGCGTGCGCTTGTACTCTATTAACATGCGTGCACTTTTACTCGATTAACATGCGTGCGCTTGTACTGGATTAACATGCGTGCACTTGTACTCTATTAGCATGCGTGCGCTTGTACTCGATTAACATGCATTTGTACTCAATTTACATGCGTGCGCTTGTACTCGATTAGCATGCGTGCACTTGCACTCGATTAGCACGCGTGCACTTGTACTCGATTAACATGCGTGCGCTCGTACTCGATTAGCATGCGTGCACTTGCACTGGATTATTATTCGTGCACTTGTACTCGATTAACATGCGTGCGCTCCATTGTGTACTCCATTAACATGCGTTCACTTGTACTCGATTAACATGCATATACATGAATAACGCATCATCTGGATTTACGCGTTCTCAAGAATGAAATGAGCCTGTGCATTAGGAAACCATGAAAAAACCAACAATCTGAGTTTCGGACCAGGTCCGACACAAACCAGGAAGCGCAGTCACAGAAAACAGCTAGAAACTTGAAACCTTGGATATAAGCAGAAGAGGAATTGTACTATCCGTACGGTGAAAACAAAGGCGCAGATCAGCTGTGCAGTTACTGCACAGCAAATTGTTTGTTTTCTCATGCGAAGGCTCGAATGCCGGGCTGCCAGGTTAGTCTTCGCGGCCTCTTTGTTGCAATGTACGAACTGCAGTAAGGGCAGTAGTAATCGTCACAGTGACACCCATAACTACCCAGGACTGTCATATTTTCAAACCTGTTATAAATCAGTAAGTATGTCAAGAAATCTTCTTGTCGTATTCTGAGTATATCTGAGACCGCTGTCTAATGGACAACGCGACGAAACCAATTTTATGCAAATGCTAAAATCGCTGTAGCCATGTGAACTCAAGCGCAGTGCCGTTGCACGTTTACTGTCTTTGTTGTGGCTGTCTGTGTAGATTAAACACATATGTATCTCTCTATTTGGAGTCTCTAGCTAGCTTTCATGACTGCGCACGTTTACGTTTTAATGAAGCTTATCAGTAACCCCCCGAAGACAGATTTTTCTTAAACCTTGGTCTAATAAGTCTTCTCAAAACATAGGATTCCAGACATTAAGTGTAAATAAAGCGTATAAGGTTTCCAATGACATTACCACAAAGACGTCAATAAGGACGGAGTAAGACTGTCATTTAGCATACGTGGACAACGAAGAGCACTGATTAGCCTGTGAAGCTGACTCATTCGAGCGATACAACCCGCGCTTTTTTCGTCTGTAAATGCAGCACATTTCTTACTTCTTGGATGCAATGCAAGAAGACCATGGCTGGATCAGCGGGACGATTCTTTAAACCTGTTACAAATTCCAAAGACAGACTTTCTTCCCTGATGACAATTGTGAAAAAGGCGTCAATCGAAGCGAACAGGACATTAGTGAATATCAAATCACGTTCGCTAGTTCTAGACGATTGATAGACTTTAGGCAAAATAGACTAGTTTTCTCCCCAGAAAATACTATATTCGGTGACATCTTGTCAGTAGTGCATATACTAGGTCTTAACTTTTATTAAATGAAAACGAGATTTTATAATTATACACTTTTCTTCGATTTTAAGGTCAATACTTATTTTCAGAGGTGACATTTCAGTTTCATATCAGAAGGCATTTCCAGAGTTACTTGTTATTCAATACCATAGGGCATGATAAATAGATTTGTTATGCTGTTCATAATTTGATAAGATTTTTGCCAAAATTTTCTTATGTTATACTCCAGTGGTCCTGAACATGACTCGAAAATTCACGACATTCCTTTTTACATTTAAATTTCCTTTAAACGTTTGAACATCGATCTTAAAAAAGAGAATAAAAACAATGAACACAAAATCAAAATGCGTTTAATCCTATGAGAGTTTTAAACACAAATTATTGTGAAAAAAAGTTTCTTTCCAAGAATTTTATTGGAACTGATCTCGAGTAATCCTTTTTAAATTGCAAAATAATGATTTAAGCGGCTTGTTGTAAAAGCCAATTCATTGATGTAAGCTTACGAAATCCTTTTTAAAAGCCCTGTAAATTGCAAAATCCAAAACGCAGAGTGTATACACTTAATAACACCTGCATTTATCTATTTTTATGCATTTGCACAGCGTTGAATAATACGAAACACAGGTGGTTCTGATAAATATAACATTAGATCTTAAAAATGAAGTGATCAATTGTTCTTCACCACAGGGGGCTGTCTGGTTTATGTGCATTTTTGTCTTTATAGTCTTGGAACATGCACAACTTGAAATATCAGAGTTTTTCATTTCTGCTTGCATGTGTTATGACATTATGAGCTTTCATTTGAAACGGTTTCACATGAAAAATCTACATTTGAAACTGTCATCTTCGCGATAAGCACTGATGTTTGATAACAAATACAGCCACCCGCACAATTTAGCAAGTCTTCAAAACACACATAGGCCCTGACAAACAACCAATTAGATAGTTGCTGCGTGGACAGATTAGTTCTAAGTGCATGACCGAATTAGGCAAAATGACAACTTTCATTGGCGTTATGGGCTAAAAACACACTTCACGACGATGACTAACCCCCATAATAACTGCCACGTCGAAGTATCGAAGTAATTTTAACAAACTGTCGCATACTCAAGCTGTGGTATCGTACCCTAGACATCTTCGTTATGATATTTGCGTTTGATGTGGTTGACCCTCTCCAAATCTTTGAAAAATCTAAGAGGGTTGTGTCGATTTCCCGACAGTGCCATTCTTCACAAAGTCCCTTGTCTGTTGCTTGGCCCACCGGGGTCCAACTGATGTTTTTCTTTAGCTCCGGAGTTCGTAAGTTATTTGGCGCCCAGGGATCTCCATCGTCGGGCAGCTTACTGAATCTGTGAGTCCTGGTTTTTGATTCATCAGGATGTTTATCATGATTTATTTGTTTGTTCTTGATGATTCATTTACTAGTTAGAGATTCACCACGAGGACCGAAGAACTAACTAAATGTTATGAACCACTGCAGAAGCTGAGGGTGAGGTTACGGCCGTGTAAAATTGATTTAAACCCGCCAGTAACTTTGTGTTACTGATAGTTCCAAGTCGATACTTCTGTGGTGGTTCTTTTTGTTTTATGTCTTGGTGTTTAAAATATTTTTGTGCTGTTGGCGCCTTATGTATGTTTACATATTTTTTAGTTAAGGTAACTGAGTGGCCACCTATTGGGAAAATAGCTGCTCATTCGGCTTACGAAATGTTTTCATGGTGTGGGTGCCTGATTGTTAGTTTGGTTTTTTCCCACCTTGGTTTTTGGAGTGGGAGTCTTTTTCTGATTGCGCCTTTTCCTGATCTTTGCCTACTTGTACTTTTTCCCTATTAGTAAGATTAGTTGCTGAGTCCCATTGGGCTGTTTCTCCCAAAACCCGTTTTGGAACTTTTATATGAAGTCCCACTCTTCAACTATGTTTGAGGCTAACTAATGTTCGATACCCTTGCAAAGAATGCACGTGAGGAACATTGGTGTGTACATGTAGCTCGATGCCACAGTTATCACTTTTCTCAAACATGGGTATGGCATTGGCATTCTTCCTGTCGGCTGAGAGCTCCACTGTCTGTAGTGATCTTTTACATTAATAATTTTAAGAATGCGGGTAACACCACGAAGACAAAGGGCTATCGGCCTCTGATCGGACTAGCTTATCTGTTTAAGATTTTTTCATTTATTTTTGGCATTATTTTTCTGAAACGCTTATCTGTAGCACCCACTTGGTAATGGTCTGTTGAATGTCAGTGTGTAGGCGTCAGAAGACAGGTCACTTGCTAATTTCGGATCCTGCAAATGAGTTTCGGTCCGGTGTGAGAGAGACATAGATCTACTCTATTTAGGATAAACATTTTAGATTCATTCAGGTTGATAAGGATGGGTTTCAAAACAAATGACCTGTTGTGGGAGCCCAATGTCTTAGTTGCTTAAGAAGAGATATCCGAAACATGTTGACCCCATTCCAATTTGTCTGTAATAATTATTCGGACGTATTTGGCGGACTGAACCTTTTCCAATGTTTATTGATGCAGTGAGCAATTAAAGTGCATTTGATTGCTAGGGAGGAGCCGGGTCACCCTCATTGAATGACATTTGGCAACATTAAATTTCATTTTCCAATCGGTCGCCAATTGTGCTTGGTTATTCAGGTCATCCTGTAAAATCTGGCAATCAGTGGGGGATTAAAATATTTCTGTACAGAACACAATCGCCAGCAATGAGGCGAACTGCTTCTAAAATAAATAGAATTTCACGCAGGAGTCATCAGTTAAAACTTGAGATATATCCAGTCAAAATTTATGCAGGAATTTTATTAATCTATGATTAAGGTTTTACTTTAGTTTGTCCCCTTGAACATATGATACTAACCGGAAGTAAGACGTTTGGCGCATGCGTAGTGATCACAACTTGCAATTTGTACTCACATACAATTCGTTTCATATTAAAGACAAAAAATCCGGTATCATCAGTTTATTTAGATAAAAAAAATCAATATTTTGAGAAATGATCAAAAGATAAAGATTCAACCGGAAGTTGAATTTGTTTGAAAAAATGTGCGGTTTGTCTTTTGGTATAAGTTTTAATTTATTTATGCTGAACACTGTGCTGCCTTTCGACCGAAGATCCTGAGATTTGTTCCAGCCTGTATGCATAAAGAATGAAATTCATGACCAAATCCGCCATCTTTAATCAGTTAACAATTTTTCAATGATGACGTAGAAAGCTTGCCCTGATTTGTATCAATTGTATCATGACGAAATATACAGAGAATTTTTTTCAGCAGTAAAATTTCATAGGGGGAATAATGATATTTTAAATATTAATGCTCTAAACATCAATTGTGGGTACACGTTAGAACCTCATCGGCGAGGCGGTTCAGTCTAACGAGTACCCACAACCTATGTTTTAGATCAAAAATAAGAAAATAGGTATATCCCTGCAAACCCTATAATCAATATGCTGTATATGTTGGATTGGGGGGGGGGGGCATTTATTACACGGGCGTTTTGTCTTGATGGGAGTAAATATGCCGTGCAAAAGAAGGATCCATGGTCATTCAATCAATCATTCTCATATCTGTTTTCATGTGTTTTGACATGAAATGGTTTCATTTGAAATGATTCCTTTACTATTGCCGTACTGGGAAAGCCTCTTACGTCCGCGCCAATTACATGTACGTTACAGAAATTATTATTTCCTGAAGATTGATCGTTAACGTTCTAGCTAACAATTTCGAAGTGACGATGAATTGTACCCGTACTACTCTGGTGGAATAGATTTGAGCTCTGGGTTCAGAGTCCTACACTTTACCACTTGACCACCTTACCCCCTCATTACGAAAACTTGCCAGTTGAACAGTTGAATGGGGTTTAAGTGACGACAGTGAGGTTAGGTCCCTGTCAAACCGGTTTAAGCCCCACCCACAGTAATTTTACATAACTGTTCGTCCCAGGGCGACGATTCTGTTGTGGTTCTAATTGTTTCATGTTTTAGTGTTTAAGTTTTGTGCTGTTTTCACCTTATGTAAGTTTTCATATTTTATTTAAATTCGGGTAACTGAATGACCGCATATAGGGAAAAAGCTGCTTACTCAGCTTACGATAGGTTTTCTTAGTATAAGTACCTTTTTATTGTCAATTTAGTTTTTTCCCACCTCGGCTTTTGGAGTGGCAATTTCTTTTTGATTTTTGATTGCGTCATTGCCTGATCATTGCCTACTTTTACTTTTTTTTACAAAAATAGTATAAAAGGAACTTAAATGTGAAATATACCGTTACGAAAAGAAATATCCCGTTGATCCCATTGGTTGAACAGTTGACTGGTGACAACATTCTAGTCGAAAACGAGGTATGGCCCATCCCCTTTCTCATTAATGTGTTCACTGCCCCGAAAGAATCTCAGTTTTAATTTTCATTTGCTATTACTGCAGCTGGTCTTGTGCCGTGTGACGCCCCTAAAAAGCCTCCCCGTACGTCATCCATAGTGCAGGTGATATTTTCTTTTTGGTCCTGTGAGGTCAGCGAGGATATTCTGAGAACTCAGAAATTTATAATCGGTTAAGATTCCTTTCTTACCAATGTTTAATATATATTTGGTCCCATTTAGATATTACTAGTCTTTGTATCGACTACCTTGTTGTAAGTTGCAAAATTTCAGTAATTCTCTTTGGCTCCATGTTGCCTTATCTAAAGGGTCACTGACGAGACTTTTATAGTCGAAACCGCGCTATGGCCCATCCCCGTTCTCACTAATGTGTTCACTGCTCTTAAAGGATCTCAGTTTTAATTTTTATTTGCTATTACTGCAGCTGGTGTTGTGCCGTGTGGCGGACCGTACATCATTCATAGTGCGGGTTATATTTTCTTTTAGTCCTGTGAGATCAGCGAGGATATTCTGAGAAATCAGAAATTTATAATCGGTTAAGATTCATTTTCTTACCAATGTTTAATATATTGGTCCCATTTAGATATTACTAGTCTTTGTATCGACTACCCTGTTGAAAGTTGCAAAATTTCAGTAATCCTCTTTGGCTCCATGTTGCCTTATCTAAAGGGTCACTGACGAGACTTTAATAGTCGAAACCGCGGTATGGCCCATCCCCTTTCTCGTTAACTGTTCTTAAAGGATTTATTTCCATTAATTTGTCAGCGTATTTATCAGCGAAATTTAAACCATTTCTTGTTTTTTCATACGCATTAACTGTTTTGAATGGCATAATATGTATTCCAACGTTGCTTAACGGAATCAATTCCTTGAATTAGAGGGTTTAATCAAAAGCTGTTGTGAATTCCGTGGCAACGTCATGAGAAAACCTGCATATCCGACATGTGTAAAGCACAAAGGCACAGCACACATCCACTACCATGTTGATCTGTATGTTTATTCATTTTGATTTTATAGAACTAAAGCGCTTTTCAGAAAAGTAAGGAATCGATCTTTAATGAATCTTATGCGATTACCAGTTTGCATGTTGGCAATCCTGGTGCAAAGTGAGAATGACTGGTTTTCTTTTGATACGGTCCATATATTGTGTAACAGAAGCATGCTGCGCGAATTTGATTAAATGGATAATGTAATTTATAATTCGAGAAAGCATTGTCATTGATCTCAGCATGAAATATTTAGGAATTTCGAATTTTTGTTTGGATTTTCAACATATCATTTTGACCTTGTTTAGAATTTTAAGATTCGCATTTGTGTGTTAGAGCATCTACCAAAGATCTAGAGCCCGCAATGAAGTCTTTTGTAAATGATTTTAAGGCTGAAAAATAAAATTGTGTTTATTCGTCCTCCACCTACCTACCCACTTTTAACCCCTCCCCCCTACCCAAAACATTTTATTGCAATTTGGTGACGTAAAATATTTTTATTATTTGGTAATTTGGTAGGCATCCAGTTTTTATCGAACAATTTTCCCCAAGTGCATCCTGTCTGCCGAAAGCATTGTTGAGAACATAGTTGCTGCAATTAATGCAAAAGCTCAAGTGATCAAACAGTCAAGATTAATGGAAGATGTGTTATCAGATTTATTAAATATCAGACAAAACATTGACATATTAGCGTTTTTGTGCACTTTCTACTGAAGGAAAGCTGTAATGACTTCCCTTCCTACCTACCCAAGTCTAAAATGCTGGGTAGGTAAAGGACAAACAAACATTTTTTTAATTCAGGCCTAATGAAGATAATCAATGTTTCGACATGATCATTAATGTCGATGTCGTCTCTCCTCGAATCATCAGAAGTGAATACGGGCTTTAGAAAAAATAGACATAAATAAATGCCTTCTACTTTCTCCAATTGTAAATCCAACCAGAAAATGAAATTTCATCACATAGCAAGCCGAGTGGAAATTCTATGACGCTCCTGTAAAAATATCAATAATAACGCACGCCACAACGTACATGTAGATTTTTGCCATTGATGTTGAGTGAAGGAAATATGGTCAATTAAATTAAAAGCAATGCTCAAACTAAAAACTATGTTAGGGCAACGTGCTGTGAAAAGTTTGATTAAATGGATTGGGGTATAAAGCATTTGGAACTCCCATTGTTAGGGACACACTGGATACCCACTGGATACCACATTCATGAATGAAAACGAATAATTTTGGGAATAGAAAGAGTTATTGAACTGTAATGATTATACCTTTTATTACACACTGACACCATTGGTAACATTTCTTGAATCAAGTTCTTTAACATTGCGTGGCCCGTGACTGCTGTTGTAGGCTCGCGAATTAGACATTTATATTTATGTGTTTATAACAAAATTAACCTATATTTGACGAATGGGTTCAACCATCATTATAATTAGGGTCAGTCCACTTTAAGTTTTAGGGGCTTCAGGTGTGATTTTAAAATTTTCTTCCATTGTTCGATGAAATTACTCTAAGCAAACCGAATAGCCCCAGATGGGACTGGGGCTATTCTATAACCCATTAAAGGGACGCCACGCTTAAATAAGTAAATACAGAATTTACATAAACTTATACTGAGCGGCCATCTTGTATAACGCAATTCCAATGCCTACACAAAGACAAAGGTTGATCACACGATAGCGACGCCGACGTGAACAGCGAAACGCGTGGCCATATTATTTTGCGTAGTTGATATTTGCCTCAAAACCAAAACATGCAAGACAAATTTATGTTTGCTTCGATGAAAATTGAAATCTGCCGTTGCAACTTGCCTGTCGATTAATCGTTTCACACACAAGCAAAACAGAAAAGAAGATACTTTGTGCATCAGAATAACATTTCCGTGTAATTTATACCTCCTTATACCCCACTTTTATATAGCAAAACTGGGGTATGCAGGGGTATACCTATTTTTCTGAATTTTGCTCCAAAATATAGATTGTGGATACACGTCAGAACCGCCTCGCCGAGGCGGTTCTCGAGGCGGTTCTAACGAGTACCCACAATCTACTTTATTTTCAATTTTTACAATTTGAGAAAAATCTGTATATTGCATGGGCATGTTTTCGCAATGTGCTCTGAAAGCGTTTGTTTGGCATCTTAGATTAATGATTTTAAATTTAAAATGAAAGATTAAAGCGTAAAAGAATGGCGTCAGCGAAGCGTTTGTGATATAATCAGGGAATACAGTCTTGTTTCAATATGTCAAGGTAACAAACTATGATTAAAGCGTGTTTGTCTAGACTCAACTGTGGGACATAACAGTCTGTAACTCAGACTAAACACATTACTGGGTATAGGTGCCATCGCTCGGAATTTGGTAGTTATGGGTACGTTCAATATAGAATGCCATGCATTTCAACCGATCAAATATTATAAACTTAGTTTTATCTATAATCTTATTTTTCATCAGCAAAACGCTTATCAGCAACTACATATGTTTTTGTGACGTCATCACATCAGATGCAAATTGTGTTGGACGCCACGTGAGAAAATTGCCAGTTTGACATGTCTATTTTTAGACGACCCAGATTCTCTCTGCACGGTATGATCATAGCATTTTAATTGAGTGCTCAATAAAATACTTTATCTAAGTAGTTTGGAATATAAAGTTACTCGGGCTAGATCGAGCTAAATTAAGAACGCCTTCGACAGCTATATATGTACACATGTACGTCTAAATCTATAAGTGAGGCAGCTTATTATCATGTTTCTGTCACGTTTCGTACAGACTTGTGAAACTTGTTCATATATTTGGTTAAAACATGGTTTCAAAACTTATTAAGGGAGCGACAGTTTTAGTTTTAGGGGGAGGAGAGGGGCTGGAAGATGTTTTTGGGCCTAGATATGTTTTTCACTCGCGACGCGGTCCTGTCTTTTCATCTCTATATATAATACAATACGTACAATAACACTGTCCTAGATATTTTTTTCGGGTAAAATTTTGTCCTGGATTTTTTTTTAAATCTCCCCCCACCCCCCTACCAATAAAAATCAAATGGTCGCTCCCTAAATACATCATCATATCATTGCCTGGCCACAATCTCTCAGTCACAAGTATATTACTGGCAAGTACCCTCTCAATGTACGCCACAACCTCTTTATACCATTATTTTGTGACCAGAACAATTTCTGTGTTCACTATCCAATCCGTGGTATACGAGAGTATAATGTGTAGATAAGATATGTTATAGCAAATGCAGTAAAATGGATGTAAATGATCTAGATATTACCCGTGTTATATCCAAATTCGTGTTATACATGTACCGAATCGTGTTTTAAAGAGGTTGATATGAACTTACATAATTTCCTTCCATTAGATTAATCAAGGACCGTATATCGAGAGGACGACACACTCCGATTATTTTGCCCTTTATCTACTGTGACATGATTTTGGACCGAAACGACCCGTTGCCCCGCGTAATCCGGCAAACGAGCGGTAGTTTCAAAATTAGAATTAATTGAATGGAATTATCTTCTCTGAGCCAGTAAGTAGAACCTTTAACAATTAAATCCATTTACCAGATTAAAGGCCTTTTTAATTATCTTTCATCTGACATATTTATCTTTCCTCTAATTATCACATTACAGGTAATTTTAGTGGTTTTCTTTACCCTTATTTTGTTTCTATTTTTGACCTTAAAATGGCGTCATGGCGCCCAATTTTCACACAGTCGTCATAAATCGGAACCGATTACTTAGATATAAGCTGCGTGCTATTAGTAAGTATAATATTTATGAAAAGCAGATACATCAAAGTTTCGGAAAATTTATATAAGAGTTTGATATTTTAAAATGTGTAGTAGTAAACTTGTTAGAAATTATAAAGTCCGCGTGACAAAATGGCGGACCGTTTTTAGAAAACGAAAATCAACGGTGGCGCTTTTGGAACACTTTACAGCTTTATTTGAGCTTTCTACCAATACTTATTTTGTTTACTTTGTATGTTAAAGACAAATCTTCAAGTTAACATGCAAAACCTATGTTCAAGCTATACTGTCAGTTTGTCAGGACGATTTTTTTTCCGGGAAATTTACGGCTCATAAATTTGTTTTAGGGGTTTCTTTTTTCCTACGTTTTTTTCCTAAATTGAAAGGTTTTCGTTTACAAATTGGTTCTAAAACTGTCTGTTATGATGATGGTTGACTATGTGCCCATAATTTTCTTTATTTATCAATTTGAATGCAACCAATCTTTGCAGTTATTTAATAAAAACTGGAACAGGTATGATTTATCTTATTTCAAAATGGCGACAATATCGACTGCTGTGGCTTAGTGGACAGGTAAAAAGGGCATAGTACATAGTCAATATTTCATGAGCGATTTCCATTGAGTGTGTCGTCCTCTCGATATACTGTCCTTGGATTAATATATTTAGGTCATATTATGTAGTTGATAAAATACGAACATTTTTATACAAATATGTTAATCTGTATGACATGGAATTTGTGACGTGGCGCTACTCTAACCGATTTCGACCTATACTTGTGGGGTGCGTGCCGACGAAATTTTGTATATCAAACCGCATTATATTATTAAACCAACGAAAATCGATGTATTTTGGCGAGACGATTCAGTTTACTTAAAAATACGCAACATCTGTTTGGTAACAAAACAGACATATATTCTATAACAGACTGCAATAATACTGTTTTGTAATGGTAACATCAATCATACTCAATAAAACAAATATGTTCGAGCATATTCGACAAAATAAGCCGCATCGTGAAAAACGACAATCGGGTGTGTGGTCTTGAATGTGCATCTATCTACTTGCGATTTCGCTTCATCGGACTATAGCCAAAACTCCCACTTTTGTTTACTCTAATTCCAACGTTTCCAGTTGAAAATTCAGACATTCATATTACTCATAAGGCACGTTACATTGTTGCATTTTTTTTTCGTGTAACAAGCCCTTTAAAAAGCCCTGTCAACATTCGTTAAAAGATAATAGTAGGTAGTCTGCTTTACGTCAATGTTTTCGGCAGATTCACTCAAGAAACCTAATCCCTTTCTATGGAGCTTATAATGGCGCCAATGGTGCAATTTCGATGGGAAGGACCGACAAAGCTCGTACTAGCCCCTTCCCTTAGAAAATTAACTGGACCCGCGGATGATGATCGAGTGTATGAATATACCGCTATCAGACAGAACATTTTTGTCCTCTAAAAACGTGTAAATCCATCAACCCAGATCTGAGAAATGTTCTTAAAACATTCGTCAAGTTTGGGTTTCTCAAATAGCTTTCTGTCAATCTTTTTATGACTGAGCTAAGATCCAGAAAACATTCCTTTGCACCACAAGCAATGTCTGTAAACAAGACAAAACCTTATTTTCGCTATTAGTGAACAGAGATGCATAGTTTACGTTCTGGTTGTCAGCGAAGCGCATGCGTAATAACGTAATGGATGCTTGTGTCTTTTTCTAAGTTCAGTCACGTAAAGGGTTTTTTGTTTCCGCGTCAAAGCTTTATGTCTAAGAAATCTCAGAGATTTTATGAAGGTCAAAGTTATTAAAGCCACCTCAGTAGACAACTTTATTTTCCATAAAATGTTGGTGAAACCAAAGACACAGATAAGCCCTTTGTTACGAGATACATGTAGTACTAACCCTTTTCTTCAAACGCTTAATCCGAATTCGCAATTCATAAATTAGTTTTGTTAACTTCTTGTTATATAGCCCGCCTTGTGTCTGAATCGGTCAGGCTTCCCTAGGACAATTTTCCCTCAGCGTGGTTCAAAATGACAGATATTTCCCGATACTGCCAACTTGTTCATCTAATTCTACTAAAAGTTTTAAAGTTGTAATAGCAGCCAAATAAGGATGTACTGGTTATTATGTTTTAGCTTAAAGGATAATTTAGCAGAATTTTCTGTCGCCTTTTTATTCAAATTACCTTTTTCACGAAACCCTTGTTAGCCCTCGATTTTGAATAGCTACATTCTGAAACATGCTAATGTTTAAAAATGTTCATCTCTAGTAAAATGTATTCTTTCTTGAGCTGATGAACCATCAGTATACGACTAAATTCAAAGATGAGACCAAGGCCCATTGATGCAAAGCATGTTTTAAGGACTGGAGGGAATTTTTATGCTCAGCTGATACTGAAATTTAGGATAATAATACATACTGAAATAGCCAACTTTAAAGTTTATGTCACAAAAGCCAGTAAGTCATCCTGCTAATAAATGTTAGAGTGTCAACAGTTGCCGTTTCGGGGTTGTTTCAGTTTCAGCACCACTTGAGTTTGCCAAAAAACGGATTCAGGTCAGAATTTTGCCCAGCCTCTCCTATCAGGAAAACATGCCCGTGCAATGTATACCCCCTTATACCCCATTTTTATAAAGCAAAACTGGGGTATGGAGGGGTATACCTATTTTTCTTATTTTTGCTTCAAAACATAGATTGTGGGTACTCGTTAGAACCGCCTCGCCGAGGCGGTTCTAACGTGTACGCACAATCTATGTTTTGAGCAAAAATAAGAAAAATATCAAAAGTTTTCTACTATAAATTTTTCAATTTTTATAACCGAAAAAATCTCTGTATATTGCATGGACAAGTTTTCGTAATGATACTGATACTGACTTTGACGGAATCTCTATAAAACAACAGTCTGCAAGCGACGAAGAATCAAATCGCTTGCAAATGAGAACTTAAACGGCATACGTATCGTTCCTGAATGTAACTTAAATATCGTTTTGATTGTTTTAATACAAATTTCAAGAAAAACGTCTGGGAAAAGCTGAAGACTGAAAATAACCAAGTACCGAAGAGGCCTGTTATGGAAAACCAAATTTTGGAAACTATATATAACCCACCAAATAGGCACATACTTTAAACAAACAGTTAATATCGGAGTTACAGATATTTCAAACAAAAATGTGGTTTATATCTATAAAGTAAAAAGCTAGCCCCCGCTGGTGATCAATGTTTTTGTTCGCATTACTAAAAACAGGGTTCATTTTCCAACGCTGCTCCAAAACAAAGGGATTTTCACCTACCTCTGAACATTTGAAAATATTCAAACCATGATTTTTCAAACATTTTTCGTGCCTAAACTTTGACTAGGCATAACTCCAACAAACAAGAAGGATCATGTGTTGACATCTATCTGTTCACCTTGAAATATTACTATGGAAGAAATTATCCAGACATTGACGTGCCTAATCGCAATTCACAGATCTATATTCCATTAACTGGCGGTCAAAACAAGTTCAGAATGTGTTAACAAGGTGCTTGATGATATATTATCTAGTCTGCTATTAACTGTACCAGAGCCTTCATTCTACGATACGTTGAACCAATTCTTTGGTTCATTCGGTTTCTCAAATGATATTGTTTTGACCAAGAAGAAACGAATTATGTATTCTTCAAGTTGCTTTTCATTTTCAAAAATATTTATTTTCAAAAAACGTTGCTATGGATCCTGAAAAGTTTTATGGAAACGGGTTTAAATAAATAAAATCGACATCCGCGTTTTAGGGTTTACTGGTGTGACATATTTACAATAAACATTTCAAACATTTTGTTGAAAAACGCTATCCCAAATGCTAGAGTGCGTCGGTACTGATTACATTTATTTACCGGTTATCTGCCACAGTGGTGAGATGACCGAGTGCTCTTAACCGCTTGGCCACGGGGGCCGCCTTAATATACGCTGTCGCAATTTACACACGGCAATTTCCATTTACACTGTCGCAATTTACACCATGCGACAAATATTTACCCATTTCGCAGAATATCAGCACGATTCCATAATCAAACTAACTATTGTGAGACTCGCAAGTGCTATTATGGAGAATCAGATACTATTAAACAAGTCTCTGTTTGGACTGCTCTCTATAAATAGGAGCTAATTGAGTCAACTCGTACGATTCTGAAAGATATCGCTGTATATGAACTGTACAGTTGGACCCTGTTTTGTTCGTTTTCTCTACTCGTTGAAATAGCAAATACTATACTGAACAAACAACAACATATAGCATGGGGGTGAAGGAAAGTTAGAGTACTTGCTCTTGCGCATTTGAAGCATTAACGGAGGGCAGAGCTACAAAACTTTCATGACCTGACAACACGCTGGATCGATAGCCGCACGGTGTTACTTTCTCGTAAATACTGTATAGTTACTTTGAGATTTTGAAGTACAGATGAACGAATATCCAGAGCTTAGGAGCGTGAACTATGGGTTTTCTTCCAACCTACATGCAAGCTACATTTTAAGAAATAATGCGTTTAAATATGTATCCACAACCTATCTTTTGAGCAGGAAAATCACATTTTCTTCTGCAACTTTAATTTGTATATCGGGAACGATTGTATCCCTTGGTATCATGAATGCTCATCCGACGTTACGTTCAAGATTTATCTCTTTAATTGCTAAATTAAACTGATTAACATAAAATGCCAAACAAACGCTTTCAGAGCGATACACAATGTGTTTTCTTTCTCTGTTTTGCTGTGTATAAAACGATTAATCGACAGCCAAGTTGCAACGGCAGAAACGAAGCAAATACAAGTTGGCGTTTCATGCACTGGATTTGAAAAATATCAACTATGCAAAATATCCCATCGAGTTTCGCTGATCATGTCGACGTCGCCGTCGTGCGGCCAACCGTTGTATTTGTGTAGGAATTGCGTTGTAAAAGAGATGAATGTATCTTTGGATACTCTGTATAATTTTATGTAAATTTTGTATTATTGTTGTAAAAAATTATAAAAGTCTAATTCTCAGCTTACAACGGTAGTGGTAACTTAATGTAAAAAGAACTTGATTGTATCGCATATACGAAATGATACCAATTGTTCTAGCGTACGATAGGAGATTTCTTTATTGCACCTCAATAACCATTTCTATTTTCTCTGAAATTTATACATTTTCATTATCCCGGAAAGTGGCATCTAGCATAGCCCTAACAATGGATGTTCCAATGATTTATGGACCAATCAGTTTAATTAAAATTCTCACAGCACGTTGCCCTGACAATTTCTAGTTTGAGCATTGCTTTAAATTAAATTTCTAAAATGTTCTTTCATTCAACTGAATCGTTACTGACTACCTATAGGACTTACGGCTTATCAGTTACTAGCATCTAGTAAAGTTACAATGTGAAGTATAGGGAAAATTCCGCCCACTTTTGCAAACTCTTGGCGTGAGTCTCTATGGTATAACGTTGACTTTGCGATTTCATAATGAATGCCAGGTCACATCATATATGTCCCATTTCCTGCGCTCAGCATCACTTTTTAATCTAACTATTGTAAGCCTGGCGTCCCTTTTGTGGGACATAGGCAAACAGTATAGCCCCATATGTGTCGCCGCACAAATGCGAATCTGAAAATCGTATCAAGGTCAGAATTGTTATATAAAAAAAAATCAAAAATTCAAACAAAAATATGAAATTCCTAAATATTTCATGCTAAGTTGCATGACAATACCTTCTCGAATGATAAATTACATTATCCATTTAATCAAATGCGCACAGCAAGCTGCTGTTACGTAATATATGGACCGTAGCACGAAGAAAGTCGTCTTTCTCGTTTCACACAAGGATTGCCAAAATGCAGACTGGTAACCATAAAGAGAATGATTCCTCATATTCCTGATTTAAACATTATGGTTAAGTTGAATATAAATAAAAATAAATAAACATACGCTCACCCTGCTAGAGCATTTGTACTCTACACATGCGAAATGCAGACGTTCTCGTGGCGTTACTCACAAGGAATTCAAACCAGCTTTTAATTAAACCCTCTAATTCAAGGGATTGGAATTGAATGCGATATCGGTTAAGCATCATTGAAATGCATATTATGTCATTCATAACATTTAATGCAAATGAATAAGTGAGAATGAAGTTTCAAGAAATGGATAAAAGTTCGTTGAGTAATACCCTGACGGATAAAGTGAATGACGTCACATAAAACCCAACCAATTGTTTTGTTCAACCAATGGGATCAACTGGATATTTGACTTCGTACTCCGTCGCAGAGTCAATGCCAGTCAGCGCCAATAAACATTTGATAGTTGATAGCCGTCTAAACATGCGTACATGGTGATTTGGCAAGACAGTCTATTGAGGGAGCTGGGCTAGTGACAATTTATGAATTAGAACGCTGATCCAAAATTTACTTGGCCAGAGTAGTACCCAGGAAGCGTCGTGAGAAAACCGGATTTTCACCTAAGTGAAAACAAAGACGCAGATCAGCTTCGCAGTAATTGCGAAGCTCAACAGCGCCTTTGTTTTCGCTACACGGATAGTACAATTCTTCTACTTTCTAAATCCAAAATTTCCCATCACTAGCCATCTTCTGTAGCTGTACAGGCCGGTTTGTGTCAGACCTAGTCGGAATCCCCGATGACCGGTTTTCTCGCGTCGCGGCTTAAATGTAACAATGTTACTTACTATTGGTGTCAAACACCAGTTGCGTTAGAATTGTTCATCGCTAGCCACTCAGAAGGTAGTGCCAAACTGTAGATTGTTCATGCGAAACCATTTCATGTTATAACACATGCAAGCAGAAACTCTGATATCTCACGTTGTGTCTGTTCCTAGACTATAAAGACAAAAATGCATATAAACCAGACAGCCCCCTACTATGAACAACAATTGATCACTTTATTTCTAACTTCTACTGTTATATTTATCAGAACCACCTGTGTTCCATATTATTCAACACTATTCAAATACATAGAAAATAAAGATAAATACAGGTGTTAAGTGCATACACTCTGCGTTTTGGATTTTGTAATTACAGAGCTTTTAAACATGATTTCAGAAGCTTATATCAATAAATTGACTTTTACAATAAGCCGCTTAAATCATTATTTTGCAATTTAAAAAGGATTACTCGAGATCAGTTCCAATACAATTCTTGGACAGAAACTCTTTTTAAACAATAATATGAGTTAACCCCTTTCATAGGATTAAACGCATTGACGTTTCGAGGCAAGCCAATGACTTGTCGAGCATATCATAAAACAATCTTTACAAAAATGCTATTAATGCATCAGTCATTTGTATTCCCGGTTCTAAGGGGCTTTAAACTTTTCCATTTTCAAAGCCCTGCTAAAAGCCCGGTAGTGCGGGTCAAATTTGCGGTAAAATCCCTGCTAAAAGCCCAGGCTGACAATAATGTGGAACAACAGCTTGTAGTTGTTCTGATGAAACTGGAATATGAGAGAGGGACCTGAGTTTCTGCATGTAAATGACAGATACATTTGCAAATTAAAAAAGACCATAAAAGTAATTAAATGTTAAAACACAATAAATTTCTAATTCGAATAAACATGACCATGTATTGGCGGGCAATTAAAACCTTGGCAAATCCCCAATGGCCCGCTACCTCCGGCCCTAGTGGAGGCGGGAATACAAATTACTGGTGCATAACTGGTATATGTACAACCAGATGAATCAAACTATCGTAGCCTATTGTATTAATTTACAAGTCCTTGCATGGCTTTAGATATAGAACTGAACTGTGTCTTCTAGAAAGCCTTTCAGAAAATAATTCCAACGTTAAAATAGACGTAAAATGTATGTACCAAAAATCCCATATTCGTTGAATGATAAGGGTGGTCGGATGGGAATATGTGCCCCCATTGGGACCTAAAGAAATAGATGGACTGCTTGTGTCTCCAACTACTGACTAACCATCAACCACTCAGTTCTCAGTCTGCCCAGGAAACGGGGTTTCAAGTTAAACCATCCATACATAACTGACATGCTGACAAGTGAAACTGGGGTGAACATGGTTATAACTATTTTTCTTGCTTTTGATCCAAAACATAGATTGTGGGTACCCATTAGAAGAACGAGGCAGTTCGAACGTGTACCCACAGTCAATGTTTATACAAAATAAGAATATATCTTCTCTCAAAGCCAACTGAATCCCCGGGACTGAATCTCTGTATAATTGCGAGTTTTCGTAATGCTTTATTTTGCACAACGTCTATCAATCGTCTAGAACTAGCGAACGTGATTTGATATTCACTAATGTCCTGTTCGCTTCGATTGACGCCTTTTTCACAAATGTCATCAGGAAAGAAAGCCTGTCTTTGGACTATATGACAAGATTAAAGAATCGTTCCACTTATCCAGCTCTGAACTTCATACTTTGCGTCCAAGAAGTCTGTAATCTACTGCCTGTACGGACGACGCGAACGCGCATATAGGGTCGTGCGGATGAATCAGATTCACAGGCTAATCCGCTTTTTTTGATGTTGTCCGCAAATGCTAAATGACAGTCTTACTTCGTCCTTATTGACGTCTTTGTGCTTATGTCATTGGAAACCTTATACGCTTTATTTACACTTAATGTCTGGAATCATATGGCTTGAGAAGACTTATTAGACCGAGGTTGAAGAAAAATCTGTCTTCGGGGGCTACTGACAAGCTCCATTGAAATGTAAACGTGCGCGGTCATGGTAGCTACTTCGATATTCAATATAGAGAAATATATGTGTGATTTACACTATACAGACAGACAAAACAAAGACAGTAAAAGTACAATGGCACTGAGCTTGCTTTCACATGGGCAGAGCGATTTAAGCATTTGCATAAAATTGGCTTCGTCGCGTTGTCCATTAGACAGCGGTCTCAGATATACTCAGAATAGGACGAAAATATTTCTTGACAGACTTAAAGATTGATAAAGGTTTTCAAAACTGTGGTACCCCTTTAGATTTTATTTCCTAACGCTAAGCGAAAAGCAAAAACTGATAAAGGGTGTTTATGTTCACATGCATATGGGTTGGCAAAAAAACCCCAAAAACGTTTGATTTGATTCTTGAGAAAGGAAAACAAAACGATTGTGCACTAACTTGTACACGTGCACGCAAGGTAATCGGTCTATAGTTTATGTTGACACCATACCCAGCAAATCAGATCCAATGCGGTTTAATTGTCGTCTTATGACCAAAGTGGAACAATGCACATACTCATGCTGCTGATCAGCTGTCTTCAAAGACAAAATAGTTAAGGCTGACTGAACGGATAATATATCTTCAATTGGATTTGGTAATAGTAGAATAGTCACGCCTAGTCACAAAATGACAGGGACCAGTCGCCGAGTAAAATCACGATAAGTCGTCAACATCGTGTCGGCGAAGAAATGTCAACCGGTAGAACGAACGATAGTCGACTGGGCGAAATAAGAATAATGTTCATTGGCAAATCATTTTTCGGAGATTCAATAATACCTGAGGAAGTTTTAATCATGGGCACAACGATCGGAGTTTGAAATACGGGACTTCAAACCAGTGTAGTGAGCCACTGCAGAAGCTGAGGGTGAGGTTAGGTATCTGTAAAATCGATTTAAGCCCGCAAATTATTTTATATTACTGATCGTTCCAAGGCGATACTTATGTGGTGGTTCTTATTGTTTTATGTCTCGTTGTTTAAAATATTTTGTCTGTTGGCGCCTTATGTATGTCGTCATATTTTTGTTAAGTTTAGCCGCTCATTCGGCTTACGATATGTTTTCTTAGTATAAGTACATGACTGTTAATTTAGTTTTTTCCCACCTCGGTTTTTGGAGTGGGGATTTCTTCCTGATTGCGCCATTTCCTGATCGTTGCCTACTTCTATCTTTTTTTTTAATCATGGGCACAACGGTCGGAGTTTGAAATACGGGATTTATACCAGAACGATCGCTCCGCAACATTTTGACGTCCATTTCAAGAGCATTTGAGCTATGGGACGGACAAAAACGGAAGCATTCCTAGAACAAACATCAGACACAACCGCAAGCAGAACTTGACGGTGACTATTTGCTAACAGTTTTGAATTGACCAAAGTATTTTATCGTAGTAACTCGTCCCGTATGCAAATGCGTCTCATGAATTCGCTGTTTCGCTGTAAGACTTTCAGACTGTCGCATAGAATTTTGTCACTCGGAAAAACCTACATTTGTCATATGAACATCCCGGTATTTCTGCGCAATCACGTGCATTTCACGTGAAGTTCGCAACTGAAATATGCACGTCGTTGAGTTAATTTTCATTACACGTATACTATTCGCATAAAGTATCGCAACAAATTCCAAACCGCCAAGGGTCATTCTTAAGGAATTTAAAGCTTTTAATACAGGCTTATTCTGATGTCAACTCGTATCAATTCTCGAAGGCAAACAAGTTCACTCGATCGATATTCGCTTTATAAAATGATCTACGTCGTAAAATATCTTGCTGTTTGAATGAACGTAAAATAAAGACACAGATCAGCTGCGCCTTGCTTAAAGTTATTATGCGCTATGAAAGATAATAACAAATGTAACGTTTTTATTAAAGAGAACCTAACTAGGTAATAACCTCAAATAGTTTAAAAGTATCTGCTAAAAGTACGGTCCTACTGACGAAAACGGATTTCTTTGCAATGTCGCTTAGATCATTTTCGTTCAAACGCAATTATGTTCCTGGAATCTGATTTTATATACACAGGTCATAGACTTAATACAGCCATTCCGAGAAAAAAAAAACAACAACTACTGCACGTATAGGAATTTGTTGCAGTTTTGCTCAAAACATATGTTTTGGGTACACATTGCGATACCTTCATGCCTGCACATCCCAGAGATTAGTTTGTTCAGTTGTAAATGAACTATGACCTAGGTTAACAAATTACATGTACCTTGAGCATGAATACAAACACAACTTCATTTACTCAAATATTGTCCTTGGGTCTAAGTGAGCTTAAACTCATCACTTTATGTCTTCAGTATACAGACTTCTGGTTTTGCCTTAGACCATTGGCTAATGAATTTGAAGAAGTTCTACAAAAAGTTAAGTCCAAGAAATGTCAGTCGGGTTCTGTCTAAATTATATGTTTTATCTAATAAAACTTGACACTGATGGAAAGAATACGAATTAGTTACCATAGCGAATACATATAAAGCCGTCGTATCTATCATTGTAACGATGCTTTTACTACGCCATATTGCATTATTTAATGTTGCTTAGGTCTATTTATCATGGTAGTTGCTTGTAAGACGGTCAGATTTAGTTTAGCCCTGTAAAGTCATATTAGACGAATGGATTTTCCCATCATTATCATTTGGATTAGTCCACTTTCATTTGTAGGAGAGTTAGGAGTGATGTATTTATTTTTTTTATCTCATTTTCGATGAAATGCCTTAAAGCAAACAGACTAGCCCCATACGGGACGCCGCGTTCTACCTATGTCCCATAAAATGCACGCCAGGCGGCGTGTATGAGTTAAGCTTGTTACTGTTTTATGCTGACATATTATCTGTATATGATATGTCTTTTCTCATTTTTTCAAGACTACGACTGTAAACCCAAAGACTCATGATGGCCTTGACATTAGGCTTTACTCATATATATTTTGTTAGGTTAATCATTGGTTACTGCGAAAGCCTGTTTTCGCAGGCTGGTAGCGCTCTTAACACTGGCAATAAGACGTGATTGAGCAAACGGACCTTGGAAAATAACGATGCTGAACGCACTGCGAAGAATCCACCGGTGTCAATGAGCGCGGCTAATGCTCGAGCTTGCGTCCTTTTGATTTGTTTAGAGCTACTGTAAACGGCAAGAAAATAACTCAGTGCCAAATTGCCATTGCATCTCATCCTACGTAAAGCACATACACCACAGGGCTGCGGATGTTCTAGCCGTTGATGGTCTTCAGTGCGTTGGAGTTTGTCAATTTTGTTATCATTTCTCTCAGCAGTTTATACTAGTGCCAGTCGAAAATTTGATTTGCACGTACGAGACTGTTTGCGCCTTTTAAATGCACATCTCACGATAACATTTCATACACTCCTTGTCCATCTGTTTAGAATACTGTCGGGCCTTGTCGGACTACTATTAGACGATATCCAGCTTTCTTGTGATGCGTCGTCTCATGGCTTCCTTGCACATGTAGAACGAATGCAACAACATAAAAGACAAAGGAGTCATCAACTGGTCGTTACCTACTCTACGCACAAGGCGATCAACATTGTTTATTCAAGCTCCAGAAACATTCTATCAAACCGATGGTTAATTTGTGCTGCCGACGCACCCATTCGATGTTATTTTCTATTTCGATATATTTTACTGAGGTTTGGCCTGAAATTCCCGGAAACGCAATACCTTGGAGAATTCAGTGTGCTTTCAACAGGAAAGAAATGAATTGCCTATTTATGAATAATATGATAGACCGTACAGAATTACACACTAGAGAAATCTGAAATCGTGATTTTAGACAAAGAATATGATTTTCTAAATTAGAATATTCCGATAATGTAACACTTCGTTTTATGTTTATGTACTTTATTTTTCAGTGCGATCCGGTGCGGTGTGCCAGTGTTCTGTATATATTTACATTTTTATTGCAATCGCCCTAGATGAAAGTATCTTTCTTGATGTTCTTCATTCCCCAATGAAAAACATTAAGTCACGTGGTCTAGAGGCCACACCTATGGGCTGGCTGACGTCAAAACTCACCCAGTGACGTTGTTTGTTTACTCTTGTTGACGTGACGTTGGCCGCGTATCGCCATGACGTTAGGCGCGAAAATTTGACGTTTTGGCTGTTCCAAAATTACGTTAAGTCGGATTTAATGTCAAATGACGTGAAAATGAACGGTGATATGCGCAATTAAAAATCTGATACTTGACTGATAATGTAAAATGTAAATATAAGTATTGAAATTCAGATTTTAGCTTTCACTGGATGATGAAAAACATTAGCTGTTTTAATGTCTCCGAGAAGCCCTTCGGGCTTCACAGACATTAAAACAGCCTAATGTTTTTCATCATCCAGTGAAAGCTAAAAATCTGAATTTCAATCCTTAAGTAATGGCGTAGTCTGACGTAGTTGTACACGTGTGCTGTATGTAAACTCGGTTTTAAGACTGAAGTGAAAGGCTGGAGAAGTCTCTGATCGAACTCATGATTCTTAGTGTACAAAATGAGTGACCATTACGAAAACATGCCCATGCAATATACAGAAATTATTTTGGTTGTAAAAAATCTACAATTTCATTAGATTTTTTTATATATTTTTCTTATTTTTGCTCAAAACATAGATTGTGGGTACACGTTAGAACCGCCTCGCCGAGGCGGTTCTAACGAGTACCCACAATCTACGTTTTGGAGCAAAAATAAGAAAAATAGGTACACCCCTGCATACCCCAGTTTTGCTATATAAAAGTGGGGTTTAAGGGGGTATGCATTTCACGGACATGTTTTCCTGATGTTAACCCAACTCAGGACCCCTAGTGTACAAAGCAAGTGTTTGGCACGAACATTACCTTATATACGCTCATCTCTTGGCCCCATAGATAGTATGATCGTCAGGTTGACCTTATGAGGCGTATCCACTTACATAATTTGCCCACAGAACATCAGTGATAATGAATCAGTCAACTAAAATATTGAAGGTTTGAATTGCTTCACCAGTTCATTTTACTTATTTCCTTGTCTAGGGCAATGACATCATTACGCGCATAGATGCAAAGTAGTCTGAATAGTTAAGATGTTTTTGTTGTCATTTTACTTTTACAGATGATAATGTCTTGTGAAATTCTAGAATCATAATTGGAAGGCCAGGAAATGTTCACGGTTTGCAAATATCTGTCCATAAATACGCGTGTGATATTCTGAAATATATATCAACGATCAAGCTGCGCTACTGTGCAAGCTTAAAGCGTCTACTACTTCAGCCAAATGTCAGACTTCTAACTAGGTTATATTGTAAACCTTGGTCGTAAACCGCGATGTCTTCTTTTCAGCTAATTATTAGCCTCGACTTGATATATCTTGTCGTCCATTGTTAATACAGTTCAAGCAAATGTCAGTAATGCCTAGGTCACACTAGCGCTTACGGATGCCGCGGATAGTTGCGAATACTATACGTAGCGATCCGCAGAATTTTGTGGGCGGGGCTAACGGTTCTTAATGAATTTACTACCTTTAAAAACGAATAAATACGGGTAGTTCAGGAAAGATACGGATACGTTCGAAGATAGTTACGGATAAATTCGAATACATACGGTTAAGATACTTGACTACATACCTTTCGATACCATCTGTTACTTTTAGATACAGACATACACCTTCAGATACGTAATTTTGCGTTTTCTTGCGTATATAACGGTGAAATTTGATGCAAGAAAACGCAGGTTTTAGTCAAACTACAGTCACACTAGCACATCCGGATGCTGCGGTCGTTGCGGACTGACCTTTCGTATCTATCCGTCATATCCGTAACAATTCGTATCTTTTCCGTATATGTTCGTATCTTAACGTATTGTATATGCAAGTCCGATTCCATCCGCGCCCAAATTTTGAAAAAAGTCAAAAATTGGGCACGGATGAAACATCCGTAATAGTACGTAATGACATGTAAATGAAGGCGTTGATTCGAATCTTTCCGTATCTAAACCGTAACACAAACGTATCTACACCGTAAATGAACGCATCAACCAAAAATCATATGGGGTCCCGTTTTACTATTTATTCCCTATTTATGGATATACTTAATTCATTTTGGATATCCAAAATTCATTTCTGGATACTTAAAATCGATTTATGGATATCCTTAATTCGTCTGAATATTGGATAGCCATAAATTGATTTTAGGATATCCTAAAATCGAACTATGGATATCCTAAAATACAATCCTGTTTTTGGACATCCATAATTCGATTTAAGGATATTATAAAATCGGGCTAATATTGGATATTCATAATTCGATTTATGGATATCCATAAATGAGTTATGGATGTACTTCAATAGAACTGTATTTTAGGATACCCATAATTTAAGGATATCCTTAAATCACAAAAAATGATGTACGTGCCTATGGGTGCCATTTCACTATTTATTCCCTATTTTTGGATATCCATAATTCATTTAAGGATATCCATAATTTATTTATGGATATCCTTGATTCATTTATGGATATCCTTAAATAATTAAGGATATCCATTAACATTTCTGGATATCCTAAAATGAATTATGGATATCCATAAATGAATTATGGATATCCATAATATGAATTATGGATATCCTGAAATGAATTATGGATATCCTTATTTTTTTTCGATATCCAAAATAAGCGTGTGGCTGAACCCTCTAGAGCTGAGTGTTTGGGCATAACATAATCTGTATCCAATGCTTGAATGAATCATACAAGAACGTTTCTGGAATATATAGTCTCCTTGACAAAAATGTCCGTCATTTTTCTATTATACAGGTAATTTATTTATTCAAGGATATCCATAATTCATTTATGGATATCCATAATTCATTTATGGATATCCTTAATTCATTTATGGATATCCTAAAATAATTAAAGATATCCATCAATATTTTTGGATATCCTAAAATGAATTATGGATATCCATAAATGAATTATGGATATCCATAAATGAATTATGGATATCCTTAAATGAATTATGGATATCCATAATTGAATTATGGATATCCTAAAATAATTAAAGATATCCATCAATATTTTTGGATATCCTAAAATGAATTATTATGGATATCCATAAATGAATTATGGATATCCTTAAATGAATTATGGATATCCATAATTGAATTATGGATGTCCTGAAATACATTTTTGGATATCTAAAAATCACGATGAATTATGGATATCCATAATTCGATTTTTGGATATCCAAAAATCGAATTATGGATATCCTTAAATCAGCTCATTTAAGGATATCCTTAAATGTGTTTTAGGATATCCAAAAATAAGCTTGAATTTAAGATATCCATAATTCGATTTTTGGATATCCATGATTCTTTTTTTGGATATCCATAATGATCTGATTTAAGGATATCCATAATTCGATTTTAGGATATCCATAATTCATTTAAAAAAAATGATTTATGGATATCCTTAATTCGGCTGAATATTGGATATCCATAAATTGATTTTAGGATATCCTATAATCGAATTATGGATATCCTTAAATAAAATCCTATTTTTGGATATCCATAATTCGATTTAAGGATATCCTAAAATCGGGCTAATATTGGATATCCATAATTCGATTTATGGATATCCATAAATGAGTAATGGATTTCCTTCAACAGGACTGTATTTAAGGATATCTACAATTCATTTAAGGATATCCTTAAATCACAAAAAATGATGTACGTGCCTATGGAGTGCCATTTTACTATTCATTCCCTATTTTTGGATATCCATAATTTATTTAAGGATATTCATAATGTATTTATGGATATCCTAAATTCATTTATGGATATCCTACAATAATTAAGGATAAACCGAATTATGGATATCCAATATTAGCCCGATTTTAGGATATCCTTAAATCGAATTATGGATATCCAAAAATAGGATTGTATTTAAGGATATCCATAATTCGATTATAGGATATCCTAAAATCAATTTATGGATATCCAATATTCAGCCGAATTAAGGATATCCATAAATCGATTTTAGGATATCCAAAAAAGAATTATGGGTATCCAAAAATATATTATGGATATCCAAAAATGAATTTTGGACATCCAAAAATGAATTATGGATATCCATAAATAGGAAATAAATAGTAAAACGGCACCCCATACGTGGGATATAATGATTTCTCCCTAGTCAGAGAATGGAGGCATCCGGTGTGGTTGAATTTACGTTGGCTTCCGTTTCGTTCAGTTTAAGTTAGCGCATGCGTATTACACGGAAAAAATCATTATGGAAAAGAAATATTCTTTAAAATGAATTATGGATATCCTAAAATCGAATTATGGATATCCTTAAATCAGATCATTATGGATATCCAAAAAAAGAATCATGGATATCCAAAAATCGAATTATGGATATCCTAAATTCAAGCTTATTTTTGGATATCCTAAAACATATTTAAGGATATCCTTAAATGAGCTGATTTAAGGATATCCATAATTCGATTTTTGGATATCCAAAAATCGAATTATGGATATCCATAATTCATCGTGATTTTTGGACATCCAAAAATGTATTTCAGGACATCCATAATTCAATTATGGATATCCATAATTCATTTAAGGATATCCATAATTCATTTATGGATATCCATAATAATTCATTTTAGGATATCCAAAAATATTGATGGATATCTTTAATTATTTTAGGATATCCATAAATGAATTAAGGATATCCATAAATGAATTATGGATATCCATAAATCAATTATGGATATCCTTGAATAAATAAATTACCTGTATAATAGAAAAATGACGGACATTTTTGTCAAGGAGACTATATATTCCAGAAACGTTCATGTATGATTCATTCAAGCATTGGATACAGATTATGTTATGCCCAAAAACTCAGCTCTAGAGGGTTCAGCCACACGCTTATTAGCATTGTTCAAGTTGCATCCTGGTTTGATTCCGTTTTCATACGTGTGGCATGCTGGGTAAACTTTAGGAAAACTGTAACATTACGTGTTCGTATCTGAACGTATTAAATTGTATCGAAAAGTGTGTATAAACGACAAAGACCGCAACCGAACGAAACAACACGTATGTAACAGTATCGATCCGCAACAAATGCTTGATCGCGGAATGATACGTTTAGATGCGATTAGATACGGACAGATTCGAATAAATGCCTTCAGTTACGTACCATTGCCTACCATTACCGATCGTCCATCCGCGCATGCATTTTTGACAGTTATGAAAATTTGCCCGCGGATCTACCGCACCCTGAGGATACGATACGTACAGTTACGGACATTACGGATGAGATACGAATCGTTACGGATAGGACGGACAGATACGGAACACCTATCCGCAGCGTCCGCAGCGTACGTAAGCCCTAGTGTGACCTAGGCATAACAGAACGTCTTCTCCAGTCAACAACCTTAATACAGAAATCGTTCAAATAAAGTCAATAATTATACCAGTTAGTAAAGGCGAGCTTATGAAATGTGCATTTTTGTCAGAAGAACAGTATCCTAATTTCGCGGTTTACAAAAGTGCCAATAATGACCGTACTTATTTCTTAATTAATTCATATACATTAAATTTAATATATTTCGTTTTATAACCAAGTGAAAATATTGTAGAAAATATTGTATACTATTGCATAGTAGTTCAAACTTAGTTTATACGCTGGTGCGATATAACAACATAAGATGCAGAGCATAAGATGCAGAACAACGGAAAGCATGGCTATGCATATGTATTATAGCGAGATTTGGCCAAGCCCTAGTTTGATACACTTCGTTTTCTCTGCGAGCATTTCGATTCGGCTTTCGAAAACATGATGATATTTTATACATGAGTATACAAATAAGGTAAAGTGGATGATAGGAGTACGCAATCCCAATTTACACATTGTAATTTTATTTCACGTTGTCGCAATTTACACCCAGCAACAAATATAAGCCTATTTCGCAGAATATCAGCACGATTTCATAATCAAACGCATAAAAAACCCAACAATCTTCATATACGAAGCCAAATGTGCCAATCAGCTGTGCAGTAACTGCACATCTGAGCAGCGCCTTTGTTTTTGCTACACAAATAGGAGCATTTCTCTTCTTTCTAAATATCCTATTTCAAACTCCTACCTTTTTTCTGTGGCTGTCCAGACTAGTTTGAGGCTGGTCTTGCCGGAAACTCAAATGGTTGGTTTTCTTATGCGAAGGCTCAACTATAGTGAGAGTAGTTAGAGCTATTATGGAAAATCAGATACTATTTAACAAGTCTCTATTTGGATTGGTCTCTATAAATAGGCGCTAATTAAGACATCTCTTGCTATTCTGGAAGACATCTCTGTACAGGAACTTATCACGAGAAACGACTTCGATTGTTAACTCTTTATAGTAAATTGACCTACTATAATGGTAAACTTACATGCCAAACCGAAATGGCGGTGCAGGGGGGGGGGGGGGGGGGGTATTCACGCGTAGTTAAGCATTTACGGAGTGCAGAGATCCAAAATTCGCATGCACTGACGATACTCTGGATCGATAGCAGTATGCATCCAACGACATAAGAATTTCCACTCCACTTGTTGTCTAATGGAATTATACTTTCTGGAGGAACTTACAACTGTAGGAACTTTAGTAGGACATTTATCACCAAGATAACATGTCCGTATAACATATAACCCCTTAAATCCCACTTTAACTGGAGTTCTAGTGTGTACCCACAATCTATGTTTTGAGCAAAAATAAGAAAAAAAAATCAAAATATTTCCGCAAAAAATTTTCGATTTGTGAGCTGAAAAAGTTACTGTATATTATATGGGGGCAGACTTTCTTAGCCGGGGCTTTGATGCTTCGTATATTTCTGTAATAAATTCCCGCTATATATTAAAGTTACTGTATATTATATGGGGGCAGACTTTCTTAGCCGAGGCTTTGATGCTTCGTATATTTCCGTAATACATGTATATTCCCGCTATATATTAAAGTTACTGTATATTATATGGGGGCAGGCTTTCTTAGCCGGGGCTTTGATGCTTCGTATATTTCTGTAATAAATTCCCGCTATATATTAAAGTTACTGTATATTATATGGGGGCAGACTTTCTTAGCCGAGGCTTTGATGCTTCGTATATTTCCGTAATACATGTATATTCCCGCTATATATTAAAGTTACTGTATATTATATGGGGGCAGACTTTCTTAGCCGGGGCTTTGATGCTTCGTATATTTCCGTAATATATTCCCGCTATATATTAAAGTTACTGTATATTATATGGGGGCAGACTTTCTTAGCCGGGGCTTTGATGCTTCGTATATTTCCGTAATATATTCCTGCTATATTTCCGTAATATATTCCCGCTATATTACCACCACCTCCCACCATACCCACCCACCCTCTAGATTTCTCAGACTTATAGTTATGAATTATTTAACACGGAATAAACCTAATTTGCATATCATTTTCTTATATTTTCCGATTTAATTGTAAAGGGGAACAACTTTCTGGATGCAGTTTATTCCGTAACTCTCCGTAACGAGCATCAAAGCCTTGGCTTAAAAAGTCTGCCATTATATGGGCATGTTTACGTTATGGTCTAATTATCTCGAGTCCGGAATCAATATTTTACATGATGAATTAAAGAGGACAGTTTAAGTTAACGCCGACGGTCATAAAAGGACGTAACTTTAAACACGGGACATGTTTCTTTTGTCATGTGTATTTTAAACCCATTATGAGCTCTAGATCTTGACTAAATGCTTTTAAACACAGATGTGAAATTCTAAACGATGTCAGAATTGTGAAAACAAAAACCTGAAATTCCTAAATATTGCATGCTAAGATGCATGGCAATGGATTCCCTGATGATGAATTACATTATCCATTTGATCAAATTCGCACAGCAAGCTGCTGTTACAAAATACATGGACCGTATCATTCTCACTTCACATCAGTATTACCAAAATGCAGACCGATAAAATAAGAAATTGATTCCTTCCTTTTATAATTTATAAGCGCGTAATGGTTTAGTTCTATAAAAAAACACAAAAGAAATAAACAAACAGATCATCATGGTAGTGCATTGAAGCTGTGCCTTTTGTCTTCTTTAGATTTTTTCATGACGTTGACATGGAATCTAACCCAGCTTTTAATTAAACCCTTTCAAAGAACTAGAATTGAATGAGATTTCGGTTAAGCATCATTGGAATGCATATTATATCATTCAAAACATTTAATGCATATAAAAAGGGAAAATAAAGTTTCAAGAAGTGGTTAAAATTTCATTGATGACGGATTTATGGAATGACATCATTTAAAACCCAGCCAAATGTCCAACCGATGGAATCAGCGGGATTTACTTCGTACCAATCGCACTTTGTTTAAGGTTCCGTCGCAAAGTCAATGTCATTCACCGCCAATAAAAAATATTTGACAGTCTAAACAAGTATGATATGATATAAACCTGGGGAATAAGGGGATCTAGTAGTAGTGTGTAGGATTCTGAGCCCTGAGCCCAAATTTACCCCCCTCCGAGTAGTATGGGTACAAATTTGGCGTCGTCCTGTCGTCACTACAAATTGTTAACTAGGACATTAAGAATAAGATCTCTATAAAAGTAATTTCTGCAATACTATTGGCACAAAAATAGATGAAAACAGTGACATTTTGTCAGATGACGTTGATCACTCAAGCTGTAACGGTAAAAATGATTTTTTGATTAAACATGATATTTGAGAAAGGTAACACAATGACTTGATGTTGATGAATAAAAACAGTAACGTTCAACAAAAAGTAGCTTTTTCAAATGCAACCATTTCATGTCATAACACATGCAAACAGAAATGAGAAACTCTTATCTCACGCTGTGTATGTTCCAAGACTATAAAGACAAAAATGCATATAAACCAGACAGCCCCCTACGGTGAAGAACAATTGATCACTTTATTTCTAAGTTCTAGTGTTATATTTATCAGAATCACCTGTGTTCCATATTATTCAACACTGTTCAAATACATAAAAATATAGATAAATACAGGTGTTAAGTGCGTTTTGGATTTTGTAATTTACAGAGCTTTTAAAAAGGATTTCAGAAGCTTATATCAATAAATTGGCGTTTACAACAAGCCGCTTTAATCATTATTTTGCAATTTAAAAAGGATTTCTTGAGATCAGTTCCAATAAAATTCTTGAAAAGAAACTCTTTTTAAACAACAATAATATGTGTTAAACATACAAAAACCCCTTTCATAGAATTAAACGCATTTTATTTTTGTAATAACTTCTTTAATTCCTCTCCTTTTTAAGACCGATTTTCAAATGATTAAAGTAAATTTTAATTGAGAAAGGAAACGCATGACTTTTGGAGACAAACTAAAGACGTGTCGAGCATATTATCAAACGTTCATTGTAACTTGTATATTGATAACCAGATGAATCATTTACAAGTTCTTGAATCCTGTTAGATACAGAACTGAAATGAGACTTCTGGAAAGCCATTCAGACAATAATTCCAACGTTAAAATAGGCGTAAAATGTATGCATCTAAAATCCCATATTTGTTAAATAATAAGGGCGGTCGGCGGGTGGGATTGGGACCTAAAGAAATAGATGGACTGCTTGTGTCTTCAGGCGAAGTCTTTACACTACTGACTGACCATCTGATTACTGGTCAACCACTCAGGTCAGAGTCTGCCCAGGAAAAGTAGTTTCACGATAAACCATCCATACATAAGCCTTATTGTCTTATATTTGGAGCACGTTTCGGTGTCATGACATCTAATTTTGGGTAAAAAGGTACAAGTAGGCGAAGATAAGGAAAAGGCGCAATCAGAAAGAGATTCCCACTCCAAAAGCCGAGGTGGGAAAAAACCAAACTAACAATCAGGCACTTATACCATGAAACATATCGTAAGCCGAATGAGCAGCTATATTCCCAATAGGTGGCCACTCAGTTACCTTAACTTACATAAAATGGAGGAAACGTCCCGACATGACCACAGCTGTTGACAGGGACGTAAAGAATCAAAACGAACAGACATTTAATAAAAATTAGGGCCTATTACATTAGGGTTACTTTATGTGCAAGTTCGGATTTGCTGACAAGTAAAAAAGTACAAGTAGGCAAAGATCAGGAAAAGGCGCAATCAGAAAAAGACTCCCACTCCAAAAACCAAGGTGGGAAAAAAAACAAACTAACAATCAGGTACTTATACCATGAAAACATTTCGTAAGCCGAATGAGCAGCTATTTCCCCAAAACTGGGGTGTTCAGGGGTATAACTATTTTTCTTATTTTTTATCTAAAACATAGATTGTGGGTACTCGTTAGAACCGCGTCGACGAGAAGGTTCGAACGTGTACCCACAGTCAATGTTTTGAACAATATAAGAAAATATCCTTTTTTTCAATGGAAAATTGTCATTTTTCAAAGCCAACTGAATCTCTGTATAATTGCGAGTGTTCGTAACGCTTTATTTTGCCCAACGTCTATCAATCGTCTAGAACTAGCGAACGTGATTTGATATTCACTAATGTCCTGTTCGCTTCGATTGACGCCTTTTTCACAAATGTCATCAGGAAAGAAAGCCCGTCTTTCGACCGTATGACAGGATTAAAGAATCGTTCCGCTGATTCAGCTATGAACTTCATACTTTGCATCCAAGGTAATCAACTGCCTATAAGAACAAAACAAAGGCGCGGATAGGGTCGTGCGGATGGGTCAGATTCACAGGCTAATCCGCGTTTGTTTGTTTTTTGTTGTTCGCATATGCTAAATGACAGTCTTACTTCGGCCTTATTGACGTCTTTGCGGTAATGTCATTGGAAACCTTATACGCTTTATTTACACTTAATGTCTGGAATCCTATGGCTTGAGAAGACTTATTAGACCGAGGTTGAAGAAAAATCTGTCTTCGGGGGTTACCGACAAGCTTGTTTTAAAACGTAAACGTGCGCGCTCATGGGGACTACTTAGAGACTTAAAATAGAGAAATGTATATGTGATTTTACACTATACAGACAGCCAAAAGTGCAACGGCACTGAGCTTGCTTTCTCATGGCCAGAGCGGTTTCAGCATTTGCATAAAATTGGCTTCTTCGCGTTGTCCATTAGACAGCGGTCTCAGATATACTCATAATAGGACGAGAATATTTCTTGACAAACGTAGGATTTTCCAATTTTATTCTATTTTTCGATGAAATTCCTGAAAGCAAACAGAATAGCCCCAGATAGGATGTCGCAGAACGCGGCGTCACACATGGGGCTATGTCCCATTAAAGGGACGCCAAGCTTAAATGAGTTAATCTTGTTACTGTTTTATGCTGACATGTTGTCTGTATATTATATTTAATATTTGACGTCGCTGTTTTCCAGTGGATAACGTCATGTCATAAAAATCGTATGACCACACGTGTATTAACACTTTTGCGGGAATACGTAACGTCATTGACGACGTCCGTAACAACAATGTAAATTTTCATTGAAAATATGTCCACTTCGAAGGCGATAAAATCCTATTTTAAAAGTCATATGATAAAACGAATCTTTACACTCGTGGTCATTTCATATGAAATTTATTAAACTCGCCAAAGGCTCGCCTACTTGTACTTTTTCATATGAAATGACCACTCGTGTAAGATCCTCTATAAACTATAAACCCAAAGAATCACAATGGCCCCGACATTATGCCTTACACTAATACATTTTGATAGGTTAATCATTGGTTACTGCGAAAGCCTATTTTCGCTGACTGGTAGCGCTCTGTACGCTGAAAATGAAACGTGATGGAGCAAATGGGCCTTAGAAAATTACAATGCTGAACGCACTGCGAAGAATCCACTGGTGTCAAATGAGCACATTACTCGAGCTTGCGTCCTAGAGCTACCAAGAACGGCAAGAAATTAATTAGTACTCAGTGCCAAATTGTCATAGCATCAAATCCTGTGTAAAGCACATACACCACAGGGGTGCAGACCAGGCTGGTGAATGTTCTAGCTGTTGATGGTCTTCAGTGGGTTGGAGTTGTCAATTTTGATATCATTTGTCTCAGCAGTTATTCTAGTGTCAGTCGAAAAATTGATAGGCACTGTATGAGGCTATTTTTAAATGCACATCTCACGATACCATTTATTTCTACTTCATACACTTCTAGTCCATCTATTTAGAGTACTGTCGGGTCTTGTCAGACTATTATTAGACGATATCCTGCTTTCTTGTGATGCATCGTCTCATGGAGTCTTTGCAACAACATAAAAACAAAGGAGCCATCGACTGGTCGTTACCTACTCTACGCACAAGGTAACTACGTTTGCGACCTACATTTTTTATTCAAGATACAGAAACATAATTATATATCCTATTAAATCTGTTGCTTGGTCCACCCGGGTCCAATTGCTCCGGAGTTAGTAAGTTATTGGACTCCCAGGGATCTCCATCGTCGGACAGCTTACTCATTCTGTGTCCTCTTTTTTTGATTCATCATGGAATTTATTATGATTAATTTGTTTGTCCATGATGATTTATTGACTAGGTAGAAATTCACTACGAGGACCGAACAACTAACTAAATGTTATGAACCACTGCAGAAGCTGAGGGTGAGGTTAGGATCCTGTAAAACCGGTTTAAGCCCGCCAGTAATTTTATATTACTGATCGTTCCAAGGCGAAACTTCTGTTGTGGTTCTTATTGTTTTATGTCTTGGTGTTTTTTTCGTGCTGTTGGCGCCTTATGTATGATATCATATTTGAGTTAAGTTTAAGTAACTAAGTGGCCATCTGTTGGGAAATAGCTGCTCATTCGGATTACTAAATGAAGTGTTTTCATGGTCTTAGTACCTTATTGTTAGTTTGGTTTTTTCCCGCCTCGGATTTTGGAGTGGGAATCTTTTTCTGATTGCGCCTTTTGCTGATCGTTGCCTACTTGTACCTTTTTAATATGTGCTGACGACGCACCCATTCGATGTTATTTTCTATTTCGAAATATTTTTACTGAGGTTTGGCCTGAAATTCTCGCAAATGCAATACCTTGGAGAATTCAGTGTGCTTTCAACAGGAAACAAATGAATTGCCTGTTTATGAATAATATGATAGACCGTACAGAATTACACACTAGAGAAATCTGAAATCGTGATTTTATACAAAGAATACGATTTTCTAAATTAGAATATTCCGATAAATAACACTTCGTTTTATGTTTATGGACTTTATTTTTCAGTGCGATCCGGTGCGGTGTGCCGATGTACTGCACGTAATGGTTCAGTTCAGTTAGCGTAGACTGACGTAGCTGTGCACGTGTGCTGTATGTAACCTCAGTTTTAAGACTGGAGTAATGGACTGGAAAAGTCTCGGATCGAACTCAGGATTCCTAGTGTACAAAATGAGTGACTTAACCAAACTCAGGACCCCTAGTGTACAAAGCGAGTGTTTGGCACGTACATTACCTTATTGATTCACCACTTCTTCTTACTAACATGTATTTCCTTGTCTATGGCAATATCAATATTACGCGCATAGATGCAAAGTAGTCTGAATAATTAAGATGTTTTTTGTTGTCGATTTACTTTTACTGATGATAATATGTTGTGAAATTCTAGAATCATAATGGCAAGACCAGGGAATGCTCACGATTTGCAAAAAGGTAGCTAGCGCATGTCGGTCATACATGTATACGCATATGAAATTCTGAAATAAATATCAACGATCAAGTTGCGCTACTACACAAGCTTCAAGCACCTACTACCTCAGCCAAATGTAAGGCTTCTAACTAGGCTATGTAGTAAACCTTGGTCGTAAACCTCGATGTCTTCTTTTCAGCTAATTATTGGCCTCGACTTGATATATCTTGTCGCCCATTGTTAACTCATTTAAGCCTGGCGTCCCTTTTATGGGACATTTGCAAACAGAATAGTCCAGGATATGACGCTGTCAAACGCGGCGTCCCATCTGGGGCTATTCTGTTTGCTTGGTGGAATTTCATCAAAAATGAGATAAAATTAAAACTCACTCCTGATGCCCCTGTAAATGAAAGTGGGCACTCAAATGACAATGATGGGAAAATCCATTCGTCATGGGTTAATTCAGTTCAAGAAAATGTCAGTTACAGGCCGTCTTCCCCAGTCATCAACCTTAATACAGAAATTGTGAAAATATAGTCAATAATTGTACGAGATAGTACAAGGCGCGCTTATGAAATGTGCATCGTTTTGTCAGAAGGACAGTTTTCTCATTTCGCGGTCTACAAAAGTGCTAATAATGACCGTACTTATTTCTTAATTCATTTATATCTATTAACTTATATATCGTTTATAACCACATTAAAATATTGTAGAAAATATTGTGACATTTTGCATTTGTGACATTTTGCATTGCACTTCAAACTTTATTAGAATTCTTAGGTTATGCACTGCTGCGATATAACAACATGAGATGCAAAACATAATACGCAGAACAATGGACAAGATGACTATGCATTATGGTGACGATTCGCCAAGCTACAATGCACGCTTTGATACACTTTGTTTTCTCCTTTCTTTTTTCGAGCATTTCTATTTGGCGTTCGAAAACATGAGGGTATTTTATACATCATTATACAAATAAGGTAAAGTAGATTATTGAAGTATGCAATCACAATTTACAAGCCGCAGTTTCAATTCGCCCTGTCGCAATTTACACCCAGCAACAAATTTAAATAAGCCTATTTCGCAGAATGTCAGCACGATTCCATAATCAAACCAACTGAGTGGCTGCATCAGAAAACAAACACTCTGCATATGCGAAGCCAAAGGCGCCGATCAGCTGTGCAGTAACTGCACATCTGATCAGCGCCTTTGTTTTCGCTACACAGATAGTAGGATTTCTCTTCTTTCTAAATGTCCTATTTCAAACTTCTACCTTTTTCTGTGGCTGTCCAGTCTGGTTTGTGTCGGGTCTTGTCAGAAACCCCAATTGTTGGTTTTCTCATGCCAAGGCTGAACTATAGTGAGAGTAGTTAGAGATATTATGGGAAATCAGATACTATTTAACAAGTCTCTATTTGGATTGGTCTCTATAAATAGGCGCTAATTAAGATAACTCTTGCTCTTCTGGAAAACAATCTCTGTACAGGAACTTATCATTCTCGCAGTCCAACTATAGAACCAACTTTGCTTGTTTTCTCTTTATAGTTAATTGACCTACTGTAATGGTAAACTTACATGCCGAACCGAAATGGCGGTGCAGGAAGGTGTTCATGCGCAGATAATAAAATATAAAGGTTTGATCCTTTGGAAGCAGTAAAACATTAAGAGGGAGATAGGATTGACTATATTGCGCAATACCGGGTAATGAACCCTCATCAGTAGCCCTTTTAAAACCGGCAACGAAAGCCAGATTATTGTACTGTAATTTTGAAAAGTTACATGAGAAGTCTAATAAAACAAAGACACATTCCTAAACGGGTTCAAACATTGCTTAGAAGTATGTTTGTAAACGTGAGTGTTTTGAACACCCTGAATATCTTTACTTATCTAAAATGACCTAAATAAAAATATAATCTGCACTATGGATGGTGTACGGGGAGACTTTTTAGGGCCGCCACACGGCACAACAAAGCATTTACGGAAGGCAGAGATCCAAAATTCTCATGCACTGACGATACACTGGATCGATAGCCGTATGCATCCAACGACAAAGAATTTCCACTTCACTTGCTGTCTAATAGAATTATATTTTCTGGACGAACTTACAACGAAGATACTTGAGCCTCCTCGTGGGAAAACCAACAATGTGGTTTTCGAACAGGTCCGACACAAACCGGCCTGCACAGTAACAGAAAAGAGCTAGAAGCTTGAAATTTTGGATTTAAGTAGAAGAGGAATTGTACTATCCGAGTAGCGAAAACAAAGGCGCTGATCAGCTTCGCAGTTACTGCGAAGCTGATCTGCGCCTTTATTTTCGCCTATGCAGATTGTTGGTTTTCCCATGAGGCGGCTCATTTTCTGGACGAACTTACAACTGTAGGAAGTTTAGTAGGACATTTATCACCAGGATAACATGTCCGTATAACATATATCCCCTTAAATCCCACTTTAACTGGGATTCTAGTGTGTACCCACAATCTATGTTTTGAGCAAAAATAAGAAAAAAATATCAAAATATTTCCGCAGAGAATTTACGATTTGTGAGCTGAAAAAGTTACTGTATAAAATATGGGCATGTTTTCGTAATGGTCTAATTATCTCGAGTACGGAATCAATATTTTACATGATGACAGTTAAAGTTAACGCCGACGGTCATAAAAGGACGTAACTTTAAAACGCGGGACATGTTTGTTTTGTCAAGTATATCTTAAACCAATCATGGGCTCTAGATCTTGACCAAATGCCTTTAAACACAAATGTGAAATTCTAAACGATGTCAGAATTGTGAAAACAAAAACCTGAAATTCCTAAATATTGCATGCTAAGATGCATGGCAATGGATTCCCTGATGATGAATTACATTATCCATTTGATCAAATTCGCACAGCAAGCTGTTGTTACAAAATACATGGACCGTAACTCGAGAAAATCTGTCGTTCTCACTTCACACCAGTATTACCAAAATGCAGACCGATGAAATAAGAAATTGATTCCTACCTTTTCTAATTTATAAGCGCGTAATGATTTAGTTCTATAAAAATCAAAAGAAATAAACAAACAGATCATTATGGTATTGCATTGAAGCTGTGCCTTTTGTCTTCTTTACATGCGGTTATGCAGATTTTCTCATGACCTTGCCACGGAATCTAACCCAGCTTTTAATTAAACCCTTTCAAAGAACTAGAACTGAATGCGATTTCGGTTAAGCATCATTGGAATGCATATAATGTCATTCAAAACATTTTATGCATATGATGAAGGGAAAATGAAGTTTCAAGAAGTGGTTGAAATTTCATTGATGACGGATTTATGGAATGACGTCATTTAAAACCCAGCCAAATGTTCAACCAATGTAATCAACGGGGTTAACTTCGTACCAGTCGCACTTTGTTTAAGGTTTGGTCGCAAAGTCATTGTCAATCACAGCCAATTAACAATACTTGACAGTCTAAACAAGTATAATGATATAAAATCTGGGGAGTAAGGGGATCCAGTAGTAGTTTGTAGGATTATGAGCCCTGAGCCCAACTTTATCTTCCCACCTCGAGTGGGAATCTTTTTTCTGATTGCGCCTTTTCCTGATCTTTGCCTACTTGTACCTTTTTATCACCCCCCCCCCACCCCCGAGTAGTACAGGTAAAAAGTTGGCGTCGTCCTGTCATCACTACAAATTGTTAAATAGGACATTAAGAATAAGATCTCTGTAAAAGTAATTTCTGGAATACTATTGGCACAAAAATAGCTGAAAACAGTGACATTTGGTCAGATGACTTTGATCACTCAAGCCGTAACGGTAAAAATGATATTTAATAAATGTAACAAAGAGACTTGATATTGATGAAAAAGAGTAAGTTCAAATTGCTTAACGCAAACCTCAGAAGGCAGTGCCAGAAGTAGATTTCTCATGCGAAACAATTTCAAATGCAACCATTTCATGCCATAAGA
The DNA here is from genome assembly GCA_964017185.1 of Rugalucina vietnamica. Taxonomy (NCBI): domain Eukaryota; kingdom Metazoa; phylum Mollusca; class Bivalvia; order Lucinida; family Lucinidae; genus Rugalucina; species Rugalucina vietnamica. The sequence continues at coordinate 13,103,862 of OZ024879.1, read as the reverse complement.
CATGCAAACAGAAATGAGAAACTCTAATATCTCACGCTGTGTATGTTCCAAGACTATAAAGACAAAAATGCATATAAACCAGACAGCCCCCTACGGTGAAGAACAATTGATCACTTTATTTCTAAGTTCTAGTGTTATATCTATCAGAATCACCTGTGTTCCATATTATTCAACACTGTTCAAATACATAAAAATATAGATAAATACAGATGTTAAGTGCATACACTCTGCGTTTTGGATTTTGCAATTTACAGAGCTTTTAAAAAGGATTTCAGAAGCTTATATCAATAAATTGGTTTTTACAACAAGCCGCTTAAATCATTATTTTGCAATTTAAAAAAGGATTTTTTGAGATCAGTTCCGATAAAATTCTTGAAAGGAAACTCTTTTTAAACAACAATAATATGTGTTTAACATACATATTAAAACCCCTTTCATAGGATTAAACGCATTTTATTTTTGTGATCACTTCTTTAATTCTTCTCCTTTTTAAGATGTTTACAGGAAATTTAAATTTAGAATGGAAACTCATGACTTTTCGAGGCAATCTAATGACTTGTCGACCATATCATAAAATATTCTTTAACTTGTGTATTGACAACCAGATGAATCATTTACGAGTTCTTGAATGCTGTTAGATATAGAACTGAAATGTGACTTCTGGAAAGCCATTCAGACAATAATTCCAACGTTAAAATAGACGTAAAATGTATGCAAAATCCCATATTCGTTAAATGATAAGGGCGGTCGGGTGGGAATATGTGCCCCCAATTGGGACCTAAAGAAATAGATGGACTGCTTGTGTCGTCAGACGAAGTCTTTACACTACTGACTGACCATCTGATTACTGGTCAACCACTCAGGTCAGAGTCTGCCCAGGAAACGTGGTTTCAATATAAACCATCTATCCATAAGCCTTATTGTCTTATATTTGGAGCACGTTTCGGTGTCATGACATCTAATTTTGGGTAAAATTCCATGAAATGGAGGAAACGTCCCGACATGACCACAGCTGTTGACCGGGACGTACAGAATCAAGACGAACAAACATTTAATAAAAATTAGGGCCTATTACATTAGGGTTACTTTATGTGCAACTTCGGATTTGCTGACAAGTAAAACTGGGGTGTTCAGGGGTATAACTATTTTTCTTATTTTTGATCCAAAACATAGATTGTGGGTACTCGTTAGAACCACGTCGGCGAGAAGGTTCGAACGTGCACCCACAGTAAATGTTTTGAACAATTTATTATTTTTTTGCAATGGAACATTATCTTTTTTCAAAGCCAACTGAATCTTCGTGTAATTGCGAGTGTTCGTAATGCTTTATTTTGCCCAACGTCTATCAATCGTCTAGAACTAGCGAACGTGATTTGATATTCACTAATGTCCTGTTCGCTTCGATTGACGCCTTTTTCACAAATGTTATCATGAAAGAAAACCTGTCTTTGGACCATATGGCTGGATTAAAGAATCGTTCCGCTGATTCAACTTTGAACTTCATACTTTGCATCCAAGGTGTATGTAATCAACTGCCTATAAGAACAAAACAAAGGCGCGGATAGGGTCGTGCGGATGAGTCAGATTCACAAGCTAATCTGCGTTTGCTTGTGTTTGCTTTTTTTTTTTTTCGCATATGCTAAATGCCAGTCTTACTTCGTCCTTATTGACGTCTTTGTGGTAATGTCATTGGAAACCTTATACGCTTTATTTACACTTAATGTCTGGAATCATATGGCTTAAGAAGACTTATTAGACCAAGGTTTAAGAAAAATCTGTCTTCGGGGGTTACCAAGAAGCTTCATTAAAAAATTAACGTGCGCCCATCAGCGACTTTTTAAAGACTCAAAATAGAGAAAGGTATATGTGATTTTACACTATACAGACAGCCAAAACATAGACAGTTAAAGTGCAACGGCACTGAGCTTGCTTTCTCATGGCCAGAGCGGTTTCAGCATTTGCATAAAATTGGCTTCGTTGCGTTGTCCATTAGACAGCGGTCTCAGATATACTCAGAATAGGACGAGAATATTTCTTGACAAACTTACAGATTGATAAAGGTTTTCAAAACTGTGGTACAATATACAGACTTCTGGTTTTGACTTCGTCCATCGGTTAATGGATTTGAACAAGGTCTACTAAGTTATGTCCAAGAAATGTCAGTTGGGTTCTGTCTAAATTATATGTTTTATCTAATAAAACCTGACACTGATGGAAAGAATACGAATTAGTTACCATAGCGAATACATATAAAGCCGTAGTATTTAGCATTGTTACGATGCTTTTACTCCGCCATATTGCCTTATATAATGTTGCTAAAGTCTATTTATTATGGTAGTTGATTGTACGACCGTCAGATTTTGTTTAGCTCTATAAACCCATATTTGACGAGCATGATCATTTGGATAAGTCCACTTTCATTTTTAGGGGCTTCAGGTAGGATTTTCAAATTTTATTATATTTTTCGATGAAATTCCTGAAAGCAAACAGAATAGCCCCAGATAGGACGTCGCAGAACGCGGCGTCACACATGGGGCTATGTCCCATTAAAGGGACGCCAAACTTAAATGAGTTAATCTTGTTACTGTTTTATGCTGACATGTTGTCTGTATATTATATTTAATATATGACGTCGCTGTTTTCTAGTGGATAACGTCATGTCATAAAAATCGTATGGCCACACGTATATTAACACTTTTGCGGGAATACGTAACGCCATTGACGACGTCCGTAACAACAGTGTAAATTTTCATTGAAAATATGTCCACTTCGAAGGCGATAAAATCCTATTTTAAAAGTCATGTGATAAAACGAATCTTACACTCGTGGTCATTTCATATGAAATTTATTAAACTCGCCAAAGGCTCGTTTAATAAATTTCATATGAAATGACCACTCGTGTAAGATCCTCTTTAAACTATAAACCCAAAGAATCACAATGGCCCTGACATTATGCCTTACACTAATATATTTTGATAGGTTAATCATTGGTTACTGCGAAAGCCTATTGTCGCTGACTGGTAGCGCTCTGTACGCTGAAAATGAAACGTGATGGAGCAAATGGGCCTTAGAAAATTACAATGCTGAACGCACTGCGAAGAATCCAAGCTTGCTTCCTAGAGCTACTAAGAACGGCAAGAAATTAATTAGTACTCAGTGCCAAATTGTCATAGCATCTAATCCTGTGTAAAGCACATACACCACAGGAGTGCAGACCAGGCTGGTGAATGTTCTAGCTGTTGATGGTCTTCAGTTGGTTGGAGTTTTCAATTTTGATATCATTTCTCTCAGCAGTTATTCTAGTGTCAGCCGAAAATTTGATATGCACTGTATGAGGCTGTTTTTAAATGCACATCTCACGATACCATTTATTTCTACTTCATACACTTCTAGTCCATCTATTTAGAATACTGTCGGGTCTTGTCAGACTATTATTAGACAATATCCTGCTTTCTTGTGATGCATCGTGTCAAGGAGTCTTTGCAACAACATAAAAACAAAGGAGCCATCGACTGGTCGTTACCTACTCTACGCACAAGGTAACTGCGTTTGCGATCTACATTTTTTATTCAAGATACAGAAACATAATTATATATCCTATTAAATCTGTTGCTTGGCCCACCGGGGTCCAATTGATGGTTTTCTTTTGCTCCGGAGTTAGTAAGTTATTGGGCGCCCAGGGATCTCCATCGTCGGACAGCTTACTCATTCTGTGTCCTCTTTTTTGATTCATCATGGAATTTATTATGATTAATTTGTTTGTCCATGATGATTTATTGACTAGGTAGAGATTCACTACGAGGACCGAACAACTAACTAAATGTTATGAACCACTGTAGAAGCTGAGGGTGAGGTTAGGATCCTGTAAAACCGGTTTAAGCCCGCCAGTAATTTTATATTACTGATCGTTCAAAGGCGAAACTTCTGTTGTGGTTCTTATTGTTTTATGTCTTGCTGTTGTTTTTCTTCGTGCTGTTGGCGCCTTATGTATGTTATCATATTTTAGTTAAGTTTAGGTAACTGAGTGGCCATCTATTGGGAAATAGCTGCTCATTCGGATTAGTAAATGTATTCATGGTCTTAGTACCTTATTGTTAGTTTTTTTTCCCGCCTCGGTTTTTGGAGTGTGAATCTTTTTTCTGATTGCGCCTTTTCCTGATCGTTGCCTACTTGTACCTTTTTAATATGTGCTGACGACGCACCCATTCGATGTTATTTTCTATTTCGAAATATTTTACTGACGTTTGGCCTGAAATTCTCGCAAATGCAATACCTTGGAGAATTCAGTGTGCTTTCAACAGGAAACAAATGAATTGCCTGTTTATGAATAATATGATATACCGTACAGAATTGCACACTAGAGAAATCTGAAATCGTGATTTTAGACAAAGAATACAATTTTCTAAATTAGAATATTCCGATAAGTAACACTTCGTTTTATGTTTATGTACTTTATTTTTCAGTGCACTCCGGTGCAGTGTGCCGGTGTACTGCATGTAATGGCGTAGACTGACGTAGCTGAGTACGTGTGCTGTATGTAACCTCGGTTTTAAGCCTGAAGTGAAAGACTGGAGAAGTCTCGGATCGAACTCAGGATTCCTAGTGTACAAAATGAGTGACTTAACCCAACTCAGGGCCCCTAGTGTATAAAGCAAGTGTTTGGCACGTACATTATCTTATATATTTACGATCATCTCTTGGCCCCAGAGATAGAACGATGGTAAGTTGACCTTATGAAGGTTCACTTACATAATTTGCCAACAGAACATCAGCTATAATGAGGCAGTCAACTAAAATGTTGAAGGTTTGACTTGCTTCACCACTTCTTTATACCTTGTCGAGGGCAACGACAATATTACGCGTACATACAAAGTAGTCTGAATAATTAAGATGTTTTTGTTGTCGTTTTACTTTTACTGATGATAATATCTTGTGGAATTCTAGAATCATAATTGCAAGACCAGGAAATGCTCACGATTTGCAAAAAGGTAGCAAGCGCATGTCGGTCATACATGTATACGCGTATGAAATTCTGATATATATAACAACGATCAAGTTGCGCTACTGTGCAAGCTTAAAGCGTCTACTACTTCGGCCAAATGTCAGACTTCTAACCAGGCTATGTAGTAAACCTTGGTCGTAAACCTCGATGTCTTCTTTTCAGCTAATTATTAGCCTCGACTTGATATCTCCTGTCGTCCATTGTTAATACAGTTCAAGTAAATGTCAGTTACAGAACGTCTTCTCCAATCATCAACCTTAATACAGAAATCGTGCAAATAATGTCAATAATTATACGCGTTAGTAAAGGCGAGCTTATGAAGTGTGCATCGTTTTGTCAGAAGGACAGTTTCTTCATTTCGTGGTTTACAAAAGAGCTAATAATAAACTATTTATTTATTACCAAAGGAGAACATTATAAAATTATTGTGCCGCTTGCATTGTAGTTCAAACTTAATTGAAATTCTAGATTATGTATACTGCTGCGGTATAACAGAAGAAGATGCAGTGCAACGGGGCACATGAAAAAGAGTTTAGGTACCTGAGTGGCCACCTTTGGGAAAATAACTGCTCATTCGGCTTACGATATGTTTTAATGGTATAAGTACCTGATTGTTAATTTTGTTTTTTTCCACTTCGGCTTTTGGAGTGAGAGTCTTTTTCTGATTGCATCTTTTCCTGATCGTTGCCCTCTTGTGCCTCCTTATAAAGCATCCCATGGCTTCCTTGCACATGTAATGCAATAACATCAAAGACAAAGAAGCCATCGACTGATCGTTACCTACTTTACACACAAGGTAAAATAACGCTTGCGGTCTCTATTGTTTATTGCATATATATCCTATCAAATCGATGGTTAACATGTGCTGACGACGCACCCATTCGATGTTATTTTCTATTTCGATATATTTTACTGAGGTTTGGCCTGAAATTCCCGGAAACACAATGCCTTGGAGAATTCAGTGTGCTTTCAACAGGAAAGAAATGAATTGCCTATTTATGAATAATATGATAGACCGTACAGAATTACACACTAGAGAAATCTGAAATCGTGAGTTTAGACAAAGAATACGATTTTCTAAATCAGAATATTCCGATAATGTAACACTTCGTTTTATGTTTATGTACTTTAATTTTCATTGCAATGCCGGTGTACTGCATGTAATGGTTCAATTCATTTAGCGTAGACTGACGTAGCTGTGCGCGTGAGCTTTGTGTAACCTCGGTTTTAAGACTTAAGTAAAAAAGACTGGAGAAGTCTAGGATTGAATTCAGGATTACTAGTGCACAAAATGAGAGACTTAACCCAACTCAGGGCCCCTAGTGTACAAACCGAGTGTTTGGCACGAATATTACCTTATATATTTATAACCATCTCTTGGCCCCATAGATAGTATGATCGTCGATTGACCTTATATAAGGGTTATTCATTACATAATGTGCCAAATGAACTTCAGCTATAATGAATCAGTCAACTGAAATATTGAAGGGTTGAATTGCTTCAACACTTCGTTTTACTTATTTCCTTGTCTATGGCAATATCAATATTACGCACATACATACAAAGTAGTCTGAATGATTAAAATGTTTTTGTTGTCGTTTTACTTTTTTTGTGAAATTCTAGACTCATAATTGGAAGACCAGGAAATGCTCACGATTTTTTCAAAGGGTAGCTAGCACATGTCGGTCATACATGAACTTCCATAAATACGCTTATGATATTCTGAAATAAATATCAACGATCAAGTTGCGCTACTGTGCAAGCTTAAAGCGTCTACTACTTCAGCCAAATGTCAGACTTCTAACCAGGCTATGTAGTAAACCTTGGTCGTAAACCTCGATGTCTTCTTTTCAGCTAATTATTAGCCTCGACTTGATATATCTTGTCGTCCATTGTTAACTCATTTAAGCCTGGTGTCCCTTTTATGGGGCATTGGCAAACAGAATAGTCCCAGATGTGACGCCGCGTCCCATCTGGGGCTATTCTGTTTGCTTGGAGGAATTTCATCAAAAATGAGATAAAAATTAAAAATCACTCCTGATGCCCCTGTAAATGAAAGTGGGCACTCAAATGACAATGATGGGAAAATCCATTCGTCATGGGTTAATTCAGTTCAAGAAAATGTCAGTTACAGGCCGTCTTCCCCAGTCATCAACCTTAATACAGAAATAGTGCAAATATAGTCAATAATTATACGGGATAGTAAATGGCGAGCTTATGGAATGTGCATCGTTTTTTTCAGAAGGACAGTTTTCTCATTTCGCGGTTTACAGAAGTGCCAATAATGATAGTCCTTATTTATATTCATTAACTTTAATATATATCGTTTTATAACAAAATGAAAATATTGTAGAACATTTTGTGACATTATGCATTGTAGTTCAAACTTAATTAGGATCCTTAGGGTATACACTGCTGCGATATAACAACATAGGATGCAGAACATAAGATGCAGAACACTGGACAAGATGACTTTGTATAATGGCGACATTTCACCAAGCCCTAGTTTTCTCCGTTGTCTTGTTTTCAAGCATTTCAATTCGGCTTTAGGAAGCATGACGGTATTTTATACATCAGTAGACAAATAAGGTAAAGTACGCAATCACAATTTACACACCGCAGTTTCAATTCGCCCTGTCGCAATTTACACGCAGCAACAACTGTAAGCCTATTTCGTAGAATAGCAGCACGATTCCATAATCAAACCAACTGAGCGGCTACATCAGAAAACCAACACTCTGCATTTGCGAAGCCAAAGGCGTTGATCAGCTGTGCAATTACTGCACAGCTAATCAGAGCCTTCGTTTTCGCTACACAGGTAGTACAATTCATCTTTTTCTTAAATCTGAAATTTCAAGGTTCTAGTTTTTTTCTGCCTCTGTACAGTCTGGTTTGTGTCGGGTCTTGTCGGAAACTCAAATTGTTGGTTTTCTTATGCGAATGCTCAACTATAGTGAGAGTAGTTAGAGCTATTATGGGAAATCAGATACTATTTAACAAGTCTCTATTTGGACTGCTCTCTATAAATAGGCGCTAATTGAGTCAACCCGTGCGATTCTGGAAGGCATCTTGTGTATGTCACAGTCCATCTGCAACCAAGTCTTTATACTAAAATGACATACTATGGTAAACTGGTATGCAAACACGAAATGGCGGTGCACGAAGCGATATCGTTTGCTCATCCGCAGTTTAAGCATATACGGAGGGCAGAGATCCGAAATTCTCACGCCCTGACAATAAGCTGGATCGATAGCCGCATGGTGTTACTTCCTCGTAAATACTGTGTAGTTGTCATTTTGTATAACTTTGAGATTTTGAAGTACAGCTGAATGGAAAACTAGAACGTACTTTCTAAGATTGTTCTTTCAACCTATGTAGCTACATGTAATGCACCAGTCATTTGCAAACACAAAACGCCATGGAAACCAAGCTGGATTTTGACTTTTGCACAGATTCACATGGTAGGGGAAATAGCTAGGTTTCGCGAGCGCAGTGTAAAAATTGCAGACTATGGAGTGAGGAGAGGAAAATGAGCCGCATCGTGAGAAAACGGGATTATTGCCTATGCGAAAACAAAGGCGCAGATCAGCTTCGCAGTAACTGCGAAGCTGATCAGCGCCTTTGTTTTCGCTACTCGGATAGTACAATTCCTCTTCTACTTAAATCCGAAATTTCAAGCTTTTAGCTCTTTTCTGAGCTTGTACAGGCCGGTTTGTGTCGGACCTGGTCGGAAACCCCGAAGACCGGTTGTCTCGCGTCGCGGCTCAAATTATAATTGTAACCCTTGCATTTATTGGCTGTTCCCGTAGTGGAGAGTATTAGCAGTGGTTTTCTGAGCAAATGTCAGTTCCGCTATTCCCCTGGATCGGGAGCCTAGTTACAAATGACAAGTGCGTAGAGTCTCATATGCTCTTGACTTGGTCTTATCCCACCAGAATCACTTAAAGGGAGCTTAATTGACCCGAAACTCAGTAACTAATCCTATGAATGAGTAATACACTCGTTGGAGCAATTCCGAATCATATAAATGAACTTTTTGCTCAAGCATATATACGGATGTTTTGAGCAAATTTAGTTCTTTATCATCTCAAATTTTGCTCGCATATGTTGCCATTCAGGTATGAAAATCTATACAACACAGATTAGAAAAATATACTAACCAACAGGAAACATACCGAATGACTAACCATATATCCTGTAAACTGTGGCTCAATGAAACTATACAACTGTCATGTAAATAACTAATGTAAATTAAATAAAACAAAAACTACAAACCTATGGTCGTGACGACTGTCAGTGAGAAATAGAATGCTCCTGCAAACTTCCACTGTGTCCCGGCTTTATATGGCACCGATTTAATCACGTTGTAACGTAACGTTTCAAAGTCTTCGTCCGTGATATTATACTGTTCCCGTAGGGATAACTCTTCCGTTTTCAGGCGTTGTCGATTCGTCATTTCCGGTTCAGATTCCAGCGCGTCAAAAACGGCAGCCCCAACTAGTAAAAACGTAAACGTGCAGACGATAAGTGATAAAGTCCGGACGTTCTGCTTCTTCATAGTAAGTCTAATCTACGTCAGAGGTGGATTGCGCATGCGCATTCACCCATCCCCTGGTCCAGTGACAGTCTCGTTCTGCGTAAATGGGTTTCAACATTCGGATGAACTTTGCCATTAACTACACAAGCAAAGTACCCCGCATGCGGTAGAGCTCCATTCCAAATTTATATTAAAATCCACATCAAAGGTTCGTAAATTCCACATCAAAGGTTCGTCGAAAAATACCTGCACGGGCACGTGCTATAGTGAGCCTCGGTAAACTGGTGAAAAAAAATGGTATAATACACGAAGAGGAATAAAATCCACACAATTTGTAACACAAGAATTGTTCTATTTGTTTACGATAATATTAAATGATTATAACGAATAAATGCCTGATTTATCCAAATACATTAATGAAACATTTCCTTTCCTGTAAACCACTTATTAACAATCAAACTCATCCGCTTATGAATAAATCCATTCCATCATATTTCCTGCAACTACAGACGAAGCATTATCCTTAATTCACATACTGAGCAAATAAAAGCACCACAACTGCGCACATAGACACGTCGGAATGCTATTAATCCAATTCATCGTAGTGTAGCATGGTTCCAAATATCTCTCGTACATTGTTCAGTGTTCCAAGTCGGTTGTAAGAGCCAATTCCATCTCAGCAACATGCGATGATATAGAGAGAAGTAGATCTGACATTAATTTCACCACATCTGTAATAGATAGAAGGAAATTTTGAGCAGGTTCAACAGATAACGTGCTTCTGTGTTTCTGACCAAGTCTGACGGAAACGGGGATATAAAGCTGTTGGCAATGGCTAGGTGCTTGACCTTCCGGAGTTGGAAAATAGAGGGGTTGTTCTATCTATGTAGCAAAAACAAAGGCGCTGATCAGCTGCGCAGTTGCAGCGCAGCTGATCTGCGTCTTTGTTTTTACAAATGCTAAAAATCGAGTTTACTCATGGTGTGGCTCAAATTAAGAACGGCTTGTTGAAGAGTCTAATGGCCGGACTGATTTCCAATACGTACGAGCGCAGCTTCCCAAAATTCATTTCAAGCTTATGTGAACATTTAGGAAGCCGATCAGAATGCGCCCTGCATACTGTTTTGATATCTTTATACCAGTGGTGAGTGTACAGGTATAATACAAATACTTGACGGTGCCCAACAACGTGCATAGGCGAAAACAAAGGTGCAGATCAGCTGTGCATTTACAGAAAAGCAAAGAAGCTCACAGATAAGCAGTGCAGTTGCTGCACAGCTTATCTGTGAGCTTCTTTGCTTTTCGCTTTACAGAAAGAACAATTCCTTTTCTTCTTAAATCCGAAATTTCAAGAGGTTCTGTGATTGTGTTGGAGCTGGTCGTAAACCCCCAAAACCGGTTCTTTCGCGTTGAGGCTCATTTGCTATTCTGTAATAGTTTTGTTTCTGCCTTTGGTTGATCTCATCAATCAATTATTCATGCAACAATGACTTAACGAGCAAATAATTCTGTGAAGTAAGTAATTGAGTGCCACGATTTACTACAAGAATGATATAAAACCATCTGTCACGCTGTTCAGTGCGATACTAGCTACAAATAAAGTTAGCATCATTTCACAGTTTAGCTACGTCACAGCCTATTTATAAGATAAGGCAGTGGCCTAGTAGTAGAAAGGTAGGACTCAAATATGATACTAAATCCATTCAATAGCAGATGCCGTATCATCCCTTCTTATAAGCGCACATGCTCTAATAAGCTCACACCCTAGCTGTTACCTAAAACCATGTGCATGAGCGCACACTGCTCTACTAGCATATTGGTATTTTATTCAATAATTGTTACACATTGATGCTGTATTAACCGCATTAAAACTTAACCTCAGATGATCAAACACTATTTTGCAATGATTTAACCCATATTTGACGAATGAATTTTCCCATCATTATCATTAGGGTGAGTCCACTTTCATTATCAGGGGCGTCAGGAGTGATTTTTAAATTTTATTCAATTTTTCGATTAAAATTTTCTCTAAGCAAACAGAATAGCTCCAGATGGGACGCCGCGTTCTGCGGCGTCACATCTGGGGCTATTCTGTTTGCCTATGTCCCATAAAAGGGACGCCAGGCTTAAATAAGTTAAACACATAAATGACATCATCATTAGTATTTTGACATGACTATGTCAGCAGTTTATGTGTTGTTTTCAATCTTATTGTGCGCTAATTAGAACGATGTTTTGTTACGTTAACTTTTTGCTATTTTGAAAAGTTATACGCACTGTGCGCTAATTAGAATGAATACGGTATATCGTACTTGAGGTCCCAATACACCCGGTCAAATTTCCTGCTATTATTGAAACGATTTATGAATACGAAAAAAACGAATTGTTAGACGGGAGTGTCTTTCATTTCCGTCGAAAGCCAACATTTATACTTCAAAGGAGTGTTTTGCTATAAGCTTCTAGGATATATTTCTGTATATCAAATCTCATAAAGGCTTTGCAGTTTCGCGACAAAATATCTTGATTCTGAGTGCACTATTAAGCATTTAAAAATTTAAAAACCCAGATCAGCCTAGATGTCCAAACGGCAAGGTCAAAGGTCATGGAGTATTTTGAAAATCTAACCCCATTCTTGTTGTGGACAGCGTACAGTCTGGTCTGCCTTGCTGATCTGACGCATTCTGGTTGGGTTCTATGATTTGCCAGTGAGCACCCAATATACACTTGTATGTCTTTTGATGTAACTCGAGGCGAAGGATACTTTTCTAATACAATTTCCATATATAGAAACTTTTCTGTTATGCCATCTGTTAAGTGGATTGACAGAATAAGTGCAAAAGAGCAATAATATACGAAATAAAGGATTTTAAATCCATAGACAATTTCTCATCATGCCATATATAGAGACGATTCTCTTTATGTATCGACAACATAGTGCAAAAGAGTTAGGACACGCATCTAAACGATTTCGATTAATTGTCAGTAATTTCAAAGTATCTCAGTAATTTTAAATGCCTTCAACATATTATCAATATGCCTAGAAGCTGAGGGTGAGGTTATGGCCATGTAAAACCGGTTTAAGCCCGCCAGTAACTTTTTGTTACTGATCGTTCCAAGGCGATACTTTTGTGGTGGTTCTTTTTGTTTTATGTCTTGGTGTTTAAAAATTTTTGTGCTGTTGGCGCCTTATGTACATGTATGTTTTCACATTTTTAGAAAAGCTTAGGTAATGAACTGCCACCTATTGGGAAAATAGCTGCTCATTCGGCTAACGATATGTTTTCATGGTATAAGTACCTGATTGTTAGTTTGGTTTTTTCCCACCTCGGTTTTTGGAGTGGGAATCTCTTTTCTGACTGCGCCTTTTCCTGATCTTTGCCTACTTGTACCTTTCTGTATATATAGATCAGCATTCTGTAACGTTCATCACCATATAAGTTAAAAAAAAACAAAAACTATGGACTATGAAACATGTCTGTACATGAGTTGTACCCCCACCCCCCATGGTCGCATTCTCATATGAAGTCTATATACTGGTCCTTTCTAAAATGAGCCACGACGCGAGAAAACCGGACTAAGGTGGTTTCCGACCAGGTGCGACACAAATCATCCTGTACAGTCACAGAAGCAGGCTAGAGGCTTGAAATTTGGGCTATAGGTAGAAGAGGAATTGTAGCGAGTAGCGAAAACAAAGGCGCTGATCAGCTGTGCAGTTACTGCACAGCTGATCTGCGCCTTTGTTTTCGCATATGCAAAAATCCGGTTTTCTCATGATGCGGCTCAATACAAATTCTAGAAATAATTCGCAGTTTTTCTGCGCAGTAACAATCAGTCATGATGATGTATGGAGTAGATTACTTCGAGAATCACATCAATAAAATATGAGCCACCGCATGGGAAAACCAACAATCTGCATAGGCGAAAACAAAGGCGCAGATCAGCTTCGCGGTGACCGCGAAGCTGATCAGCGCCTTTGTTTTCGCTACACGGATAGTACAGTCCCTCTTCTTCTTAAATCCAAAATTTCAAGCCTCTAGCCATCTTCTGTGCTTGTACAGCCCGGTTTGTGTGGGACCTGGTCGGAACCCCAAATTGTTGGTTTTGTCATGCACAGGCTCATATAGCTTAAAAGACTTTATAAGTAACATTTCCATCACTTTGAAAAGTGAGCCGCGTCACGCGAACAAAAATATTGGGTTTTGCAGTCTTTTCGAATTGTAAACTATATTAGGTGGTGGTTGCGCATGGTTTTCCACCGACGGGGTTAAGCTGTTGCCGGCTCACATTACACAAGTTTCGATTACAGGAGCACGACATTTGTCCAATACATAAATATTAAACTGCCAACAATTATTGGCATTTAAGCATTCATGAGCAAATAACTTGTAACAATGCGTGTAACAAAATATGCAGTAGACGTTCCATAGGAACAAACAGTACATCAAATTTCTAACGCAAATAAACAAACTGAATGTGTGAAAATATTTTTGAATAAAATCTGTTATCGTAATAAGTTTACTCTGTTTGCAGCTGCATGTCATATATTGAAAACTTGTGTCGTCCCCACTTGCAATTATACATGTATTTACATGTATAACTAAATTATACTTGGCCATTCTCAAATGGACACTGGAAAATAGCTCAATTTAGCGACACATTTTTCTTTCAAAAAGGCATTGTCTAAATCTTGATCATGACCCTATGACACCTCATTGATTGTAACCGAATGGTTTGTCAATTGGTAACGTAGATAACGACATATTATACTTTCTTGAAGGTTCATTGGAGAAAGACGCATTTTCAGTTTATTATTTTTGTTATTGTTTTAATGGATACAAGCTTAATACTAACACAACGCCACCTGAATGCGTGTCGCCTAGTGTCTTGTCATATGGTAACGTAGATAACGAAAGGTCTCGTAAATTAATTTCCACTCATACAAAAAGAGCTGAGATTCCTAAACGCTTATGAATCTTAACACATCTTAGATCTCAGAATTTGGCTCTAAAATGGTTTCAGTGTTTGTTGATCATCATTATATGTTTTTATCGGTCTTTCAATCAATCAATCAATCAATCAATCAATCAATCAATCAATCAATCAATCAATCAATCAATCAATCAATCGATCAATCAATCAATCAATCAATCATGAAATTCATTGGATATTACAACAGAACAATCAATCTTTGTCATATATATGCAAGCGAAATGTGAAGGTGGTCCCGTGGTTATGCGAAATAGCCTTACAGCTGGTGTGTAACAAGGCACTATAGGGCTAAACATGTTGAAGCTACTGTGTATAAAAATGAGCTTTGCAGATATGTATATTGACGTTCAGATTGGTGTCATCAAGGCTAATGACTGAGTGTACTATAATAGCTCATTTAAGCGCCATACCATAATCCAAAGGATCGACTAAAATGGCTGATTTTTTTGTTGGGTGTGCAAGATATCTTTATTTACTTCTATTGTATCGAAATTGTTGCATTCTAAATTGGTATTTTCTGCAGGAAACTACGCATGATATTGTAATGTTAGACCATAATGTGTTTTGTATTATCGCTGAAAATAAAATCTCATATGTTTGATTAAATGTGTAGATAGACCTATACTGTCTACTGAAAATAAAATGTTGGCAAAATGTACTTTGTTAGTGAAATTATAATTATAACAATTATACCGAACCGATGTGATAAGACAGAGAGTTGATGTGTTTGCTAAGTGAGCCATCTTCTCCATTGAGAACAACATTAAGTGCGAGTCCTTGTGGTTATGTTCCTTTTGAGTGGTTATACACATATCATGCTTTGGATGGTGAGGGCACAGATAGAAACTTGTATGAAGCCTGCAAAACCCAACAGAATTAGGCTGTTATGATGTTAATGCTACAATGTACTCACTACTTAAATTTGAAATAGATACAAAGTGGGGAGCGTGGTGACCTAGTGGTATAGTGTGGTGCCCAAGTTGTTTGAAACTTTCCTTACCTTGATTTCTCTACAATCATACGGCCAACAACAAAAACGACAACGCTCTATAACATTAAAAATATACCAGAGGACCAATGGTCCTATAAACTCTCACCTGAGATCTGGGATATGTGACTTAAGTTGACCTTGCCGTAAAATAGGCCAAGGTCATCTCAGGGTCATGATTTATACAAACTTTGTAGAGCTCTATTGCCTGCTGCTTCATGCCAAGTTTCAAAATCATAGGCCTTCAGGTTCTGGAGAAGAAGATTTTCAAAGGTTTTTGCTATTTATAGCCATGGCGGCCATCTTGGTCATGTGACCTTGACCATTTATATAAACTTTCATTCCCTCTTTCTAAGGATGTTCCACATAAAGTTTGGCTTTGATTGGCCAAGCGGTTTTAGAGAAGAAGATGTTTGAATATTATGGTCATATACATGTATATAGCCCCGGGGCAAGGGCAGACAATCCCCTGGGCCCAAAATATTTAAATATTTTCATAAACATAAATTTTCTGTCCATTTGCTTATTCCTAGCAAGTTTTCTGCCATTATATGAAATTTTCCTATTTTTCCCATTTAAATGCATGGATGACCCAAGTTGACCTTGCCGTAAAAAGATCAAGGCCATCCCATGGTCATGATTTATATAAACTTTGTAGAGCTCCATTGCCTGATGCTTTACACCAAGTTTCAAAATCATTGGCCTTCTGGTTCTGGAGAAGAAGATTTTCAAATGTTTTTTTTTTTTATTTATAGCCATGGCGGCCATCTTGGTCATGTGACCTTGACCATTTATATAAACTTTCTTCCTTTCCCCCTTCCCAAGGATGCTCCATATGAAGTTTGGCTTTGATTGGCCAAGCAGTTTCAGGGGAGAAGATGTTTCATTATTATGGAAATATACATGTATATAGCCCCGGGGCAGGGGCAGACAACCCCCCAGGGGCTAAAATTTTCCATTAACATTAATATTCTGTCCATTTGCCTATTCCCAGTAAGTTTTACCCATTAAATAGCATTTTACCATTTTTCCCATTCAAATGCATTGGCGACCTAAATTGACCTTGCCGTAAAATAGGTCAAGGTCATCCTAGGGTCTTGATTTATATGAACTATGATAGGACTGCGTCCCCGATGCTACATACCAAGTTTCGTAGAAATCGGCCCACTGGTTCTGGAGAAGAAGATTTTTTAAACGTTTTTGCTATTTATAGCCATGGCGGCCATCTTGGTAATGTGACCTGGGCCATTTATATAAACTTTTGTTCCCCCTTCCTAAGGATGCTCCACATGAAGTTTGGCTTTGATTGGCCAAGCGGTTTCAGAGGAGAAGATCTTTGAAATTGTGGACAGACGGACGACGGACGGACTACGGAGCATGGCCATCCTATAAGCTCACCTTGTGAGCCTTCGGCTCAGGTGAGCTAATAATATCTACTCCATCTAACATAATCCAAACCATCGCTTTAAAAAAGTCAGTAGCAGTTTGTCATTGTGTGCATTAACTGTCTATGATACCACAAGCTGCATGTATTTAATTTAGACTGATAGTAATTACAGTACTGTGGTTCAAGGAAGAAGAATATCATAACAGAACTCCGGTTTCCATGACAATGTATAATATTAATGGGTGAAAGTAGTATGACCACTCTATCGGTTATCTTCTTTGATCATGTCTCCTTTGAACTGCAGCATAAGCTGCCCTTGAGCGCCAAGATAAAATAAAACATGTTACACCTAAAATGGCGAATTAGTAAGCGTGGCCATTCTATAGCACCTTCAATATCTTATTTAAACTTCCGTAAAAAAGTATATGTATATATGTAAGTAAGGAGTGAAAGTTCCCATGACTGATTTTGGCGTGTCTGGAAACAGTGTTTTTAAAGTAGGCTGGTCTGGGGACAGACCCTTTGTATGTCTTGCTCAGTCCACCGAGGTTCATCTGGCTGTTTTCTTTTGCTCAAAAGTTATTTTGTTTGTTTATTTGAATTGATGCTTAGCGTCCCAGTCAGCAGCTATGGTCATGTCGGGACGTTGCCTTCATTTTATGGGACTTATATCCAAAATTATGACGCCGTGCCATAAAATTTCTTCAAATATAACCACCCAACTAAACCACTGAGGCTTATATGTATGGTTGGCTTGACGGAACTGCTTTTCCTGGACAGGCTCAGACCTGAGCGGTTAACCAGTAATCAGATGGTCAGCCACTGGGTCACTAGTTTAAGTTGTGCTTTTGTACTTCTCTGGGATCCTAAGTTGTCATACAGCAAGCTGTATCCGTGGTGTAGTCCTCGTTTATGATGAAAGAATGGATGCATTTTATAAGCAAATCCACATAATTATGATAATCTTGTTTGACCGACTGTAATGATACCAGATTCGTTTACTAGTTGGTCCGAACAACTAAATGTGACAGCTGCTTAGGGCACGGTTAGGCGCCTTATACCTGTGAAAACCCACCAAAAGTAATTTTACATTACTTCACAAATGTCCCAAGGTTGTGTTTCTTTTTGTGGTCCTACATGTGTTTCTTTTAGATTTTGGTGTCGATTTCTGTAGCCACACTGAGGTAGTTTAGTTAAGTTCAAGTTATTGCATGGCCACCTTTAAGTGAAATAGCTGCTCACTCTGTTGACATAATGTTTTTTAGAGCCTTCATTTTATAGTTCATACGTATAATTCTATTACGATCATAGTAAACTCACGTCACGGATTTACCATTAAAATTATGAAGGAAGTGAATATATTTGACAGGAACAGGCGCGTCATTCAGTTTTATAACGGTAAATCTGTGACCTGAGTCTTCTACGATCATAAAAAAATAAAACAATAATGTGGATACGCAAGAAAGCTTTTATTAATTTGTATTTTCGCAAAACAGAACCGAAATAAATACATTTTATTCCATTTTGTTACTCGTTTAATCCTTTTCAGACTTATTTGTTATCAGGGGAGCGAGTTTTGCCCTGTATGTTCTCATCTCTTCAATTTTAGGACAGATATTCGGTAAATTGAATTTCCGGAAAGAATTATGGGCGAAAAATAATAATCTGTTATAAATATTATTATAAGTATTTGATTCTATAGTGAAAATACAAAATTGTTACGTATGTTACCATGACATTATGTAAAGTACATTATCAATATCATGAAGCATGGTCTTTAGTTGATTTTTGTTTTGCTTTTAATACCTTTTAGGACAGATATTCAATAAATTTAATTGAAATAACTGTGAGAGAAAAATGATAATCTACTATTAATTTACTATTAATTAAGTGTATGATTATATAGTGAAAATACGAAATTGTTACGTACGTTACCATGACATTACGTAAAATATGTTACCATTATCATAAAGCATTGTCTGTAGTTGATTTTATGTGCTGTTTATACCTATGGAAGTTCTTCGAAAACTGGGATGTTGTTCAGGAAAGGAAGTGTCTTTATTACGTTTCTGCTGGGACATGGTTATCAATGGGCATATTATTCAAATGGGAGGGGGGGGGGAGTAGGGGAAGACAATCAGCATCTGTGAAGTGATGGAAGGTCGCAGAGAGCTCTTCTATATGTCATTTTAAAAGGCAATGACTGTAAATAACTATAATATAAATTGTATCATGATATTTGGTCTAAGCTATATTGCATAAGAATCGAAACACGGTAGATATGCCAAATTACACGGGTTATTTACGTTACTTCTAGTGTGCCAGTAGTCATGATATCTAATGATATTATTGAATTTGGTTCTGTTAGATTAGATAACGTCTCTGCTACATAACTAAATGCAAAATACTTGTCAAATATTTGCTTTTTGTCATAAATTTTGGAGATCCCTTTAGCAGCTTGAATTTAAAAAAAAAAAAAAAAAAATGGTAAAGTACGTAACACGATAAAGCCCCAGCAGTCAGAGTACTAAAAAGCAACATTTAGTAGCGTAGGATACTGGCTTTCAGAAAATATATGTCTACAAAAATCCCCGGCATGGTGCATCTCTGCCATATACTATACTATAAGACTTAAGTTTAGCAATTTTTTATCTATCATTATTTTCAAAATCAAAAATTCGAAAATTGTCGACACGCTTTTAAAATGTCAAGTGATGGTCAAATCCATGTATCGAGGCGAGTTTGTGTGTTTTTCTTACGTCCACTGGTTGCTACGTTACGTTTAAAAATCGTGCAAATCACGTGCCCAGCATTCCACATGCATCACATGTTATCAATTTTTGCCTAGTTTGTTTGGTTAAAGCGTCATTAAGAATAAACCGGAATGACATTTGAAAATTTCCATCAGGGGACGCCGTTATGGCCTGACATTAAACCAACGTAACACGAAGATCAATGTGCTTGGTGCAGACATGAAGAATAAGAAAGACAGTTGAATCTTTTGAGCTTGCGAGAGTACGATAAATCTCCAAGAGCCCTGTTTCATCAGCTGATAGCGTCAAAAACCGACATCTTGACGCCAGACAACGTAAGGCTACCATGATATAGGGCAATGTCAATTTGACGTCATAGTGGCGTAATCGATTTCTAGGCAACCTACGAATTTCAGGCTTGATAATTAACGGCATGGAAAGAAGGATTTGTATCGAAACAGCTGACTGCAAACAACCTGCGTGGTGCGAACACGTGAATATCGCCGATAGGTTTCAGGTCCTGTAAACGTTAAACGTTAACGTGCAAGCCTAGACATGAACTTTTTCCGGCTAAAAAGTGTACATTGTGGTTCCTTTAGGCTTAAATATTGATGTGTAAAAGAGTTTCTTTTAGATCAACTTCATATCAATCTACAATTTGGAAATTAATTGAAAATTGCTAAACTTAAGTCTCATAGTATATATCATAGCCTAAGAGACATTATGTCCACTCTCGGAGTATTAGATTTCTTTGGTATTCCGTCTTATGTCTATGTACAGCGCCAATAGATTCCAGGGGCGTTGACTTCCAGAATATTGAACTATTCAAGGGAGGCATGGTAGACCTTTCATTATTTCAGATGTACTTGACATTCAATTTACTGTTGTAGAGTTGAACCAAATGGACACACTCCAGCGCTTATTTGTGTGTTTGAGGTGTGGCTTAGAGCTGCCGATCAACAGGTATGGTCATGTCGGGATTTCTGCCCATCATTAGGATGTCATGACACCCAAACTGTGTTGAAAAAAATACCCCCCAAGTATACCAAAAAGGCTTGTATGTAGGGATGGCTTGAGCCACTGTCCGTGGCAGGCTCAGACCTGAGCGTTAACCAGTAATCAGATGGTCAGTCAGTAATTTATAAGCTTTGCCTGGAGACACAAGCAACCCATCTATTTTTTCAGGGCTCCAATTAATGGGCGGGGGCCTCCGTTCGCTATATATATTTTCGAACATAGTGATCAGGAAGCCAGTTTTTATTCGATAGAAAACGACACAGATTAGTTTCAAATGGATCTTGTTGAATATCGCCGACCAGAAACAGATGTAAAATCTCAAGTATCCACTCCGCCGAACGCCAAAGATGCTGAAAAGGCAAGAAACAATCTTACAGGGAACCATTTTGAACTGCTGATCTGCATCATATTTTGAGGTCCCAGCTTGCAACCGATAACACTTTATCCCATGTAACTTCTTGAGAATTCAGTTTTTGCTTATCCATACTAATTCAAGGCAGAACAAAATTTCAACTGTAATTTGTAACAAACGTCCTGTTACATTTGCAGATAAAAATATTGATCATTGTTCTAGGCAAATTGAACAGCTGTCTTGAACGGCCGAAGGCTGACAGTTTTCATTAGTGAACCATAATATTAGTTGTTATTATTTGAAACTAAAATCGATTGTCGAAAATTTTGTCAGTCTATCTTCAATGCTGGTAGGAAATTGTTCTTTAGCATTAAAAATATCAGTCTA
Organism: Rugalucina vietnamica; assembly: GCA_964017185.1. Classification (NCBI taxonomy): domain Eukaryota; kingdom Metazoa; phylum Mollusca; class Bivalvia; order Lucinida; family Lucinidae; genus Rugalucina; species Rugalucina vietnamica. The sequence continues at coordinate 13,082,450 of OZ024879.1, read as the reverse complement.
TGATCATCAGGAAAACATATCCGTGAAATTTATACCCCCATAAAATCCCACTTTTACGTATATAGAAAAACTGGGGTATGCAGGGGTACATGCATACCTATTTTTCTTATTTTTGCTCCAAAAGATAGATTGTTGGTACTCGTTAGAACCGCCTCGCTTTCCGTTACCACTTCGGTTGCCCGCAAAGTAATATACTGTTACAATCTGAATAACCTTTCATGTGCTACCAAGTAGAATCGTCGATCTTTTGACGCGTCTGAGGTCAAAATCGCGCCATAATACCCCACCCGTCGGTGCTGTGAGAAATAGTTCGGACATTTGATGGATCCACGCAAATTTGCTTACAGACTGATCATTGCAGTATAGCTTAAGCGCTTCAGAGGTCTTGGTCTGCCCAGAAAAAATAATCTTAGTTGTTTACTTGAGTGGTGCTTTATTGGCACTTTAAAATAGGCCATGACGGAATGTTTCGTCACGATTCGCGGAAATGGGGAAAAGAAAAGTGTATTAGTTAATTAAATAAAGTTTAGTTCAAATCTAACTATGCCTATCAAACATGACGTGCCGACACGACCATGGCTGTTGATTGGGACGTTAAGCATTAACTCCAACAAACGAACTATAAAAATCGGCGAACTCACTGTAAATAAAATCTGAATTCTAAAGACTAAAATAAAAATTGAACATGTTTCTGAAGTCACACAGACAATAAAAATCGTGACATTTAAGATGATCTTGGAAAATCACGCGAGTTTTACAGGAAACATTTGAGCTGCTGCATGAAAAAAACCGGTTGTCAGAGTTTCCGACCAGGTCTGATAGAAACCGGCCTGTACAATCACGGAAGCATGCTCGAAATTTGGATTTAGGAAGAGGAGGAATTGTACTATCTGTGTAGCGAAATCAAAGGCGCTGATCAGCTTTGCAGTTACTGCACAGCTGATCTGCGCCTTTGTTTTCGCATATGAAGATTTTTGGTTTTCTGATACGGCGGCTCATTTATGATTGACATAAACACGACAATTTATTACCTCAAAATGCATTTTATTACCTCGAAATGCGTCGATGACGTACACGTTGTCTGATGAGAGCAATTCAAATGCTTTTAGTGAATGTAAGTCAAGGTAAAGTGTAAAATCGAAAACGTCTGAAAGTGAAATACAAAAAAATATGACTTATTATGTACATAATAAGCTGTAAACTTCAACTGATGTAATATGTCAAAATAATTTACGGGTCTGTGCTCTACAAAATTGTATTAGATATTGCCATTGTCATTGACATATTACATTTTGTTAGTTTTGCTGGGCATTTACGCCGTGTTTGCGAATGAATTATAAGAAAAAAGGGAAATAGATGAAATATGGTGAAGGAGGAATCCAAACGTTGACAGGTCAAATCGAAAGAACTTATGACACAAACGCGAAAAAAGCAGATCGTTATTTACCTGGACGATGGTATGGTTTGCAACTGTGTTATATCCGATACTAATAACATCATTATAACGTGTAATAACAAACTGAATAAATATTTCAACATCTGCTTAATTACACATACTGAACTGTTCCTAATTGCTTTCCAATAAAATGGCTGTCAGTTCATTTTCCAAATGCATTATTAGCGATATAAGGAATTGATACCTCGTATAGACCATTGTAGGTGCTCTGTCTAGGTATTGTATAGTGTCAACTCTCACCCAAGATGTAGACACACGTTTCGGCTACGATCTCGGGGTTGTGATAGACCAGAATCGTTAAAATGTTACTAGTTACCAACCGGAGTCCGGAGATTAAAGTTAAACAAGAAATTCTAGACCGTTACTATCCATAAAAATCCCATCACAGACACCAGGTAATCACGCAGTCCAATCAATAACTGAGCGACGGAACGGAGGGGTTTGTTTAAAGCGTACTTCCGGATAGGTGGGATGAATAAATTGTGTAAACAAACCATGGATAATTGAATCTGCCAGGTAAGATCATTGTTACTCATTTCTCTGTAGATAGTTGTTGTATATGTGTATGCGCAGTATAAAGTGCATCTCATAAGCTTTAAACTGATATGAAAATGACCTTGCAACACTTCGTAGAAACAGCGTGATAGATGCGCCAAAATTTTATTCGAAGCTTTGTGCCTTACCTGTTCTGTCATGCGACATCATGAAATGACAAGTTTCGAGCAATTCCATCTAACCTGTACAAATTTTGATGATGTCTGACCTTCACAGTAGCCGAATAATGATCAATACCATCCTAAATTAAGATGGGGTGCCACATGGCTGATTTTTTCAGGTATACGTAGTTTCTTCGTAGGTGGCTTTTGTAATAGGTACCTTTTTTCCGGAGGGGATGGATATTGAAATCTTCAGTGAAGCTGTTTAAAGCATACAAAATACGTTTAACGTCTGTGCTATTGTAATGCACAATGCCTATATAAAGGTTACATACGTTGCTGACTAAAATGAAAACAGCTGACCGAAATAGAATGTTTGATATCTAATAATCTAAATAGAGTTTCTTCTTACATGTTTCATTCTTGCAGGTGGAGAAAGTGATTGAAATGATTTAGCCAGCATCACCATTTATTGTACTAATGTTCTCACAGCTCTTAATCATGGATTAAAAGGTAATTTTACTTTATTATAATTGAGCCGCCTCATGGGAAAACCTACAATCTGCATAGGCGAAAACAAAGGCACAGATCAGCTTCGCAGTAACTGCGAAGCTGATCAGCGCCTTTGTTTTCGCTACTCGAATAGTACAATTCCTCTACTTTCTAAATCCAAAATTTTCAGTCACTAGCTATCCTCTGTGATAGTACAGCCTGGTTTGTGTCGGACATGTTCGGAAACCACATTGTTGGTTTTCCCACGAGGCGGCTCATATGTTGGCCCATACATAATTTTCTTCAAATTGTATTGTTATTTTTGCGATAACAAGGAACCTGCAAAATTAATAAAATAACCATTTCTCTTTTCATTTACATTTACGATAAGCAGACAAACCTTTCATAAAAATATATATATATATATCATCATAATGAACATCACTTGTTTTAACACCTGCTGTTTATAAGCTCAGCTGAGCCGAAGGCTCACAAGGTGAGCTCAATCCATGCTACGGCGTCCGTCGGCCGTCGTCGTCCGTCGGCGATCACAATTTAAAAGACTATCTCCTCTGAAACCGCTTGGTTGATCAACTTGAAATAATATGTGGAGCATAACAAAAGTTTGCTCACGGGATCTTGGTCACATGATCAAGATGGTCACCACACCCATATATGGTAAAACCCCTTCAAAGTCTTCTCCAGAATTGGTAGACCGATTTCAACGAAACTTGCAATGTTGCTTTAGCATCGAGAATTCCAGCCCATCATTTTTATTCAAGTGGTTATCGTGATATGACCTTGACCTATTTTACGGCAAGGCCAAATTTGGAAAGATGGACTTTTTATGGGAAAAGGCGAAAACAATGGTTATTTTGGAAACTATTGCAGCCTAAGTTGCTAGATGCAGACAACTCATGGAGTTATTGAAGGTATTTTATTAATTAAAGTCAATGCCATTTCTTGACTTTGACCTTGATAAAGTTAATTTAAATATCAAAATTAAGTTAATGGTTTTCTCAGAAATCAATGGGCCTATGAAAGTCAAATTCTATGTGAAGCATCCATGCTGAAGGGGGAAAATGTTGTGCGCGAAATCGGGGACGATTGCTCAACATGAACGCCATACTCACAAATGCTCAAAATGCTCAAACATCATCTTCAGAACGGTTGGGCCCATTTTCACGAAACTTTGTATGCAGTATATGGGACGCCAGCCCAATGTGGTTTGTTCGACTGGTGACCCTAGGATGACCTTGATCGATTTAACTGCAAGGTCAAATCCGGAAACATAGGCTTGTACATGGGATAAAGTGAAAACAATGTATATTTTGAGACCTGAAAGTTGCCAGAATCAGATAACTAATGAAGGTGTGAGATCAATTAAGATCAATGTCATTTCTTGATCTGGCCCTAAGGTCACTTAAATATCGAAATAAATAACTTGTTTTTCTCTGTAACCTCTCAGCATGTGACATTGTTTTGGAAGTCATCATGCATAGGTAGAATGATTTTTTTTGTGAACTTTGGGTTGCATGCTCAAAATGGCTTCCATGCTCACAAATGCTCAAAATTGCTCAAAACTCTTCTCCAGAACCGATGAGCCGATATTCCTGAAACTTGGTATCTAACATCAGGGACCTTACCACATCATAGTGTGTTCAAATGATGATCAAATGATGATCTTGGCCTATTTTACGGCAAGGTAAAAGTTTGAAATTTGGGCGTTTGCATATGGGTGAAAACAATGGAATTTCGGAAAGTATTGCCTTAAACTTGGCAGATGCAAACAACTAATGAAGTCAATAAAGGCACATGAGTATTCAAGGTCAATTTCATTCAGGCTTCAGGTGAGCATTCCCAGGACAAATTATCGTCTGCACCATAATCAGATAAAGCATTTTCTTAATTGATCTTTTTCCAAATTTCAGGTTACAAAATGCCTAAAAAAAGATGCAGTCACTTGACCCTGGGTCGAAAATATGTGCGCCCAAAGAAAAGTAAAGTAGAAACATCTGAAGTTACAGCAGACTGGAATACACCAATAGATATAGATATAGATGACACTAATAATGAATGCAAAGATGATGAAAATGAAGGTGGTGAAGTAATTGTTGATGAGTCTTCAGAGGAACAGCATGAAAAAGACATAATTGACCTGTATAAGGTGGCATTACGTCACATAAAGGAGGCTGGGAAGTTTTTATTTCTATGGCAATTTCTTAATCTCATTGCCAATGGAGCGGAGTGAAATTTACTTTCTTGGTCTAATCACATGTCTGTGAAATTTGCAGTTCAAATGATTTCATCAGAACCTTTGTTGTTGTTGAAGGCCCCTCCGTAAAAGTGTACGTATACTCAACCCCTCCATCGTAGAAGACGACGTAATTGATTTATATCAACATATTTTCAAAAGTGTGGGGCTTTAAACAAAAATAGTAATTCAAAGTATACAATAATACGTAGTCCAAATAGCACTTACCTCTTCATATGTGATTGCAAAATACCGGAAAACAATCTGGCCAAAATAATGACGTAGTCTGATTTCAACCCCACAATTTTCACGGGCTGATTTATACTGGCGCATATTTGCGTGCTGCACGAGGCATGACTGCGACATAATTTTTATACCAGAACGTGCAGTGTGATTTAACCGTTTGTATGCGCTATGTCGTTTGGATCAAAAATAGCAGAGAATGGGTTAAAAACGACATTTTTGTCGTAAAAATGAAAGTACCGTCTCTAAAATGGGTGTATTCTTTTCCCACCCGCTCATTATCGAACTATAGATTGGACTGCGTGGTAATGGAAAATATTTAACAGCATATAAATTATTAAGCTACGTAAGAAGAAGAGAAAAATTATTCATCTCTTTCCCAACGAGGTGGTCATCTGATTAGCTTCAACCGAAGACAAAGATGACCAGCAAACATAGAGACAGGAGAACAACTGTACCGCCTTTAACGGTTTGTAAAGAATTAACTGGAAATAAAAATAAAAAAGATCATTTAAGAGCAGTGAGCATATCATGAGAAAAGTGATGAACCATACCGCGGTTTCGGCTTCTCAAGTCTCTTCAGTGACCCTCTGAATTTGGCAACATGGAACCAAAGAGTATTACAGTAAATTTGTGAAGACTTCAATCGATATAGGGGACACCCTTTCATCGAGGGACTTCAGATCGATTCCCAGTTAAGTCTAGTTTGAACCGACCAAGTGCGTGTGCTGCCTCTGTGATATATGCAAGTGCTTAAATTTTCATCTGTTGCGACTGTTTCGGTAAAAGTACACACGACCAGGACACATTTTCTAGGAAAGAAATGTGACACTTTTCATGCTTTATGCGGTTTAAGTAAATAGCGGATGAGGGAAATATTCATTTCAGATCAATACGACATTGCAAACAACCATAATCACTATCTCAGTAAATATTTCAACAGCTGTTTAATTACATTAGAACTCCGAGTTCCGGATGATAATTGGGCCATTTCATGAGGAAAGTAAAAATAGAAGGTCCAGGAAATCCCAGTCAAAAGACATTAGCTGAGGAAAAAAGGACAGTACAAGACATTAAAATAGTTAACAACACGTGCGAACAGTAAGATGACTAGCTCTTTCCCAGCAAGGTAGCTATCCGGTTAGTATTTACCAAAAACAAAGACAGCGAATACAGCTGTGGTATAAATAGATAACATAAAGATAAATCACAGCAAAACTGTCTTGGAATGATCAGTAAGGAAATAAGTGTTCTGCTATCGCAAGGAAGAAAGGTCCAGATTGGTTTCTATTCTATTGCTGGGCGTCCAGTTTACAATTTGTTGTTCGCGCAATATTCTCCATACGATTATAGAGCCTAGTACCCTTCGGTCTTGATTTCAGAATACTTTATTCATTAACAGGAGAGTAGCAGAACAACGCCGTGAGACACGCTTCATATAAAAAGTAACACAGATAATTCTACTAATATAGTTCAAACTCGCCGAAGTCTCGTATATGAAATGACAATGGCTGAGTTCGGGTGGGGCTATATCCGCGGCTTTAGCCGTTGTTTCAATATTTGGTATTCTCCTCCGATTAAATCAGCCAATCAGCAAGGTGGTATAAAAACTAGTCGCGGAAATCCGAAGGAGAAATCTCGCCATTTGTATTGATTGGTCAATACTCTTCATCCGGGCATTTCATGGCTATAGCCGCGGAAGTGCTTCTCAGCGTGGTCGCGGCTATAGCTCGAGCCACAGACGTTCGGATGAAGCTTTAGACGGGGCTTTATCCACAAACGAACTCAGCCAATGAGTATAAGGTTCTCACTGTGTGCTTCGTTCACTTGTTTAGGACTTATGACTGCAAACTTGAACGCTTCTGTTTCAAATAGCATTTACTAGGCATTAACTCATGCTCACGACATATCATGTTGTATGGTTAAGTATCTGATTTAACCATCATTTGTATGCTTTTAATATGGGTTAATAATAATACGTATAGTGATATGTGTAAATCGAGAGAATGACAATTCTGATGTAGCAACACATAACATAAAATTCTTGACGAGAATTTAAGAGTCTTAAGAACTACGACAAGATGGCGGCATAGAGTTGAGAAGGTCCTTAGTTATTTAAGCAATAAGGCGTCATACTTACATTTAGATGTCACAAGTGGATAATTTAGCTCCGAAAAAAATAGGCATTAATATTCTTGTTAACACTTAGATATAATTGGACAAATAGAGTTCAAGTGGAAAATAAGAGTGTATAAGTGGGTTAAGTGATTGCATTTTATCAATCAAAATGTTGCTGAGCTTAAGATATACTTTAAAATACCAACTGGAGTTCTTTTAGAGTATCTATATACATGATAAAGATCTATCTCAGAAAAATATACTAGACATTAATCAAATCGGTCTAAGAATATATTAATTCTTGTTTCCGGACATTCATATTGTATCAAGGTCAAGAGCGAAATTAATCATCCAGATTATGAGTTATTCTCAGAATATTTCAATGAATCATGTGAATGGATAATGCCATGTATAAGTAGGCACTGTCATGAAATAACTTTTATGACCTCGTACATGCGCACGTTATACTTTTGCAGAAAATCGTGACGTCCGTGACTTCTTTTTTTCAGTTTTGATGCTTTGATTTTATTTGAAACTTATGTTAAATTCCTATGATTTCGCCAAAGGCTCATTTAATAAATTTCATAAAATAACCACTCTGGCAGTTGTCATTATCCCAATACTGCCAGCAAATGTAACTTAAGCCGACCTCAACAACATGATGTTCCTCCAAGAGTGGCTTACTGGTCTAAATATGCAACACTAACTAATATCACATGCTACTGAATTTAAACTTTACATATATATTTATAGCACACATAGTCGTTGCTAATCATGTGACCTTGCAACCTCACGGAATGACGAGGACCCAAACTAGACGATATCATCCGAATGGGAATGGCAATGTTGAAAGTTTAAATGGACATTGTTGACTCTTGGACTACCAGAAAACAGATTGGATTTTTTCTTTTTTTGTCTCTTAAAATGTCAGTAAGCGGAACAATGTATATGATCTCTCATAAATACGAAGCAATGGTTACATTTTATATTACATCTGACGAAATATACAGGGAAATATGATTATAAACCTGATGAATTGAATTTTCGCTTATCCATACCGATCCAAGGCAGAACAAAAAATTAAAACAAAATCCAATTGCAATCTATAACAAACGCCGTGTAACATTCACAGATTAAAATATTGATCATTGTTCTAGGCAAATTGAACAGCTCAGGCTCTACTAATGAACCAAAATATTATTTGTTGTTATTTAGAAATATAATCGATTGTCGTAAACGTGATCTCGAAATCATTCGTCGGTTTATTCGTGAGGGCATATTATTGCATACGTAGCCTTATAAAGAAAAAAGAAAGAAAAAAAAAAGTAATATAAAAAGATCGAATCATTTTAGGTTATTCATGCCGTTACCAATATGCCAACAACAATGATGGTTAATACTCCATATAACAAGGAAAACGGATCATTTGTGATCAAGGACATATAAGACCCCGCCCATAGGTGGGTCATTTGATGACTCCACGCAAAGTTAGTATGAGAATGAGCATGGTCACTGGAGTACATGTTAACCCTGAGAGCCTGCCAACGAAATGTGGTTAGGTCGAAATATAAGACTTAGTTATTTACTTCGGTGGTAGTGTATTTTAGCACAAAGAAATGGATCCTGACTAAATATGTTTGACTGGTCACGATTCGAGGAAATTCAGAAACGAAAAGTGTATTATTTCATTAACGATTTTATTAAGGTTTAGTTTCAACCTAACTTGTTTTATTTAAATGACCTCAATTAAATGTAAATACAATCTTAATTCTGAAAACTTAATCAAAATGAAACATTTTTCCAAAGCCACAAAGACAATACAAAAAAAAAAAAACGTCACCTTTAAGATGATCTTGGAAAATCACGCGAGGTCATTGGAAACATTTATGATCGACATAGACTCGATAATTTATCACCTCAAAATGCATTTTATTACCATAAAATGCGTCGATGACGTACACTTTGTCTGAGAGTCATTCAAATGCTTTTAGTGTATATAAGTCAAGGTAAAGTTAAAACTCAAAACGTCTGGAAGTTTAAGGACACACTTGCCTCCCGCTAAATTATTGATGGTAGTCAACTCTCAGTTTTGAAAAAAAAAAGAACAAAAAATAGTGTTATTGACGTCGGTAGGTGGAAACTTCTGATATGTTTTGGGCCATTGTAATTGTCATTGATAAATAATATTGTGGTTTCGTAGTTTTGGTAGACAATTTGGTCGTGTTTTAAATAGAATCTTTTTACCTTGACATCCATATTTTACAATAATTGGAAATAGATAAGCTGTGGTAGAAGATGATACAAAAACGATGGTTGGTTGGGAATATGGGCCCCCGCCCATTGGAGCCTAAAGAAATAAATAAGTTGCTTGTGCTTCCAGGCAAAGCTTATACGCCATTGATTGACCATCTGTTTACTGATTAACCGCTTAGGTCCGAGCCTGCCCAGAAAAGAAGTTTCAAGTCCAAGCATTCACTTATTAGCATTGTGGCTTACTTTGGTGATAATATGGATGTCATGACACGCCTATTCTTGGTAAAAGTCCCATAAAATGGAGGCAACGCCCCGACATGACAGGGATGTTAAGCGTCAATTTAAACAAAAAGACAACAGGTACAAATTGAAACTAAAGGTAAATAAAAATGATAGTATTGCCTGGAAAATGGTACAAATATTTTAGTGTTCTTTTCTAATTGTTTGTAACTGTGTGATATCGATAATTATAACATCATTATAATGTGTAATAACAAACCGAATAAATATTTCAACAGCTGCTTAATTACATATACTAAACTGTTACTAATTGCTTTCCAATAAAATGGCTGTCAGTTCATTTTCATATAATACTACTAGAGAGATATATCAATATAGCAGGTGCCCTGTCTAGGTATTGTATAGTATCCACTTTCACCCAATATGTGGACACACGTTCCGGCTACGATCTCGGGGTCGTGATGTACTAGAATCGTTAAAATGTTGGTGGTTACCGACAGGATCCAGAGTAAGACTAGAAATTCTAGATTAGGATTTGCTGCAATTGCGGTAAAATCCCAAACAAAACAATTCAAATCTTTGTTAGCTTGACACTGTCGGTAAGCACACAATCTGTTAACCATATATCGACTTCAAAAGCAAATACGCTGTTAATTTTGTTGAAAAAAAATGTGAGAAAAAAATCCTTTGCATTGAGAATTCTTTGCAATGTAAAAGATTCTCACATTTTTTTTCAACAAAAAATAACAACGTAATATTTCCTTTTAAAATTTTAATGAGCTGTTAACTAACGCCATCGATAATTTTGAAAAATTGGCCCCAGGTAAAGAAAATATTAAGCTACGTAAGGAGAAAATAAAAATGAAGCAGCTCTTTTCCAGCGAGATGGTCATCTGGCTAATTTAAGGATGTTCGCTGCCAATGAAAAAGTATTCAAACTTTTTTTCTAACCACTCTTTTTTGATTCCAAAATACAACACAAGACATTTGAAAACAAAATAGATATAGGGTAGTGTGCATTTTTTTCAAGCTACAGGCCTCTGAATGAGACCTCTGAGCACCATGTTTTAAATTTGGTAAAATTAATTTAATTTATAATTCTTTGAAACATACCTGTCTTGAACAAAAATACACCTAAAATGCTTTCAAAAGTCATAATATTTACGTAGCGCAGGCAATTTTGGACCAAAAGCATAGAAAAAAATGCAACTTTGAGTGGATGAGAAAATTTTACGATTCTTTTTCTAACCCTACCCCCATACATGAAAAGTCGGAAAAAATCAATATTTTGAAATGTACCAAACCCATATTTGTTGATTCAAACGTTTTCTTGTATTTTCACACAACATAGAACTTGGTAATATTAGTCGGATAAAAGAAAGAAATATATAGGGTAGTGAGCATATAAGAGAGAACCAACAACTTGAAAATCGCAATGTTCGGCCTTTTTTCGGCTGTTTTGTTTCTAAAAGCCCATTTCATAAAACCACCTTAAATTTTAAAACCAGCACACCAAAGACACAAAGAATGACTTAGAACACCATGTACACATATACTGCTGCTAAAATAAACATGGAACTAGTGCAATTAATTTGAAGATGTCTAATATTCAAGTTTAATCTACCCTACCCCCTAAATTTTACTGACAACTAAAATATTCTGAAAAGTTGCAGAAAATGGGGTGAAAAAATGAAGTTTCTTAGATTGACAATTTTCATGGCTCATTCAATGCATATTATCAATATGTATCCAAATATAAAATATTAGGAAAATATCTACAACCGTTTACGAGATATTCAAGAAAAGAAAAACCGGAAGTTCCGAAATGTCAAATGTTAGCAGCGAACATCCTTAAACAAAACACAGAGATGGGAGAACAAACAGGCAACATAAACATAAAACAGAACCGCCTCAATAAACGGTTGGTTAGCAATTAAATGGAAGACTTCAATCGATTTCGGGGACACCCTGTCCTCGAGGGACTTCAGATCGATTCTCAATTTAGTCTGGTTGGAACCGACCAAGTGTGTGTTGTATATCCTCTGTGATATACAAAAGTGCTTAAAGTTTCATCAGTTGCCATTGGTTCTGTAAAGTACACGTGACTAGGACACATTTTCTAGGAAAGAAATGTGACACTTTTCATGCTTTATGCGGTTTAAGTAAATAGCGGATGTGGGAAATATTCATTTCTGATCAATACGACAATGCAAACAACCATAATCACTATCTCAGTAAATATTTCAACAGCTGTTTAATTACATTATCCTTCTGAGCTGCTTATAATTGGGCCATATAACGAGGAAAGTAAGCATAGGTCCAGGAAATCCCTATCAAAAGACATCAGGTGGGAACCAAACGACAATACAAGACAAATAGTTTAACAACACGCACGAAGAGTAAGAATATCTCATTCCCACTGTCACCATTAACCATCAGGAAAACATGCCCGTGAAATGTATACCCACTTAAACACCACTTTTACATAACAAAACTGGGATTTGCAGGGGTATACTTATTTTTCTTATTTTTGCTCCAAAACATAGATTGTGGGTACTCGTTAGAACCGCCTCTATCCGAGGCGGTTCTTACATGTACCCACAATCTATGTTTTCGATCAAAAATATGAAAAATGGGTATACCCCGGCATACACCAGTATTGCTATACAGTATAAAAGTGGGGTCCAAGGGGATATACATGACACGGACATGTATTCCTGTTGGTATAGCTGAATATTCGAAATGAGGATCAATTCCCGAGCCGCATCTTTCCGAATCGAACGTGCTTACTATCTTCGTCCAGTCAACGATATTTTGTTCGCGTTCGCGTAATACATCAGGAAAACATGTCCGTGCAATGAATACCCCCTTAAACCCCACGTTTATAAGTAAAACTTGGGTATGCAGGGGTATACCTATTTTTCTTATTTTTGCTCCAAAACATAGATTGTGGGTATTCGTTAGAACCGCCTCGTCGAGGCGGTTCTAACGTGTACCCACAATCTATGTTTTGAGTAAAAATAAGAAAAATATCAACAATTTTCTACTGAAAATTTTCAATTTTTACAACTTCAAAAAAATCTATTTTTTACAAGGGCATGTTTTCGTAATATGCCATAAAATGCTTGACGAGAATTTAAGCGGCTTTAGAACTACGACAAGATGGCGGCATGAAGTTGAGTAAGTCCTTAAGTTATTTAAGCAATAAGACGTCATACTTTCATTTAAATGTCAAAAGTAGTTCTAAAAAATACGTATGTAGACCTATATAATTATGTTCTTGCTAAAATTAAGATATGTTAACATACTGTTCTCAAGTGGAAATTAAGAGTGTATAAGTTGGCTAAGTGATTGCTTTTAATCAAAATGTTGCTGCGCTTAAGAAATACTCCAAAATACCGATAGAAGTTCTGTTGAGAGTATTTTTTTTTCTCAGAAAATATACTAGACATTAATCAAATCGGCCTAAGAATATATTAATTCTTGTTTCCGGACATTCATATTGTATCAAGGTCAAGAGCAAAATTCATCATCCAGACTATGAGTTATTTCAAGAATATTTCAATGACTCGTATGACGTCACTGTTTTGAATGGATGATGCCATGTATGAATGGATAAAATCATGAACTGAAATAAACTGTATGACCTCGCACATGAAGCCCCTATCTCACTGGAATGTGGCAACTGGAGACTATTAAGCAACTAGTTCACGACAAGTTCGCAACTATTTCGCGACAAAGATTAACAATATAAATGCAAAATTCATGTTGCAGTCTCATGGATGGATATTTATGCGTCAATTTTGCGAATTTCGGCCAAATTTTTCAAACATATCTCACGACTGCCGCGCGATAGTCGCAGGATACTCGTACTACTGTCGCGAGACATTCGTCTCTTACGACGTTCTCACGAATGCAGCTTAGTTTCATTTTCACTTGTACGACAGTCAAGACTCACGACATTACGAACGTCGCTTAGGTTTATTTTTCGCCAGATAGTTACGAGTTGTTTGCATGTTTTCTCAAAACTGTCACTCGACTGTCGTTCGACATTCGTACGAGTGTCGCAAAACTGTCGCATTGTTAATTCGCCAGAATTTCGCGGCGAAAGGTTCGAGACACTCGCACGAACCGCGTACGACTGTCGTTTGACAGTCGCGCGACAGTCTTGTGACGGGTTCACGAATATATTTGACGAAAAAAAAAATGCATACAATTTTCAAATGTGTTTAAAATATTCGCGACTAGTTCGCGATACATTAAAATTATCGTGACACTCGTGTGAAACTTGCACGAGTGTCATGCGAAAGTTCCGAGACTAAGTTCGCTAAACAGTCGCGAGGAATTCGCATGCCATTGAGGTACTAGCTGTAGACTCCATGATGACGTCCGTGAAAAAAGGGATATATTTTTTAGTTTTGATGGTTTTGTTTTATCTAACGCTCACGTTTTCCTATGAACTTTGTTAAACTCGTCGAAGGCTCTTTTAATAAATTTCATGTAAATTATCCACTGGTGAAATATTTAAGATTTAAGGATTGAAATTCAGATTGTAGCTTTCACTTGGTGGTGAAAAACCTTATGCTGTTAATGTCTGTGGACCCGACAGACTCGTTTTGACCTCAAACGACTCCAAACCACTAAAAAACCACCCGGTCGGTTAACAACTTCAATCATTTTGACACTTCCAGTACCATACATATATGTGGTCTCTGGATCACGCGACTTAATGTTTTTCATCGGGAAATGAAAAACGTTTAGAAAGACGCTTTCATCTCAGGCGATTGCACTGACGTGTAATAATTTAAGCATGTTTGTTGCTTACGTGCTATGTTTTGTCTGTAACTAAAAAATATCTCTCAATTTGTCAACGATAAACAGTTGTTTCCCACCCTATGGGAAATTTGCTGAACGACAAACACTGTGTGAGGCAATAACATACGCAAAGTGCGTTCATGGGCTAGCTGATTTAAAGATATAAGAATGTGTAACAACAATTTGTTGAAGAAATGATAAGCATAGAACAGACAGTTTATTATTCTAAAATGTGTCTATGACGTAGCTAGTCTGATGCTCTTTGCTGAAAGGCTTTTAATAACGCTTGAAATGCCAGTACTTGATACAAAATGAACATCGATTGCAAGAGAAAAATGTCTCTACGGTCATATGAACATGGAATGCAAAGATCAACAGAATGGGTTCCTGCACTCCGATCTACGTTCACGGGTTCCCTAGTGACTGTGTAGCTTCATGTAGCTTCTATTGCTGAACAGTCCGGTCAGGTTTACGTTGAATATTACTAGAAAATCCAGTGGTAGAATTTCTTAAAATCGTATTCGAAAAGAGAGCAATTCATTTAAGGATGTTCGCTGCTAACATTTGACATTTCGGAACTTCCGGTTTTTCTTTTCTTGAATATCTCGTAAACGGTTGCAGATATTTTCCTAATATTTTATATTTGAATACATATTGATAATATGCACTGAATGAGCCATGAAAATTGTCAATCTAAGAAACTTCATTTTTTCACCCCATTTTCTGCAACTTTTCAGAAAATTTTAGTTGTCAGTAAAATTTAGGGGGTAGGGTAGATTAAACTTGAATATTACACATCTTCAAATTAATTGCACAAGTTCGATGTTTATTTTAGCAGCAGTATATGTGTACATGGTCTTCTACGTCATTCTTTGTGTCTCTGGTGTGCTGGTTTTAAAATTTAAGGTGGTTTTATGAAATGGGCTTTTAGAAATAAAACAGCCGAAAAAAGGCTGAAAATGGCGATTTTCAAGTTGTTGGTTCTCTCTTATATGCTCACTACCCTATATTTTTCTTTCTTTTATTCGAACAATATTACCAAGTTCTATGTTGTGTGAAAATACAAGAAAAAGTTTGAATCAGCAAATATGGGTTTGGTACATTTCAAAATATTCATTTTTTCCGACTTTTCAAGTATGGGGGTAGGGTTGGAAAAGGAATCGTAAAATTTTGTCATCCACTCCAAGTTGCAAATTTTTCTATGCTTTTGGTCCCAAATTGTCTGCGCTGTGTAAATATTATGACTTTTGAAAGCATTCTAGGTGTATTTTTGTTCAAGACAGGTATGTTTAAAAGAATTAAAAATTAAATTTTATTTTTACCAGATTTAAAACATGGTGCTCAGAGGTCTCATTCAGAGGCCTGTAGCTTGAAAAAATGCACACTACCCTATATTTATTTTGTTTTCAAATGTCTTGTGTTGTATTTTGGAATCAAAAAAGAGTGGTTAGAAAAAAAGTTTGAATACTTTTTCATTGGCAGCGAACATCCTTAAAGCAAGAACATGTTCTTTGAAATGGATAGACAGTAAATGAATATAATTTCCGACTAAATATAAATTATAAATAGATCTTCCGCGCACTGTATGAGTATGCCCTTTTATGTGGGTTTTATAGCAGTAAACACGTTTCCCGGAGGGCACATGACGTCAAAATGACGTCAAATCAACGTCGATGCGACGTCATTTTGAAGTCATGTGCCTGCTGGGTTCTAACACCAGAGCAAAAGGTGGGGTAGAACGTTAAGCTCCATAATAAATTCTTCATTCTGTTCTGACGCTCCTTTCGAAAACTAAAAGAGTAACTCAAAACTTCTCATCAGAATGAGTGAGTATATGACTATAGGGATCAACCATGGTTTTCAGTGTTCAAACATGTGATGGATCACGAGGGAAGGTGTTTGAGCACAAGGCCGCAGGCCGCGTGTTCAAACACCTTCCTCGTGATCCATCGATCATCCACCTTCCTCGTGATCCATCGATCATCCTAAGTTTATTCTTGCATTTTCACTCTAACCCACTTAAAATCTTTTGAAAATAACAGTAACAACGTAAAAACGCACCGAAAACCGCGGAGCTTCTTCAACGTCGGCCATTTTGTTTCTATGAAATACATGACGTCACGTCACTTTGACCAATGACGTCGGCCAAAACCCATGTTCAAACGGCACGTGAATGTCATGAATTGAACATGGGTTTTGCGGTTTGAACACGGCTTTCGACCAATCAAAAACGGCTTCAAACAGCTATGTGCATAGATATCTATGCAAGAAAGTGTATTCAAATCAGTTTGTTATGCAGAGCAAATATCATTTCATGGTCATTTCATATGACGTTAATGGAACGAGCCTTTGGTGAGTTTATGTAATTTCATATAAAATGGTCACGAGATTCGTTTGATCATATGACTTAAAAATGGATTCAATCAAAGCCTTCCAAGTGGACATATTTTAACGCAAATTTACATTGACATTACAGACGACGTTAAGTCTAAATACACGTGTGGTTATTATATTTGGTGAATACCAAATATAAGTGTATTTCATCGAGTGAGTCGAAAACATCAAAATTTTCACGAGTGCGTAGCACGAGTGAAAATTTAGATGTTTCCAAGTCACGAGATGAAATATATTTGGTGGTGTGAAGGTTGTTTTTCCCGATAGTGGAAAAACGAAGTTAACTCCGATTATGAGCCCAAAATTATTTTTATTCTTTTTACTTTTAATATACGATACGTTTTACAGCGATAACGTCAATAATTAGCAACCTTAGCAACCACGTGTTTAACGTTACGTACGTTACAAAACGAGATTTACATTACGACAATAGAGTCGTTGTTGTTAAATACTAAAGGTAGAATGTCCTCTTTATCATTTTCCCCTCCTCAAAATGTGATTCATTTTGAAACATAATATTATATAGTTGACGAAATGTTCTTTAAGCGTCACAAAGTTAAACCATTTTTACGCGCACCTGCTTTAAATTGACTGCATTTCTTACCAAATTAATTAAACTACGTTAACTTTATAAAAACACATATAATGATTTCTTAGTAACTGATCATAAAATATCTTAGACTGAATTGAGCAGGTAATTGTCCATTTAGTTCAGTTCCAACGGACACAGTTTGGTCACTGGTCTTATTAAAGTTCCTTGTCCAACGGAGTTTCACCACACGCACGTGTCCGTCTTGCCCAGGAAAGACTTCCAGTACCCGTCCGAGTGGCCAGTTTCCCCTGGATGTGTCCGGTGATATCACCAACATGACGTCTCCGATTTGAACGTCGCGGTGTGACTTGATCCATTTTCGTCTCGCGTTCAGTCCCGGTAGCCATTCTCGCATCCATCGACTCCAAAAATGACGCATCAGTTCCTGAATACGGCGCCATCGTTTCCTAGGGTTGAAATCAGTTGCATCACAAGAGGTTGGTGCAAACTGACCTCCAACTTGTCCATGAAGAAAATGATTTGGGGTCAGAGGGACGTCGTCAGCTGGGTTAGCCGATTGGTACGTCAGCGGCCTCGAGTTAATTAACGCCTCTGCTCCGATCATTGCTGTTGTTAATTCTTCGTCATTTATGTCGGCTTTTCCAAGGATAGCTTGTATGGCTCTCTTTGCTGATTTTATCATGGTTTCATGGATGCCACCAAAGTGTGGTGCCAGTGGTGGGTTGAAATGCCATACGACTCCTCTGTTAGCTGTCGACAACGTTATTTTGTCTTCATCAAGTTCATTCACCAATGACTTCAATTCTGCATCCGCCCCTTTGAAGTTAGTCCCATTGTCCGAGAACATTTCTTCTGGCAATCCTCTGCGACTAGCCATCCTGTAAAACGCATTTAGGAATGAATCCGTATCCAAACCGTATGCCATCTCCAAATGAACAGCCCGCGTCGCTAAACAAGTGAATAGGCAGAGGTACCTCTTCTGGCGTCGTTTACCACGTCCTTGAATTGTTGTAAATGGACCCGCGAAATCAACTGCTGATTTGGTAAATGCTCGCATTGATGACTGCAATCTCGATATTGGTAAAGGGGCCATTATCTGCGAGCAAGGTTTCGTCTTCCGTCTGCGGCAAACTGCACATTCACTTTCCCATTCACGGATCTCTTCGCGACCTGAAGGTATCCAGTATCGGGTGGACAATGCGGCGAGTGTTTGGTTAGTTCCTGTAGCATGGTTTCCTCTCTCATGGTATTCTTTCACAATCAACTTGGTAATCCAGCTTCTACGTGGAAGAAGAATGGGATATCGTACGTCGTAAGGCAGAAATTCGGCATGCTTCAGACGACCATCAGATCGCATCAGTCCGTCTTCATCGATTCTTGGTCTAAGTCCCAACAACTTGCTGTTTGCAGACAAAGGTTTTCCTCGAGACAGAGCCTTCCACTCCTCCGTAAACTCTGTAACCTGGGCATGATGAATAATCTGAACTTCTGCTCGCTGTAGTTCATCACTCATTATTTCTCCAAATATTCTAGATTTCTTTTGCTTTTGGCAGTTGTCGGTAAACCGATTTATCCATGCCAAAATTCGTTTTAAGCGCAACAGGCTTGAGTAGTTTTGTGGTTTCACTGGAAAGTTCTCTTCATTATCGGTCACAATGACAAATGTAGACTCCAATCGATCCTCTGAAGTCATCGATGGCATGGTCGTAGCATTCTGTAATCTGCTTGGGCGTTTCATTTCGCTATACCCAGTGTGTGTATCTTTCATAACTCTCAACGGCCAAGCATCTTCCGGCTTTTTCAAAAACTCTGGTCCTGTCCACCATTTCTGGTCAGATTGTAGATCAACTGCGTGGACACCCCTGCTGAGAAGATCGGCTGGATTTAAACCAGTTGGTACGTACCGCCACTGATCTGGGTTAGAACTGGTCTGTATTTCACCCACCCTGTTTGCAACAAATGGCTTGAAGTCTCGACTGCGTCCACGTATCCACCAAAGTACATTTTGGCTGTCCGACCAGAAGACCGAATGACTCATTTGAAGTTTAAGGACTGTCGCTATCCTCGTCGAAAGCCGTACCCCTATTACTGCACCCATAAGTTCTAGACGTGGTATGCTAGTTGATGTGTTCGGTGCGACCCTAGTCTTAGCAGCCACTATGTTTGTGGAAATAGTTCCATCCTGGTACACGCACCTGGCATAGACAACCGCTCCATATGCTGCTTCCGAGGCGTCAACAAACGTATGCAAAGACACATGGCCTCCCTGTTTCTCATCCAAGAGCAGACATCTAGGTATTTGTATTTGCCTCAGGTCTGGCAACTCACTAAACCATGCTCTTGTTGAGCAGATTAACGGCTGAGGCAAGTCTTCATCCCAGTCGAGTCCGGCCATCCACATTTCTTGCAGCAGTATTTTTGCCCTGATGGTAAATGGGGCCAAAAATCCTATAGGATCAAACAAACTGGCGATCTTTTTCAAAAACAGTCGCTTCGTGTACTTCATTACATCGTCCGGTGTGTTCTCCTTGAACGTGAAGACATCCTGGTCAGCGAGCCACCAGACTCCCAATGCTTTTGCGATCGGCAAATACTCTGTATCAAGGTCAACTTCCGCTTTGCGATCGTGCAGTGGGATTGCCTGTAATACTTTGGAAGAATTAGACAACCATTTTCTCGCGTGCATGCCGGCTTTTGTTAAAAGTTCCGACAGTTGTCTGTGTAGCTCTACTCCTTGATCTTCATTCATTACCGAATCCATGGAGTCGTCCATATATGTAGATCTCAAAATTGTCTCAGCGGCCATAGGAAATTCCGTCATATTTTGTCTAGCATGATGCTGCAACACAAACTGGGCTTGGAATGGAGACGAGTTTACTCCAAAAACGACCCGATCAAATTGGTAGGTATCTGGTTGGCAGTCTCGATCTATTCCCCTCCATAGGAATCGATGGAACGGTTGATCCTTGTGTGCTATGCCGATTCTTAAATACATCTCTGCAATATCGCATACTATCGCAACTGGTTGCCGTCTAAAACGCAGGAGCACGTCGAAAAGATCTTGTTGTAGCTTTGGGCCTTGGAAGATAATGTCATTGAGCGACTGACCTTCATACCTCGCTGATGCATCGAAGACAATTCTTACTTTCGTAGTATCCTTGTCAGGCCTCAGTACTGGGAAATGTGGTAGGTACCACTGTGGCGTCGACTGTTCTGGCTCTTGAACTTTTGTGACGTAACCCTTCTCTATGTACTGATCGATGCATTGGCTATATGCTTGTGCAACGTCTACAGACTTTTTTAAGCGTTTCTCTGTGTTTTCGAGTCTTCGAAGAGCCATATCATAATTATTGGGTAATGTAGTGTTAGTTGTCTTCCATGGCACACCAACTCTATACATATGGTTCTCATATGACAATGAATTTTCTACCATTTTCAGAGCCAACTGCTCTTCAATCCGAACTATCGGTACATTGTGTGATGACTGTACATCCTCAATCTCCCAAAATTGTTTCAACGTCGAATTTATCTTCTCTATTTCAGACTCATGATTTGCAAAGTACGTATAGGCAAAATTTGTATGACATACCTCTGGATATTCTCTACAGGGATTCCCAATACACGTCCAGCCTAGTGGTGTAAGCCTGGCTATTGGTTCGCCTGGTTTGCCCCTTACTTCTCGAATGGCATAAATGAGATCAGCACAATCTAGTCCAATCAGCATGTCGACAACGGGCCTTGTTGTCGTCCCTGGGAAATCAATATTCAACAGATGTGGCCATTGTAGTTTGTACTTGTTCCAATCTACTACCGGCATATTACCCGTGACTCGTTTGACCGTGCATGCTTCAATCCTGGCGCTTACGTCACCTGCTTAACTCATCACTTCCATGTTGACTGGTTTGGTCTGAAAAGTCTCTATCTGTCCGTTAAGCACATTCACCGTCATCTTTTCAGTCTTTCCATGCAGTCCTAATTCTGCGGCGACGTCAGCGTTAACGTAAGATTTGGTGCTGGCATCGTCCAGCAAGGCGTTGATTTTTAAGGAGCGCTCCCCATTTTTTACAATGACTGGAACAGTTCGTAGTGCCATAAAGATTGACCTATTAGTGTTTTGTGTCACCATTGTCATCTGTTCCTTCCCCTCCGTGACGGAATTATGCGAGCCTACATGGATAGAACGTTGTCCGTGATTCGGTTCGGTTGCATCAGTCTCATTTGGTGCGGTATCGCTCGACGGCATAACTTCTGTTATTCCCAACCTACGGTCATCTTGGTGGAGTAGCTTATGGTGCAGTTGTCGACAAGCGTTAATCCCACACTGACGACTTCTTGGGCAAAGTTTACCGTAATGTGAATCGCCCAAGCAGCGGTAACAAAGCTGAAACAATTTTGCGATGTTCCAACGCTCCGGAACACTCTTTTGTATAAAGTCATTACATGACCAAATTCGGTGCGGTTTGTCACATACCTGACAGGTAGAAGTTGTGCGGCTATGGTAGGTGCCAGTATCGCCAAATAGTGTACGCTGGTTTCGGTATTTAAATTCTGGTCGATTTGATTGGTTGTTTCTGTCGTCACCGGCGAAACCCCGAACTGTTTCAGACGCTATAGTCTGAAACTCAGACTCTTGGATGATCCAGGTTCGTAAGGTAAGTACTGACTCTGTGTGACCATTTTCGTATATCCAGCGGTGATAGCGTGATAACATGCATTCTGGGAGTTTTCTTTGGAGTTTCGTATATAATGACCCGGCTCCGAGTTCGTGATACTGGCCTGCTTCTTGAAGATTTATCATTGCCACATCCAGTAAATCGGCAAACTGTTCAAGGTCTCTGGCGTTTCCAATACGTATTTGCTGAAAGCGCTCTAGTTCATCCAGGTATATAGCTATTTGGCGGCGTTTTCCTCCGAATTTTCTCTCCAGCCGTTCCTTTGCTGCATCATAAGCCATTGCCGAGTGCCCAAGGTTTTCGATGGACTTGAGCGCCTCGCCCGAGAGGTACTGTCTCAGTTGCAGTAGTTTGTATTCTGGTGTGGCGGGCGCGCTGTCTATACACGCTTGAAAGGCAGCCTTCCAATTTGGATAACTTCTCTTGTCACCTGAGAACACAGGTATCTGTACACGTTTGAGTTGCCGCCAAAGGTCTTGTCCTACAGAAGGCATCTCATGGTCAAGTGATGCAGATGCTGTGTTGTTAGGTACGCGGTCTGGTTGAAATGATGCAGCTGCCATATTTAAGCTGGATGGTTTAGCACAGTGTTTCAAAATAGAGCTTCTGTATTCAGGATCCTGGCATTGTCTTCCCGGTAAATCGTTGGACCCATGATGTTCAGGATTCGGTATCTCGTGACACTTTGACGGTGTTTGTAGTTCCATATTTAACCTACATAGACTGGATGCGGGACTGCGCTGTGTTGTTGCTTCACCTTTTAGTGTCTGTGGTAACACGGAATTTTTACAGGTATCTAGCATTAAAGTGGGTCGAGTTACCTCAATGTCGGTCCGTGGTGCCCAAATTAGACTGGCTTCTTTTCTATCGGTCTCTGATTGATCGTCCGAAATGTTCATTCTCTGGAGAAGATCGATAGAGAGTATCCCCGATGATACACTGGCATTATCGTCATGTTGCGAGTCCAAATATTCGCGTTTGCGTTCGTGTGCTGCATGAAACTCTTCGTCAATCTTTTCCATCTCGCCGACAATTGTTTGACTTTTTTGGAGTTCATTATTATCCACGTAGAAATCAGAAAAGTTAGATAATACCTCCATTACAATATCCATGCAACTGTCCATTCTCTTGCAAGCTTCGTGTATTTCACGCCGGCTTGGCGTTTCCTCGTGCGCTATCAGCGACAACAGTTTGTTTTTTGAGCGTGTAAAATTCGATTTCGCTCGACATTTGTCCTTTTTAAACTCATTCTCCAATCTGACGACGTCAACTATGTGCCTCCGATTATTCTCGATGTCGATCCTATCCTCCGATGTTGCCATTTCTTCCGATTACTCGATGATAAACCTCGCTCTGCTACCAAATGGTGTGAAGGTTGTTTTTCCCGATAGTGGAAAAACGAAGTTAACTCCGATTATGAGCCCAAAATTATTTTTATTCTTTTTACTTTTAATATACGATACGTTTTACAGCGATAACGTCAATAATTAGCAACCTTAGCAACCACGTGTTTAACGTTACGTACGTTACAAAACGAGATTTACATTACGACAATAGAGTCGTTGTTGTTAAATACTAAAGGTAGAATGTCCTCTTTATCATTTGGTATTTACCGATAAAAAGTAAATTTTCTTTTTACTTTATACGATACACGGGCATTTTCCTATTCACAAAGCAGGCGGTGAAAATGCAAAATCCAAAAATGTTTGAAAACACAAATAATTTTGGTACCCCTTTGTTCCTAACGTTCTAACTAAGAAAATGAATACACACACTTTATGTTTTCGTTCGTAAATAACGGAGTTATAGGCATTTGAATTTCTGAAGTGAGGCACATTTAATGACGTCAAGTAAATGGAAACGTCAGAAGTAATCTAAAATCCACAGTGATAATATCGGCTGATATTAATCACTAGTGAAAATATCAATATCAATTCTGCAGTGAAAATATCACTTTTATCCATTTTTGATATACATTAATTTCACTGCTAAGTATAAAATAAATGTAGATGATGCACTGGCACAAGGAATAAGAGTTTCAGATCAACCAACACTAAAAGGGTACAAGTAGGCAAAGATCAGGAAAAGACGCAATCAGAAAAAAGATTCCCACTCCAAAAACCGAGGTGGGAAAAAACAAACTAACAATCAGGCACTTATACCATGAAACATATTGTAAGCCGAATGAACAGCTATTTTCCCAATAGGTGGCCACTCAGTTACCTTAACTTAACTAAAACTATGAAAACACACATAAGGCGCCAACAGCACAAAAAAGTTTTAAACACCAAGACATAAAACGAAAAGAACCACCACAGAAGTATCGCCTTGGAACGATCAGTGACACAAAGTTACTGGCGGGCTTAAACCGGTTTTACAGGCGCCTAACCTCACCCTCAGCTTCTGCAGTGGTTCATAACATTTAGTTAGTTCTTCGGTCCTCGTGGTGAATCTCTAACTAGTCAATGAATCATCAAGAACAAACAAATAAATCATAATAAACATCCTGATGAATCAAAAACCAGCACTCACAGATTGAGTAAGCTGCCCGACGATGGAGATCCCTGGGCGCCGAATAACATACTAACTCCGGAGCAAAAGAAAAACACCAGTTGGACCCCGGTGGGCCAAGCAACAGACAAGAAGCTCCGGCCCCAACCAACTAAAATGAATAGCTTTAAGTCGGGGCCATCATAGAGTCTGACAGTCAGTGCTATGTGACCAAGAATTGCAAACCGTAAATAAGAATCAAGAGAAACAATAGTGATTCTATTAAATGCAGCCATCCACAGCATAATATAGATTTCCTTAGAGTATAAATAACAACTAGCCAAATTATGCGAAAAGTCGTGTTTAATATTTTGGAAGGACTGATAACGATGGGCAGGCAACGCTAAGCAACAGCCGATTAGTAAGATCAGCTACCAGACTAGTGCGTGCAATGTTGAGTTATAATTCATTGTTTGTTGGTCAGTTGTATGCTGATAAATCACTCGCGCTACGCACTCTTGATTGCATCTTCTTAACAACATATATTCGAACAAGGAATCATTACCTGACACATATGTAACTGAAATCACGAACGGTGAACGTCAATATTATTTGAATTACGAAAACACGCCCATGCAATATACAGAGATTCTTTTTAATGTTGTAAAAAATGAAAATTTTCAATAGAAAAAATTTGATATTTTTCTTATTTTTACTCAAAACATAGATTGTGGATACACGTTAGAACCGCCTCGCTGAGGCGGTTCTAACGAGTACCCACAATCTATGTTTTGGAGCAAACATAAGAAACATAGGTATACCCCGGCAAACCACAGTTTTACTGTATAAAAGAGGGGTTTAAGGGGGTATTCACGGACATGTTTTCCTGATGGAAGTCACAGATTGTTTTCGGACTGCTTCTAAAATTTTCTTCACAGGAACCAAACTATACTGCCGCAAGGGCTAAAACTTACAGAAAATGACATGGGTATTGCGTGATTTCATAATGAAAAGATTTGGACGTTATAGCTTACCAAAGCGCCATTTTTTAAGCTAAAACATTATGTAAAACTCGTCAAAAAATATCACGCTTTGAGACTTGCCCCTCGTAGCCTTAACATCAAGTGGAAAACTGATCAAACTGAGCGTGTTACTATTTCAAACTGAACTAAATTGCTCAAATAAACACATAGGATATTGTTGCTTGTATTTATAGAAAAAAAAACTTTTACATTTGTACATAAAAACATGTTACTTTTTCTGTTTGCCAAGGTGTCTACGAACTTTCCTGACAAACCTCGTATACATAAAAAGTTTAATAGGTCAATACGATGGTGTTCTATCGAAAATAGGAACAGATTATCGGCAACAAATAACAAATTATGGATTGTACGTAAGCAGTTGATCATGTTTTATCTTTAAACAGCCAAAACGAGTTAAGTCATTGAATTCGGGCCAAAATTTGTCCCATAATTTTTTTGGCTTAGATTTTTGTGTTTTGCTATTTTTTCAACTACTTGGACCCTGCCTGATAAATTGTGATGTTTAAAAAATGTTAGCAACCCGAATTTTCAAATTTTATCGCTTCATGAACAACAAGACTAAATTCTAATGTGAACTACGTTACTGTGGTAGAGTATTTTTAAAAACGCAAAAAACTTGTGTAACGAGGTATGACACTTTCAAACTGTTTTAAACTAGCTTTTCACAATTGCCATTTTCTTGCTTAAAAACAAGTGTTATACGTTACACTTATTTCATAATTGCCTTCGCAGCGTAGTTTGAATGTTGGACTCAAAAGAAAATTTAAAAATAGTTGTTATTCTAAATATACAAACATCGGTTTGCTTATTTCCATCCACTTTTGAGAACTATTAAATAAATAAACTCGTTTTTATTTAGAATAAAGATTATAAATATCATAACTATACGTATTTGAGGCACTTGTAATACCGTTTTGCCATTTTCGTGCTGAAAAATGTAACATTAGCTTGGTAACGTAATTCACAATCCATTACCAATGTATTCTTTCCTGTGAGAAATCGTACATTTCTCTACCACCAATCTGCCTCAAATGTGCCACAGAAAGTAAATTTAACCTCTATTTGCACCTTAAATACAATTCATTGTATATGTCATTGTTGATTTTGTAGAAAGGACCCTTTCAAATGTACAATGTATAAAATAAGTAAAAAAACTTTATATTATTGTTATTCATTAACTTGTTGTAGTTCGCAAGACACCCAACAAATAAAGAATGAATCACCGCATACATATTCAAAAAGGTTTTATACAACAGGTTAAAGCTTTATTTTATAGAAAAAGTGCATTTTGTCCGAAAATGATGCCATAACACATTAAAGGTAACGTAATTCACACACAAAATATGTCACATGTTTTCGAAAGTAGTATGTTATAAGCATGATTTTCATGTCTCTTTTTCACATAAAGCTATCAAGAGGCATGCAAAGTACGTCAAAAGAACATATGGGATAAAAGATATCAACATAAGTGGACCAGGGCGTCAAATACAGCGTGCTTTTTCTAAAGTGTATATTGAAAAAGGACGATAAACACACATCTTTTGGATTATCTAGGTACCAGGTGACATCGATTAATGATAAAAACAATTAACCGAGACAACATATGTTTTATATCACTGAAAGTATGAATCATGTGATCCTATCATGGATCTAAAGCAGAATTATGTAAAAAGTGAATTACGTTACCTGCATGTGAATTACGTTACCTACACTCAATCACATTCAGATCATAGGCGGTATGCAAAACATAATATACGTTTTAACTTATGACTTTTGTTATTTATAAAGGACACCTTGCACATATTGCATTGATACGATGGCTATCTATATAATTTTCATAAAAGGGTGAGATGGTGTGCTCAGCAAATATAAATTAAGTCCATGTAGCTACGAAAAAGCAATACTTGTATGGTTGGAATTGATACCTACGAGCAGAAATAGACTTGGTTTAAACGAACAACGAACATAAATTCCAACGAGACATGAGAATTCAGAGTTATTTCTCTTAAAGTAAAATTGTAGTAACGTAATTCACAGTAACGTAATTCACAACTTTGAGCTTTATTCTTATTTTCTCCTATGTTTAGAACATCCCGTAAAGTTCTTTATCTATTTGCTACATAGTATGGTCAAAGTCCCTTCACTGCTGTCACATGGAATATTTCTACCTCTTAATTAGCAAATGATATGGGCAGGGTAACGTAGTTCACAAAACTGTGTTATTTTTCATCAGCTTTTGCTTTGACTTTATCTTAGACAAATGAACAATAGCAAGCCCATATTTGTATTTATTTTCCAAGCATGTATCTACTGTCTTGCCAAAACATGTAGCATGTAAGCTAAATATACGTTAAAAGTATTTTGTGAGAGACATTAAAGGCAGTAACGTAATTCACGAAAGAATCTGGGACATCAGTAATTGAGACATGAAAATTTTAATTTTTACTTCAGAACCAAAATCAAGGCGTAAAATAAAAGGTCTATGTATATGGCATTGACAAATGATAGAAAACCGCCAACCCCAACAATTTATTTTCAGTAATAAGTTCTGTAATAAGCTTACTGTGCTGATGGGACAGCATTTTTGCTGGATTTTATGGGCATGCCACGTGGAAAACGTCTTACAGAGTGACTGTAGACCACATTTCCTGTTTTTCTTTCACATGACTGTAGGGCTATGACCTTAACCTAGGTAAAACCGCTTCAAAGCACTTAATAACTACTTGTTTACTTGAAAATATATGGATGGGACACAAAAATCACCGAATTCAATGACTTAACTCGTTTTGGCTGCTAATCGTTTTGTTTGTCTACCTGTTGATTTTATGTTATCAACCTGTCTGTAAGTTAATTGTTATTATTCATTATGAAAACTTGCCCATGCAATATACAGAGAATTTTTTCACCTGTAAAAATTGAAAATTTCATTGGATTTTTAAAAATATTTTTCTTATTTTTGCTCAAAACATAGATTGTGGGTACACGTTAGAACCGTCTCGCCGAGGCGGTTCTAACGAGTACCCACAATCTATGTTTTGGAGCAAAAATAAGAAAAATAGCTATACCCCTGTATTCCCCATTTTTTATATATAAAAGTGGGGTTTAAGGGGGTATAAATTACACGGATATGTTTTCCTGATTATTACAACATACAACCAGTAAAAAGGGAATTATATCACGAACGATGTTTTGTTTTCCCCACTTTTCAGTAAGACCTGATAACGATGAGCGGGCGACGCTAAGTAACAAACCGACAAACAAGATCAGCTTTTTATACTAGTGTCGCGAATGAATAAAGCCAGCACCACAGATACCGAAACCCCCTTTTTGGAATAACATCTTTCTATTGCAAATGGATTTGTTTCTTCTAAAATTTATGATAAACGCGATGACTTTGATCTTGAATAGTAAATTTTCCGTTTTGGATGGTGACGTTCCGCGCCGTGCTTCTTATGGTGTATACATTTCGCAACATATCAGGTTTGCTAGAGTCTGCAATCATGTGGCGGACTTCAACGCGCAAAATAAATGTTTAGCAGCCAAACTTCTGCAGCAGTTCTATCGGTATCAAAAACTTCGAAAAACGTTTTCTAAATTTTATCCCAGACACTATGTCGAACAGATTTCCAAATTTAATGTTGGGCTAAAGACGCTTTTACGTGAAGGCCTTTCGGAACCAGAATTTTACAGTGACTTGGTTTACAAATTTAAGAAACTTATAGGAAGGAATGTTTTTCTTTTCAGTTCAGAAAAATCGTAACACATTACAGACGTATAGGTTATATCTTAAAATGTTATGCGACAATCTGCATGCTTAATTTTCAATTGATAACAATGCTGCCTTCGTTTAATTGCACGTCGGTGGGTCGGGTGTCAGACTCTATAAAGCTATTCACTCAAGTTGATTGGGGCCGGAGCTTCTTGTCTGGTACTTGGCTACCGGGGTTCAATTTGCTCCGGGTTCCAGTTAGTTATTCGGCGCCCAGGGATCTCCATCGTCGGGCAGCTTACTGAATCTGTGAGTCCTCGTTTTTTATTCATCATGGTGGTTATTATGATATATTTGTTTGTCCTTTGATTCATTTACAAGTTAGAGATTCATCATGGGGATCGAACAACTAACTAAATGTGAACCACTACATAGGAGTAGGGTGAGGTTAGGCGCCTTCAAAACCGATTTAACTCCCCCCCCCACTCCCCAGTAATTTTATATTACTGGTCGTTCCAAGGCGATACTTCTGTTGTGGTTCCATTTGTTTTATGTTTTGGCGTCGAAGTTTTGTGCTGTTTGAATCTTATGTACGTTTTCATATTTTTTTTAAGTTCGAGTAACTGAGTGGCCGCCTATTGGGAAATATCTGCTCACTCGGCTTGTGATATGCACTCTTAGTATAAGTACCTAATTGTCAATTTAATTTTTCCCACCTTGGTTTTTGGAGTGGGAATTTATTTCTGATTGCGCCTTTTCCTGATCATTGCCTACTTGTACCTTTTTCGTTCATCGTTTGCCGGTCAATTGTACACTGATAAATCATTCGCGCGTATTCCCATTTATTTTATCCAAAACTAGATTGTGGGTACTCGTGTAAGAACCACATCGCTGAGGCGATTCTAACTTGTACCCACAATCAACGTTGAATATCGAAACTTTTAAACGAAATATTTTTAAAGACAAAACACATCATGTGCACGTTGCCTCCATTCTCGCGAGATCAAACGATACCTCATCTTGATCTATTGCATTTGACGCTTTGAATTGTGTGATATAGCCGATTTTGGCTACAGACGACACACGAAGAAAGCTGGGGCATCCCGCAT
This sequence comes from Rugalucina vietnamica, assembly GCA_964017185.1. Taxonomy (NCBI): domain Eukaryota; kingdom Metazoa; phylum Mollusca; class Bivalvia; order Lucinida; family Lucinidae; genus Rugalucina; species Rugalucina vietnamica. The sequence continues at coordinate 13,051,952 of OZ024879.1, read as the reverse complement.
GAATTTCCCAGATCCCATTGGCCAACTGCGACAGGTCAGTGCGTGAAGCGCTACCTGTCAGCGACAATGCGTTGCCTCGGACATTGTAGGACATCATGTGACTTCCGGGTTGCAGCCGAAATATATACATATCAATGTTTACAAACCCACGTATTAACTGTTACAAATCGATGCAAGAAGCATCAGTCAAACAGCTGATCGATGGAGTTCTGTAAGGCACACACATTATCAACACATCACAACAGCTGGTTAGGAACAATTACTGAGCTGATGGTAATTATTTCCCGATAAAATCCGCATTAACAATACCATGATGCTGTCACTGATACTGTCATTAATAGACGCGTGCTGCCGTAAAGTGACACTCGAGATTAAGAATAACAAACGCCGACACACGCGTTTTCAACGTTGGGTATGTCGGCGTTGTTTCGCTTATGACGTCGACGTCAATTGGTAAGCATGTATACCACGGGATGATTCAAATGATGTAAACTGTGCTGCCATCCGAGCCATTTGTATACAAGCACATGCAAAACCCTGCTGTCGTCCTAGTATATGGTCGACGGCCGTAAATATATAGTGATTTTGCAGTCGTCCGGGACATGATACGACTGTCGATATACTTTGACGACAACAATTTTTTGTACAGTTACAGTAGCATCAACTGAATCATCTTGAAGTTCGTGTCGACGGTGTTCTATCAGCCAATATATGTACTAGATAGAAGCACGTGAACATGCTTTATCTCTGTAATGGTTTTGTTTGTCTACCTGTTGATTTTATGTTATCAGCCTGTCTGGAATTTAATTGTTACTATTATTACAACAAATACAAACAGTGTAAACGTTATCATATCACGTAAAATGTGCTATTTTTCACTGTTTTGACGTCTGATATCTGATTATTGAAACATATAGAAGTAAAATAAAATAAGCATTGATTACGATAGACTGACAAAAACACGCACAGTCAGTCCTTGAACCAAAACGGCAAATAGCTAAATACGTAAATGCAACGACTAAACAAAGTACAACAACAGTGGGGTAATGGTTCTACCTTAGTTTGATGTCGCCCCCCGAGTCACGTGTATACCATCACATGCAACACAGCTGCTGTCTTCCGAGTATATCGACAGCCGTCAAATATATGAATGACGCTGCTGACTTAGCTGTTGAATGAGTCATGATACGGCCGTCAATATACTGGTACTAGGGCGACAGCACATGGGGTACCACTTGATTAACTCCCGTGGATTGTAACATATGGTACCCGGGGAGAGAGCTATGGTCTAAAAGTATCACTTCACTTTGTGAACCGAATCAAATAAAATATTAGTATTATCATGCCTCATTAATTCATTGGCTGAGAGTGAATTTTGATTGGTACAGAGTCAGTCACGCGGAAGGTAGTATTCTGTCATGTCACCCAGTCATGTTACCCTCTGGCGTCATTTTAAGCTATATTTTTAATATGACGTAAAGACGTCGATTTTAACGTCCGATCACGTGCACGTTTACAGCTCGGTACTGCGTTGTCGCCCATGGGTAATATAACTTGCTTTGGGTGAAAAAAAATCTTCATTTTAATCTCACTTAAAGGCAAGAATTGTATAAAATCAACAATCTATAATAGAGTCAGGTTGAGAAAAAAATGTGAGAAGTCTATGGTTACTCTCTAAGTAATAATAAAAACAGACTTATCTCATTTCCACAAAATTAAGCATTCTTTTCATTCATAGATTTTCTTTATAAACATGAAAATGAGCTTGTTCCTCCCAAAGACATTAAATATTCTATGATGTCTATGTCTGATAATCTCAGATATGCTTTTAAACTGTCTGACATTTACAAATTATGCACAAGTTTTGAGATGACTAAGCTTTGATTTTTCATTTTGATTTAGTGCTAAGAAAAGTGCTATTTATTTCTTCCTATTTCGTATGATAAGTACTTTGTGAGTAGCGGATACTGTGCACATCTGTAGCTTTACAATAATTAATTAAATAAAGAATAAAATTCTACATGTCAGTCAAATCATTTATATCAGTATTTATTTATTTGTTTATTTATCGACCGATGTAAACACCGAGTGAACTAATTCCGAATATTGCTCTTCACGTTAATTATCGAATTGAAATATAGTTGGAATCTTATGAACTTATTTCTATAATATATATATACATATATATTCTATAATATATATATCTATAATATAATATATATTGGCGTACAAAATCGGAAGACCGCGGTGGTCTAATGGTTAGCACGTCTGCCGGGAATGCAGGATGTCCGTGGTTCGATTCCCGGTCGCGGCACGACCGACTTTTGTACGCTAATTCCGTTTGTTTGTATATACACATGGAAATAAGTTAGGGAACACTTTTAGCCCTTGGGGAAAAATTGAAAAAAAAATCCATTTTTCTTTTTTCTAGCGATACTGAATTTTTTATCACACATATTTCATACCTTGGCCTAGCTACAGACAAATTTATGGAAATTCACAACATTTTGTCTTTGTGCTACGGAGGATACAATATGCCATATGCGAAAAAATCCACTTTTACTGAATACAAGTTTGCCTTTTTGCTTCTGCACTCCGCAAAACTCAATTTTTGAAAGCAAAACAGGAATGAAATGTTGAATCTGGTCGTTCTGAATAAATAAACGACTTCGGATCTAAAACTTCATGCCTCATCTCCAAACCAACTAGTCATACAAAATCTACAGTTTGCATTGATTTCTATGGAAGGCAAAACTCTTGGATATTTTGCAAATAAAGCCGTAAAAGAATAATTCCGCTAGGACACTATAACCAAAACGTACATGTTTAGATTCCTAAAGGGTCATTTCGAATATCTGGCCCAACCTTTACAACCTGCAAAATGTATACCCAAAGAACAAAACGTGGACATGAAACCTACCCCCGGAAAAGTATGGGCCTACCGCCGACAGTCGGTCAGAAAATAAAGAATTTATTATCAAAGTTCCACAACCGAAGTCTCAGCTTTATGCTTACGAAAAATTACGACAACGTGAGTTCAAATAATGAAGTTATCGCAAAGACTAGCAGTGTGTTTCTTAAATTTAGCAAACATTTTCTGAATCAAAGATGGCCGCTGGCCGCCGCACTTTATGTTTGATGCTAACCATTTTCACATAGAAGCAACTTTGGATACTACAGATTCAGACAAATTGTCAAAACATTCTTCATAATTATTACAAAGAAGGATATATACAGTCCAAAGTTGGTAGTCACATTATTACAGGTGTTCCCTAACTTATTTCCATGTGTATATATAGTCAGTATAACACAATGAGGTAGAAATATTGTAAATGTAATTATTTACAATAGTTTCATTGTTTGACGTTTCGTCGTTCTATGAATCCGGAGCCGATAGTTCAGAGGTTAGACCGTCAGTTTCGGGAGGAGTAGGTCGTAAATTCTTGCTCTCCATTCAAGACAAAATGGTTCCAATGCCTACCTTGTTTGGTGCTTAGCACTATAGGCCATAATTATAAGGCAATTCTTTATTCAACTACTTTTGGTATTATAAAGGCAAACGCCAACCGCCCATTGATATATTTACTTGTATGATAGTTAAGTTGCATTTTTTTTCTTCAAAATACAATTATTTTCACATTATGTTTTCATGTCTACTCAGATTTGTTTGCCAGTTTTAAATCTTGCAATTATATTGATTATTCGTATACACAATATAATTCTTACCATATGTCACCGGATATTTCGCTTTTAAGTCATAAAATCCATTTTTATGACTGCCATAACCGATATCCCAATTTATTCAATCGTTGTTTATAAGCTATATCCAAACAGGACCACGAAACAAAGCCCTCGTGAGAAAATTCCAAGAAAATTATGAATATCGTGTCATATTTACATCCAATAAATAATGTCCGTGCTAACAGTACTGTCGGTCAATACGCAAATATATTGCCCAAGAACTAGCATAAAAGTGATATAAACTAAGCGCGTGTCATCCAGTGAAGGAATAGTACTTTACGCTCGGAACTTAATTCTTAGATTCAATCATAGTCCATCAAGCACTTAATCTGATTTAGAATCACGCTTTGTGCTATCGTCTGATTGACAAAGACGACTCAGAACTAGGCTATAAATAGAAACTGCTACAAATCTATCGATGCGACGCTAGAAATATTATTGGAAAAACGCATATTTTGCATATCGTAAAAAGCGCGGTCGATAGATGCGCGTCAGTGTCGCACAATTATTAAAGCTTTGTTTAAGGATGTGAATCGGATCTCTTTAGTACATATCGTTACCAGGAAATTTTAGTGACTTTGGCAGTCTGAATTCTCTGTGATTTACCCAATCAAAATAAAAAAGGTCGACCTCGAATGGTCGATACAAGAATTTGCAGAGGTTTTTAGTTGAATAAACATATAACGCAAAAAGGTACAAGTAGGCAAGTATCAGGAAAAGTCGCAATCAGAAAAAAATTCCCACTCCAAAAACCGAGGTGGGAAAAAACTAAATTAACAATCAGGTACTTTTACCATGAAAACATATCGTAAGCCGAATAAGCAGCTATTTTCCCAATAGGTTGCCACTCAGTTACCTGAACTTAACTTAAAATATGAAAACATACATAAGGCGCCAACAGCACAAAATTTTAAACACCAAGACATAAAACAAAAAGAACCAACACAGAAGTATCGCCGCGGAACGATCAGTTTATTTTACGTCAACACTGTTGTTTTCTTTCTTTCTTTCTTTCTTTCTTTCTTTCTTTGTTTTTGGTTTTGCTGAACAGGCCAGTCCTGCAGCAGGCTGTGCGCGACCAAACTGAGATGATACAATTTCAGATCGAGAAAGTGCAACTTTTGTTTTTTATATACAACAAAACTAAACATGTGACTGCATATCTTATGCAGTATATCGGTCATATAAAATTCACACACGCAGAAGTTGTTTTTATCAGGATACTAATCTGTTGTCCGTAAGCATCATCCTTAAGAATCACAACATATGCAACCACGTTGCTTGGCCTGTCGTCTTTTTCCTAGCAAAATCGGGCCTGTGTAGACGCAACGACTTGTAGATGCTTCCATTTTGGACGTTGACACTGCTATACTTAACTAAGGCTTAAATTGGAGATAATATTTTGTACTGATACGAGTAATGACAAACAAATGTACATGTACTTATATTACAGTGAAGCGTCTGTATAGCAGCGCATTTCATAATCTTCTGCAACAGCAAGTATCCAACAAAATAATGTCGCAGGGAGAAGGCGTTCAGATTAGCTTGACTGTGCGGTGATTATGATAACTTAAAGAACCTATTCTGAAGGCAGGATCGCTTGCGTTAAAAAGAGACCCGAAATTCTTTTCGATTTGAATTCGAAACCATGGTAGGATTGAGTGATTGAGTAAAATACTGACGTAAAATGGAATATATGGGGACGTCTTCATAAAAGGGCGACCGGCCATAACTCCACCAATAAACACTGAGTCACTGAGAATTTTATTGTTAAAAGTAGCCTGAGGGAAGTGAAACATGATGATTCATTGACAACGAGGAGCGAACAACTTACTAATTATTGTGAACCACAGCAGAAACCGAGGGTGAGGTTAGAGCTCAGTAAAGTCGATTTAAGCCCCAAGTAATTTTATATTACAGATCGCTCAAAGGCTATACTTCTGTTGTGGTTCTATTTGTTATGTGTTTTGGAGTCGACTTTTGTGACGTTTGAACCTTATGTGCGTTTTCATAGTTTTAATTAAGTTCAGGTAACTAAGTGGTCGTATGTTGGGGAATAGCTGCTCACTCGGCTTACGACATGTTTTCTAAATATTCGTACCTAACTGTCAATTTAGTTTTTTTCCACCTTGGTAATTGGAGTATGAATTACTGTCTGATTGCACCTTTTCCTGATCATTGCCTACGTGTGCCTTCTTAAATATCCAATCAACTAGCTTTGGTGTTACATGTGTTGACTCCTTTCGAAAGATGTCATGTTGCCTTTCGCCTTTGCTTTTCGGATTTAACGGACCTGACATTGAAATAATGGAGGTGGGCAAAATTCTGGGCGTCGGAACATTCATATTGTATTTAAGTAAACATATGATTATATTTTCGACGTAATTTCGAAGAGTAGTGGAGCATAGAAATGAACAATCGGTGTTGCCTCTGCCAAACCTATTTCTTTGACCCTTTCTTACATTTTGAAAGAGTCATTGATAAAAAAAAAAAACGCAGTCGCAGTTTGCGCCTAGCACTGACTGATAATTTTCGACCTGAACCTTAAAAAAAACAACATGCAAGCATCTGTTGACATTCGTATATGAGCCGCCGCTTGGACCAACCAACAATCTGCATAGGCGAAAACAAAGGCACAGAACAGCTTACTGCGAAGCTTATCGCTGCACGGATAGTACAATTCCTCTACTTTCTAAATCCAAAATTTAAGCCTCCAACCATCTTCTGTGACTGTATGCCAGACCTAATCAGAACCAAAATTGTTGGTTATCTCACGCACAGTTTCATATTAGATACAACGCAGAATGGTCAGTAAGACATTACTACAAAACCTAAATATACTTTTGAGAAGACAATATATACATAAATTTAACGTGTAATCTGCCTTAAAATACGGATCGTTTCCACACAATCACATCCTTTTCCATGAACGGACGTCTGAGTTTATTGGAAATAGTGCGGCTAAGAAATGACCTTAATTTAGTGGCTAATGGTATTTTCCAGTAAAGGACGTGTCCTAAATTCCTGACCATTCCTGACAAGCTGTCCGAGGCCCTGACCAAGATATTAATTAGATTTACTTGCAGGTCACTCTGGTACACAAAGTTTTCAACGGACTAGAATGCACTATGATGTTCCAAGACAAGCACTTAATTCCACCAGGAAACAAAGCCAGTGCAATGTATGCATTGGTCACTTATATCTCAAGGTGTGTATCGTAAAACTGTATATCTTCTACCTTATATATCGTAAATGGTCGAGTGTAACTTTGTTTTCTGAAATATGTTTGGATACCCTTTAAAGGGCTCAACGGAAAAACACACAATCTTATATTACCGAAACATCCCCATGAACACTCGCAAAATCTCCGTTAATGATTAAATAAAATATGCCCCTTTGTATCAATTTTACTTCAGTATTCGTATCTGTTTGAATATTAGCAGTGACCCACCACTAAAGGTCATTCAAACATACGTAGGCTGAGCAGAAAGTTCGTGAACATTGTCAATAAAATCAAAAGTACTGATGCGATTTGTTTTAATTACCGTATGTTCGCTTGCAATTTAATACAAACAGACGCTTGATAAAATGTCCCGTTGCTATGACAATTTGTTAGATGCCTGTTAGCGCTAACTGGAGCACGCGAAGACGATAACGTCATATGACACAGGAATTTCTGTATATGATGGCCGACATCGAAAGTCTCACACAAAGTTTTCGATGTGCGAGTTTCCGCCTTTTTTAGTAACGTCATTTTTACTGAATGTTTGCTTAGACTTGTCGCTGTAGCGTTGTCTTTTGAATGCGAGGTCTGACTGGATTCACATTTGAAGCCGATTTATATCATGATCAATATCTCCATAATTTAAGGCGATTTAGATAGGGCATTTTTAAAATACTTTTATATTTATAAATTTTACGGCGTACTCCGTGGTAGTAGACTCCACGTGTTTGTCGATATAATCTAACCAATAAAAATAAGATTCGACAACACTTTACCTGAATATTGACAATAGACCGGTATCGCACTTCGGACGTCGTTTATAAAAGTTATTAAGAAAGTCCTTGAACTTTTCGCTCGCCCCTCGTATAGTGGTCAGTCTTTATGTAGATATGACTTGACATTTTACAAATGGGTTACATCAAAAATTATTGATAAAGATTCGGAAACAGCATACAGCTCTACATGTATAAAGTGAAACATATACGAACGCAACCGAACGGTTAAAATCGAGGATAGAGGATTTCGGATTTAAATTGTCACCAGACAGTGGCAGACACACATCGGAAACAATCCGTATTACCGTTTTCGACAGTGTGTTTTATTCTTTTTAAAACAACATTTGTCCGCGATATTATTCGTCGTTTTGTTCGTACTCAATTACGGTGGAAATACGTAATTGATCAAGTGTTAAACTTAAATGACCTGGGTAGAAAACATATTTCAAACCTTGAGTTTGTAGTAACGAAGATAACGCTGAAAGTATTCGACTTATACATAAAATATTATCGCTAATTATACATAAGAACCGCTGCATCAGAAAACAAACGCTCTGCATATGCGCCTTTGTTTTCGCTCCTTAGATAGTACAATACCTCTTCTTCTTAAATCCTAAATATCAAGCGTCTAGTCTCATTTTGTGACGGTACAGATCGGTTTGTGTCGGACCTGGTCGGAAACCTAAATTGTTGATCTTCTCGCTCAAAGGCTCATAAGTAATCGACATGGTGCGAGCGTGGTATATGGACAACAATGCGGAGGTTGACAAGCGCCAACCGCACATGCTGACACCACCAAAATTTGTGGAGTTACGAGATCTAGAGAATATTGGAGTGCTGTACCACAAGGTAGTCGTTAATTATTCAAATAGATTATCAGCTTCTGAGCACAAATGAAAGTATTTCGTTGTAGATTTACGTCACACTTTTCATGGATCTGAATTTACCATTATACATCTGAATAACATGTCTGTTCCTATTGGTCAGTTGCAATTATTTAATTCAGGTTTTAAACGGCCAATCTGTGACGTGAGTCTACCATAAAATCTTTCAATTTTACATGTGCCCCTTTTCTAGTGTTTACAAAACTTTATAACTGACTGGTAAAGTATGTTAACTATACTGTGGGTCATAATGTGGCGCGTCTTTAAAATGTGAAAGATAAACATTTAACTTTGATAGTAGAAATGATTTGAGCAGGTCCCTACATATAAGAGCATAGTGTAGATTGTCACATGGAAATCAATCAGATTATTTTTGGTTTCAAAAAGCTAACTCTGTATGGCGCTTAGTATTAAGAGCATTCTCTACGTAACCTATACTGTCTCGTTTAGCAGATGAGTTTACGCATTTCAGAACCAAATGTGTTAACCTTGATACGAGGTCCACTTTAGAATATACTGTGTATAAGAAACAAAAAAAAATACAATGGGCAAACGAAACTTTGTAAGAGTTGTGGGTTTCACTGTCGCTGGGTGCAAGCGTCTGCAAGTAAAGACGGGTCATTTCCATGCGGTTTACATCCCCATCAAATAACTTGTTGCTATAAAATGACTGAACAATAAGTTCAGCAATAGTATAATCGTTTTAGCTCGATCCTCCTTGGGCAATGACGTCACCAAATGTGCGATCAAGTCCAATTTGACATAATGACGACACAATAAGATTGATCTGACGTCGTCTTGACGTCACGTGCTCGTGGTTTAGAATTGTTAAAGGAGATGTTGCATTTTATTCTAGATTGTACTGGACGACCTATCTGAGTTAGAAAAACTTGACAAGATAAGAAAAGAGCGAGGCTACACATTTGAAGATGCCATCACCATTTCGCGAGAACGTTTGCCGAATTACGACGAAAAGGTACAGTAGAATCATGTTTTGAAATAATATAACTGAAACACTGAAATTATAAATGATGATGATGATATAATATACACATGGAAATAAGTTAGGGAACACCTGTGATAATGTGACTACCAACTTTGGACTGTATATATCCTCCTTTGTAAGGGTGATGAAAAATGTTTTGACAATTTGACAGAATCTGTAGTATCAAAAGTTGTTTTTATGTGAAAATGGTAAGCATCAAACATAAACTGCGGCGGACAGCGGCCATCTTTGATTCAGAGTTTTTTTTGCTAGATTTACGGAACACGCAGATAATCTTTGCGATAACTTCATTCTGTGAACTCGCAGTGTTGTAAATTTTCGTAAGCATCAAGCTGAGACATTGTTTGTGGAGTTTAAATCATTATTTCTTTATTTTCTGACCGACTGTCGGCGGTAGATCCATACTTTTCCGGGGGTAGGTTTCATGATCACGTTTTGTTCTTTGGCTATACATTTTGCAGGGTGTAAACGTTGGGCCAGATATTCGATATGACCCTTTAGGAATTTAAACATGTACGGTCTGGTCATAACGTCATAGCGAAATTATTCTTTTACGGCTTTATTCGCAAAATTCCAAGAATTTTGCTTTCCATTGAAATCAATGCAAACTGCAGATTTTATATGGTTAGCTGGTATGGAAATGAAACATGAATTTTTAGATCCGAAGTCGTTTATTTATTGAGAACGATAAGATTCAACATTTGTTTCCTGTTTTGCATTCAAAAACTGAGTTTTGCAGAGTGTAGAAGCAATAAGGCAAACTCGTATTCAGTAAAAGTGGACTTTTTCATTTATGGCATATTGTAGTTCAAAGGCGAAATGTTGTGAATTTCCATAAATTGACCTGTAGCTAGGCCAATGCATGAAATACATGCGATAAAAATTTCAGTATCGCCAAAAAAAAGGAAAATGGATTTTTACAAACTTTTTCCAAGAGCTAAAAGTGTTCCCTAACTTATTTCCATGTGTATAATAATAATAATAATAATAATAATAATAATAATAATAATAATAATAATAATAATAATAATTATAATAATAATAAAGCAAGGAAATGTGACTACATATATGTCTAATTTCTAATTTACATATACCGACCTCGGTAGCTCAGTAGGTAGAGTGTCCGCTCCGAGATCGAGAGGTACTGGATTCGATCCCGGGCCGCGACATACCAAAGTCGTTAACAATGGTACTAGTTGCTTCCCGCTTGGCACTCGGATTTTCGGGGTAGGGCTAGGACTGGTCGCTCCGGTGTCAGTCGGTGACTGGGGGTGGTACTGTATCTGGTAAAAGTATCTGGGATCTGATACCACAGAGAGGCAGCACTATAAAAGTGAGCACTGAGGCACCGCCGTCGTGATATGACAGATAATGTTGTAAGCGACGTTAAACCTGAACAAACAAACAAACAAACTAATTTACATAAGGATAAGCGTATAAGATGTTTTTCCTCGCCGGCGAAAATTTTCCTAAACCAATAGGTTCCGAGGTGAACAATCACGTGACTAAAATCATGGTATCCGGACAGAACAATGAATACAACTTTTGACCTCAGAAGGATCAATGCATTTGACCCCCCCCCCCCCCCCCCCCAACACCTCCGTGAACTTTTAAATAGGTACGAGAAGGCAATGCTCAGGAAATGAAATTCCCACTCCATAAGCCGGGGGTGGGAAAAAACTAAAATGACACTTAGGTACTTATACCAAGAAAACATATTGTAAGCCGAGTGAGCAGCTATTCCCCAACAGGCAACCGAACTGAACTTAAGGATGTTCGCTGCCAATGAAAAAGTATTCAAACTTTTTTTCTAACCACTCTTTTTTGATTCCAAAATACAACACAAGACATTTGAAAACAAAATAAATATAGGGTAGTGTGCATTTTTTCAAGCTACAGGCCTCTGAATGAGACCTCTGAGCACCATGTTTTAAATTTGGTAAAATTAATTTAATTTATAATTCTTTGAAACATACCTGTCTTGAACAAAAATACACCTAGAATGCTTTCAAAAGTCATAATATTTACGTAGCGCAGACAATTTTGGACCAAAAGCATAGAAAAATTTGCAACTTGGAGTGGGTGACAAAATTTTACGATTCCTTTTCTAACCCTACCCCCATACTTGAAAAGTCGGAAAAAATCAATATTTTGAAATGTACCAAACCCATATTTGTTGATTCAAACTTTTTCTTGTATTTTCACACAACATAGAACTTGGTAATGTTGTTCGAATAAAAGAAAGAAAAATATAGGGTAGTGAGCATATAAGAGAGAACCAACAACTTGAAAATCACCATTTTCGGCCTTTTTTCGGCTGTTTTGTTTCTAAAAGCCCATTTCATAAAACCACCTTAAATTTTAAAACCAGCACACCAAAGACACAAAAAATGACTTAGAATACCATGTACACATATACTGCTGCTAAAATAAACATTGAACTAGTGCAATTAATTTGAAGGTGTGTAATATTCAAGTTTAATCTACCCTACCCCCTAAATTTTACTGACAACTAAAATTTTCTGAAAAGTTGCAGAAAATGGGGTGAAAACATGAAGTTTCTTAGATTGACAATTTTCATGGCTCATTCGATGCATATTATCAATATGTATCCAAATATAAAATATTAGGAAAATATCTGCAACCGTTTACAAGATATTCAAGAAAAGAAAAACCGGAAGTTCCGAAATGTCAAATGTTAGCAGCGAACATCCTTAAATATGAAAACGTACATAAGGCTCAAACAGCACAAAAATTCGAATCCAAAACACAAAACAATTAGACCCACAACAGAATATAAATTTACTGGGGGCTTAAACCGGTTTTACAGGCGCCTAACCTCACCCTCATCTTCTCCAGTGGTTCAAAATATTTAGTTAGTTGTTCGGTCCTCGTGGTGAATCTCTAAATAGTAAATGAATCATCATGGACAAACGAATAAATCACGATAATTTCCCTGATGAATCAAAAACGAGGACTTATCAGCTTTGGTAAGCTGCCCGACGATGGACATCCCTGGGCGCCGATTGACTTACTGAAACCCGGAGCAAACAAAAATACCAGTTGAACCCCGGTGGGCCAAGCAACAGACATCATAGAGTGGCCATCATAGAGTCTGACGCCCGACCCTCCGGCTAACAATTAAAGAAGGCGGCATAGTTATCAACCATGATTGGGTTAAAAACTAAGCATGCAGACAGTCACATCCAAGTTATAACCTATACGTCTGTGACGTGTTATGATTTTTTCTGAACTGAAAAGAAAAATCATTCCTTCCTATAAGTGTCTTAAACCAAAACACCATAAAATTCGCGTTCCGAAAGGCCCTCGCGTAAAAACGTCTTTAGCCTTCCATGTACAAACTAAAAAGTCTCACAAGCTCGGTTTCCAAGTGCTTACACGCCCAGCCAACGTTTTTCCTTTTTTATAATCTGCTGAAACACTTGTGTTTTACGACAATGTTGTGAACCATTTTGCCAAATCGGAAGTTCTGTATTGAATATAACAGATTAATTAAATGTATTCACGTCGTAATTTGAAAGAACATGTGTACTTTCACTTGGCTGCTTCTTCAACACCGCCTATATTTTAGTATGTCTGTTATTATTTTTTCTTGTTCAACACTGGCAAGCCAGCTAAACAAAATGGTTTACCACAATGCCTCTTGACAAGTTAGTTTTTATGCAACACCAACTTATTCTGCAAATAATTTAGCTTCTCACAGTGTAGTGATGTCTAAATTCAAACGCTTAATCAGGAATACTATTTATGTAAAAAGGTATGTAAAATTGAGATTTAGAATATTTTTGGATGAAGTACAATTTACGTATCGGTAGACCTCATAAACATGCATAACTCATGCCCATACCTGTTTAGAGGTTTCGAGTTGAATGCCTCACAAATATAGTAGGTCCTGCCAGCCCTTTTATAAACCTCTTAAACATTAACTGTTCAAAATAGTCCCAGCTGTTTGCTACAACACCTTAGACATTGCTGTGTAGTTGGAGGTTTTAATCAACGTTGATATTTTTAAAAGCAGCTATATGTTTTGCAATTAAACGCTATGCCCGTTACATGTATGTAAAAGTTTGGTCTTTGCTTATTTTGTTTAGTTTACTTTTTCATTTGACTAGCTGGATATATTTTACACGGAGCACATCCACAGTGACGAGGAGATACGGTTAGTCGAGGAAGGCTCCGGATATTTCGACGTCCGAGATACTGACGACAAATGGATCAGAATAGAGGTTATGAGGGGTGATCTTCTTATACTACCGGCTGGGATTTACCATAGGTTTACACTAGATGGAAATGTGAGTATGTGTTTGTGTCAAACAATTTCCTTTATTGAATTTTTCGATTCTTAGGCCTAAGTTTGATGAAAAGATCCAAATTAAGAATCTCTGGTCAACCGACTTGACGTTTACCGGAAGTAGAATTATATTGAAAACAAATCAGTATGTCTTTTGATACCTTACCGATAAGTTTTCGTCTTGCCATTTGACATTATATGGACTTATAGCATCACATCAAACAACAAAACTCAATATCATCAGGAAAACATGTCCGTGCAATGTATACCCCCTTATACCCCACTTTTATATAGCAAAACTGAGGTATGGAGGGGTATACCTATTTTTCTTATTTTTGCTCCAAAACATAGATTGTGGGTACTCGTTAGAACCGCCTCGCCGAGGCGGTTCTAATGTGTACCCACAATCTATGTTTTGAGCAAAAATAAGAAAAATTTAAAAAAAAATCCATTGAAATATTTTCAGGTGTTAAAGCTAAAAAAATTCTCTGTATATTTCATGGGCAAGTTTTAGTAATGTTTAATTGTTTTTCAGAACTATATCAAGGCAAGACGGTTCTTTGTGGGGGAACCAGTCTGGACTCCTATAAATAGACCAGCAGAGAATCATGACGTCAGACAGTCTTACCTGAAAACACTGGTGACTGCATAAACATGTGACATTCTATAAATAGACTAGCAGGGGAATCATGACATCAGACAAAGCTACCTCAAACCCAAGTGATGGCATCTGGCAATTTTGTGTAAACCCACGTGACTGTTTGGTGACCTTCCGTTGATAATTAACATAATAATTAAACAAAAAAAAATACCTGAAGCCCACACGGCTGCATAGATGCGTGAATTATAAATAGACTAGCAAAGAATCATGACGTTAGATAACATCATTCCAAAGCCCACATGAATTTTTGGTGGGCACTTGGTTTTCTATAAAAAGTTAACAGAGTTTCAAGATTCCAGACAGTCATACCTCAAATTAAAGTGAGATATGACATTCTATAAACAGACCAGGGATGAATCATGATGCCAGACAATCTTATTCTTTGGGTTGTTTCATTCTTCCGTACCGGCATTGATACATATTAATTTGTTGATCACTCTTCTGAAATGGATATGTTTTCAATAAATATGAGTATTATATGCAAAACATGCGTATACGCTTGCTTCTTCGTGTTCACTTGGCAATGGAGATGCCATTCAAAGCATTACTACGCGAGATAAATCCATCCTGATGAGCCAACAAGAACTGGCTACTCGACGTATGTTTCAGTTGGCAATGCGGGTAAACTGTAAGAGCATATTTTGATACCTAACGGGTTTCCACATGATTTAAATGTTATTGATCGACTGCTATATACATATATATGTATATTGGTCTCTCTCATCATGCGTTTTTAGCTCACCTGAGCCGAAGGCTCACAGGTGAGCTTATAGGATAGGCAGGCATCCGTCGTCCGTCGTCGTCCGTCGTCCGTCCACAATTTCAAAGAAGAATATTTCTGAAGCTAGTAGGCCGATCTTGATCAAATTTAATGTGAACCATAATTGGGTTGGGGGATTGATGGCATTAGGTTTTGGAGCAGATTGTATCAAAATTGTGGTTTCCATGGCAACAGATAGGTCCCATAGACTTACAATGGGAAAAACTAAAAAAATCTTCTTCTCTGAAACCACTAGGCCCACAGCTTTGATATTTGGTATGTAGCAATGGCTAATGGTCCCCTACATAAATTATGCCATTCATGCCCCTGGGGTTAAATTAAGCCACGCCCCGGGGGGTCGATAGTCTCCATAGACTTACTATGGGGAAAAAAATAAAAATCTTCTTCTCTGAAACCACAGGGCCCACAGCTTTGATATTTTGTAGGTGACAATGGCTAATGGTCCTCTACATAAATTGTGCCAGCCATGCCCCTGGGGTCAAATTTGGCCACGCCCCGGGGGTCGATAGTCTCCATAGACTTACAATTGGAAAAGCTAAAAAAATCTTCTTCTCTGAAACCACTAGGCCCACAGCTTTGATATTTGGTATGTAGCAATGGCTAATGGTCCTCTACATAAATTGTGCCATTCATGCCCCTGGGGTCAAATTTGGCCACGCCCCGGGGGTTGATAGTCTCCATAGACTTACTATGGGAAAAAAATTAAAAAATCTACTTCTCTGAAACCACAGGGCCCACAGCTTTGATATTTTGTAGGTGACAATGGCTAATGGTCCTCTACATAAATTGTGCCAATCATGCCCCTGGGGTCAAATTTGGCCACGCCCCGGGGGTCGATAGTCTCCATAGACCTACAATAGGAAAAAAACTAAAAAAATCTTCTTCTCTGAAACCACTAGGCCAACAGCTTTGATATTTGGTATGTAGCAATGGCTAATGGTCCTCTACATAAATTGTGCCATTCATGCCCCTGGGGTCAAATTTGGCCACGCCCCGAAGGTTGATAGTATCCATAGACTTACTTTGGGAAAAAAAATCAAAAATCTTCTTCTCTGAAACCACAGGGCCCACAGCTTTGATATTTTGTATGTGGCAATGGCTAATGGTCCTCTACATAAATTGTGCCAATCATGTCCCCGGGGTCAAATTTGGCCACACCCCGGGGGTTGATAGTCTCCATAGACCTACAACAGGAAAAACTAAAAAAATCTTCTTCTCTGAAACCACTAGGCCCACAGCTTTGATATTTGGTATGTAGCAATGGCTAATAGTCCTCTACATAAATTGTGCCATTCATGCCCCTGGGGTCAAATTTGGCCACGCCCCGGGGGTCGATAGTCTCCATAGACTTACTATGGGAAAAAAAATAAAAACAATCTTCTTCTCTGAAACCACAGGGCACACAGCTTTGATATTTTGTATGTGGCAATGGCTAATGGTCCTCTACATAAATTGTGCCAGCCATGCCCCTGGGGTGAAATTTCGCCACGCCCCGGGGGTAGATAGTCTCCATAGACTTACAATGGGAAAAACTAACAAAAATCTTCTTCTCTGAAACCAAAAGGCCCAGAGCTTCTATATTTTGTATGTAGCAATGTTTGGTAGTCCCCATTATAAATTGTGCCAGTCATGCCCCTGGGTCAAATTTGGCCATGCCCCGGGGGTCAATAGTGTCCATGCATAGACTTTCATTGGTCGATTCTCAATTAATTCAAATCTCATGAGCTTACAATGTGATAATCTCTCAGGTGAGCTACAGGACCAATGGTCCTCTAGTTGTCATACCCTATGGGCGGTTTGCCTTTATTATGTCAGGGTGATCATTTGTCACCAACAAGACAGACATATGTACCAGCCGGGTATCGAACCCACAACCTCTTGATTGCTAGGCAACTACACTTTCCATTACAACGGCTACTCTGACACTTCTCTTAAATCACGCGCATGTGCGTGCTTATTTCTATATGCCACAACTTATGTAGGTCATGTTTAACGATCTTTATGTTTATACTTTTAAAGCATACTCGTTCATACACATTATCTGTAATTTTATTCATACAACACAACCTCATATTGTGCTGTGAACTATAGCTACTGGATAATAAAATTTATTTCAAGGTGACTACATAACTTAACATATATCTGTTGTTCATAACACACATTGCTCTTATGGCCTCTGTGAGACATTAGTTAGAGACTTAAGAGTAAGGGTACCTGTACATCTACAAGTTCGGTTTACGTGCTGTAGCCAATTATGATTATAAACCGTCACATGTTTCCAGTTATTTAGGCGACTTACTTCGTTTTTCAGAACTCAACTACACTTAATAAAGGACATTTACACGCATATATTTAGCTTTTAAGCCATAACTGTACCTTTAAAGATATCTAAACTGTAAAGCTCGATTCGGATCTTAGACGGATGAAAAGTCAAACGAGTCCAATAGCAGCACGTACGTAACTGATTCCATCCGTCTTTCATTGTACGAACAGTAGGAAATTCTTACACAAATAAAGCCAGTCTGATTACAGATTGTCTAGTAAACGGGACACAGAACCAAAATGACCTTTGACACGACATGCTTTACAAAATGACATGATACTTAGAGGACTCGTCCAATCTTCCCTTCGTCTAGGGTCATATTCGGTGATTCAACAATGGTCCGGGCATGGTATAAAGATGATGACCACGAAGTGGATCGACAGGCGCCCCACATGAAGGATCCGGCACAGTTCCTGGACATAAAAGACTTGGAAAGGATCGGAATACTGTACTTTCAGGTACGTCCATGTTCGCTTTCATCACACTATATACACGAGTAGTTTTAACCTTGAGTTGGTTTCATAGTGGCTGATAATGTCTCTTCGCAGATATGTTGCAACTGTTTAAATGAAGATGAAATGCAACTGAGCATTTAGTTTATCGCAAAATGTGCAGCAAACAGTTTGAAAATCGGTTGACAAATAAAAAAAGGTTCTGGTCAAAACATTTTGTGAGGCAGACACTATGAGTTGATTTCCATTTAATGTTGGGTTAAAGACGCTTTTAAGTGAGGGCCTTTCTGTACCAGAATTTTATGGTGACGTGGTTTACAAATTTAAGAAACTTATAGGAAGGAAGGATTTTTATGTCCCCCCAACCGAAGGTGGGGGACATATTGTTTTTGGTGCGGTTCCCGTCGGCGTCGGCGTCGGCGTCGGCGTCGGCGTCAGCGTCGGCGTCGGCGTCCGCGTCGGCGTCCGCGTCCGCGTAGCTTCTTTCTTACGCGATATCTTTTGAACCAGTGGATGGATTTTGACCAAACTTGCATAGATACATGGTTGGGAGGGGGGAAAGAGTTGATTAGATTTTGGTGACCTTGACCTCATTTTCAAGGTCACCAGCCCATGAAAACTGATCAAATTAGGTTTTCTGACGCGATATCTTCTGAACAAATGAATGGATTTTGAGCAAACTTGCACAAGAGCATTTTTGGGAGGAGGCTCAGAGTTGATTAGATTTTGGTGACCTTGACCTAATTTTCAAGGTCACGAGTCCATAAAAATTGTTGAAATTAGTCTTTCCAACTCAATATCTTGAAAACCAATTGATGGATTTTGACCAAACTTGCACAGAAGCATTGTTGGGAGGAGGCTCAGAGTTGATAAGATTTTGGTGACCTTGACCTAATTTTCAAGGTCACAAGTCCATAAAGAATGTTGAAATTAGTCTTTCCAACGCAATATCTTGTAAACCGATTGACGGATTTTGACTAAACTTGCACAGAAGCATTGTTGCGAGAAGGCTCAGAGTTGATTAGATTTTGGTGACCTTGACCTAATTTTCAAGGTCACGAGTCCATAAAAAATGTTGAAATTAGTCTTTCCAACGCAATATCTTATAAACCAATTGATGGATTTTGACCAAACTTGCACAGAAGCATTGTTGGGAGAAGGCTCAGAGTTGGTTAGATTTTGATGACCTTGACCTAATTCTGAAGGTCACGAGTCTATAAAACTGTTGAAATTAGTTTTTCCGATACGATATCTTGTAAACTAATTGATGGACTTTGACCAAACTTGCACAAAAGCATTGTTGGGAGGAGGCTCAGAGTTGATTAGATTTTGGTGACCTTGACCTAATTTTCAAGGTCACGAGTCCATAAAAACTGTTGAAATTAGTCTTTCCAATGCAATATCTTGTGAACCAAATGATGGTTTTTGACCAAACTTGCACAGAAGCATTGTTGGGAGGAGGCTCAGAGTTGATTAGATTTTGGTGACCTTGACAGAATTTTCAAGGTCACGAGTCCATAAAAACTGTTGAAATTAGTCTTTCCAACTCAATATCTTGAAAACCAATAGATGGATTTTGACCAAACTTGCACAGAAGCATTGTTGCAAGAAGGCTCAGAGTTGATTAGATTTTGGTGACCTTGATCTAATTTTCAAGGTCACGAGTCCATAAAAAATGTTGAAATTAGTCTTTCCAATGCAGTATCTTGTAAACCAATCGATGGATTTTGACCAAACTTGCACAGAAGCATTGTTGGGAGGAGGCTCAGAGTTGATTATATTTTGGTGACCTTGACCTAATAATCAAGGTCACGAGTCCATAAAAAATGTTAAAATTAGTCTTTCCAACGCGATAACTTGTAAACGAATGGATGGATTTTGACCAAACTTGTACAGAAGCATTGTTGCGAGAGGGCGCAGAGTCGGCTAGATTTTGGTGACCTTGACCTAATTTTCAAGGTCACAAGTCCATAAAAAATGTTGAAATTAGTCTTTCCAACGCAGTATCTTGTAAATCAATTGACAGATTTTGACCAAACTTGCACAGAAGCATTGTTGGGAGGAGGCTCAGAGTTGATTAGATTTTGGTGATCTTGACCTAATTTTCAAGGTCACGAGTCCATAAAAAATGTTGAAATTAATCTTTTCAACTCGATAACTTGTAAACCAATTGATGGATTTTGACCAAACTTGCACAGAAGCATTGTTGCGAGAAGGCTCAGAGTTGATTAGATTTCGGTGACCTTGACCTAATTTTCAAGGTCACGAGTCCATAAAAAAATGTTGAAATTAGTCTTTTCACTGCAATATCTTGTAAACCAGTTGATGGATTTTGACCAAACTTGCACAGAAGCATTGTTTGGAGGAGGCTCAAAGTTGATTAGATTTTGATGACCTTGACCTAATTTCCAAGGTCACGGGTCCATAAAAACTGTTGAAATTAGTTTTTCCGATACGATATCTTGTAAACTAATTGATGGATTTTGACCAAACTTGCTCAGAAGCATTGTTGTGAGGAGGTTCAGAGTTTATAAGAATTTGGTGATTGTGACCCAATTTTAGACAGGGTCCAAAACAAGTTTAAACTATCACACCTTACATGGTGTCTTCCCTAGAAAAACTTCATATCACAAGGTAACTACACTTCAATTACTAAACGGTTGGGGGGACATAGTTTTCCTCAGAAAACATTGTTTTAATTTCTTTTCAATTCAGAAACATTATAACACGTTACAGACGTATAGGTAATAACTTGACTGTGTAATGCGACAGTCTGCATGCTTGGTTTTTAACCCAATCATGGTTGTTGATAACTTTGCTGCCTTATTTTATTGCACGCCAGATTCTATGATGGTTCCGACAAAAAGCTACACAATTTAGTTGGTTGTTGCCGGAGCTTCTTGTCTGTTGCTTGGCCCACCGGAGTTCAACTGGTGTTTTTCTTTTGCTCTGGGTTTCAGTAAGTGGATCTCCATCGTCGGGCAACTTACTTCAAATCTGTTGAATCCTCGTTTTTGATTCATCAGGGTGGTTATCATGATTTATTCGTTTGTCCTTGATGATTCGTGTACTAGTTAGAGATTCACCACGGGGACCGAACAGCTAACTATATGTTGTGAACCACTGCAGAAGATGAGGGTGATATTACGCGCCTGTAAAACTGGTTTAAGCCCCCAGTAATTTTATATTACAGATCGTTCCAAGACGATACTTCTGTCGTGGTTCTAATTGTTTTGTGTTTTGAAGTCGTATTTTTGTGCTGTTTGAGCCTCATGTACGTTTTCATATTTTTAGTTAAGTTCGGGTAACTGAGTGGCCGCCTACTGAGGAACAGCTGCTTACTCGGCTTACGATATGTTTTCTTGATATATGTACCTAAATGTCATTTAAGTTTTTTTCCCACCCCTCCGTTTGTGGAGTGGGAATTTCTTTCTGACTGCGCCATTTCCAGATCATTGCCTACTTGTACCTTTGAATAGAGATTTTCTGTACACAAATCTCATGAAGGAAGGTTAATATTTACGCAAAAATAAATTCTTAGTTATTATTTTCGAAAATTATCCTCTTTTATGGAAATCGAGTCCCTCCCTGACAAATGCAAAAAAAGGCCAAAACCCTATTCAAAATATTCATTTTGGCACTTAAATAATTTTCCTTACGTCCTCAACACAAGAATTGAAAAACAAATCCCTCATTCCAAATTCAGCTGTGAGATCACGACAGTGCCGTAAATTATACGTAGAAAGTAGTTATATGTACTGTTTTGTACCTGTTACGATTTTGGGAAAAAATATTTGGCATCACTGTTACACGTGTTATAGTCAAAAAAGTAAAAATGTCTTTATTCTCTCGAAGTCATATGACATGCGAGAAAATACAAAATACATATCATCAGTACAAGACGGTATACAAACAACAAAGAAACAATTGCAAAGAAACTGGCCGTATTATAGCTCAACACTGACCCCAGACGGACCAGATACCAGACAGGTTGGCTCTTTCTTACTGCCACCGACGAGACAATCACCTGTCAGTGTTATGAAATTAAGAACTCGAACTACAACACAGTACATAAATGAGTATAACTATATCAGGTGAACGATGTGTCTAATTAATCACCATGTCAATCACAAGGTTTGAGGTTAAATATATGTTAGAGATCTATACTTCAGATTCTGTCTGACGACTATGACCAGTGTAAGGGGCTTACCAAGTTGAGGACAGATAGGAACTACTCATATGAAGACCAGATAACTATAGCCCCGGACAAACTGGACAAATTTGATGAATGGGTACATGTTATACATTAAATAATTAAATGAAATAACCATGAATAAATGTTTATTTCATTAAATATCCATACGTTCTTGAATTGCTATGTGTTTGTTAATGCAAAAATGGTCTATTGCGGCAAACAATGTCCATCTAATATTCGTTAATGCATACAGTAGTCGCGTGTCCTTGAATTTTATACTGTAGTCATATATGTATGTTCCTTTATGCATGCTTGGCATGTTTTCGTTAATTCATAGTATAGCTATGTGGGCTTTAACGCATGCAATAGCCATGTGTTTTGTTTTTGTTTTTGTTTTTTTCTTGAGGTTGTTTAAAGTAAGGATAAAGATCAACGTGGCATACTCATTTCTAATGGTCAAAAATTCAAATGCGATTAGGCTTTGCATAGGTTTTGTCTTCATCTATTTATACATGTAATGCATTTAAGTTCACACTCAGATCAATTGTTCTCTTACTTTAAGAAAAAAGTACGTCGACTGGTTAAATCTTTGCTCCAAATTTGGGTAAAAATGCATTTTTGACAAAATTGCATTTGAAAAAAAATAATAAAGTAAATAAACAAACAAATAAATAAATATTGAAGAAAATGAGTAAACTCAATATTCATTTCAATCAAAAGCCTATGAAGGCGAAAGCCTGCATCGGCAATAGGTTGAGGAAACACATGTGACTAATTTCCGCGGCTTCCCGCGCAGATATTTGTTCTATAATTAGAACAGGCATTGCGAGGAGAGCATGTCGAGATAGCAGCAGGAGTGAATCAACGATTACATGGACTCTTATAAATGATAATTAACATGTACATGATAATCAGCGATAACCATTAGCAATTGTGGTGGTATGGCGATATACAACTGAATGTTAATAAAATATTTAAATATCAACCAACGTACCCTAAAAAATCATTATACATGTTATGATAAATTAAAATTGCATTTGAATAACTTCATCACAAATGGCGGAAGATTTCAGGGTGTATACGAGTGAGCATCTTTCTAAACTTTGAGAGAAGCATATAATTAATGAAAGAAAATAACGTTTTGACAAAGTTGTGAACAGTTTTAGTGAGCTTGTGACTACATTTGGTGAAATGTATGGTCGCAATGTAAAAGGAGCCAGAAAAAAAAAAACTCTCGCTTTTCTGTTCAACTTTCATTTGGATTGTGGAAACCACTTCGTGACATTTTCAAAGCAAATAGAAATTAGAAGGTAAAGCAGCAGTCACACATTAGCGTATAAGCCAAACGTGCGCCGGGCATGTTGACAAAAATGTAAAATTCAACATACGCTAGGAGCACGTCGGAGACACGTTAGTAGCGCGTTACATGCGCGTTTTGTACACTTGGTGTACGCTTGGTGCACGTTGATATACGTCGCTGTAAGTCGCTTAGCACTCCAGGCGCGTTTGGGCTCGAAAAATTTTAAACATGCTTAAAAATTTTCTAGAAGCTCGGCGTGTCCCGGGCGTGTGTCTTATACGTTTCGAATTACAGGCGCGTTGAATACGCTTCGAACGCGTTCGGCGCACGTTTGAGGCACGCCAGTGTACGCCACATGCGCGTTCCGATTTTATAGGATATCGCTTCAGTAGCGTGCCCCAAGCGTGTGTGAGACGCGCGCTGAACGTTTGCTGCGCGCCTGTAGCACGTGCATAGCGAGTTTGGGACGTAACACAAGCGTACT
This sequence comes from Rugalucina vietnamica, assembly GCA_964017185.1. Taxonomy (NCBI): domain Eukaryota; kingdom Metazoa; phylum Mollusca; class Bivalvia; order Lucinida; family Lucinidae; genus Rugalucina; species Rugalucina vietnamica. The sequence goes on along the minus strand of OZ024879.1, from coordinate 13,027,814 downwards.
CTAAAACTTATAGAGATTTTTATATGTCCGGCACACGCCTCAGTCACGCGCTACTGTGTGACTGCTGTTTTAAAACGAGTTAAACGAACAAATTAATTTTTATACGTCCAAAATCTTCAGCGTGTTGAAATTTTTCATACGCCCGGCGCGCGTTCGGGTTATACGCTACAGCTTGACTGCTGTTTAAAATGTGTGATTTGCTCGCGATTTTCAACTTTCATGAATTAGCAAATATCATGGTTGTTCTTATCTTTTGTTAGTCGCACATTTGTAAAAAAAAAAAAAAAAAAAAAAAAAAAAAATGCATGTATGTGAAAGATTTACTGATTCGGCCAATAGTTTTTTTCAGTCATGTCGGCATAGAACATGCTTCTGTTGAATTTCGTATTTTAAATGCATGGTTAAAATATATGTATTCTAAACAGAAAGTCCTTGAACGATGTATATATATATAGTTTTTACGTGAAGGAAACATTGCGATTCTGGTCTCAATTACATATCCGTTGTCAATAACATGTTTTCAGTTTTCTCAAAAGGAATTAAATTGCAAAGCGTCTCTATGCTACATTTGAAATTTATGATAACGGCCTTGACACAACAAGTGAAATAATTGGTCTAACAACAGGTTCAATTATGGCCAATTTTATGCCTGCTGTGCGATACAGATGGTGCTGCAGAGGTGCGATTTACCTATCCCATGAGCCGTTTCTATTTATAGCAACACCGTTTCAGGCCTGCTACGTCATCACATGTTATCGGTATGGGGGAAATTAGTACTGTGCCTTTCCAATCCTATTATCAGCAGATGCAGACTTTCTCCTATTCATCTACTTTTGTTTCAATATATTTACATTTCTGATGCAAAGTCTTAAATGAATCTATAGAATTGAACTGTGATTCATAGTTCCATGAACAACATCATGTCACGCGACGTCACATGATCAAACTTGACGTCATGACAAACCATGGCTGTCACCAATGTGATTGGACGTTGTAAACGTCATGACGTCGTCGACGCCGTTCCGCTGTTTCAACACACAATGTGTGTAATTCTCTATTTGCTTATAAATGAGATTGCCTTGATAATTGTTCATGAAGCGATACAGAAAAATGAATGTAAATATAAGCAATTAGTTTAATTTTTCTGAGGTTCATGGAGCTATGAACTAGCAAAGCTTACATGAACCCCTTCGGGGTTCATTCACTTTGCACGCGACCCACTGTGGTTCATAGCTCCATGAACATCGGAAAAATGAAATTCATTTCTTATTTAAATCAATATGAGATGTTTTGCCACCAAAGCCTATCGCGCAATTTCTTTCTGTTATATGCAATCTCATGTCAAAGATATTGTATAATTAAGCATATTTTTTTTAAATGCAGCTTTCTAAAAATTCATTTGTTTGCTTTAAATGATAGCTTTCATTATCTCGAGTGAGGATGTGAAACGAATTCACGTTTGGAAGCACAGACATAAAGGTGTAGGCTTGTTGCTTCAATCCAAATTTTGGTGTTTTTAAGATCATGCATTTTGGACATTTTTACTTAATCTTTTCAAAACTTATCTTGAAGTCCAGGACCCAGTTGTTCAAAGCAGTGCAAAGGATTCTCACATTTTTTCAACAACAACAACAACAAAAAAACAACAGTGTATTTGTAACATTAACATTTGAAATTTTAACGAAACGTTAACTAACGACATTGTTAAACTGGGCCCAGCTTAATAGATTGTATTAATAAAAAGCTTACAGATGTCTCTACACATATTTCATAATTGATAAAAATATTAAGTGGTGCAAAGCTTCCTTTGATGAGTTTATGTAGCATATGCGAATACAAAGTCGCAGATCAGCTTCAAAGTAACTGCGAATCTGACCAGCGTCTTTATTTTCGCTACACGGATTTCAAGCTTCTAGCGTTCTACTTTTACTCTACAGGCTGATTTGTGTCAAACCTGGTCGGAAACCACATCGTTGGTTTACTTACAGGTTAAAACGTTCTGGACAGAGCACATGCATTGCGATGAAGAGATCAGGTTAGCTACGGATGGATCCGGATATTTTGACGTGCGGGATTTAGACGATAGATGGATCAGAATTGAGCTGGTCAAGGGCGATTTAATCATTCTGCCTGGAGGAATTTATCACAGATTTACGCTAGATAAAAATGTATGTCTTTTTATTTCATGGGCAAGTTTGTGCAATGAGTAATACTATACGAAATTGCATGGTATTCATTACGACAACATGTCAATGCAAATACGCAGAGATTTTTAAAGCTGTAAAAAATTGAAAATTTCATCAGAAAATATTTGATATTTTTCTTATTTTTGCTCAAAACATAGATTGTGGGAATACGTTAGAACCGCCGCACCAAAGCGGTTCTAACGAGTACCCACAATCTATGTTTTGGAGCAAAAACAAGTAATATAGGTATACCACTGTATACTGCAGTTTTACTATGTAAGAGTGGGGTTTAAGGGGGTATACACTTCACGGACATGTTTTCCTGATGATTTACGGAGATATTTTACCGACGTTCCTGTATTGAAAGGTACAAGTAGGCAACGATCAGGAAAAGACGCAATCAGAAAAAGATTCCCACTCCAAACCCGAGGTGGGAAAAAAACTTAACAATCAGGTACTTGTACCATGAAAACATATCGTAAGCCGAATGAGCAGCTATTTTCCAATAGGTGGCCACTCAGTTACCTAGGAAAAAAACTTAATTAACAATTAGGTATTTGTACCATGAAAACATATCGTAAGCCGAATGAGCAGCTATTTTCCCAATAGGCGGCCACTCAGTTACCTAAACTTCACTAAAAATATGATTTATTTATTTATTAACAATATTTAAAGAGGGTAAGCACATTTAACCTTACGGCTATTCTACCATGTGGCCCTCTAAAACGACAAATAAATTATAACAACATATTTACAATATATACATAGTATTAAAATGTTCGATAGTTTCGTTAAAGGAGCTGCTGTGAGACTAAAATATTCTTTATCACAGCTTTTATTGCTAGAGTTTAGGAAAGAATGCATCCTATTTTATTGGTACATTATACCTTAGAGCCCACGGGAGTGGCTAACATGTGGCGGAAACAAATGTCCAGACAGCATGCGCCACCCCGTGAGCTCATTGGTAGTATTTCTTAAAGCAGAGCTCCAGAACGAAACTAGATACCAGGTCATTAGTTTTAAAAGGCGCATAAAACTCCTAGATAAAGGATAAAAGGTGCAAGCGAATTAAGAAATATACGCTTATAAATAATGCATGTAAAATATGATGATGATAACATACATAAGGCGCCAACATCATAAAAATTTAAACACCAAGACATGAAACAATAAGAACCACCACAGAAGTATCGCCTTGGAACGATCAGTAATATAAAATTACTGGCGGGCTTAAATCGATTTTACAGGTACCTAACCTCACACTCAGCTTCTGCAGTGGTTCACAACATTTAGTCAGTTGTTCGGTCCTCGTGGTGAATCTCTAGCTAGTCAATGAACTTCGTTCAGATGGCGACCACACAGACAGGACAACTAAAGCCAAGTCATTTTACGTAAATCCTAGAATGACTAAGACCCCTTGATTTTGTTTCACTTAAAAGTTATACCAGACAACTTTAAACAAGCCTCGTATATTTCAGTATTTAATCACGGATTTACTGAGATATTTCAACGGCGTTCCTATATGAACACAAAACCAGGAAAACTGACGTCAAACTATTGCATATCAAATGCTACCATACAACTCTTTAACACCCCTCAGTTTATTTTACTATAAAGCTTTACTACACAGTTATTAATACCCCTCATATATTTCAGAATTTTATCAATTTACGAAGATATTTTATATGGATACATAATCAGAGCCACTTTCGCCAAACTATATATTTCATACATACCCATGATACTACTCCTAACACCCCTCGATCATTTCAGTATAAAAAATTGTACCACACACTTATTAATACCCCTCGTATGTTTCAGTAGTTCATCCATTTATGGAGATATTTCACGGGCGTTCCTATATGAACACAAAACTACTTTTTGCATACCATACAACTCTTCACGTCCCCGATTGTTATACCAAACACTTATGAACAGATCTCGTATATTTCAGAATTTTATCCATTTACGAAGGTATTTCACCGGCGTTCCTGTATGGACTTCTTTTAACAGACCAGCTGATGACCACGAAGGAAGAAAAGCTTACGTCAAAAGATTTGGAAACCGCTGATTGATATACGTACATTCACCACAAATGTGGCAGAACTGAAAATATGAAAACAAGCCCATGCAATAAACAGATTTAAAAATCTATTTTTCAATTTTCATATTTTTTACTTAAAACACTGATTGTAGATGCATGTTAAAATCGCCTCGCCGAGGCGGTTCTAAGGAGTACCCACAATCTATGTTTTGGAACAAAAATAAGAAAAAATGTATACCCATGTAAATCCTGGTTTAAAGGGTTATACTTTTCATGGACATATTATCCTGATGATCTTAGCCTCCGGAAATTCTTCTTTTTAAATGTTTCTTGATCTCAATGATCATTTATAGAAAAAAAAACAACCTGCATATAACTGATTGTTCAGAGAGAGTAAATAATATAGTTGACTTTGATGTCACATTTAAACAGAAATTCATTTCCTATCCAAAGCATGCAAATGTGTCATTGAAAAAAAATCAACATCGAACAAAATTAAATGACTGCGACGCGAGAAAACCGATCTTCAGGGTTTCCGACAAGGTCTGACACAAACCGGTCTGTGCAGCAACTGATAAGGGCTAGATACTTGAAATTTCGGATTTAGGAAGAACAGGAATTTTAGGATCCGTGTAGCGAAACAAAGGCGCTGATCAGCTTTACAGTTATCTGCGCTTTGGTTTTGCATAGGCAAAATCCGGTTTTCTCATGGCGCCGCTCAAATTGTTCTTGACTATAGTGAGTTACCAAGCCAACGCAAATTGTTTTGTTTTTCTTTTCGCCATTTATGTAGTCTAATGCTTTTTCTCCTTTTTCACACAAAACATTAGATTCTTGGAATGAGTTAAAGTCGGTTGTAACTGGACATCAATGTTCTGTCCTATAGTGAGTTGCCAAGCCAACGCAAATTGTTTTGTTTTTCTTTTCTCCATTTAAGTAGTCTAATGATTTTTTTCTCCTTTTTCACCATAAAGATTGGATTCTTGGAACACGTAAAAGTCGGTTGTAACTGTACAACTCGGTTGTAACTGTACAATAATGTATGCAAGAACTTAGACGATATACAATGTACATGTTCGCACTAGGCCTTACATTTTTCAAATGTAGAGTCATATGGTTGCGTTACATGTAGGAAATATACTGATAATAGCTGAATGGAACTTGTTTAGTGCAATCGAGTCTTAAAGGCAAGTGTGACCCGTGTCTCTGATCTCGCTCACGCATGTCAAGACATGTTTTTCAATACAAATGTTTTTTTTTTTTTTTTTTTTTTTTTTTTTTTTTTTTTTTTTTTTTTTTTTTTTTTTTTCAAATTCCAATTTATATATAAAAAGGTAAGTGTAGGCACAGATCAGGAAATGACACAATCAGAAAGAAATCCCCACTCACAAAATCTAAGGTGGGAAAAACTTGATTGATAATAAGGTATTTATATTAAGGGGACACATCGTAAGCCGAGTAAGCAGCTATTTTCCAATAAGCGGCCACCCAGTTACCCGAACTTAGATAAATAATATACGAAAACGTACAGAAGGTGCAAACAGCACAAAAATCAACACCAAACACAAATAAAACAATTAGAACCACAAAAGAAGTATTGCCTTGGAACGATCAGTTATATAAAATTACTGGCGGGCTTAAATCGATTTTACATGGCCATAACCATCGTTGTGGTGAACCTATACATGTATTAGTAGCTAGACAAGGAATCATCAAGAATAAACAAATAAATCATATAAACACCATGATGAATCAAAAACGAGAACTCACAGACACAAAAAGCTGCCCGGCGACGAAGATCCCTGGGCCCCAAACATCACCGAAAATCAGGAGCATTAGAAAACACCATTTGAACCCCGGTATGCCAAACAACAGACAAGAAGCCCCGGCCCCAACCAGCTTAAATTAATAGTTTTAAGTATAGTCTGCCATGCGACCCGCCGGCGTGCAATTAAAAAAGGAAGTATAGCTATCAACCGTGATTGGGTTAAAATACATTAGTTTACTGCCCTTCATCTAGAGTTCAAATTTGTTAGGTGAAATTGATAAGCGTATTTGCTACTCTAAATATAACTTTCAAGTTTAACTTTCTGGTTCAAAATAGTGTCAGTAGGTATGTTACCAAGGGTTTTATCGGCAAGTTTGAAGTAAACTTAGCACGGTCAAAATAAGCCTTACATGGGCTTATGTGTACGTTTTTGATTTTAGTGCAAGGAATTATCACTGGTAAGTTGTTTTATTTGTTTAAATTTTGTTCGTTTTTGGAGGTTACTTTGAATTTTTCAACAGAATATCTTTTTTAAAAGTATCCTTGTACAGTCATACGAGTCGATACATGTTGGTTTGCTGTTTCTAATTTTTTATTGAACTTTAATATGAATATGGTTTTCTGCAAAATTGTACGAGATTACACGGCCAGGATTTTCTTATGTACACAAAAAGAGTCTAATTAGTTTATCCTAATACGGCCAAAAATTGGGTGTTTTATAATAATCGTCTTAGCCACAGCCCAGTGGTTGCGGCACTAAAGTGAGCGGTTTGTCTTATTAAGATGGAAAATGTGAGCAATTATTAGGATGACAGTCAGGTTGACCATGTACCACCGCTATGGTCTTGTGAGCCAAGGCCGCCAGTGAGGGTAGCCAGTGTAGGTCGGCCATCCAAACAATTGTACATAATTCCTGTTTAAACTGACAACGTTCCTAGTCATTCTGTGTCTCTATAGTCACATGAGCTGCTGGGGTTAAGAAACCATTACCGGATATTGCACGAACCTCTTACCAGGCTACGCTACCGGAACACTATTACCAGAAGAAAAAGCCGAAATGTGTATATTGTTTGCTTCTTCCATACTCAAATGTTTTGTATTCAATTTGAGTGACATTACGAAAACATGCCCATGCAATATACGGAGATTTTTAAAGTTGTAAAAAATGAAGATTTTCAGCATTGTTTTTTTTGTATTTTTCTTGTTTTTGCTCAAAACATAGATAACGAGTACCCACAATCTATGTTTTGGATCAAAAATAAGAAAATTTGGTATACCCCTGCATACCCCAGTTTTAATATATAAAAGTGGGGTTCAAGAAGGTATACATTTCACGGACATGTTTTCCTGATGATACACAAATGATTTCTATTCAATTTGAGTGATTTGTCGTATGAGTAGTGTACATGTACATGTATTATAGGGCTCAAACATGATTTTCCATTCATTAACATACGCTAGGTCCCGAAGGGAGTGTTGAAAACCGAGGGCGTAGCCCGAGGTTTTCAACCCTCGCCGTGGGACCTGGCGAATGTTAATGAATGACAAAGTATTTTTGATGGCTATTATCAGTGATTATTGCATAAATTCTGAACAAACGAAATAAATAATGGTGTACTATATTTTACAGCCTCATCATACGCGTAAAAGTTTTCATTCTTATGCTTGTTCCGGGCTGACGTGAGATACTTATTATTATCACTTGTGTTGCTTGGCGCCCGGTAACGAGCATTTATAAAAGCCACGTATAAACAGCACGTGCGCACAAGAATTGCTATATTAATGCTTTGTTATATATGATTGATTCAATAATATTGATTTTTTTGTAAAACTATTACCTGTATCAAAGGGGAGTAACATTGAGTATATATTTCATTTATATTACTCTATTTTGTTCTATTATTTAAAGAACTTTGTAGGAGAATGTCATTGATTGGTTTTCTCGAAGAATCCAATAGCTTCTTGTTTGGTCTTGATGGTCATTACGGCCCTTGAATTATCTAGAGAATTCTAAAGGAAAAAAGTTATTTTCTTCTCTAGAGAAAAGTTTACTATTTAATTCTCTAGAATCCCCACATGTATAAATACAGGTCTCAGTTCAGTCTCTGGCATGAATTCAGAAATTCGAAGTGAATTAAAGTTTATAGTTTGGTTGATTTACTAGTGTTTTGGGATTAGAATAATATTGTGGATTAAATATACATGTGCTCATATTCTGGATACTGGATTGAGGATACCTGTGGACTTAGGTTTTGAGGGACAAAGATTTATTTGAACAGTATTTAATTTGTAAGTTAGTTATTTATTTATTTACTTATTTGTTCATTTGTTTGTATGTATTTACTGCATTTATTTGTTTATTTGTTTAATTAAAGTTGTTAAGTTTAACTTACTTGGTTGTTTTTCGCTGTACCTGTGTTGTCTAGTTACGCTTGCTCGTAACAGATTGGCTTTCATTTCATTAGTAAATGGCTGTCAATATCGTGTGCTACGAGTATTTTTGCAGTAATGTACAAAGCTATACCAACGCAATTGAACTGCGAGTAAAATGGAAATGATAGAAATGCATATTGTTCAGGCTACCTTGGTCCCGACCTCTATATGAGCTGTGGACTACAGAAAATCAGTTTATCATACAGCACTCAGACTCGTGTAAACACACACATTTTATTTTCTTCAGATCAGAACTAGGGATGGCGTCAGCTAGCGGATTCATGAGCCTCCAAACAGCTTCTGATCAACTATTAGACCATGTGTGTGGTCCTTGCGAAGACGAAGGGACGGTGATAGTGGCAAGACAATATTGCGGAGTCTGTTTAGTGTTTCTATGTGATTCCTGTGAAAGACATCACAGGAAGCTGCCTTTATCCAAGAGTCATAAGACTGTCCCTGCGCATACCGTATCAAGGACTACCAGCCGCCGTCTTTCTCTTTACTGTGGGTGCAAGAACGACAGGGAACCAGAATATCACTGTGAGAATCATAAAGCCGTCATATGTTCTCCGTGTAAAGACATTAAACACCACAGATGTAAGACTGCCCCAATTCAACGGAAATGCTCTGGTTACAAGACCTCCCGAATCGATGCAGTTTTAGCAAAATCAAAGTCTTTGAAGGACAAATACGACCGGCTGAAACAAAAATGCATTTCAAATAAGGACGAGCTCGGGCGCGCAAAAGACATATGTCAGACTGAAATTAAAGCGTTCCGGAAAGAACTTAACGATTTCCTGGATAGATTGACAAGGAAGATGTTGAAAGAATTGAGTGATCTTGAAGATGAAAGCCGCAAGCAAATTGATGAACAAATTGCAACACTGACACACGCCTTGCAGATGCTTGATGCGGATCATAAGATGTTGACCGAAGCTAAGGTAGACGGGAGAAATAAGACCATGTTTGCAGCGGAAGTGCAGGCAGCCAAAACTATCCGGGACTGTAAGAATAGACTGGCTGACCTAGAAAAGGATATTACCCAGCAGACACTTTCTTTCGTAAAGAACAAGACGCTTATTGATTTACAAGCAGATATAGAGTCATTTGGTGTCATTAGCAAGGAAGACAAGAAATGTAAAGAAGGCGAAAAGATCGTGTTGCTTGGAAAACACGCGCAGTCGCGCAGAGAAGTAGATATTACATTGGATGATGATGAGAAGATACCAGATATAACTGACTGTGCTGTGTTACCAAATGATTACGTTGTAATATATGATTACCTGAATGCCAGTTTAAAATTATTTGATAAACTGTGGGTCTGCAACGACAACCTGATAATACTAAATGTAAATCATGTAGCTGCCGTTGATTCCAACAATTTAATCGTTTCAATTCCGAGAAACGGACAGTTGCAATATATACTGGCTCTCCCGTATCTACAACATGGCCGGACCATCCAAGTGGACTCTGGAATCTTGGGAGTTTGTGTTTCTGGTGATGAAATCTACGTGACATGCGACACTCCATGTGAAATTCGAGTATTAGGTCTTGACGGTTATCAGAAACGCCGTGTACCACTTGAGAGGGGTACTTCTCCGTGTGATATAACTCTGTCGCCATCTGGGGAGAAAATATTCTTCACTGATTCTGACACAGGAATGTTAATTTGTATGAAAGTGGATGGTACGATCGTTTATAAGTATGAGCTCCAAGATGATTGCTGCATAGGTGTAAGAGGTATGTTCTGCGATTCAGACGATAATCTGCTTGTTTGTATATCTAGTGATATACAAATTATCAGAGCCAATGGTAGGAGTGGAGGGGCTATGCTTACATCTAGTGACGGCCTAGCTGGACCAACGTGCATCGCATATCGGAAGTCTGATAATGTCTTAATTGTTGGGTGTTTTGATCTTGATCATCTGCTTGTGTATAAAATGAAAGATTGAACAGAAACGTTTTATTAGAAGATATATATTTATATAATGTACATAATTATTATACATGTAATACGATTAAAATGACCAAGCCGGTCAAGAATAAATGTGTATTCAAAATGAATGACAAATAGTAATGCTACGTTCAGTCTGTGCTCTCGTTGGTCGGCGCCTTTTTTGTTCAAACCAGGTGGTCTACGATTATGCACATTACACAAGTACCAGAGGTTATAACATTACGAAAATTTGCCCATGCAATAAAGAAGGATTTTTGAGCTTTCAATATTGAAAATTTTCAGCTGAAAAAAAAATTGATATTTTTCTTATTTCTGCTAAAAACATAGATTGTGGGTACACGTTAGAACCGCCTCGCCGAGGCGGTTCTAACGAGTACCCACAATCTATGTTTTGGAGCAAAAATAAGAAAAATAGGTATACCCTTGCATACCCCAGTTTCACTATATAAAAGTGTGGTTTAAGAGGGTGTATATTTCACGGACATGTTTCATTAGTCTAGGACTCAAACATTGTGCTAAATGCATACGATGACAAACGACATCGGAATGACGATATTCATTTGCTACCATCTTTGATATATGTATTATCTAGTTATTTAAAATTGCATTTTCTGTGTTTACTACATGTATCTAGGTTCGTTGCACATCCAGAGCAACATTTTGTCGAAGACAACTAAGTCCATTTATGTTTAGCATTCAGGTTTTTCAATTCGCGAAATAAGTATTTAACAGCCAAACATTTCCAGCAGGGCTTCGGCGTCTAAAACTTCGAGAAAAAAAAAAAAAAAAAAAAAAAAAAAACAACATTTTCTAAATTTTATCGAAGGCACTACAAATTTATACGTAGTTACACGGAACAAATTGTGAACTAATAGCCCACCCGAGAGTGGACATAAATGTATAATTATCGTACCCATAGATGCCCCCAAACAAGATTCATTCATATGCTTCACAACTCATAGTGGGCCCCAACACGTTCAGCAGGCAAGAGAACGCCCCAGGCCGTGTACAAGTGCAGCAAAAAATAGGGTGTTAGCCAGCATCCAAGGACGGTATTTTCCGCTGTTTAGAGACATCCCTTAATCGCTAAACAATGAAAAAATGATTATTCAAAAATCACTTCGTCCGCAATTTGGTCATTGTACATGTATATATTGTCAAAACAGCAGCAGCTGATTAAATCACACAATATAGCAAAATATTCATAAAAGGTTATACTATCATATGACAAAGACTGTTGATAGATACGCATTTGTGACCAATCGTAGGTAGCGTTACATCTTAAATTTACCGCGGTAGATCTGCCCACACTTTTAGGCAAATCGCACGCAACGTTACAATTAGAGGTGTCGGTCCGAGTGCGCATTTATACGTCTTACTATTCATTTGGAGAATTCAACGGAATTTGGGATCCATATCAAGCCGATGGAAATGGATGTGCATGGAATGAAGAATAAGCAACGTTTATACACACAAATGAGCCACCCCATGGGAAAACCAACAATCTGCATTTGCGAAAACAAAGACTCAGATCAGCTTCGCGGTAACCGCGAAGCTGATCAGCGCCTTTGTTTTCGCTACTCGGATAGTACAATTCCTCTTCTACTTAAATCCGAAATTTCAAGCTTCTAGCTCTTTTCTGTGCTTGTACAGGCCGGTTTGTGTCGGACCTTTTCGGAAACCACATTGTTGGTTTTCCCACGAGGCGGCTCATTAATCAAGGCGAGTGTGTAACGTAGGTTTGGTAAAATCGTAGTTACACGGAACGATTTGTGAGCTAATAGCGCACCCAAGACTCTCCGAAAGTGCGCACCTGAGACTCCCATTGTAATTTGTCCCAAAACAAGATTTATTCAATACGCTTCACAACTCATAGTGTACCCCAACTCATTCAGAGGACGAGAGAACGCACCAGGCCGTGTGCAAGTGCAGCGAAAAAAAAAGGTGTGAGCCAGCATCTAAGGACGGTATTTTCCGCTGTTTCGGGACACTCCAAAATCGCTCCACAATGAAAAAATAGTTATTAAAAATCAATACATCCGCAAGAAAAACAGCAGCCGATTAAATCCCACAATAGAGCAAAATATTCAAGAAGAATTACACTTTCATAATTATGACAAACACGATTGATAGATACGGATTTATGACCAATCGTATGTAGCCTTACATCTTAAAATCGATGCGGTAGATTTGCCCACACTTTGTGCCAATCGCTTGCGCATTAATACGTCTTTCGATTGTGCAGCATTTTTACACGCAAATCAAGGCGTGTATGTGTACATGTAACGTGGGTTTGGTAAAATTCCAAACTGTAATTTTGGGTCAAAGACGCATTTCAGAACCAGAATTTGTCTAATGAACGGTAATATATAGTCGAGTAGTCTTTTGAACCATTATAAGCTGCAGAGTTCTTTCATAGTACGATTTCTTCATGTAGTTTTCAAATAACACACGATACCACGTTTATTTCGTTTATTTCGAATGAAATAGTTGCTGACACTAAAAATTTCGACCTGTTCCATCTCGTGCTTCAAAGCGATTCTTTCAAATTTGATTAGATTCCTTACTCAGACAAATTTAATTCATCAATATAGATGGCAAAATCGTCAAGGGTGTCTTAATTCTATTGAAAAAGCGTCAATTCTTATTTGGCTTAAAGAATGGTCTGATTAGCTTCTCAATTGTATACAAAATGCAATAGATTGAAGCTTCAACGAGACTATGTGGTTAGTTGTAAAGCCCCTGTCAGATCAAAATGCGTCCCCACGGCGTTGGCACAGAGTTCTAAAATTTTCTAGAACGCAGTAACAACGCCACGGAAAATGATGTTATTTGTGAAAAAAGCAAGTCATGGCGTCCTCACCGCAACCAAGGCATTGCTACTGCGCTATAGAAACGCGTTCCTACGGAGTTCTACTTGGCGATTCATCGCCCTTTTACTGTATTTGCGCGGCGTTTTTGGTATATGCATGGCGTTTTTTACAGCATTAGCAATGCACTGACAGCATGTAGGCATTCTCCGACTTTTGTACGTTTGCCCGCGCACCCGTCTATGAAATTGTGTACGCTAAAAACGAAAGTCTTACTGCCTCCAACAATGGCCGCACGTATGCATTCTACGCCTTTTTGGTCCTCTTTGCAGATTTATGCGGGCAGCATCATAGCATTTTGAATGTGGCGGACCTGCAATTATTCAGAGATCTTTGCTATTGGACAAAATAATGCATTGACATTGGTTTTCAGGTTATTTTGCGATAGAGATTTGAACCAGTGCAATGATAGGTTGTACATGTATCTTCATTTAAAATTTAATCAACTATGGTACATAATTTGCTGATTCTGGTACTTAAAAGTTATTTAACACATTCATGATAAATAGGTACAAGTAGGCAACGATCAGGAAAAGGCACAATCAGAAAAAGATGATCAGCTCAGTATAAGGTCAATAAATGATGTATCAAATCATGAATCCATCACTGTTCAAACCTGGTTTCCACACTGAAACATATTATAAATCTTATGGTTGTACAATTATAATCTTAATTTTTTTCATTGTGAAAAGCATGCCTCAATGGATGTATTCACCTGACAAAAATCTTCATAAAAGGACACTGCAAATTTTTATTAGGTGACATTATTTGTAACACACACAAAGGTACAAGTAGGCAAAGATCAGGAAAAGGACAATCAGAAAAAGATTCCCACTCCAAAAACCGAGGTGGGAAAAAACCAAACTAACAATCAGGTACTTATACCATGAAACATATCGTAAGCCGAATGAGCAGCTATTTTCCCAATAGGTGGCCACTCAGTTACCTTAACTTAACTAAAAATATGAAAACATACATAAGGCGCCGACAGCACAAAAAAAAAATTATACACCAATACATAAAACAAAAAGAACCACCACAGAAGTATCGACTTGGAACGATCAGTAACACAAAGTTACTTGCGGGCTTAAACCGGTTTGACATGGCCATAACCTCACCCTCAGCTTCTGCAGTGGTTCATAACATTTAGTTAGTTATTCGGTCCTCGTGGTGAATCTCTAACTAGTCAATGAATCATCAAGAACAAACAAATAAATCATGATAAACATCCTGATGAATCAAAAACCAGGACTCACAGACTGAGTAAGCTGCCCGACGATGGAGATCCCTGGGCGCCGAATAACCTACTAACTCCGGAGCAAAAGAAAAACACCAGTTGGACCCCGGTGGGCCAAGCAACAGACAAGAAGCTCCGGCCCCAACCAACTAAAATGAATAGCTTTATGTCGGGGCCATCATAGAGTCTGACGCCCGACCCACCGGCGTGCAATTAAAGAAGGCAGCATAGTTATCAACCATGATTGGGTTAAAAACTAAGCATGCAGACTGTCGCATAACATTCAAGTTATAACCTATACGTCTGTAACGTGTTATGATTTTTCTGAACTGAAAAGAAAAATCATTACTGCAATACTGCATGGTAATAACCAACTTCTCAAGTAACAATATGTATTAAACTGACAATTTATCACATCTTTGGAAATAGTTTGTAAACAGAATCCTGACTAATGAATTTAGACAAAGTATGTAAATCATAGAAAAAAGATTTTGTAGCTAATGCTAATGCATAAGCAATTTGCAAAAGTAATGCATTAGAATTAGATTTGTTCTATTGCCAAAATTAATATAAGCATTGGCATTAGCATCAGTTGAGAAATAGCTTATGCATTGACAATAAGCGACGTTAAAGTAATAAATGCATGGCAAACATTGAAGCTAAGGAAATAATTATGAAATGTGTCACAGGACACACACGCTTCAACTTTGACAAAAATGACAAATGATAAAACCTAAAACGTTAACAATATCCCCCTGTTTCTCAGTTTCACAAACAATGAAATGAATTCCGTTTATCTTAAAATAAGAGATAAACTAATTTACTAACCTGAAACATCCAAAATCCAAAGTAAATACAAGGAAATACATGAAAGTAATGTATCTTTGTGACTGTGTGAACCGAAGTGGCATTCTAACACACGTGAATATACCCGCTCGGTTAGTTTGTACAGGTTAGTAAAAATGATGTACATGTATGACATGCGAAACGATGACAAAAATGTTGCTGTTGCGCATTGAATGAACGCTGATGCTCATTAGAACGGAATGATAATTACTTTTAATTTGAGCCGCATCATGAGAAAACCGGATTTTTGCCTAGGCGAAAATAAAGGCGCAGATCAGCTTCGCGGTAACCGCGAAGCTGATCAGCGCCTTTGTTTTCGCTACTCAGATAGTACAATTCCTCTTCTACTTAAATCCGAAATTTCAAGCTTGTAGCTCTTTTCTGAGCTTGTACAGGCCGGTTTGTGTCGGACCTGGTCGGAAACCCCGAAGACCGGTTTTCTCGCGTCGCGGCTCATTTCGTACTGTGACATAAAGCACTGTAGGAATAACAGCTTCAAGCAGAGCTAGACGATACAAAGCTTTGGTCATTATCTGAGCCGCGACGTGAGAAAACCGGTCTTCGGGGTTTCCGACCAGGTCCGACACAAACCGGCCTGTACAAGCTCAGAAAAGAGCTAGAAGCTTGAAATTTCGGATTTAAGTAGAAGAGGAATTGTACTATCCGAGTAGCGAAAACAAAGGCGCTGATCAGCTTCGCGGTTACCGCGAAGCTGATCTGCGCCTTTGTTTTCGCCTAGGCAAAAATCCGGTTTTCTCACGATGCGGCTCAAATTTATTCTAATGTTACTCCATGTTATCCGTCTAAAGTACCAGTCCCACTGCGCTTAAGATTGCTTAAAATCGCTATGCGGTTGTCTAAATATTAATTTAGGGGACATTTCTTTGAACCCGATATGCAAATTAAGAAAGCAAAAGCACGTTGGAAAACATTTAACAGATATTGCAAGCGCAGTCTTACCACAAGGATAATAATTACACAATCGTAAGATTGCATACGATTCAGTGGGACTGGCACTTAAGTTATGCTGGACAGCGGTCATCAGTCTGAGTTGAACAAAGACTCGGAAGCTTGAAGTACAACTGTCGAGCTAGAAGAAACTGACTGGAAAGTCGAGTCCTATATTGGGGTGCAAATATATACTGTAGACGAAACGTACAACCTATATTCACGCAGTCCAATCAATAACTGAGCGACGGAACGGAGGGGTTTGTTTAAAGCGTACTTCCGGATAGGTGGGATGAATAAATTGTGTAAACAAACCATGGATAATTGAATCTGCCAGGTAAGATCATTGTTACTCATTTCTCTGTAGATAGTTGTTGTATATGTGTATGCGCAGTATAAAGTGCATCTCATAAGCTTTAAACTGATATGAAAATGACCTTGCAACACTTCGTAGAAACAGCGTGATAGATGCGCCAAAATTTTATTCGAAGCTTTGTGCCTTACCTGTTCTGTCATGCGACATCATGAAATGACAAGTTTCGAGCAATTCCATCTAACCTGTACAAATTTTGATGATGTCTGACCTTCACAGTAGCCGAATAATGATCAATACCATCCTAAATTAAGATGGGGTGCCACATGGCTGATTTTTTCAGGTATACGTAGTTTCTTCGTAGGTGGCTTTTGTAATAGGTACCTTTTTTCCGGAGGGGATGGATATTGAAATCTTCAGTGAAGCTGTTTAAAGCATACAAAATACGTTTAACGTCTGTGCTATTGTAATGCACAATGCCTATATAAAGGTTACATACGTTGCTGACTAAAATGAAAACAGCTGACCGAAATAGAATGTTTGATATCTAATAATCTAAATAGAGTTTCTTCTTACATGTTTCATTCTTGCAGGTGGAGAAAGTGATTGAAATGATTTAGCCAGCATCACCATTTATTGTACTAATGTTCTCACAGCTCTTAATCATGGATTAAAAGGTAATTTTACTTTATTATAATTGAGCCGCCTCATGGGAAAACCTACAATCTGCATAGGCGAAAACAAAGGCACAGATCAGCTTCGCAGTAACTGCGAAGCTGATCAGCGCCTTTGTTTTCGCTACTCGAATAGTACAATTCCTCTACTTTCTAAATCCAAAATTTTCAGTCACTAGCTATCCTCTGTGATAGTACAGCCTGGTTTGTGTCGGACATGTTCGGAAACCACATTGTTGGTTTTCCCACGAGGCGGCTCATATGTTGGCCCATACATAATTTTCTTCAAATTGTATTGTTATTTTTGCGATAACAAGGAACCTGCAAAATTAATAAAATAACCATTTCTCTTTTCATTTACATTTACGATAAGCAGACAAACCTTTCATAAAAATATATATATATATATCATCATAATGAACATCACTTGTTTTAACACCTGCTGTTTATAAGCTCAGCTGAGCCGAAGGCTCACAAGGTGAGCTCAATCCATGCTACGGCGTCCGTCGGCCGTCGTCGTCCGTCGGCGATCACAATTTAAAAGACTATCTCCTCTGAAACCGCTTGGTTGATCAACTTGAAATAATATGTGGAGCATAACAAAAGTTTGCTCACGGGATCTTGGTCACATGATCAAGATGGTCACCACACCCATATATGGTAAAACCCCTTCAAAGTCTTCTCCAGAATTGGTAGACCGATTTCAACGAAACTTGCAATGTTGCTTTAGCATCGAGAATTCCAGCCCATCATTTTTATTCAAGTGGTTATCGTGATATGACCTTGACCTATTTTACGGCAAGGCCAAATTTGGAAAGATGGACTTTTTATGGGAAAAGGCGAAAACAATGGTTATTTTGGAAACTATTGCAGCCTAAGTTGCTAGATGCAGACAACTCATGGAGTTATTGAAGGTATTTTATTAATTAAAGTCAATGCCATTTCTTGACTTTGACCTTGATAAAGTTAATTTAAATATCAAAATTAAGTTAATGGTTTTCTCAGAAATCAATGGGCCTATGAAAGTCAAATTCTATGTGAAGCATCCATGCTGAAGGGGGAAAATGTTGTGCGCGAAATCGGGGACGATTGCTCAACATGAACGCCATACTCACAAATGCTCAAAATGCTCAAACATCATCTTCAGAACGGTTGGGCCCATTTTCACGAAACTTTGTATGCAGTATATGGGACGCCAGCCCAATGTGGTTTGTTCGACTGGTGACCCTAGGATGACCTTGATCGATTTAACTGCAAGGTCAAATCCGGAAACATAGGCTTGTACATGGGATAAAGTGAAAACAATGTATATTTTGAGACCTGAAAGTTGCCAGAATCAGATAACTAATGAAGGTGTGAGATCAATTAAGATCAATGTCATTTCTTGATCTGGCCCTAAGGTCACTTAAATATCGAAATAAATAACTTGTTTTTCTCTGTAACCTCTCAGCATGTGACATTGTTTTGGAAGTCATCATGCATAGGTAGAATGATTTTTTTTGTGAACTTTGGGTTGCATGCTCAAAATGGCTTCCATGCTCACAAATGCTCAAAATTGCTCAAAACTCTTCTCCAGAACCGATGAGCCGATATTCCTGAAACTTGGTATCTAACATCAGGGACCTTACCACATCATAGTGTGTTCAAATGATGATCAAATGATGATCTTGGCCTATTTTACGGCAAGGTAAAAGTTTGAAATTTGGGCGTTTGCATATGGGTGAAAACAATGGAATTTCGGAAAGTATTGCCTTAAACTTGGCAGATGCAAACAACTAATGAAGTCAATAAAGGCACATGAGTATTCAAGGTCAATTTCATTCAGGCTTCAGGTGAGCATTCCCAGGACAAATTATCGTCTGCACCATAATCAGATAAAGCATTTTCTTAATTGATCTTTTTCCAAATTTCAGGTTACAAAATGCCTAAAAAAAGATGCAGTCACTTGACCCTGGGTCGAAAATATGTGCGCCCAAAGAAAAGTAAAGTAGAAACATCTGAAGTTACAGCAGACTGGAATACACCAATAGATATAGATATAGATGACACTAATAATGAATGCAAAGATGATGAAAATGAAGGTGGTGAAGTAATTGTTGATGAGTCTTCAGAGGAACAGCATGAAAAAGACATAATTGACCTGTATAAGGTGGCATTACGTCACATAAAGGAGGCTGGGAAGTTTTTATTTCTATGGCAATTTCTTAATCTCATTGCCAATGGAGCGGAGTGAAATTTACTTTCTTGGTCTAATCACATGTCTGTGAAATTTGCAGTTCAAATGATTTCATCAGAACCTTTGTTGTTGTTGAAGGCCCCTCCGTAAAAGTGTACGTATACTCAACCCCTCCATCGTAGAAGACGACGTAATTGATTTATATCAACATATTTTCAAAAGTGTGGGGCTTTAAACAAAAATAGTAATTCAAAGTATACAATAATACGTAGTCCAAATAGCACTTACCTCTTCATATGTGATTGCAAAATACCGGAAAACAATCTGGCCAAAATAATGACGTAGTCTGATTTCAACCCCACAATTTTCACGGGCTGATTTATACTGGCGCATATTTGCGTGCTGCACGAGGCATGACTGCGACATAATTTTTATACCAGAACGTGCAGTGTGATTTAACCGTTTGTATGCGCTATGTCGTTTGGATCAAAAATAGCAGAGAATGGGTTAAAAACGACATTTTTGTCGTAAAAATGAAAGTACCGTCTCTAAAATGGGTGTATTCTTTTCCCACCCGCTCATTATCGAACTATAGATTGGACTGCGTGATATTGAAAATATGACTTTTTTCCTTTCAAAAGAATATTCTTGATACCGTATTGTCGATCATTAATAATGACAATAGTTGGACTAAGAGAGGTAATCAGTTCTTCACAAGACATTAAATCATGAAGAGTTTACGCCGCGGAAGCAATCTATTTTGTCATTTTAAATCCTCTCTAAAGTAGTCGTAACTTCGTGCATTTATTTATTAAAATTGTGCTTACCAATCTTATTTTTAAGGAGGTACAAGTAGGCAATGATCAGGAAATGGCGCAATCAGAAAGAAACTCCCACTCTACAAACCGAGGGGTGGGAAAAAACTAAAATGACACTTAGGTACTTATACCAAGAAAACATATCGTAAGCCGAGTGAGAAGCTTTCCCCAATATGCGGTCACTAAGGTACCCGAACTGAACTAATCATAAGGCTCAAACAGCACAAAAATTTGACTCCAAAACACAAAACAATTAGAACTGGACACAAAAGAGCCGCCGCATGAGGGAACCAACAATCTGCATGTGTGAAAACAAAGGCGCAGACCAGCTTCGCGGTAGCCATTGATCAGCGCCATTGTTTTCGCTACACAGATGGCTTCGGTACACAATAAAAAGTCCCATTTAAAACAATGTTTAATTGTCATTTATCATGTCCTGCATGTCTTGTGACTTTGCTGGCCATCCTCTGTTTTGTTCACCCACTAATGTAGCTGAGGCTTTCTGACAATAGAAGAGAAACACGCCCATTAATATCTACATTTTTCGCTATTCAACCTTTTCTTACACACAGTGCAGAACACCACGCGAGATTCATCGATAAGCTGGGCGTCATGCGTCGCTATAGAAATTGCATTCATACACAGACAAAAAGAAGTTCCCAGCAAAATTCTTAACTTTTCATGTGTGTACACAATCTAGTTTTATCCCAGGTACATTTCAACTCAAAGATTACATTGTTTTGTACAAGACGCCATAGAGAAGCAGCTACTGTCAAGTTTTAAAATGCACTGCTTTCGAGGTTACCAACACGGAAGTGATTTATTGTCCACTTACACCAGATAGTACAATCCGTCCTCTTCTTAAATCTAAAATCTCAAGCTTCCAGCCTGCTTCTGTGACTGCTGAAGCCAGTTTGTGTAGGACTTGGTCGGAAACCCAAATTGTTGGTTTTCTCAAGCGAATGCTTCGCAAAAGTAAGTCGAACAGAAAAAAAGATTGAATAGGATCTGCTGCAATTAGAACAGTATTTACAGTATTTGCAATTAGAACAGTATTTACAGTATTTGCAATTAGAACAGTATTTACAGTATTTGCAATTGGAACCAAAGTTCAGACATAAGAACGAAACCTTAAATGTATACCCCCTTAAACCCAACTTTTATATAGAAACTTTTGGGGGTGCAGGGGCATACCTAATTTTTATTATTTTTGATCCAAAACATACATAGTGGATACTCATTAGAACCGCCTCGACCGCTCTTTTTTATTCAGGCGGTTCTAACGTGCACCCACGATATATGTTTTGAGCAAAACTATTTAAATAATCATTTTTTTCCAATGAAATTTTCATTTTTTTTTTCTTTTGAAAAAATCTCTGTGTATTGCATGGGCAAGTGTTTGTAATGTCTGTCACATTACAAGAAAGAAATGACGAAATTAGAAACCATGGAGCGACCAGCTCCTTGCCAAAACTGTTTCCTCAGATAAGTGTTATATAGACACATAGAAGGTTCACACTATACAAAGACCAAACACGAAAACACATTTTACCCCAGAGACGTACCGGACTTTTTGACACATAGTCTAACATATGTTCCCGAAGACATTAAAGTTTACAAAACACATACATATCTAAAACTTACATTTTCAAACAAGGAGAAATGCGTATTTACACTATTTACGAGTATTTTTGCATAACGTCACCTGAGTCACTGTATCTTTAAATATTCAAATTAGTTAACAAACCAACGATTGCTTTTTTGAAGAAACGCACTATTTTTTCTCTCGATTTCTCTATTTCTTTGAAGCACTTCCAACATAACCTAATGGAAATAAATCTTGGAAAATCTTCTCTTACGTTATCTGTCATTAATTTCCCCTGTCACATGTTGGTAATATTAGCGAGTATGTGATCATTGGCAACTGACATCACATCAGGAAAACATATCCGTGAAATGTATACCCCCTTAAACCCAACTTTTCATAAGAAAAACTGGGGTTTGCAGGGGTATACCTATTTTTCTTATTTTTGCTCCAAAACAAAAAATCAATGTGGGTACTCGTTAGAAACGCCTCGCCGAGGGCGTTCTAACGTGTACCCACAATCTATGTTTTGAGGAAAAATAAGAAAAATGCCGAACTGTTTCATTATTTAGAACTTTAAAAATCTCTGTATATTGCATGGGCGTGTTTTCGTAATGAAAGCGAACAACAATGCCATAGATTCATTCATTCAATTGTTATTTCCTCAAAAGGGGATATTCACATAAATATACCAAAAGAAACAACTCATGTAACTCGGAAACACCCGATTCAAATTATGCGTTGTGACTTTATTTTGATTAATTGTCTTTCTACCTACATTATGTGTAAATTTGACGGTGGCATACTAACAACTTATTGTTATCTATCAAGTCAAATGCCATAACTCACATGTTCGATTTTAACGAATTTTCAATATTTTTGTGTCATCCACGGACCAGCATAAAAGCAAGTCGTGCATAGTTTTGTATGTATGTATTGATTTTTCTTTTAACAACTATAGTCTCTTGTAATTCTGAAAAGAATGGGTTGATATATTTCATATTGTTGTATGTATATATTTGTATGTTATTATGTATACTATATATTGGCATGAGACTCAAATAAACTATAAACTGTGAGATTGTCATATTAATACAAATTAGTCTGACTATTACATTACGAAAACCTGCCCATGCGATATACAGAGATTTTTAAGTTGTTAAAATTAAACAATCTATGTTTTGGAGCAAAAATAAGAAAAATAGGTAAACCCCTGCGTACCCCAGTGTTACCTGCGTACCCCAGTGTTACTCTATGAAAATGGGGTATAAGTGGGTATTCATTACACGGACATGTTTTCCTGATGAGGAAAATGTGACTTTTTCTTTTCTTCCCTCGAAGGGTGTTATAAGTTTAAGCTGTAGAATCATGCCCCTGAATAAATAGTGGATATTTGCTTTTTTGAGGTGAATACCAAATATATTTCATCGACTGAGTTAAAAACATATTTGGTATTCAGCGAAAAAAAGCAAATTTTCTTTTTTATTTTATGCAATACATAGGCATTTTCCAATTCACAAGACAGGCGGTGAAAATGGAAAAACCAAAAATTTTTGAAAACACAAATAATTTTGGCACCACATTGTTCCTTACGTTCATAAATAAGGGAGTTATAGGCGTTTGAATTTCTGAAGTGAGACACATTTAATGGCGTCAAGTAAATGGAAACGTTAGAAGTTATCCAAAATCTACAGTGAAGATATAGGCTGATATCAGTCACTGGTGACTTTTGATATCAATGAGATTTGATATCAGTGAAATTTCATATCAATGAAAATACCAATTTTATCAAGTTTTGATATACATTGGTTTTCACTGTAAAGTACAGAATAATATGCTTAAGCTAAATGTCAACGATTTATATGTATGTTTAACTTTGTAGCCAACTGTGCATGAAAGTGTTGTTTGTATATAGGTGAAACGTCCCAATCAACATTTTTTCAGTCATGTCGGGACGGAGCCACCGCTTCCTGGATACTAACTACTACTGTGGGAAGTTAATTTGCACAATGCGGCGTCCCGTGTGGGGATTGATCCCAAGACCTCTCGATTCCGAGTCCGGTGCTCTACCGCTACGGCACCGCGCTTCCCTATTAAAAAAGTACAACTAGGTAGGGATGTCAACCGGAGTCCGAACGTTCGGACTTCGGATCCCGTACCGAAGTTCGGATCCAAATTTTAGCATAGCATTCGGACGTTCGCTAAAAATCAACATGTCCATATTTAGGTAAATTTCAATTAATATATGACAAAATACACAATATCTACTTACCAAAATAGGAAACAATGTATTTAATACGAATTTCTAAACATGTAGTGTCAAAGGTCACTAAGGTGTAACAGATTAATAGGACAATGTAGGTCAAGGGGAAGCGATAATAAACAAAAAAAGGATTAAAGATGATAATTGGCCTCTTTTGTTTCCTTTTGAAAACGAAATGATTCACACTTATAGAGTTTTGAAAATAATAATTATACAGACCGTCGCCCAGCAAAACAACATGTCAGATGATTGACAGATATATTTTGGGATTAAACAAAATAAGTATGTTTACTATGATCTTAATTTGACAAATCAAATTCTTAAGCTGCCCCGTTAATGCAAAGAAGAAACAAATTCAGAATACTATAAGATTTTCTACATATGTACATGTATAATGTGACAAAATTGAATTTGTTTGCTGACGCGCCAGTTGGACAAGATGGGAACTCGGTGAATGTTCGTGCATTTTTAATTTAGTTCTGAGTAATGCTGTTTTAGCGTGATGTTTGTTACTTTTGTGAATGAATTTTCCAAAACTGCACATGGCGTTTCGTTCCTTCGTTTCATCAACGGAAATAACGCCAAGCTCAGAAACTCTTGATTATGTATGTTCTTTTAAGGGAGCAGTCGATTAATACACATGTAAATGCACATGTAATATTATGACCTGATCAGAAAAAATGCGAACGTTCGAACCATCCGGATGTTTGTTTCCGAACGTCCGAACCTTAAATCCGACACAAAATGACATCCCTACAACTAGGCAATGATCAGGAAATGGAGCAATCAGAAAGACATTCCCACTCTTTAAACCGAGGGGTCGGAAAAAACTAAAAATGACAATTAGGTACTTATACCATGATAACATGTCGTAAGCCGACTGAGCAGCTATTCCCCAATAGGTGGCCACTCAGATAGGGGGATAGGTATGTCTATATAGACAAGACTGCTTTCGATGTCCAAATACCCATGTTCGAAAACAAATTACAGCATGAAGACAGTCATTAATTTGGAAGAATTTTACCACTTGGGTGCCAGAAATATGTTTCCTCTACAATGTTGACTATATTTGATACAGCCTGAGCTCATTTTTTGGTCACAGTTGCTTGAAAAAGTCCAAAGTTGTCAATATTTCAGCCGTTGTAGTTAAGCCTGTCCACATACTTTTGATGGTTTTATGAAAATTCAATAAATATAGCTCTCCTAACCAAATGACGATCAAATGAAAGTACTCTGTCTAATCTCTCTGATCATGGTATTTGTGCCTCATAACTCCTGTGAATCGCTCCATGACAGGCATTTTTCTTCATTTTTCATTGCTCTAGAAAAGATTTTGAAAGCTGACCTCCATTATTGTTGTGGTCAAAGTCCAATATGAGACAACTCAAAATGATTGGTTAGTATCAAAACTTAAATCATTTTAGCCAATCAGATCGCTTGTTTCATTTACCTCACCAAAATGGTGGACAACTGTCAAAACGTATAGCTAAAAATGACAAACTAAGAAAAAAAGCCTACCATGCAGTGGGATGCATGAGTTGTGAGGCAAAAATACCATGATCAGAAAGATAAGACAGAGTACTATATGTGGATGGTAATCAAGTTAGGAGAATCTTTCCTATATTTATTAAACTTTCAGAAAAACCTAAAAAGTGTGTGTACAGGCTTAACTACAACGGCTAAAAAAATGACAAATTTTGGACTTTTACAGGCAACTGTGGCCAAAGAATAACCATGTGGTGTATCATTTATAGTATACATTGTATTGAAAACATATTTCTGCCAACCAAGCGGTAAAATTCTTCCAAATTAATGATTGTCTTCATGCTGTAAATCTTTTTCGAACATGGGTATTTGGGCACCGAAAACACCCTTGTCTATATATACATACCTATCCCGCTAAAACGTGCAGGGGTACATATAATCCTATTGTTCATGAAGTTCTATTTTATACAAACTATAGACTGTGGGTAATCGTTCGAACCGCCTCGCTTGGGCGGTTCTAACGTGTAACCACAATCTATGTCTTGTTCAACAATAAATATCAACATTTCAACTGACGAAAATATATATTATTTTTTTATCACTAAACTTATTTGTGTATTGCATATGGATGTTTTATATAGTGACGCAAATAACAATCGAGGCTACAAAATGTCTGGCACGAAACAGCATTAGCTGTAAAATTGCTCTAAATTCAGTCATACTTAATTCCATCCCTTGATTAAAATCATGTTCTCAGAAAAAATTATTATGACTAACTTATTAATTATATAAATAATATTACTTGACAATCAATAATTAATCACATGAAAATGTAGTTCGTGACGAAAACCAAGGCGAGGCGACAGAAAACAGTAACAAATGAGTCGCGACGCGAGAAAGCCGTTCTATTGGTTTTCCGACCAGGTCTGACAAAAACCGGTCAGTACAGCCACAGAGGAATGGTAGAATCTTAAAACTGCGGATATAAACAGAAGGGGAACTGTCTGCCTGTAAAGCGAAAACAATGGCGCTGATCGGATTTGTCGTTACTGCATAGCTGATCGGCGCCTTTGTTTATATACACAAACCCTCATGTCGCGGCTCAAATGTTTGAATTGCACCAATAACTCAGTATGAATATGAATTGTTCAACAAACAGTGTTACTTTAGCCCTTGGTACGAAAAAATCGACTTTGGGTCTCCAAAAATCATGAAAATGGAAACATATGCGTCAATTGAAGTCGAGAAATCGGTTGCCCGGATGTTCTCGCGCGATCAAGACGGTACTGAGAGTGCGAATTCTGGTTTGTCAGAAAGATGTCTTATAAAGTGTGGGGGGGGGGGGGGGGCAAACTCATAACATAAGTTCAACATTTTTAATATAACAATTCATATTTTGAATGAGTTTTTATAATGTTACAATAAAACCATTTACAAAACTTTGACAAAAAAAAAAAAAAAAAAAAAAAAAAAAAAAAAAAAAAAAAAAATGAACAGGTAAACATCAATATTAATTCATTTCACTGTGCATGAACAACAAGTTACGAGCATGAACTGAACATGTACATCTAGTTCTTGACCAACGTATGAGACTGTAGGCTGTGTTCGAACTTAGCGAATACGAATTTAATAATAAAAACTACTTCGGGAACAAACAACATCTTGTGCACATTTCAACTGCTAAAATATTGAGGCATCATAAGAATGACGCCATCATAAGAATTGCCGCCTTTGGTTTCTTTATTGATATTCTTAATTCGATATCTCACGAACGCGATTTATAGAATGGCGACTACGTCGCCTGCCATGGTTGTTACACAAGAATTCTTTACTCCCGGTCCCCCTATGCTAGGCTCGTAGTGGGAAGCTTAGAATGGCGACAATCTCTGGTCTCCCCGTAGTCTGGTACCCACCATCAGCAAAACGCTTACAAAATAGGCCCAGAGTCTGTTTCTGGCATCAACGGCGCCACACATACATCAAATGTCAGAACGAGCAAACCCCGAATGCGCATAGGTACATGTACCCAGTCTGCGATAGCAGCTAAATGATGATGGACAGCCCGGGTCCACCCGTGACTACACATGCACGTAGAAAGACCCATATCCGACTATTGTCAAACAAAGATAGGTTTTAGCATGACATTGCTACCATTAACATGAAATGACATATGATTTGTAACATAAAATAAGGCGCCATCTTTGTCGCGACACTCTGCTCAATAATCTAAAAATAGTCTGGCTGCATATGTGATCATGTGACATCTTCCTCACACAGGGCCCTACCGGAGGTTTGGGGGATTTTGAGTCTCAGAGGGAAGGGCCAATTAATTTCAGGAATCTGGACGACATCAAATTGTCTTTGATTGGCCCGGTGGTTTCAAAGGAGATGTTTGGAATTGTGGACAACGACAACAGCGACGGACGCCAGAGCATGGGTATACTTAAAGTTCACCTGGTAGCTTTCGGCTGAGGTGAGCTTAAACAATAATTAATCTTGATTAGAAATGTCCGTGGACATTTTGATGTCATCCAATATGTGCTTCAAAAATACAACCACCAAAGGCAAATATACACTGATGGTTTAAGTACGTGAACCATTTTTTCCGGATAGGTTCAGATAGTCGGTCAGTATTGTACAAGCTGTACCTAGAGGCACGATCAGGCCATCTATGCTAACGGTCTCCTTGGGCGGGGCACAAAATTCCACCCTGCCGCCTTTAAGGTAAGTTTGGACAGATTAAGCTAGCAAAAAATCAAAAACATCAATTTCTGTGGAAACCGTGAATTCTCTACATTACGAAAACATGCCCATGCAATATATAGAGATTTTTTTCAAAAGCAAAAATTGAAAAATTTCATTG
Source organism: Rugalucina vietnamica (assembly GCA_964017185.1). Taxonomy (NCBI): domain Eukaryota; kingdom Metazoa; phylum Mollusca; class Bivalvia; order Lucinida; family Lucinidae; genus Rugalucina; species Rugalucina vietnamica. Next base: position 12,999,348 of record OZ024879.1, on the reverse strand, counting down.
GAAAAATTTTGATATTTTTCTTATTTTTGCTCAAAACATAGATCGTGGGTACACGTTAGAACCGCCTCGGCGAGGCGGTTCTAACGAGTTACCACAATCTATGTTTTGGAGCAAAAATAAGAAAAATAGGTATACCCCTGCATACCCCAGTTTTGCTATATAAAAGTGGAGTTTAAGGGGGTATTCATTGCACCGACATGTTTTCCTGATGTAATGCAATCGGGAAAGCCTCTTTTTCGTTTATGCCACACCCAATTCATGTCTGTTTGAGAGTTACTAGTATTGGTGCTTACAGACCACGTGACTAATAAGCCGCACCGCGAGAGAACATTGCCTTTGCTCAGGTGAGCAAATTAAATGCGCATGTGCGCACTGTAAACGGTGTCTTCTCCGTACTAAATAGTGAAATTAAAATTATAGTTCCCGCGTTTACAACCGAAATCACATGGCTCTAGTAGTCCTATATAGCTGACGAGCGCATTTTGTTACTTGTAAGACATTTACGGCACCATAGTTTTTCCTGACAAAACTCTGAGACAGGTGACAGCAATTCTGCTGATTTCTTGACCACAGCATTGTGAAAAATATACAATCCATATCGAAAACTTGCCCATGCAATATACAGAGATTTTTTCAGTTGTAAAACTTGAAAATTTTGTTGGAAAAATCTTAATATTTTTCTAATCTACGCTCAAAATATAGATTGTGGATACACGTTAGAACCGCCTCCGCGAGGCGGTTCAAACGAGTACCCACAATCTATGTTTTGGAGCAAAAATAAGAAAAATAGGTATACCCCTCCATACCCCAGTTTTGCTATATAAAGGTGGGGTTTGAGGGGGGGGGGTCTTTATTGCACGGACATGTTTTCCTGGTGGCACAGCATTGTTGTATCCTCGAGAATAGCTTTTGCTTAGACCTTTTGTTCGAACGACGGAACCTCTCCAGAGCATTGTGTTAACACTGGATTTTCTTGCTTTCTTAATTTGGTATTTATTATTTACTTTATTTTCAGTTACTGTTTTCCACCTTTATTTCATGTTTATGCTTTTGTATTTGTCTCTGATTCAATGTTTGATTTATTTTAGTTCATTTTATTGCTACATTTTCTTTATATTTTAATCCTCTACTTAATAATATTTATCTAACATATATTGTACAATTATAAAGAACCCTTCCTTTTTTCCCCAAACGCTTTGTTTTTGTTTCTTTGTATTATAATCATAGAAAGTCATGAGATTTGTAAGGCTTCTTACTTATTTGTTATTGAATGGTTTATTATACCCACGGCATTTATGCCGACGGGTATATAGTTTTCGCTTTTCCGTTCGTCCGTTCGTATGTTCGTTCGTTAGTTCGTTTCTTCGTTCGTAATTCCGGAACGTTCGTAGAATTTATGTCAAAGTTTTGGTTAAAGTTTCTCTAGAGGAGTATATCTCATGAACCAATGGCCAGAAACTATTCATATTTTGACCATAGGTACCCTATAGGGTTTGCTTTGTTTCCATGAGGTCGGACCCCAGGGTCCATGCACGGGGGCTGGGGCTGGAGGTCAAAATCTAGGTCACCTTTAAAATGTGCTGTTTACAATGTTACTGTTTTTTCTTTAAGTCCATATCTTAACAAACAATCATAGGAATGTATTCTTATTTAGTTCATAGATGCCCTATAGGATTTCATTTCATATTCAGTGGTACCATCCACAGGGGTGGGGCTAAAGGTCAAAATCTAGGACACATTTATAATATGATAGAGACCTAATAAATTTCTGTAAGTGTATTTTCTTGACATCAAATATGTCTTGTCAGTAAGCATTCATACTTAGACCATAGGTACCGTGAAAGGTTCAGACTCTAGGGGGGGGGGGGGGGGGGCTAGAGGTCAAAATCTAGAACTTCTTTAAAAATTGTATTTTCTGTACTTTTTTAACCACCATGTTTAGAAATCATTCATACTTGCACCTTAGGTACTCTATAAAGTTTGCCTTGTTCCTAATGACATTACACTCTAGGTTCCATGCCCAGGGTGGGGCTAGAGGTCAAGATATAGGACATCTCATATTATTTTTATTAATATTATTTAAAGAATGACATTCTATTTTCCATCTAGTACCGAGGACCTGACCCAGACACCTGTCAACACTTTTAGACAGTGCTTTTTGCAAATTCAAATTTTAAAGATTTACTTTTTGGAGGTGCTCTTTTTAATTCGGAAATTGAGATTCAATGTGTCAGTGAACATGTCTGGGTCGGGGGCGGTGGGCTTAGGGGTCTGGGTGGTGAGCAACCAGCCGGGGGTATACATGCCTCTCAAGGCACTTTTTCTAGTTTTATTATTGTGTGAATACTTTGACCGTGTCGGTTAACCTCTGACATAGATATGCATTTGTTGATCGGACTGCTTAAATAAAATTGCAACTCTATGTTGGTTAACAATATATGACCATGCTTCACATGGCACTAGAAAATGTGCATCAGGAAAACATGTCCATGGAATGTATACCCCATTGAACCCCACTTTAATATAGGGAAACAGGGGTATGCAGGGGTATCCAAAACATAGATTATGGGTACTCGTTAGAACCGCCTCGGCAAGATGGTTCTAACGTATACCCACAATCAATGTTTTGAGTTAAATTATTAAAAATATTAAATCTTTTCCAATGATTTTTTTTAATTTTCACGGCCGCAATAATCTCTAATTGTTGTATGGGCAAATTTTCGTAATGAGTAAAACGAATAGGTGCCCCTTTTCTAGTGTTAAGATCAGATCAGATCAGAATAGTTTACTGGTGAAACGTCAAACTGACACTACAACAGTAGGGGGATGGGGCTTGACCGGAGGGGATTAGTCCCGAGCTCTCACAAGAGAAGTAAATTTAGACACACAAAAGTAAAATAAGACACACAATGCCTAGCTTGACGTCTATCTCCAGTCAGTTTACAAGACTTCATCACGGGAGGTCAAGCAGCACGGTCAAAGTATTTGCGCTTAACCTTAGCTTATTTATCCAGTTATAATCAATGCCAAACAGGCACAGCAAGACCTCCTATCTCTGTCAGCTACTTTTACAACTGAAATATTCCAGTAGCTGAAATTGTGAATGCATTTTCAGGGTATACCCTGTTTTGAATTGATGACCTCAACTGACCTTTGACATCAATGGTTGACATGCATTATTTGCTTGATTAGCATTAAATCATCTCAGAGATGTACTACAAATGCTTTGGGAAACTTTCTTTCGGCCAGCCCATGATTTTGTGATAGAAATGCATTATTTAGTAATCATAACAGGTTTTGATATATTTCCACTCATATGACATTTGACCTAATTATGTAACACAGAGACAGTAACAAACTTGGAATATACCCGTATGAGTTTTAGCACGTCTCAATGAATAAAATGAGCACATGATTGCTTAAAGTCAGTCCATGTTTGATATGCAAATTACTTGATTATTGTAATGGGTGTTTGTTATTTTGCACTTATTTGACTTTTGACCTAATTCTGTCACCCAGTAGCATTTATAGTCTTGATATCCATCCCTATGTCCTTGGACACATGTCAAGGAATAACATGAGTACAAGTTACCTAAAATCACTCCATGATTTTCCAAAATAATGATGTTATTTTTATTTTTACAGATTTTTGCAATTTTGCACACATTTGACCTTTGACCTTGTTCTGTGACCCAGGGTCATTTACAGACCTGGACTCCACCTATACCAGTTTGGGCACATGTCAAGGAATATTATGAGAAAGGTAGAATAATGTACTCAAAAATGCCAACAAAACGAAAACTAAGCGACTTTTATGGATTTGGACTGCCAACTATTACTTTTAAAAGCATTCTTGATGTATTTTGATCAAGACAGGTATATTTGAAAGAATTGAAAATTATGTCAATTATCTTTTCTTTTAATTTTAAAGCATGGTTTTTCGAGGACTCATTCATAGGCATGACAAAAATGCCAACTTCCTACTCTTACTTTGTTTTCATATGTCTAATTTTATATTTTGAAACTCAAAAAAGAGCGGTTAGAAAAAAAAGTTTGAATAGCCTTTCGTTGGCAGCGAACATCATTAAATAAATAAAAGTATGCTTATTACATGGTTTATATTTTCATTTTGATACTTTAAGATCAGCGAGGATACTCTTAGAAATCAGAAAAATTATTATCGGTTTAGATATATTTTCTAACCAACATTTAATATATTTTGCCACATTTGGATATTACTAGTCTTTGTATCGACTACGCTATTGAACGGTGCCAAACTACAGTAATTCTCTTTGACTGCATGTTGTCAAATTCATGGTATGGCCTCTCCCTTTTCTCGTTAATATATTCACTCTTCTTGCATGCAAAAGGAATTTCTTGATCTCGGATGTGTGTGTGTGAGGGGGGGGGGGTACATCTGAAAGATATATATTTCTGTTTCCTATATGTTTAATAGAGGAAATTATGTTTTCAACCAAACTTTTCAAAAAGGAACTCTACCATATTTTTTATCATATTTTTAGTTAAGTTTAGGTAACTGAGTGGCTATTTTGAAAATAGCTGCTCATTCGGCTTACGATATGTTTGCATGGTACAAGTACCCGATTGTTAATTTAGTCTTTTCACACCTCGGTTTTTGGAGTGGGAATCTTTTTCTGATTGTGTCCTTTCCTGATCGTTGCCTACTTGTACTTTTTACCAACTTAGAAAACAGATTTTAGGATAATTCAAGAACCAGACCAGCTATTGTTTAGAAAACATTTTTTTTTTCATTTCCGCTATATTTTTCTATTGTTAAAGTTCTATAGGCAATTACAAACTACGTTCTTCTTTGAATCGCACTAGAAGTCCCGCCATAGAACGGTCAGTAATTAATTACTGGGGATTTAATCGAATTTACGTCTTGATTCATGTCATTTTACAAGGTGTTAGGAAAGTTCAAAGAATTACATTATGCCTTATTAACTTAACAATGAATTCTCATCCAATGCCAGAAACTTAAACACTTAAATGCAAAAGTAGGCAATGATCAGGAAATGGCGCAATCAGAAAGAAAGGAGAACGTCCATTCCCGTATTTAGTTTGCCTAGATTTTGGAAGCCTGCATTGACAAACATGCATAAGTAATGCCTGAAATTGTGTGTTATTGTGAAAGCCTGACATCCTGTGCACACAAAAAAAAACAAGTTTGAATTGAAAATTTTACATATACTCGCCATAACATTAGTTTTTGGGGGGCAGAGGTAATTTTTTTGACAAAAAATTTAAATACCAAAAACCAATATTTTCTCAAGTATTGATCGAAATGCATGGTAAAATAATATTTGCAGCAGAAAACTATGCTGCAAATGGTCACATTTTGATAAAAACGAGTTAAAATATTTCAATGTTTTTGTCAAATAAGGATTTTATCTATAACTTTTGAACATTGCCTGTTAAAAGGTACAAGTAGGCAAAGATCAGGAAAAGGCGCAATCAGAAAAAGATTCCCACTCCAAAAACCGAGGTGGGAAAAAACCAAACTAACAATCAGGTACTTATACCATGAAACATATCGTAAGCCGAATGAGCAGCTATTTTCCCAATAGGTGGCCACTCAGTTACCTTAACTTAACTAAAAATATGAAAACATACATAAGGCGCCAACAGCACAAAAAATTTTAAACACCAAGACATAAAACAAAAAGAACCACTACAGAAGTATCGACTTGGAACGATCAGTAACACAAAGTTACTGGCGGGCTTAAACCGGTTTTACAGGTACCTAACCTCACCCTCAGCTTCTGCAGTGGTTCACAACATTTAGTTAGTTCTTCGGTCCTCGTGGTGAATCTCTAACTAGTCAATGAATCATCAAGAACAAACAAATAAATCATGATAAACATCCTGATGAATCAAAAACCAGGACTCACAGATTGAGTAAGCTGCCCGACGATGGAGATCCCTGGGCGCCGAATAACCTACTAACTCCGGAGCAAAAGAAAAACACCAGTTGGACCCCGGTGGGCCAAGCAACAGACAAGAAACTCCGGCCCCAACCAACTAAAATGAATAGCTTTAAGTCGGGGCCATCATAGAGTCTGACGCCCGGGCCACCGGCGTGCAATTAAAGAAGGCAGCATAGTTATCAACCATGATTGGGTTAAAAACTAAGCATGCAGACTGTCGCATAACATTCAAGTTATAACCTATACGTCTGTAACGTGATATGATTTTTCCGAACTGAAGAGAAAAATCATTTATTCCTTTAAGTTTCTTTAATTTGTAAACCAAGTCACCATAAAATTCAGGTTCCGAAAGGCCCTCACTTAAAAGTGTCTTTAACCCAACATTATATTTGGAAATCAATTCATAGTGTCTACGATAAAATTTAGAAAAGGTTTTTCGAAGTTTATGATACCGATAGCCCTGTTGGAGAAGTTTTGCCGTTAAACCTATATCCTACACTGTCACCATTCAGGTGTATCACAAATACATACTGTCAACATGAAATTCAAGGTGAATACTCTACATATCTCATAAATGTACCTTCTTATACATGCAAGCAACAAAACAAATCGACTATCTGCTTTAAGGCTAGTAAATATTTGCCCACTTATTTTGAGCAACACAGTTTGTTTCACATAACATTTAGCAAAACATAGAACCCGATGACTATGTAGACCATGACTTGCCTCAAATATGCTAACACAAGCTTACATGTTACTAAGCCAAGACAAGGGTATGGGTCACCACTTAGACTTAAACAAACATATTGGTACAGACACTCTAATTTCTAAAACCTAACCAGTGATGCACATCAAAGTTCACCAGAAGTGTGTCTGATTGAAGAACAGAGCACAGACTTTCACCTGATGTGGCTACTTTTTCAAACACTAGGTCATGTTCAACCAGGTAGAAATATGTATATAAACAAGCTACAGTCCTCACCAAAATTATTGAAGTCACTTTATTTGGTGGGCTAGCATTATAGATGCATTTTGACAGCCTTCCCCCCCCCCCCGGGACCAAGCATGCCATTTTTATATGATGTCTGTAATGTAAAACTACAACTGTGTGCAAAAGCATTTTCTCGGTCCCGGGGGGAACACACCTGAAAAAAAAACTTTTCAATTTCCATTAAGGTTAATTGCAGAAACTGTGTTTTCACACCAAAAAATTTAATGAGTACTTTTTTCCTGGAGGAAAACATTATAGGAATCATTGAAGGCATATTCAAACTATTAGATTCACTGATAAAAAAAGTGTTTTTGAAATAAAAACTTATTTAGCCTTTTTTATAGGCAGTCTCCAATACAGAATGGACGTTCTCCTTTCCACTCCGACAACCGAGGTTGGAAAAACATAACTAACAATTAAGTACTTACACTCAGATTACGTATCGTAAGCCAAGTGAGCAGTTATTTTCCAAATAGGCGGTCACTCAGTTACCAAAACTTAACTTAAATTATGAAAACATACATAAGGTGCAAACATCACACAAACTCAAGGTAAAAATATAAAACAGTAAGAACCACTACAGAAGTATCGCCTTTTGAAAGAAGCCATAAAGCAGTATAGTTTAGAATTTTACAACTGTATTTGTCCGGTAAATATTGCAATTTCTAACCCGGGGTGCCACAGCTTGTCGCTGTTTGTTTGAGATATTGCGCATATAGATATTTGAGATATAAAGGAGGTGGTATACATGTTTTGAACACATTCGCAAATTAAAGATCATAAAATTACTTTAAGCAATAGTCACTACCCTAGACATCACCATGAACACATCAGGAAAACATGTCCGTGCAATGAATACCCCCTTAAACCCCACTTTTATATAGTAAAACTGGGGTATGCAGGGGTATACCTATTTTTCTTATTTTTGCTCCAAAACATAGATTGTGGGTACTCGTTAGAACCGCCTCGGTAAGGCGGTTCTAACGTGTACCCACAATCTATGTTTTGAGCAAAAATAAGAAAAATATCAAAAATTTTCTACTGAAATTTTTCATTTTTTACAACTTTAAAAATCTCTGTATATTGCATGGGCGTGTTTTCGTAATGTAAAAGTAATTTTAAGGTAGTTCAGAACATATTAAATTTCATCATATGAAAACACTCGATTTATGAACAAAAAAACTGTTGGTGGTTTGATAGTAGGTAGGGTTAATTAACTGAAACAAAACATGAAGCAAATAGTTTACATAAAAAATTACATGTTATGTATTAAGCGTCTGTTCAGTAAACAGAATTGCTTAAAATGTCCATAGATCGTGTGGTTAAAATTTATAATACATTAAAAAAATTGCTCACAAATTGCAGAAAGTGTACGAGAAAATAGGCAATGGTGACTGAAATTAACATAAACCTATTCCCGACAATTTATAATGTATGTAATAAATGTATTCAACATGTATTCACGATGTAAATTACAGTCATAATTTTTGGCTCCATGTTGCCAAACCTATAGGGTCACTGAAGAGGTTTAAGTCCGAAACCATGGTATGGCCCATCCCCATTCTCATTAATATGTTCACTGCTCTTAATGGATCTCAGTTCAATTTTTATTTCGTATCCATGGCGATACGGCCGTCTCGTTTATTGACTCATTAGTAGAGGCCATAATAACTCTATAAGCTACCAAAATGTTACAGTGTTTAATGTTTGAGTTTGTTTGACATGTGTCTAAGCATCTTAGGCAAAAGCTATTGTCATGCCGGTACGTTGCCTGTATTTTATGGAACTCCTACCCATTATAAGGATGTCATGACACCCAAAGATGCTTGAAAAGCTTACCACCCAAGTAAACTAAAACACTTTAATGTATTGATGGTTTGACTTGTACTACTTTTCCTGGACAGGCTCTGACCAAAGCGGTTAGCCATTAATCAGATGGCCAGTCAGTAGTTTATAAATGGGAGCACGGTGTCGTGGTAGAGCGTCCGACTCCGAATCGCGTAGTTCAGAACATATTAAATTTCATCATATGAAAACACTCGATTTATGAACAGAAAAACTGTTGGTGGTTTGATAGTAGGTAGGGGTAATTAACTGAAATCAAATAGTAAATAGTTTACATAAAAAATTACATGTTATGTATTAAGCGTCTGTTCAGTAAACAGAATTGCTAAAAATGTCCATTAAGCGTGTGGTTAAAATGTATTATACATTAAGAAATTGCTCAGAAATTGCAGAAAGTGTACGAGAAAATAGGCAATGGTGACTGAAATTAACATTAACCTATTCCCGACAATTTATAATGTTTGTAATAAATGTATTCAACATGAATCCACTGGTAATAAAGATTAAAGCATTTCCTCAGACAACCATTGGTTCAACCAATATTTTGCATAAAACGCCCATGTAATTTATGTAATAGATTTTTCTTAAGTTGTAAAAATTGAAATTTTTTCGAGAGAAATATTTAAATAGATTTCTTAGTTTTGCTCAAAACATAGATTGTGGTAATATGTTAAATCGCCTCGCCAAGGCGGTTCTAACGAGTACCCACAACCTATGTTTTGGAGGACAAATAAGAAAAATACATGTATATATACCCCTGCATTACCCAGTTTTGTTATATTAAGGTGGGGTAAAAGGGGGTACACATGTCATGGGCAAGTTATCCTGATGTTTATCACACTCATGTCGGTGAAAGGGCCCTTATTTATCACAAATATTTCTCTTATCAATTTGATATAAAACAGTTCTGTCTATTATAGATCATTATGCCTTACATGGCACTCTTTCAAATTGAAATAACAGTGTTTTACAGTATAAATGTTAATATTTAATTAAGAACTCTGTGTCTTTTTGAATATTGTCTTTGAACTTTCTGAAAACCCTGTATTTCGTTTACTTTTTTTTTCGAGCTAACTTTCTTTTAAGATATGTACAGTAGCTTGTAAATTTTGTTTTAGATTGAGTGGGGGAAGCTGCAACAACACAGCTGTTTCTGTATATTCAACACTGTATGCTCCGTTAGAAAATACCAAAACAAGAAATCAACTGCTGAGGTAGCATTCTTCTTATTATATCCATGTTTTTTGCACTTTTAACGCCATTTCTTTATTTTAGACCGTTTATGTTTCAAGAATGTATATTGATCGTACTGCACCGCGTCTCGACCTTAGTAGAACGCAGTAGCGTAGTGGTAGAATGTCGGACTCTGAATCGGGAGGGACTGGCTGCAGTGTGCGGTCTTCATCAGGAAAACGTGAAATGTATACCCCCTGCAAACCCCACTTTATATAGAAAGGCTGGGATTGACAGAGGTATACATAATTTTCTTATTTCGAATCCAAAACATACATTGTTGATACTCGTTAGAACCCCCTTAGTGAAATTTTCAATTTTTACAGCTGAAAAAAAAATCTCTGTATATTTCATAGGCGTGTATTCGTAATATTAAGTCCCTACAGTTTTGGTTAACATCGAGGAATATGTGGCACCGTCCGGCCATGACTAAAATATTGTTAACTGGGACGTTACCAACACGTCTTGGTCCTATTACATACTGTGAAATGACACGAACCCCTTAAATACTGTTTGTTTGAATATATGAGTTACGTCCCAGTCCACAGCTGTGGTCCGGTCCTGACGTTGCCTTCATTTAAATGGAATTCTAACTCCCTTAAATACTTGAAAAATAGAATCGTAAACAATCAATGCTTATATGTATGGATGTTTCTAGACAAAACCATTTTACATGGACATGCTCAGGCCTTCCAAGTAGTTAACCGGTAATCAGGTGGTCTATCAGTAAATAATTAGCTTCGCCTTGATGCACAAGCAGTCCATCTATTTCTCACGACGGCAGCTGGCGGGGTCCGCATTCCCACCTTGTCGCCCTCTAATCACGGACGTATGATAAACACACAAGTAAGTCATTTTAAAGGCTTATATGTACGGATAGTCTGACTTGAAACGACTTTCCTTGGGCAGGCGCAGGCCTGAGCGGTTAACGAGTAAATATGTGATCTGTCAGTAGCTTATAAGCTTTGCCTGGGGGTAAAGGCAGCCAATTTATTTCCTCAGGCTCCAATGGGACGTCGGCCCATAGTCCCACTATTTCAAGGCACAACTGCACAATGAAGCAAGCCCGAAGCTGTACACATTGAACCTGTCGTGTCGTCCTCTGTAATCGAACACATTTCCTGGATGTTTAATCTCAAAACGAACTTCTACCTCCTCATCAGGAAAAACTGTCCATGAAATGTATACCCCTTACACCTCACCTTTATATAGTTAAACTGGGTTACACAGGGATAACACCTAGGAGGTATACCTATTTTTATTTTTGCTCTAAAACTTAGATTGCGGGTAATAAGCTAAGCGGTCCTTACTTGTGCACACGATCTATGCTTTGAGCAAAACTAAGAAAAATGTAAAAAAAAAAAAAAAAAAAAAAAAAAAAACCTGAAAATTTTCATTTTTTCCAGGACTGAGAACACCTGTATAGTGCAGTTGTGTGTTTTCGTAATGTACTGAATGGCAACAGTCTTTGTTTTGACGGTTGTCCTAAAGTTCAAGTATATGTTCGCGTTTTCTTTCAAGCGATTTGCTTTTATATTCAATCATAGTTTTATCTTAAAGGTTCTGTTTTTCAGACTGAATCTGCTCCGTAAAAAGAGCAACAGCAACACCCCTGTTTCTATATTAAGCTCTGTGTACTCAGCCGGGAAACACCAAGAGCTACAGCAACACCCCTATTTCTATATTATGCTCTGTGTACTTAGCCGGGAAACACCAAGAACAGCTTAAGTGCTTCGGTAAAAATCTTCTTATCAATAACCTAAAGTTAGAAAAAGGTACAAGTAGGCAAAGATCAGGAAAAGGCGCAATCAGAAAAAGATTCCCACTCCAAAAACCGAGGTGGGAAAAAACCAAACTAACAGTCAGGTACTTATACCATGAAACATATCGTAAGCCGAATGAGCAGCTATTTTCCCAATAGGTGGCCACTCAGTTACCTTAACTTAACTAAAAATATGAAACCATACATAAGGCGCCAACAGCACAAAAATTTCCAAACACCAAAAAAAAAAAGTCATTTGTGAATGTTTCTAAACTGGTAAAACATGTTAAGCCCCAGTTGTAATTCCACCATGATAGTCATAATACATAAACCATCAACTTTTTAATTTTCATACATGTATTCTGTAACTTAACTGATTCTCTTAAAACTTTTTTTCTGAGTTTTATCTCTTAGTTTCTGTTTTCAGACTGAACCTGCTCCGTGAAAAGAGCTACAGCAACATAATTGTTTCTAAATTCAGCTCTGTGCCCTCAGCCGGGAACCATCAGATCAGTTTTACTGCTTCGGTAAGGATCGTCTTATCAATAAGTTAAAAAGTAATGTTTCGGTGTATCTAACTGGCCAATCATGTTAAGCCCTAGTTATAATTATTGCATTTTCATGTACAATGCCTAAATAATTTTCCTAATGAAAATGGCGTCTTTAGTTACCAACCTTTCATTTAAGCCTAAAGTATCACGACATGTATGACTGATGTAGACACTCGCTGCATCCGTGAGCGTTAATTAGCGATGTCTGCTGGTATTGTTTTACCATGTTTTTGGAAAACCAAACAGGCCTCTGTATCTTAGGTACAATTAACCGAAAATCATTAACTTCAAAATTTCGATAAACGACAGAACGATTATAGCCATAAAAACATCAAATCATTGTAGTTGCGTAAAATGTGATATACAATCAAGAAAACTAGAGTGGTGCGTGTCTTATGTGTTTCAGTATATATTTCAAGAAATATTCATATTCCCATTTTATTAGGGAGACGCATAAATTTGAAACTTTCTTTTCAGAGCTTTATCTTTTAGATTCTGTTTTTCAGACTGGACCTGCTCGATGAAAAGAGCTACAGAAACACCACGGTTTCTACATTTAGCTTTGTGTTCTTAACCGGGACACCAATTCTACCATAGACTTAATACAAAAACTATCAACTCTATAATTGTGACACATGTAAGTGTTAACTGATGTTTAAGCATGTATTTTCATGAACAAAACCTCAATCATTATTGTCTACGCGCCAGCGCGTAGACTACTCTAAGGTTTGAGATTGACCTACTTACAAACACCTCTCTACAACTGCAACTGCATGGGCAGAGACCTCTAATTATCGTTCCCATAGACTCCCATTGTAATTTGCCCCAACATAAGACTCATTCTTAGGCTTCACAGCTTATAGTGGACCCCGACACATTCAGCAGACGAGAGATCGCCCCAGGCCGTGTACAAGTGCAGCAAAAATAGGGGGTTAGCCAGCATTCAAGGACGGTACTTTTCGCTGTTTAGGGACACCCCAAAATCGCTCAACAATGAAAAAATAATTATTCAAAAATAACTACATCCGCAATTTGGCCATAGCATGGCAAAACAGCAGCCGATTAAATAGAAATATATAGCAAAATATTCAAGAACGACTATACTATCATGTGACAAAAGACATTTGATAGATACGCATTTATGACCAATGGTAGGTAGCGTTACATCTTAAATTTGCCGCGGTAGATCTGCCCACACTTCGGGCCAATCACAGGCAACGTTACATTTACTGGTCTCTGTCCGCATGGTTGGAGTCTAGTGGCTTGACCATCGTGTTAGTAGGATTCCGGGTCGTTTCGCCAAGGACCGTGTAAACACCCCTAAACACCCATGCAAACCTCCCTTTGATTGGTAACCTTTGTACCAATGGTGCAGTAGGTACCAAAAAATGGAGGCAAATTGTTAAATTCGTGGTGCATGATTGCATTCTATCTAAGCAACAACGGAATGAAATGAACCGACGGTAATGTGACGCTATATGGTCAGGTATGAAAGCTTTGACCGCGCCCCACCTGCCGTGTAGCCAATTATATTCTATCCAAGCCACAACGGAATGAAATGAACCGACAGTATTGTGACGGTCGATTGTCAGGTATTAATGCTTTCACCGCGCAGCGTTTTATTTCTGTTCAGTCAAATGCACCTCGATGAAATGGGAGCACGGTCAGATTCTCTGACATTCTAGTTTATATATGCGAAGCGTAGACCAAGCTTTTTGTTAAAGCTTATACTTGTGTTATATTTAGTCATGTTTTATTGCATATTATTATATTATTTGAAGAGTGTCACACGCGAGGCATATTATTTCAACATTACACTGTACTAACACATGCAAGAATTACAGGGTGTTGCGTGGAATAATCTTAAAGTCGTCAAGTGAGTGTAGACAATACCTTTAACACCCGCCTTTGTAACTTAAAATAATTTTCTTTTCGTGAACGTCACAATAATAAGCGAGTATGGACACCACATCTAAGTACCAGCCTTCGTCATTTGAAATGTTATACTTTCATTTTTCAGTCTCCAAGCTAAGATGAACAACACAACAACACCAGCCTCAGCCTCAGCCATGATCCAGTTCAACCCATTGATGCCAGTCAGTTTAGTGGTGCTGTACTGGTGTCTGTCAGTGGTGATTCTAATCTTCTGTGTGGTATCAGCCGTAGCGATGAAGCGAACGAAAAGAACACCATACGGAACGAAATTGCTCTCGTTGGGACTAATAATGTACGATATATTATTCCTTATCGTATCACCTGTATCAAAACTTTTTGATTTTAATGATTCTTATCCAATCTGGCACGCTACTAGAGGATTCCAAATCGCTGCCCAAATAGTCGTAGCAAGCATGTCTATCGAGAGACTATTTGTATTAAACTGGCCTTACACGTACCTCAGAGTCGTGACAGAGCGACGAATTAAGGTGGTCTGTAGCACTGTTATCATTTTTGGTTATCTGCACTTTGTACTTTACAAGGGGTCAGCCTGCTACGCTAGAGGTATGGTACCGAATTGTGGATTCTTTTGGTCAAGCTATTTGGTAACACTGTCTTTCCTTCTCCCCGCTGTCTCCTTCGCGTGTTTTGTAAAGATCTACAAAATCATTTGCCGGAGTGAGGGTACACATCGTCCGATGCATACTGTTCGGCAATACAAAGGGACAGTCGCATCGTTTATGGTGCTGGTGAATGCTACTTTCAGTCAGATTGTGTGGATCTGTCTGTCGGTTTTGTATTTTATCCGTGCCAGAAACGGTGGGGTTGATGATGGCCTTTTCGGAACACTCGGTGACTGGAGCAACCTAGTCAGTTGTATTGTGGACCCGTTGATCTACGTCATGTGGTTCAACGAGACCAAAATGCAATTGCTCAGTATCTTTCAAAGAACCTGTCCCTTTGTACGACCAAAGATTGAGCGGTTAAGGGTGGAAATCTACCATTTAGATTTTCATCCTAGGGAAGCCGGTGACCTGGTGCTAGAAAATCGGGCAATGGACCCGGAAGTAGTGGTCTCGAACCCAATCCAACCAGCAGCAAGTTGAGTCCTTTTGTACTGTGAATACAAAGGAAGTGGTGAATCCGTCCTGATAATCATGAATTAAATGGCAAGGACCTCTCTAGCAAACACCGAACTGATTGAACACCTTCCACAATTTTTTGTGCGTTTACAAATTCTATATGATAAAATGTTTTGTTCTTCGATATTTGGAGCAGTATGATTAAATTGATTGTTGAAAACATATCAAAATAGGCCATTTTAGACACAGCCTCTCGATGTATATGAAAGTCATCCATGTATTCTGAGAGAAAATCTTCTACTGTTTTGTAAAGTGTATGTGATAATATATATATGTAGAACACTTAACAAACGTTCTAAGCGGTCACTAATTTTTTTTTAAAAGTTTAACAAAAATAACAGATATTTAGAAATCGTTTGAATTGCATATTTTTGCGTATTATTAGCTGACCTGAGCCGTTAAACTCACAATGTGAGCTTATAGTACACGTATGCTCCGTCGTCCGTCGTAGTCGTCGTCGTTATCCACAATGTTCAAACGTCTTCTCCTCTGAAACCGCTTGGCCAATAAAAGCCAAACTTCATATGGAGTATTCTTCGGATAGGGGAACGAAAGTTTATATAAATGGTCCAGGTTACATGACAAAGATGGCCGTCATGGCTATAAATAGCAAAAACAATTAAAAATCTTCTTCTCCAGAACCAGAAGGACTTGGCATGAAGCATCAGTCAATAAAGTTCTACAACGTTTGTATAAATCATGACCATAGCATGACCATGACCTATTTTACGGCAAGGTCAACATAGGTCGCCCATGCATTTGAATGGGGAAAATTGTTAAAATGTGTTTCGAAGGGCAAACTTGCAGGAAATGGTCAAATGGACAGAATATTTATGTTTGTGAAAAAATAATTGTCCCCAGGGCGGTTGACTGCCCCTGCCTTGGGGCTATATACATGTATAAGAACATTATATTCAAACATCTTCTTCTCTGAATCCGCTAGGACAATCAAAGGCAAACTTTATGTGGAGCATTATTAGGAAGGGGGAATGAAAGTTTTTATAAATGGTTAAGGTCACATGGCCAAGATGGTCGCCATGGTTATAAATAGCCAAACATTTTAAAAATATTCTTCTCCAGAACCAGTAGGCCTATAATTTTGAAACTTGGCATGAAGCATCAGGCAATGGATCTTTACAAAGTTCATATAAATCATGACCCTGGGATGATCTTGACATATTTTACATTTTAATGGGGAAAATTGTTAAAATGTGATTTGAAGGGCAAAACGTGCAGGAAAAGGGTAAATGACCAGATGAAAAGAATTTGGACCCCAGGGGTGGGTCTGCCCCTGCCCCGGGCCATTATACATGTATATAACCATAATATTTAACGATCTTCTTCTCTAAAACCGCTTGGCCAATCAAAGTCAAATTTTATAGGAAGCATCTGTATGAAGTGAGAACCATTGTGAGTATAAATAAACAAGTTCACACGACCATGATGGCCGCCATGCCAACATATATGGTAAAAACCCTTTAAAAATCTTCTCAGGAACTGCCGAACCGATTGCAACGAAAATTGATATGTAGCAATTAAGACTAGAGTACTACATTTTTTGTATAAATCATGATCCTGTGATGACCTTGACAGATTTTACAGAAAGGTCAATATAGGTCGCATATGCAGAAAACTGTTAAAATGACACTGAAGGAAAAAAATCCAGGAACTGGACATGTGGACAGAAAAGTTATGAATTTGAAAAAGAAATTAACCCTAGGTGGTATTCTGACCCTGTCCTGTGGCTATATACATGTATATGACCTTTATAGTCAAACAAATTTATTGGTATATACCATTGGTCCTCTGGTTTTGGCTTTTACGACACAAAAGATCATAAGTGCGTTCTATCAGGAGTAGACGCTTTATAAAGATAAATGATAGTTGTTTTGAGTGTTTGAAAGTAAAATATGGCATCTTCGTACATCTTAAGTGTAAGTAAAATGGCATTCATGTGGAAATAGAAGGATATTATCAGTTGCCAGGAACTGCACAACCATAAACACATACACATCCATGAAACGCGACCGGGAAATTATTGTAAATAGTTCGAGCCAGGTTAGTCAGAAAGAACGAGACATGTGGTAAACCGAGGAAACGATTGCTTTCTCAAAAGATTACCGACCACTCACTTTCCTGTTAGAATTCGTGCATCGCTGAAACTATATCAACGGTTATTGTGTACCGCACCCCCATTTAGGCAAAGACATCACTGACATCAAACCCGCTAACCGGTCCCTGTTTTTCAAAAGACCAATTCATCTTTTAATCAATCATTACGAAAACTTGCCCATGCAATATACAGAGAATTTTTGAACTTTAAAAATTGAAAATTTTTAGCTTAAAATTTTTGATATTTTTCTTATTTTTGCTCAAAACATTGATTGTGGGTACAAGTTAGAACGGCCTCAGCGAGGCGGTTCTAACGAGTGCCCACAATATATGTTTTGGAGCAAAAATAAGAAAAATAGGTATACCCCTGCATACCCCAGTTTTGCTATATAAAAGTGGGGTTTATGGGGGTATTCATTGCATGGACATGTTTTCCTGATGTTTGAACGAAACACTAAAAGTAGAATTGTAAATGGTGACATCGGCATAATTTCGGACCTTCCATGTCTTCGATTTAAAATAATGGTAAAACCAAAATATGACATTTTGTTAGGTGACCGCTTAGAACTTTGGTCGCGTGTACATATTATGCACCTTAATATTGTTCTCAAATATCCACAACATATTTAGTTTGTTATTTGTACATGTATAATTGAACAAATAAATATTTTCAAAACAAACACTATTTATCTTTAGTTTCCATGTGAATATTTCTCCTTAAATGTCTTTTTTTTCTTTTTTACGGTTAACATCCATTTCAAGATTATTTCAGCTCATATAAAGCGGGCTAAAGTGGGACGAAAACACCGAGAAACACTACCTGGCATACACGCAAGCAGAACTTGGTGTGTCTAACGTGTGTGCTCCGAATCCACAGCAGCGCTGAGATTATCGAATCATTTAGTTTTCAGATTGATGTAATATAATGTTTTGACAATTTCTATCAACTATGATATAAGTCGGGTCACAATATGGTTGGATCTAATTTGTAGGCCAACCATAGCTTTTTTTCATTAGTCTATCCGTTTCTTATATGTTGCGACGAGAAGCCGTCTCATCAATTGACTGTTTAGAAGAGGCAATAAAACCTCTATAAGCTACCGTAAATGATACATGTATAATGTTTGAAAATGTACTAGTAGGCAATAATTAGGAAAAGGCGCACGCAGAAAGAAATTCCCCGTCCAAAATCCGAGGTGGAAAAAACTTAATTGACACTGAGGCACTTATACTATAAAAACATATCGTAAGCCAAGTGAGCAGCTATTTCCCAATAGACGACCACACAGTTACCCGAACTTAACTAAAAATGTGAAAACGTACATAAGGTTCGAATAGCAGAACAATTCGACTCCAAAACAATTAGAACCACAACAGAAGTATTGCTTTGGAACGATTAAAAATATGAAATTACTGAGGGGGTACTTAAGCCGGTTGTACAGGGCCCTAACCTCACCCTCATATTCTGCACAACATTTCGTTAGTTCTTCGGTCCTCGCAGTGAATCTCAACAAATAAATCATGATAACTACCATGATAAAACAAAAACAAGGACTCACTGAGACGATGGAGATCTCTGGGCGCCGAATAACTTACTGAAATCCAGAGCAAAAGAAAAACACTAGTTGAGTCCCGGTGGGCCAAGCAACAGACAAGAAGCTCCGGCCTCAACCAACTAAAATGAATAGCTTTATGTCGGGGCCATCATAGAGTGTGACGCCCGACCCATCGGGTGCAATTAAAGAAGGCACTCACTGAAATCTGCAGCAACAGAAAAACATCAGTTGGACCCCGTAGGGCGAAGCATCAGACAAGAAGCGCCGGCCCTAACCAACTAAAATGAATAGTTTTAAGTCGGGACCATCATAAAGTCTGACGCCCGTCCCACCTGCATGCAAATAAAGGGTTTAGTAGAAGAACGTATCTAAGTCCATTTTTGTAAGTTTCAAGAAAAACGCGAAAAACATTAACATTTTGACAAAGGTTTGACAACCATTTGAAAATAGTACCATATTGGTCTAATCAAATAGAAGAAAAATCTAAAATGTCATGAACTTTCGTCAAAAGATACGGCAGAAAATTAAGAAATTCAAATATTTATGAAAGGCGGTAACCCCATTTTTTCCATATCACTTATTTATACAAAACAACACAAATTTGAGATATGAAAATGTAATTATTATTAGTACATGTTATTCAACTGAATGAACAGAAAACAAATAAACATAGTCAACATCAACAAAATAACAAACTTCCTTAAACAATTATACTTGTACAAGAATATGTTAACAATACACTATAACATACAAAATTTGGCTCCAAATTTGGGGCATGCTCACTTTGCACCGACGAAAATGTACGGTAAATAAACCTAATTATAATCAGATCTGTGTTACTGATGGAAACTGAGTAAAACTGAACTGAAAGTTCGCATATGAAGCATGTTCGTCGATGTAGAATCTAGGGCAGTTTCATTTGGATGTGGAACTTAAGATAGTTTGTGAATGATAAAAGCTTCGTATTGAAAGTTAAAATCTTTTTGGGGAAAAAGAAGGCCCGGTTTGTGCATGTACTGGCCGAGGCTTTTCAGTGCAAAGAGAACATACCCAGTGAAGTATGAAAATAAATAACAAATGATAGGGAACCTTGAATTAAGGTGGTGTTGGGGTGGCAGGCTGGGTTTATCTTGAAAATACAAGATCTTCCACTCCGAAAGCGAAGAAACCGATTCATGTTAATGCATTCTGAAATCTGAATATTAACCGAGGTAAAGTATTTTGCATCATAAATAGGCTAGCTGAGTACCGCCTCTGAGTTGTAGACCAATGGGAACAATTAATGCTAAACAGGCATTGGTTAAGCAGACATCATCTCGTTTTGTATAAACCACAATTAAAACATTAATTTTCATTTAAAATACATCATGTAACAGTGATGAAATTGCTCATTTGCCTAATGTGGATGTTTTGAGCTCCTTACCACATTTATTTATTTATTTATTTATTTATTTATTTATTTATTTATTTATTTATACAATATTTTATGAGGGTGCACAATTAGCTATAAATAACTATTCTACCGTGTGGCCCTCGTAACATAACACTAGTATATACATATGTACAAATACAACAACATTTAATAATAAACATGTGTCTAGCAATCATATTCTAAAAACAGATTCTAATTTAAATATCAGAACAAATTATTTTTACAACAGCAGATAGTAACATGTTCTTTGGACGTAGGTATGTTCTTGCGTACAAAATATGGACTTTGGCATTTTCATGGACTCAGCACCCTTTGCATTTTTTTTTAATTCAAATTTCACACGAACAAAATGTAAAAGATATCACAAACTATATATCAAAATGCAGCTTTTAGTATGTAGAATGCATTGACACCAAAAACTCATTTTTTGTTAAAAAGTGGACTTGGATATGTGCTTTCACTAACCCCTTCAAAATGAAAGAAGACAGCGTAGTTATCAACCATAATTAGGTTAAAAACTAAGCATGACTGTCGCATAACATATAAGTTACAACTTACTTTTCTCATCAATATGCTCGCTGCTCTTAAAGGATATCAGTTTTACATGTATTTTCATTTTACATGTAATGATGTTTCTGAACTGAAACGAAAAGTCATTTCTTCCTATAAGTTTCTCATATTTGTAAACCAAGTCACCATAAAATATTGCTTTCAAAAGACCCTCACGTTAAAGCGTCTTAAGCCCATCATTAAATTTGGAAATCAATTCATAGTGATAAAACTAATTTATAAACGTATCGTAAGCCGAGTGGGCAGCTATTTCCCAACAGGTGGCCACTCAGTTACCCGAGCTTTGATTGAGTTGTGGGTAAGAGTTCCAGTCAGCAGGATGCCGGGACGTTGCCTCTTTTTTATGGTACTCCTACCCAACAAAAGGATGTCATGACACACAAAATGTGCTTGAACAAAAAACACCCGGCGAGTAAACCAAAAATGATTTAACGTATGTATGGTTTAACTTGAACCTTCTTCTTGGGCAGGTTCAGACCTTCTGAATGGTTAACCAGTAATCAGATGGTCAGTCAGAAGTTTATGAGCTTTACATGGACACAACACCTATTTCTCAGGGCCTCAATTGGCGGGGTCCCATATTCCCGCCCGATAATGTGTATGGTGAAAAAATTAAATAAAAATAAATTAAGAGCAGTGAACATATACATGAAACTGTAAAAAAGGGGATGGGCCATACCGCGGTTTCGGCTACTTCAGTCTTTTCAGTGACCCTATAGATTTGGCAACATAAAGCCAAAGAGAATTACTGTAATTTTGCTACTTTCAACAGAGTAGTCGATTAAAAGACTAGTATAATCCCAATGGGACCAAATATATAAACTTTTTGTTAGAAAATTAATCTAACCCGATAATAATATTCTGATTTCTCAGAATACCCTCACTGATCTCAAAGGAACTAACGGAAAATTTAATCTGCAAAATGGATGATGTACGGGGAGAAGTTTTAGTGACATCGCGCGACACAACACAAGCTGCAGTAATAACAAATAAAAACAAAATAGATCCTTTAAGAACGGTGAACATATTAATGAGAAAGGTTTCGGCTCCTTAAGACTTTTCAGTGTCCCTATATGTTTGGAAACATGGAAACAAAGAGAATTACTGCAATTTTGCCACTTTCAACAGCAGTGAACATATTAATAAGAAAAAAGGGATGGGCCATATCGCGGTTTCGGCTACTTAATCTTCTTCAGTGACCCTAAAGATTTGGCCTTTTTCGCTTACACATTTGAAAAAAAATATATATTTTGTTCGTTGGTTTTGTGGCTTCAAGTCAAACACTCAAGGTCACCTTATTCCACAGTTTAAAAGTTCAAATTTCTAAAAACTCATCCAAGGTTATGCAATATTTATCTGACCTGAAATTATCATCGTTTTACACTTAAACTCGAAAAACCTCGGTGACGTATTGTTGCGTTTCTGTTTGTTGGCTCACTATTGTTTTTCTTTTGAATTATTTAAAACAGATAATAGGTTACGGCACATGTTCTTAAAAGTTGTTTGCTCTTTGAGAATATGAGTCTCTGATATAGACTATATTCACATCAATTCTTTAAATTGCAGCACAAATGTCTGGGGCTTAGGGGCACTGTTGAGAGTTTATTACCCGAAATTGTACAATATGGTTCACATTCTCTCTTTGAATGTCTTCACTGCTTCACGATCTAAATAGTAAATTTTATTTGTGATGTTTTGTACTGTCCTGTCTTTTCCGCCGAGTATCCCGGTTGATGATTTTACTTTGATTTATAGATTCCTGAACTTTATTTTCTTAATTTGATCAACAGTATTTTTTTCGAAATAAAAAATTGGGAAATGATAAAGTAAGTTATCCTGAATGGCGAAATCAAAACGAAATGTAAACCCGAGATGGGAAAAACTGTACTGACAGATACGTACAAATGCTTCACAACACACAGTGGACCGCAACACGTTCAGCAGACGAGAGACCACCCCAGGCCGTGTACAAGTGCAGCAAACAATGAGGTGTTAGCCAACATCCAAGTACGGTATTTTCCGCTGTTAAGGGACACGACAAATCGCTCATCAATGAAAACGAAGTGATTATTCAAACAATATGGCCATTCTATGGCAAAACAGCAGATGATTTAATCAAACAATATAGCAAAATATTCAAGAAAAGTTATACTATCATATGACAAAGACTTTTGATAAATACGCATTTATGACCAATCGTAGGTAGCGTTACATCTTAAAATTACTGTGGTAGATCTACCAGCACGTTAGGCAAATCGCTTGCAACGTTACAATTAAAGGTGTCCGTCTCCGAGTGCGCATTAAATACGTCTTTCTATTGTGCACCGGAGAAATAAGTGCCCGATTCATTTGAAGAATTCAAAGTATCAAGCCGATGGAAATGGATGTGCATGGAATGAAGACATCAGGAAAACATGTCCATGTAATGTATACCCCCTTATACCCCACTTTTATATAGCGAAACTGGGGTACGCACGGGTATACCTATTTTTCTTATTTTTGCTCCAAAACATGGATTGTTGGTACTCGTTAGAACCGCCCCGCCGAAATTTTTCAAATTTTTCAACTTAAGAAAAACGTATATATTACATGGGTGTGTTTTCGTAATGTAAACAACGTTTCTACACACAAATCAAGGTGAGTGTGTAACGTAGGTTTGATAAAATCGTAGTTATACACAGAACGATTTGTGAGCTAATAGCGCACCCGAGACTCCCTTTGTGCGCACCCGAGACTCCCGTTGTAATTTGCCCCATACCAAAACAAGATTCATTATACGCTTCACATCTCATAGTCAGAATTGGAATCAGAATAGTTTACTGGTGAAACGTCAAACTGACAATACCACACCAGGGGTCATTCAGCAGACGAGAGAACGCACCAGACCGTATGCAAGTGCAGCGAAAAAATAGGGTGTGAGCCAGCAACCAAGGACAGTATTTTCCGCTGTTTAGGGACACTCCAAAATCGCTCAACAATGAAAAAGATTATTCAAAAAATAACTACATCCGCAATTTGGTCATAGTATGGAAAATTAGCAGCTATTAAATTTGACAAAAGAGCAAAATATTCAAGAATGGTTACAATATCGTATGACAAACACGATTGATCGATACGCATTTATGACAAATCGTAGGTAGCATTACATCGTAAAATTGCTACGATTTTGTGCAAATCGCTTGCGCATTAATACGTCTTTCTATTGTGCAACATTTCTACACACAGATCAAGGTTTGTATGTATGTGTAACGTACTAAATGTAATGTTGGGTTAAAGACGCATTTACGTGATGGCTTTTCAGAACCAGAATTTGTATGAACGGTAATATATAGTCGAGTAGTTATTTCGAATGAACTAGTTGTCTTCTCTTAATTTCGCCCTGTTCCATCTCGTACTTCAAAGCAATTCTTTAAAATTTGATTAGATTCCTTTCTCAGACAAATTTAATTCATCACTATAGATGGCAAAATCGTCAAGGGTGTCTTAATTCTATTGAAAAAGCGTCAATTCTTATTTGGCTTAAATATGGTCTGATTAGCTACTCAATTGTATACAAAATGCAATAGATTGAAGCTTCAACGAGACTATGTGGTTAGTTGTAAAGCCCATGTCAGATAAAAATGCGTCCACACGGCGTTGGCAGAGTTCTAAAATTTTCCAGAACGCAGTAAGAACGCCAAGGAAAATGATGTTATTTGTGTAAAAAAGCAAGTCATGGCGTCCTCACCGCAACCAAGGCATTGCTACTGAAACGCGTTCCTACGGAGTTCTACTTGGCGATTCATCGCGCTTTTACTATATTTGCGCGGTTTTCTTGCGATTTTACGGCATTAGCACTGCACTGAAGTCATGTAGGCATTATCCGTCTTTTGTACGTTTGCTCGCGCATCCGTCTTCGAAATTATCTGGGCTCAAAAAGAAAGTCTGGCTGCCTCGAACAATGGGCGCACACTATGCCTTTCGGCCCTCCATCGTCAGCGTCTTTGCAGAATTATGCAGGCAGCGTCATCAGCATTTTGAATGTAGTGGACCTGCAAGTATTCAGATATCTTTGCATTGGCATTAGCATTAGTTGAGAAAAAAATGCATTGGCATTGGTTTTCAGGTTATTTTGCGATAGGGATTTGAACCAGTGCAATGATGGGTTGTACATGTATCTTCATTGAACATTTAATCAACTATGATACATAATTTGCTGATTCTGGTACTTCAACTTACTTTAACACATTCATGATAAAGATGATCAACTCAGTATAAGGTCAAGAAATGATGTATAAAATCATGAATCCATCACTGTTCAAACCTGGTTTCCACACTGAAACATATTGTAAATCTTATGGTTGTACAGTTATAATGTTAAATTTTATTATTGTGAATTAGTGCTGGTTAATAGCATGGCTCATTGGATGTTTTCATCTGACAAAACATCTTCATAAAAGGACACAGGTAACTGCAAATTTTTATTAAGTGACATTGTTTGTAACACACACAAGACTGCATGGTAATAGCCAAAGATAAACATACAACTTCTCAAGAAAGAGAATATGTATGAGTGTGACAATTTATCACATCTTTGGAAATAAGATTCTGATTAATGAATTTATACAAAGTATGCAAATCATAGAAAAAAAAGATTTTGTAGCTAATGCCCAATCTAATGCTAATGCATGAGCAAAATTTGCAAAGGTAATGCATTAGAATTAGATTTGTTCTATTGCCAAGATTAACATCAGGAAAACATGTTTACGAAGTGTATACACCATCAAACCCCACTTTTATATAGCAAAACCGGGGTATGCAGGGGTATACCTATTTTTTCTTATTTTTGTTCGAAAACACAGATTGTGAGTACTTGTTAGAACATCATCGGCGAGGCGGTTCTAACGTGTACCCACAATTTATGTTTTTAACAAAAATAAGAAAAACAAATCTAATGAAAATTTTAAATTTTTACAACATATGAAAAATATGTATATTACGTGAGAAGGTTTTCGTAATGATATTAGCATTGGCATTAGCATTAGTTGAGAAATAGCTTATGCATTGCTAATGCATTGACATTACTTTAATGCCTTGCCCAAGCCTGGTACATATGTATTTGAATGATTTGATGCTTTACGTCCCAGTCAACAGCTATGGCCATGACTGATAGTCGTTAACGTACAGAAGCAAAGCAGAGCCATCGTTCCAAGTCTTGTGACTGTTGCCGTATAGAATCCCAGGATAGGAACTGATGGCCACGGAGAGTTACTATCTATGGCATATTGGATACATGTAGTAACAAAAGCCTATGAAGGCAAAAGCCTGCAACGGCAATATGTTTATGAAACACATGTGACTAATTTTGCCGGCTTCCCACCCATTTATTTTTGTTATAATAAGAACAGGCATGTAGATGAAAACGTGTCGAGATAGCAGCAAGAGATAATTAATTATTTCTCACATGGCCTCTCAGAAATATAATTAACACATATAAATAACGGTGACCAATAGCAACCGGGACGGTATGGCGATGCAGTTATTAAACAAATGTTAACAGAATTATTCATCTACTTTTAATAGTAACTACTCATTTAAGCCTGGTGCCATTTTTATGGGACATATGTAAACAGAATACTCCCAGATGTGACGCCGCAGAACGCGGCGTTCCATCTGGGGCTATTCTGTTTGCTTAGAGGAATTTCATCGAAAAATGTGCTAAAAATTCAAAATCACTCCTAATGTCCCTAAAATGAAAGTGGACTCATCCAAATGATAACAATGGGAAAGTCAATTTGTCAAATATGGGTTAATAGAGTAAGCAGAGTGATCGGAGTTCCAGAACAAGTATTCTCGTGCTTGTAGCCGTGACAGTAAAGATGCCCGGGACAGGAACTGATTACTTCCCTGCGGGCACACGACGTCAAAATGACGTCATTCTGACGTCATGTGCCTGCTGGGTTCGGAGGAGTAAGAGCATCTGTAGGACCAGAGGGTCTAAAATCACAGTAGGACTAACAGCTTCAAACTAGACGGTTCAGATATCTGGTCATTGTCTAAGGTTACGGATGGCACGAGCGATTACTCCATGTTATCCGTCTAAGCTATGCTGGACAGCGGTAGGTTACGGGTGGCACGGGCGATTACTCCATATCATCGACTAATCTATGCTGGGCAGCGGTAGGTTACGGATGGCACGAGCGATTACTCCATGTTATCCGTCTAAGCTATGCTGGACAGCGGTAGGTTACGGGTGGTACGGGCGATTACTCCATATCATCGTCTAAGCTATGCTGGGCAGCGGTAGGTTACGTGTGGCCCGAGCAATTACTCCATGTTATCCGTCTAATCTGTGCTGGGCAGCGGTAGGTTACGTGTGGCCCGAGCAATTACTCCATGTTATCCGTCTAAGCTATGCTGGGCAGCGATAGGTAACGGGTGGCCCGAGCGATTACTCCATGCTATCCGTCTAATCTATGCTGGGCAGTGGTAGGTTACGGGTGGCCCGAGCGATTACTCCATGTTATCCGTGTAAGCTATGGCGGACAACGATAGGTTACGGGTGGCCCGAGCGTTACTCCATGTTATCCGTCTAATCTATGCTGGGCAGCGGTAGGTTACGGGTGGCCCGAGCGATTACTCCATGTTATCCGTCTAAGCTATGGTGGACAACGGTCAGCAGTCTGAGTTGAACAAAGACTCGAAAGCTTACTGTACTATAGTCGAACTAGAAGCAATGATAACGACTTGAGAGGTTACGGGTGGCATGGGCGATTACTCCATATTATCGTTTAATCTATGCTGGGCAGCGGTAGGTTACGTGTGGCCCGAGCGATTACTCCATGTTATCCGTCTAAGCAATGGCGGACAACGATAGGTTACGGGTGGCCCGAGCGATTACTCCATGCTATCCGTCTAATCTATGCTGGGCAGCGGTAGGTTACGGGTGGCCCGAGCGATTACTCCATGTTATCTGTCTAAGCTATGGTGGACAACGGTCAGCAGTTGAACAAAGACTCGAAAGCTTACTGTACAACAGTCGAACTAGAAGGAATGATAACGACTTGAGAGCCTGTAAATGTTGTTCCAGTTTAAATACATGTATATACTGTAGACGAATGCTATATAAAAAGGGAACATACAATCTATATATTAAAAATATAACATTTTTGTTTGTTTTTAAAAAGAATATTCTTCATAACAAGAACTGCAAGGTATTGTTGCTCATTAATAACGACATACTCTGTGCTTTAACTCCAAAGCTGGACTAAGAGAGGTAATCAATTCTTTATAAGACATTAAATCATGAAGAGTTTACGCCATGGAAGCAATCTGTTTGTAGTAAATTTAACGTGCCCTTAAATAGTCATAACTTTATGCAGTTATTCCTAAAACCGTTCGCACTAACTCGATAAGGCTGCAAAAAGGTAAAAAAAAGTAAGCAATGATCAGGATTCGCGCAATCAGAAAGAAATTCCCATTTCAAAAACCGAATTGGGAAACAATAAAATGACAATAAGGTACTTATACAAAGAGAACATATCATAAGCCGGGTGAGCAGTTATTTCCCAATAGGCGGCCACTCTGTCATCCGAACTTAGCTAGATATATGAAAACGAGCATAAGGTGCAGACAGCGCAACAATCAACACCAAAACATAAAACAATCAGAACCACATCATCTAAACGACTTATCTAAACGACATTACGAAAACTTGCCCATGCAATATACAGAGAATTTTTTCACAAGCAAAAATTGAAAATTTCATTGGAAAAATTTTGAAATTTTTAATATTTTTGCTCAAAACATTGATTGTGGGTACACGTTAGAACCGCCTCGCCGAGGCGGTTCTAACGAGTACCCACAATCTATGTTTTGGAGCAAAATTAAGAAAAATAGATATACCCCTCCATACCCCAGTTTTACTATATAAAAGTGGGGTTCAAGGGAGTATACATTACACGGACATGTTTTTGTGATGGTACCGCTAACAAGTGAAGTTGTTCCAAGCAGAGTGGAATATTTCATAGATCCCGATCCCGGACGATCGCAGTAGACTTACGTCACAGGGTTACCGTCATAAATATGAATTAGATGACTCTATTTGACCAACAGGAACAGGCGTGTCATTCATGTTTACAACGGTAAATCTGAGACGAAAATCTACTACGATGATCCGGGATCTGCAATAGGCCAGGTTGATGTTGTAAAACCTGTATAAGGTCAAACGGACAGTATTCCTATTAAATTAACGGTTAACGATATTCTCATTGGAAAAACTAGACAAAAATAAAAAAAAGTCGGACAGAAAAAAAAGATTTGACAGGATCTGTCGCAATTAGAACCTAAAACCAAAATCTGTAAGCTGTCAAATTACAAGAAATCAACGACGAAATGAGAAAACATTCAGCTATCAGCTCTTTGCCAAACATGTCTTCTCAGCTAACTGCTATATAGACACATACAATGCGGCAAATATGTCACTGTATGTGCGTTACCTCATAAATACGTTATTGGGTATTGTCTACCTTTTACTTAGGTAAAAACTACTATAAAGGTATACAGTTAAAAGATTCAACTCACATGTTTTCCGTTAGAAAATAAGAATGAAATACGAGTTTGTCTAATTCACTGGATTGGACAAAATACAGGTAGCTGATTTCTAACGGTGAATATGTGGCAGCGGTCCAGGCTGACTGAGTTCAACTTTTCTATAATCTCCCTACTGGAACAGATGGACTAGCCGGCCACGCCCAGATATGAATATTAAAGTTGCCGCTTATACAGTAACCTATTTGCCGAACTATACACAAAGACCAAAACAAGAAAACACATTTGAGCCTGTGCATGAGAAAACCAACAATTTGGGTTTCAGACCAGGTCCGACACAAACCAGGCTGTACAGTCACAGAAACAGGCTAGAAGCTTGAAATTTCGGATTTAAGAAGAAGAGAGATTGTACTATCCGTGTAGCAAAAACAAAGGCGCTGATCAGCTTCGCGGTTACCGCGAAGCTGATCTGCGTCTTTGTTTTCGCATATGCAAATTGTTGGTTTTCTCATGCACAGGCTCATTTTACATCAGAGACGTACCGGACTTTTTGACGCTTCACTTATATATGTATGAATAACCTGTTCGTCGATTTCCAAAGACATCAAACGTTACAAAAGACATACATATTCTTAAAATTAAATTTTCAAACAAGGAGAAATGCGCATTTACACGTCACAAGTCATGAGTCACTGTATTATATAATTAAATTAGTTTACAAACCAACGGTTGCCATTTTGAAGAAACGCATAAATGTTTCTCATTTTCTTTATTTCTTCGAAGCACTTCCAACATAACATAATGGAAATAAATCTTGGGAAATCTTTTCTAACGTTATTTGTCATTAATTTCCCCTGACACATGTTGGCAATCAGGAAAACATGTCCGTGCAATGAATACCCCCCACCCCCAAACCCTACTTTTATATAACAAAACTGCGGTATGCAGGGGTATACCTATATTATGTTTGCTCTAAAACATAGATTGTCGGTATTCTAACGTGTATCCACAATTTATGTTTTGGGCAAAAATAAGAAAAAAATCACAATTTATCAGAGGAAAATTTTCAATTTTAAAGCTAAAAAATCTCTGTATTTTGCATGGGCACGTTTTCGTAATGTGAGCGAATATGTGATCATGGGCAGCTGACACCAAAGCGAACAACAATGCCATAGATTTGCTCATTCATTCAATCTTTATTTCCTCCAAAGGGGATTTTAACATAAATATATACACTTAAAGCCAAAAGAAACGCAGCACACGCTCAATCTCATGTAATTCGGAGACTCCCGATTCAAATTATGCGTTGTGACCTTTTTTGTTTTTATTAATTGGCTTTCTACCTACATTATGTGTAAATTAAATGGTGGCATACCAACAACTCTATCAAGTCAAATGCCATAACTCACATGTTCGATTTTACGAATTTTCAATATTTTTGTATCATCCACGGACCAGCATAAAAGCAAGTCGTGCATATCTCGAGGATAAAATATCAATGACAACATTATTTTTTCAAAGCAAAATTCTAGACAAGAGCCGGACATAACATTTTCATGTTGAGTTGCATGTTGTTGACGTGCATCAAACATCTTTTGAGTTCCAAACATACGAGGTCACTTTATGGATATTTGGGAAAATACCAAAAATGATTATTAAGCGAAAAAAATGAGCTTGTGAAATTTCGGGAGCCTTTATGGTAAAGCATACTGAACTTTAAAAGGTACACTCATGTACATATGCAAAGTGCCAAACAGAAATTTAATAATCCCGATACTGTCATGTGAGTCACACTTTATTGCCAGCAAGTTCATATTTCACACAGTCATTTCGAAAATCTAATAAATATCGAAAACGTCATCCCGTAAATGTTTATGTAGAACTACAAAAAACACTTGCATACACGTCAAATACATGAAAAACAACAATCAAAAATCACGCCAGATTCTTGTCTAGATATGATGAAGAATGCGCTATTGCTCAATCATATCCTTCAGATTGGTACGACCTGCCTGTATACTGAAAATACCGAAAAAATTGAAATCTGCACTTTCGGGTTACGAAGTTCGAGGTTATGAAGTAAGGGTAAGCTGTATGTATATCATAGAATTTTGGTAAGAAACCAATTCGGCCGCGACGTGAGAAAACCGGTCTTCGGGGTTTCCGACCAGGTCTGACACAAACCGACCTGTACAGTCACAGAAGCAGGCTAGATGCTTGAAATTTCGGATTTTAGAAGAAGAGGGATTATACTATCCGGGTAGCGAAAACAAAGGCGCTGATCAGCTTCGCAGTCACTGCGAAGCTGATCTGCGCCTTTGTTTTCGCATAGGCCAAATTCCCGTTTTCTCACGATGCGGCTCAATTATTAATTAACTCATATTTTTAATCGGACCTTGTCAGAGCTATACGAGATTAACCAAGTGCTGCATTTCTTTTGTCTTTAAGTGTACAAATAAATCAGATATAAAATTTAAGCATACAAACAAATCAAGCAGATATCAAGTAACTATGAGCATACAAACGACTACAGTAAATTGATACAATCAAACAGGCGAATTTTCTCAGTCGAACTACAACTTGCTATCTGCATGAGGCAACACATGCTGTTCATCTGGCGACTAAATATAGGATAAAAAATAATTGTTAGATCCTTTGGAAGCAGTAAAACATTCAAAGCGAGAAGATGGGCCATATTGTACAATTTCGGGTAATGAACCTTCATCAGTGACCCTTTACAAAACTGGCGGCGAAAGCCAGACATTTTTGCTGCAATTTCAATAATTTACATCTGTGTAGTCTAATCCAATAGAAACCTAGATAGCAACCTCTTCATAAATTTCTTAATTGAGTGGAGTGTCGAACTTCAGTCCCAATAGCTCAACCAAGAACTTTTCACTTTGACACTGCAATAGATCACATGCCAATTCGTAGATCACTTGTTTAATGTATGCAACAAGCAAATTCAGAGAATTTATGCCCCAGCCCCCCCCCCCCCGTCTTGATTGTTTAGTTACACAAAGATAATCTGAGAATTATGTATATCCAAACAACGTGCATATCTCCAAACTTTGTCCAAGTCGATGCTTCTGTGGTGGTTGGTGTTTAAAATATTTTTGTGCTGTTGGCGCCTTATGTATGTTTTCATATTTTTGGTTAAGTTAAGGTAACTGAGTGGCCACCTGTTGGGAAAATAGCTGCTCATTCGGCTTACGAAATATTTTCATGGTATAAGTACCTGATTGTTACTTTGGTTTTTTCCCACCTCGGTTTTTGGAGTGGGAATCTTTCTCTGATTGCGCCTTTTCCTGATCTTTGCCTACTTGTACCTTTTTGTCAATAACATATATAAAATTACAAAGAAATCGGCATAAAAACTGTAGGATGATTGTGGACACAAGGTACCCACTATCTCCTAACTGCTATAGTCAAGTAAGCACTTATCTAATATATATGGTCCTCAGTAACATTAAAGATACAAAAGTCTTTTCAGGGTGAATTTCGAAGTAATTTTTACAGGCATGTACAGGGTGGTTCATAATATTTTTCCCAATTTCAATCGTTAAAGTTTTGATCCTGCAGCACATACATTGTTATAATTAATATAAAAATAGTCCAAGTTAAAGTTTGGTTTGGTATACAATGTTAAATACAATTGGTCAAACAATTTTACTAAATTTAGACTTTTATGACGTCCATGCTGGGATATTACATTGTCAAGCTTGTTTCGATAGTTTGCATTTCCTTGTTAGGTCTCTTGAATAAAAATGCATATTCATCTTAGCCAAAACTCTTTTAAGAGCAAAAATTCATTGACGCGTATGAAACGTTTGCCAGACCTGTGTGTACGTATAAGTGGTACCAACCATCTGTACCAGGGTTGAATGTGGCGTCAAAAACATAAAATGGCGCATAGTGCAAACAGCAAACAACGGTATAAAAAGGTACAAGTAGGCAAAGATCAGGAAAAGGCGCAATCAGAAAAAGATTCCCACTCCAAAAACCGAGGTGGGAAAAAACCAAACTAACAATCAGGTACTTATACCATGAAACATATCGTAAGCCGAATGAGCAGCTATTTTCCCAATAGGTGGCCACTCAGTTACCTTAACTTACCTTAAAAGTTTATTTATTGTTGTTTAGCATGTAAGTTTATAAAGTGCTTACCATTATACACAAAACAAACTTTAATTATCATAGAACTTTGTAATATAAATTCTATGAAGCTTTATGTTAGCAGTACAAAATCATTTTAGCAGTACAAAATCATTATCGATTGAAAATGGGACAAATGGGAATCACCCTGTACGAGTGCGACGTTCATGATATCCTGAAGTCTATTAGGCAAATTTGCTAGAAACAACATGTCATCTACGTATGCAGGGCAGCTCAATTCCGTTATACACATGAATCCTTTTGACTATTTTGTATTCTATCAAGAAGATTGTTCATAAAGTAAGAATAGAGGGACCAGGAATCGATGCAATTAAATTTAAAGTCCCAACATAGACAGCGGGTGGGAAAGATAATACATAAAACTCAACAAAACATTTTCCGACAACACACTCGAAGAGCAGAATGACCAGCTCTTTCTCAACAAGGTAGCCATCCGGCTAAGTTTCAACAGGAACGAAAGGGAACGAGCACGACAGAGAGGTAGGCACAATAAACAGTATTATAACTATGATGAAGATAAACCACTTGTCCTGGGACACCGATTATCAATTTAACTGGGGATAAGTATGATGAAGACAATGGGTGACGTCCTCGAAATCATAAAGAAAGAAAATTAAATAAAAACAAAAATAGTATTCAACTGGCGAACACATGTAACAAAAACTTTTGATAAAATTAAGTTAAAATCCCAACCAAATACATAGGAAATACAGCGATTATCATTATCATTAATAAAAACTTAGATGTAGGAATGTGGACAGGACGCTGCCTTGTCACGCACCCTGTTTCACTGGGAACCAGTTCGAAAGGTTTTCTATTTGAGCTAACGCATTTTTCTGGGTGGGAGTTTCTTTCTGATTGCACCATTTTCTGATGATTTCCTACTTTTACCTTCTCCTTTGGACGTGTACATGTTATACGCCACACTTTGCAGTGGATGCCAATATTACTCAGTTTGACGAAGAGGGCACTGTGCCAAACAGTGTCAAATGCCCTCTTTATATCTACAAAGGCGTCGTATGCACAGCTCCCGCTGTTATATTGAACCACTTCCTGGACATTATATGCCGTGGAGATTCAGTTTAGCTGTCTCTAGAAGCCTTGTTGTTGACTATAGGGGAATGTTATGTCTGCTAAACTATAAAGGGTACAAGTAGGCAATGATCAGAAAATGGCACAATCAGAAAGAAATTCCCACTCCACAAACCGAGGGTTGGATAAAACCAAAATGACACTTAGGTACTTATACTAAGACCACTCCACAAACCGAGGGTTGGATAAAACCAAAATGACACTTAGGTACTTATACTAAGAAAAAATATCGTAAGCCGAGTGAGCAGCTATTCCCCAATAGGCGGCCACTCAGTACCCGAACTGAACTAAAAATATGAAAACGTACATAAGGCTCAAACAGCACAAAACTTCGACTCCAAAGTACAAAACAATTAGAACCACAACAGAAGTACCGCCTTGGAACGATCAGTAATATACATGTAATATTAGTGGCGGACTTAAACCGGTTTTGCATGGCCATAACCTCACCCTCAGTTTCTGCCATGGTTCACATCATTTAGTTAGTTGTTCGGTCCTCGTGGTGAATCTCTTACTAGTCAATGAATCATCAAGGACAAACGAATAAATCATGATAACTTCCCTGATGAATCAAAAACGGTGACTCAACAGATCCAGATACTGATGTATAACTGTGTTACTTACATTTTCAGCATCGACACTGGTCTATAACAATCAATAGAGCTTTTCCGTTTGTTATTACCTTTATATATCGGCATCATTTCTTATATTCTCCAAGAGTCTGGGATTTTTTTTTTCAAGTTCAATAAGTTATTCAATAGTTTACACAAGCCCTGTTTTACAATGCCGGCCCCGTGCATAATAAATATGTTCGCTCTGGACAAGATCGCACAAGGACATTTTGGCTTGTTTATATATTAGCTTATAAATAACTTACGTTTAAACATTATTCATT
This sequence comes from Rugalucina vietnamica, assembly GCA_964017185.1. Lineage (NCBI taxonomy): Eukaryota > Metazoa > Mollusca > Bivalvia > Lucinida > Lucinidae > Rugalucina > Rugalucina vietnamica. The sequence goes on along the minus strand of OZ024879.1, from coordinate 12,963,579 downwards.
TTATTTCAATTACACAGTAAGTTCAGCGAACTAATAGATGCGGTTTTGAAGGCGCGGTTGTTGGCATAATGTAGTAAAACGTGGTGGAGGAAACCGGAGAATTCGCTATTAGTTTTGAAAAAATAAATAAATAGATACCATCACGAAAACATGTCCATGTAATGTATACCCCCTTGAACCCCACTTTTATATAGCAAAACTGGGGTATGCAGGGGTATACCTATTTTTCTTATTTTTGCTCCAAAACATAAATTGTGGGTACTCGTTAGAACCGCCTCGGCGAGGCGGTTCTAACGAGTATCCACAATCTATGTTTTGAGCAAGAATAAGAAAAATATCAAAAATTTTCAGCTGAAAATTTTCAATTTTTAAAGCTCGACAAATCCTTGTTTATTGCATGGGCAAGTTTTCGTAATGATAATAAATAAATAAATAAATAAATAAATAAATAAATAAATAAATAAATAAATAAATAAATAAATAAATAAATAAACAATTTAATCTGTAAGCTTTTATGGGCATATGTTTTTTTTATAAAGTGACGCAAACAACAACCGAGGCTACACAATGTCTGGCACGAAACAACCTTAGCTGTAAAATTACTCTAAATCCAGTCATACATAATTCCATCCCTTGATTAAAATCATGTTCTCAGAAAAAATATTTATGACTAACTAATTAATTATATAAATAATATTAATTGACAATCAATAATTAATCATATGAAAATGTAGTTCGTGACGAAAACCAAGGCGAGGCGACAGACTACCAGTCTTCAAATATCCTAAAAACAGTAACAGATTTGACAGGATCTGTCGCAATTAGAACCTAAAACCAAAATCTGTAAGCTGTCAAATTACAAGAAATCAACGACGAAATGAGAAAACATTCAGCTATCAGCTCTTTGCCAAACATGTCTTCTCAGCTAACTGCTATATAGACACATACAATGCGGCAAATATGTCACTGTATGTGCGTTACCTCATAAATACGTTATTGGGTATTGTCTACCTTTTACTTAGGTAAAAACTACTATAAAGGTATACAGTTAAAAGATTCAACTCACATGTTTTCCGTTAGAAAATAAGAATGAAATACGAGTTTGTCTAATTCACTGGATTGGACAAAATACAGGTAGCTGATTTCTAACGGTGAATATGTGGCAGCGGTCCAGGCTGACTGAGTTCAACTTTTCTATAATCTCCCTACTGGAACAGATGGACTAGCCGGCCACGCCCAGATATGAATATTAAAGTTGCCGCTTATACAGTAACCTATTTGCCGAACTATACACAAAGACCAAAACAAGAAAACACATTTGAGCCTGTGCATGAGAAAACCAACAATTTGGGTTTCAGACCAGGTCCGACACAAACCAGGCTGTACAGTCACAGAAACAGGCTAGAAGCTTGAAATTTCGGATTTAAGAAGAAGAGAGATTGTACTATCCGTGTAGCAAAAACAAAGGCGCTGATCAGCTTCGCGGTTACCGCGAAGCTGATCTGCGTCTTTGTTTTCGCATATGCAAATTGTTGGTTTTCTCATGCACAGGCTCATTTTACATCAGAGACGTACCGGACTTTTTGACGCTTCACTTATATATGTATGAATAACCTGTTCGTCGATTTCCAAAGACATCAAACGTTACAAAAGACATACATATTCTTAAAATTAAATTTTCAAACAAGGAGAAATGCGCATTTACACGTCACAAGTCATGAGTCACTGTATTATATAATTAAATTAGTTTACAAACCAACGGTTGCCATTTTGAAGAAACGCATAAATGTTTCTCATTTTCTTTATTTCTTCGAAGCACTTCCAACATAACATAATGGAAATAAATCTTGGGAAATCTTTTCTAACGTTATTTGTCATTAATTTCCCCTGACACATGTTGGCAATCAGGAAAACATGTCCGTGCAATGAATACCCCCCACCCCCAAACCCTACTTTTATATAACAAAACTGCGGTATGCAGGGGTATACCTATATTATGTTTGCTCTAAAACATAGATTGTCGGTATTCTAACGTGTATCCACAATTTATGTTTTGGGCAAAAATAAGAAAAAAATCACAATTTATCAGAGGAAAATTTTCAATTTTAAAGCTAAAAAATCTCTGTATTTTGCATGGGCACGTTTTCGTAATGTGAGCGAATATGTGATCATGGGCAGCTGACACCAAAGCGAACAACAATGCCATAGATTTGCTCATTCATTCAATCTTTATTTCCTCCAAAGGGGATTTTAACATAAATATATACACTTAAAGCCAAAAGAAACGCAGCACACGCTCAATCTCATGTAATTCGGAGACTCCCGATTCAAATTATGCGTTGTGACCTTTTTTGTTTTTATTAATTGGCTTTCTACCTACATTATGTGTAAATTAAATGGTGGCATACCAACAACTCTATCAAGTCAAATGCCATAACTCACATGTTCGATTTTACGAATTTTCAATATTTTTGTATCATCCACGGACCAGCATAAAAGCAAGTCGTGCATATCTCGAGGATAAAATATCAATGACAACATTATTTTTTCAAAGCAAAATTCTAGACAAGAGCCGGACATAACATTTTCATGTTGAGTTGCATGTTGTTGACGTGCATCAAACATCTTTTGAGTTCCAAACATACGAGGTCACTTTATGGATATTTGGGAAAATACCAAAAATGATTATTAAGCGAAAAAAATGAGCTTGTGAAATTTCGGGAGCCTTTATGGTAAAGCATACTGAACTTTAAAAGGTACACTCATGTACATATGCAAAGTGCCAAACAGAAATTTAATAATCCCGATACTGTCATGTGAGTCACACTTTATTGCCAGCAAGTTCATATTTCACACAGTCATTTCGAAAATCTAATAAATATCGAAAACGTCATCCCGTAAATGTTTATGTAGAACTACAAAAAACACTTGCATACACGTCAAATACATGAAAAACAACAATCAAAAATCACGCCAGATTCTTGTCTAGATATGATGAAGAATGCGCTATTGCTCAATCATATCCTTCAGATTGGTACGACCTGCCTGTATACTGAAAATACCGAAAAAATTGAAATCTGCACTTTCGGGTTACGAAGTTCGAGGTTATGAAGTAAGGGTAAGCTGTATGTATATCATAGAATTTTGGTAAGAAACCAATTCGGCCGCGACGTGAGAAAACCGGTCTTCGGGGTTTCCGACCAGGTCTGACACAAACCGACCTGTACAGTCACAGAAGCAGGCTAGATGCTTGAAATTTCGGATTTTAGAAGAAGAGGGATTATACTATCCGGGTAGCGAAAACAAAGGCGCTGATCAGCTTCGCAGTCACTGCGAAGCTGATCTGCGCCTTTGTTTTCGCATAGGCCAAATTCCCGTTTTCTCACGATGCGGCTCAATTATTAATTAACTCATATTTTTAATCGGACCTTGTCAGAGCTATACGAGATTAACCAAGTGCTGCATTTCTTTTGTCTTTAAGTGTACAAATAAATCAGATATAAAATTTAAGCATACAAACAAATCAAGCAGATATCAAGTAACTATGAGCATACAAACGACTACAGTAAATTGATACAATCAAACAGGCGAATTTTCTCAGTCGAACTACAACTTGCTATCTGCATGAGGCAACACATGCTGTTCATCTGGCGACTAAATATAGGATAAAAAATAATTGTTAGATCCTTTGGAAGCAGTAAAACATTCAAAGCGAGAAGATGGGCCATATTGTACAATTTCGGGTAATGAACCTTCATCAGTGACCCTTTACAAAACTGGCGGCGAAAGCCAGACATTTTTGCTGCAATTTCAATAATTTACATCTGTGTAGTCTAATCCAATAGAAACCTAGATAGCAACCTCTTCATAAATTTCTTAATTGAGTGGAGTGTCGAACTTCAGTCCCAATAGCTCAACCAAGAACTTTTCACTTTGACACTGCAATAGATCACATGCCAATTCGTAGATCACTTGTTTAATGTATGCAACAAGCAAATTCAGAGAATTTATGCCCCAGCCCCCCCCCCCCCCCCCCCGTCTTGATTGTTTAGTTACACAAAGATAATCTGAGAATTATGTATATCCAAACAACGTGCATATCTCCAAACTTTGTCCAAGTCGATGCTTCTGTGGTGGTTGGTGTTTAAAATATTTTTGTGCTGTTGGCGCCTTATGTATGTTTTCATATTTTTGGTTAAGTTAAGGTAACTGAGTGGCCACCTGTTGGGAAAATAGCTGCTCATTCGGCTTACGAAATATTTTCATGGTATAAGTACCTGATTGTTACTTTGGTTTTTTCCCACCTCGGTTTTTGGAGTGGGAATCTTTCTCTGATTGCGCCTTTTCCTGATCTTTGCCTACTTGTACCTTTTTGTCAATAACATATATAAAATTACAAAGAAATCGGCATAAAAACTGTAGGATGATTGTGGACACAAGGTACCCACTATCTCCTAACTGCTATAGTCAAGTAAGCACTTATCTAATATATATGGTCCTCAGTAACATTAAAGATACAAAAGTCTTTTCAGGGTGAATTTCGAAGTAATTTTTACAGGCATGTACAGGGTGGTTCATAATATTTTTCCCAATTTCAATCGTTAAAGTTTTGATCCTGCAGCACATACATTGTTATAATTAATATAAAAATAGTCCAAGTTAAAGTTTGGTTTGGTATACAATGTTAAATACAATTGGTCAAACAATTTTACTAAATTTAGACTTTTATGACGTCCATGCTGGGATATTACATTGTCAAGCTTGTTTCGATAGTTTGCATTTCCTTGTTAGGTCTCTTGAATAAAAATGCATATTCATCTTAGCCAAAACTCTTTTAAGAGCAAAAATTCATTGACGCGTATGAAACGTTTGCCAGACCTGTGTGTACGTATAAGTGGTACCAACCATCTGTACCAGGGTTGAATGTGGCGTCAAAAACATAAAATGGCGCATAGTGCAAACAGCAAACAACGGTATAAAAAGGTACAAGTAGGCAAAGATCAGGAAAAGGCGCAATCAGAAAAAGATTCCCACTCCAAAAACCGAGGTGGGAAAAAACCAAACTAACAATCAGGTACTTATACCATGAAACATATCGTAAGCCGAATGAGCAGCTATTTTCCCAATAGGTGGCCACTCAGTTACCTTAACTTACCTTAAAAGTTTATTTATTGTTGTTTAGCATGTAAGTTTATAAAGTGCTTACCATTATACACAAAACAAACTTTAATTATCATAGAACTTTGTAATATAAATTCTATGAAGCTTTATGTTAGCAGTACAAAATCATTTTAGCAGTACAAAATCATTATCGATTGAAAATGGGACAAATGGGAATCACCCTGTACGAGTGCGACGTTCATGATATCCTGAAGTCTATTAGGCAAATTTGCTAGAAACAACATGTCATCTACGTATGCAGGGCAGCTCAATTCCGTTATACACATGAATCCTTTTGACTATTTTGTATTCTATCAAGAAGATTGTTCATAAAGTAAGAATAGAGGGACCAGGAATCGATGCAATTAAATTTAAAGTCCCAACATAGACAGCGGGTGGGAAAGATAATACATAAAACTCAACAAAACATTTTCCGACAACACACTCGAAGAGCAGAATGACCAGCTCTTTCTCAACAAGGTAGCCATCCGGCTAAGTTTCAACAGGAACGAAAGGGAACGAGCACGACAGAGAGGTAGGCACAATAAACAGTATTATAACTATGATGAAGATAAACCACTTGTCCTGGGACACCGATTATCAATTTAACTGGGGATAAGTATGATGAAGACAATGGGTGACGTCCTCGAAATCATAAAGAAAGAAAATTAAATAAAAACAAAAATAGTATTCAACTGGCGAACACATGTAACAAAAACTTTTGATAAAATTAAGTTAAAATCCCAACCAAATACATAGGAAATACAGCGATTATCATTATCATTAATAAAAACTTAGATGTAGGAATGTGGACAGGACGCTGCCTTGTCACGCACCCTGTTTCACTGGGAACCAGTTCGAAAGGTTTTCTATTTGAGCTAACGCATTTTTCTGGGTGGGAGTTTCTTTCTGATTGCACCATTTTCTGATGATTTCCTACTTTTACCTTCTCCTTTGGACGTGTACATGTTATACGCCACACTTTGCAGTGGATGCCAATATTACTCAGTTTGACGAAGAGGGCACTGTGCCAAACAGTGTCAAATGCCCTCTTTATATCTACAAAGGCGTCGTATGCACAGCTCCCGCTGTTATATTGAACCACTTCCTGGACATTATATGCCGTGGAGATTCAGTTTAGCTGTCTCTAGAAGCCTTGTTGTTGACTATAGGGGAATGTTATGTCTGCTAAACTATAAAGGGTACAAGTAGGCAATGATCAGAAAATGGCACAATCAGAAAGAAATTCCCACTCCACAAACCGAGGGTTGGATAAAACCAAAATGACACTTAGGTACTTATACTAAGACCACTCCACAAACCGAGGGTTGGATAAAACCAAAATGACACTTAGGTACTTATACTAAGAAAAAATATCGTAAGCCGAGTGAGCAGCTATTCCCCAATAGGCGGCCACTCAGTACCCGAACTGAACTAAAAATATGAAAACGTACATAAGGCTCAAACAGCACAAAACTTCGACTCCAAAGTACAAAACAATTAGAACCACAACAGAAGTACCGCCTTGGAACGATCAGTAATATACATGTAATATTAGTGGCGGACTTAAACCGGTTTTGCATGGCCATAACCTCACCCTCAGTTTCTGCCATGGTTCACATCATTTAGTTAGTTGTTCGGTCCTCGTGGTGAATCTCTTACTAGTCAATGAATCATCAAGGACAAACGAATAAATCATGATAACTTCCCTGATGAATCAAAAACGGTGACTCAACAGATCCAGATACTGATGTATAACTGTGTTACTTACATTTTCAGCATCGACACTGGTCTATAACAATCAATAGAGCTTTTCCGTTTGTTATTACCTTTATATATCGGCATCATTTCTTATATTCTCCAAGAGTCTGGGATTTTTTTTTTTCAAGTTCAATAAGTTATTCAATAGTTTACACAAGCCCTGTTTTACAATGCCGGCCCCGTGCATAATAAATATGTTCGCTCTGGACAAGATCGCACAAGGACATTTTGGCTTGTTTATATATTAGCTTATAAATAACTTACGTTTAAACATTATTCATTTTATTTCAATTACACAGTAAGTTCAGCGAACTAATAGATGCGGTTTTGAAGGCGCGGTTGTTGGCATAATGTAGTAAAACGTGGTGGAGGAAACCGGAGAATTCGCTATTAGTTTTGAAAAAATAAATAAATAGATACCATCACGAAAACATGTCCATGTAATGTATACCCCCTTGAACCCCACTTTTATATAGCAAAACTGGGGTATGCAGGGGTATACCTATTTTTCTTATTTTTGCTCCAAAACATAAATTGTGGGTACTCGTTAGAACCGCCTCGGCGAGGCGGTTCTAACGAGTATCCACAATCTATGTTTTGAGCAAGAATAAGAAAAATATCAAAAATTTTCAGCTGAAAATTTTCAATTTTTAAAGCTCGACAAATCCTTGTTTATTGCATGGGCAAGTTTTCGTAATGATAATAAATAAATAAATAAATAAATAAATAAATAAATAAATAAATAAATAAATAAATAAATAAATAAACAATTTAATCTGTAAGCTTTTATGGGCATATGTTTTTTTTATAAAGTGACGCAAACAACAACCGAGGCTACACAATGTCTGGCACGAAACAACCTTAGCTGTAAAATTACTCTAAATCCAGTCATACATAATTCCATCCCTTGATTAAAATCATGTTCTCAGAAAAAATATTTATGACTAACTAATTAATTATATAAATAATATTAATTGACAATCAATAATTAATCATATGAAAATGTAGTTCGTGACGAAAACCAAGGCGAGGCGACAGACTACCAGTCTTCAAATATCCTAAAAACAGTAACAAATGAGTCGCGACACCTGGTCTGACAAAAACCGGTCAGTATGTCAAGAATGGTAGAATCTGAAAACTGCGCATATAAACAGAAGCGGAACGTTCTGCCTGTATAGCGAAAGGAATGGCGCCGATCGGATTTGTCGTTACTGCATAGTTGATCAGCGCCTTTGTTTATATGAAAAAAAATCTAGTTTCTCATGTCGCGGCTCAAATGTATGAATTGTACAAACAACTCAGTTTAAATAGGGTTGGTTCAGCAAAAGGTGACTGACTATTCCAATGAGTTGATTTAGCCATTGGTACAAAAAAATCGACTGTAGACTACGAGACTCCAAAAAATCATAAAAATGGTAACCAGTGAATCAATAATACCAAAGTTCGGCAAACGGGAAGTTAGTAACGGTACATAAAGAAAACATGCCGATATACTGTACAGTTAATAAATGGGCGATTTCTAGTTTGTCTCCTAAGTGTGTGTGTGTGGGGGGGGGGGGGGGGGGGGCAAAATCATAAGATTATTCTAACATTGTTGTATAGAATTATTCATAAATTGAATGAGTATTTACAATGATACAGAAAACGCAATTTTAAAAACAAAATAACAAAACAATGATAAACATCAATATTAATTCATTTCACTGGGCATGGTCAACAACCTACAAGCATGAACTGAACATGCACATCTAGTTCTTGCCCAACGTCTGAGACTGCAGGCTGTGTTCGAACTTCAGCGAATATGAATTTGATAATAATAATAATAATAAAAAAAAAATACTTCGGAAACAAACAACATCTTGTGCACGTTTCAACTGCTAAAATGTTGAGACATTATAAGAATGACGTCAGTTCCTATTGCCGGCTTTGGTTCTGGATGGTTGTGATCTTTATTGACATTCCTAAATTCGATATTTCACGAACGCAATGTATAGAATGTCGACTACTTCGCCTGCCATGGTTGTAACACAAGATTCTTATGTTGGGCTAAAAACGCTTTTAAGTGAGGGCCTTTCGGAACCAGAATTTTATGGTGACTTGGTTTACAAATTTAAGAAACTTATAGGAAGGAATTATTTTTCTTTTCAGTTCAGAAAAATCATTACGCGTTACAGACGTATAGGATATAACTTAAATGTTATGCGACAGTCGGCATGCTTAGTTTTTAACCCAATCACGGTTGATAACTATGCTGCCTTCTTGTTCTTGCACGCCGGTGGGTCGGGCGTCAGACTCTATGATGACCCCAACATCAAGCTATTCATTTTAGTTGGTTGGGGCTGGAGCTTCTTGTCTGTTGCTTGGCCCACCGGGGTCCAACTGGTAGTTTTCGTTTGCTTCGGAGTTAGTAAGTTATTGGGCGCCCAGAGATCTCCATCGTCGGGCAGCTCATTCATTCTGTGAGTCTTCGTTTTTGATTCATTATGGAATTTATCATGATTCATTTGTTTGTCCATGTTACAAACGTATAGGTTATAACTTGAATGTTATGCGACAGTCTGCATGCTTAGTTTTTAACCCAATCATGGTTGTTGATAACTACGCTGCCTTCTTTAATTGCACGCCGGTGAGTCGGGCGTCAGACTCTATGATGGCCCCGACATAAAGCTACTCTTTTAAGTTGGTTGAGGCCGGAGCTTCTTGACTGTTGCTTGGCCCACCGGGGTTCAACTGGTGTTTTTCTTTTGCTCCGGGTTTCAGTAAGTTATTCGGCGCCCAGGGATCTCCATCGTCGGGCAGCTTACTGAATCTTTTGTGTCCTCACTTTTGATTCATCAGTGTGATTTATTTGTTTGTCCTTGATGATTCATTGACTAGTTAGAGACTCACAACGAGGACCGAACAACTAATTAAATGTTGTGAACCACTGCATAAGATGAGGGCGAGGTTAGGCGCCTGTAAAACCGGTTCTCTGTTTGTGTCAAGGAAGGCCAAGACAAACTTCCTACGATGTATTGGTTACCTAAGCTTCACAAAAGACCATACAAAGCTAGATTTATTGCAAATTCTAGCTCTTGTACTACCACTGAACTTTCTAAATTATTAACTTCCTGTCTTACTGCTATCAAATCTCATGTTATAAGATACTGTGAGACAGTGTATGAAACTTCAAATAAAAATTGGTTTTGGTCAATAAAAAATTCTGGTGAGGTGCTCAGTAAATTGAAGTGTAGAGGGTTCCATGCGACAAGCTTGTCCACATATGATTTTTCTACTCTGTATACAACATTACCACATAATCTAATAAAAAAAAAGACTTCTGGATTTGATAGAGTGGACCTTCAAAAGGGCATTAAAAAACTATGGTTCACTTTATTTGGCATGTAATGACAGAAAGGCTTTTTTCACTGCCTCTGACCAAAGTCGGTATACACTTTGGTCATGTCAGAATATGTGCGACGCCTTGTCCTATCTCCTTGATAATATTTATATTAGATTTGGGACCAAGTTATACAGACAAATTGTTGGAATTCCAATGGGTACAAATTGCGCACCTCTCGTAGCTGATCTATTTTTATACTGCTACGAAAGAGATTTCATGGATTCTCTTAACCATGATAATCAAGCTGATGTTATCGAGGCTTTTTATTCCACATCTAGGTACCTCGATGACCTTTTGAACATTGACAACCCTTATTTTGAAGGTATGGTCAATCAAATTTATCCACCTGAACTTCAGTTGAACAAAGCCAATATCTCAGATACCGAAGCCCCCTTTTTAGATCTACATCTTTCTGTTGCAAATGGATTTGTTTCTTCTAAAATTTATGATAAGCGCGATGACTTTGATTTTGATACAGTAAATTTTCCATTTTTGGATGGTGACGTTCGTCGTGCTTCTTATGGTGTATACATTTCGTAACTTATTAGGTTTGCTAGAGTCTGCAATCATGTTACAGACTTCAACGCTCGAAATAAATGTTTAACAGCAAAACTTCTCCAACAGGGCTATCGGTATCATAAACTTCGAAAAACCTTTTCTAAATTTTATCGTAGACACTATGAATTGATTTCCAAATATAATGTTGGGCTAAAGACGCTTTTAAGTGAGGGCCTTTCGGAACCTGAATTTCATGGTGACTTGGTTTACAAATTTAAAAGACTTATAGGAATTAATGATTTTTCTTTTCAGTTCAGAAAAATCATAACACGTTACAGACGTAAAGGTTAGAACTTGAATGTTATGCGACAGTCTGCATGCTTAGTTTTTAACCCAATCATGGTTGATAACTATGCTGCCTTCTTTAATTGCACGCCGGTGGGTCGGGCGTCAGACTCTATGATGGCCCCGACTTAAAGCTATTCATTTTAGTTGGTTGGGGCCGGAGCTTCTTGTCTGTTGCTTGGCCCACCGGGGTCCAACTGGTGTTTTTCTTTTGCTCCGGAGTTAGTAGGTTATTTGGCGCCCAGAGATCTCCATCGTCGGGCAGCTTACTCAATCTGTGAGTCCTGGTTTTTGATTCATCAGGATGTTTATCATTATTTATTTGTTTGTTCTTGATTATTCATTGACTAGTTCGAGATTCACCACGAGGTCCGAAGAACTAACTAAATGTTATGAACCACTGCAGAAGCTGAGGGTGAGGTTATGGCCATGTAAAACCGGTTTAAGCCCGCCAGTAACTTTGTGTTACTGATCGTTCCAAGGCGATACTTCTGTGGTGGTTCTTTTTGTTTTATGCCTTGGTGTTTAAATTTTTTGTGCTGTTGGCGCCTAATGTATGTTTTCATATTTTTAGTTAAGTTAAGGTAACTGAGTGGCCACCTATTGGGAAAATAGCTGCTCATTCGGCTTGCAATATGTTTCATGGTATAAGTAACTGATTGTTAATTTGGTTTTTTCCCACCTCGGTTTTTGGAGTGGGAATCTTTTTCATATTGCGCCTTTTCCTGATCTTTGCCTACTTGTGCCTTTTTAAGCTCACAGTAATTTTATATTACTGATCGTTCCAAGGCGATACTTCTGTTGTGGTTCTAATTGTTTTGCGTTTTGGAGTCGAATTTTTGTGCTGTTTTAGTTCAGTTCGGGTAAATGAGTGGCCGCCTATTGGGGAATAGCTGCTCACTCGGCTAACTATATGTTTTTTTGGTATACGCACCTAAGTGTCAATTAAGTTTTTTCCCACCCCTCGGTTTATGGAGTGTTATTATCTTTCTGATTGCGCCATTTTCTGATCATTGCCTAATTGTACTATTTTACTCCCGGTCCGCCTATGCTGGGCTCGTAGTGAGAAGCTTAGAAGGGGGAGGAATACCTTGTCCCCCGTAGACTTGTACCCATCGTCAATTTTCTAAAATTAAAGAAACAGCGACCAGATCTGTTTCTTGCATCGACGGCGCCCGCCAGACCGAGCAAACCACGCATGCGCACAGGTACCCAGTTTGCGATAGGTGCTTAATGACGATGGACAGCTCGGGTCCACCCGTGACTACACATACACGTAAAACGACCCATATCCGACTATTGTCAAACAAAGATAGGTTTTAGCATGGCATTGCTACCTTTAACACGAATTGACATGGTTTGTAATATGAAAGGAGGCACCACCTTTGTCGCGACAATCTGCTCAATAATTTAAAAATAGGTTGGCTAAATATATGATCATGTAAAATCTTCCTCACACAGGGCCTTACCGGGGGTTTGGGAGATCTTGAGTCTCAGAGAGAAGGGTCATTTAATTTCAGGGATCTGGCATACAAACTTTGGTTCCCCTTTTCTAAGGACGCTCCACATGTAATTGTCTTTGGTTGGCCCGGCGGTTTGAAATTGTGGACAACAACAACAACGACGGACGCCAGAGCATGGGTATACTTAAAGTTCACCTGGTAGCTTTCAGTTGAGGTGAGCTTAAACAATAATTTATCTTGATCAGAAATGTTCATGAACTTTTTGATGTCATCCAATAAGTGCTTCAAAAATACAACCACCTAAGGCAAATATGCACGGATAGTTTAAGTATGTGAACCATTTTTTTCCGGGTAGGTTCAGACCTTCTACGCCAAGTAATCGGTCAGTATTGTATAAGCTGTACCTAGAGGCACAATCAGGCTATCTATTCTTACGGTCTCCTTGGACGGGGCACAAATTTCGGAATCAGGACAACTCGCCCCAAAGACAACTCGTCCCAAGACAACTCGCCTCACATAAAACTCGCCCCAAGACAACTCGCCCCACTTTCAGAAGACAACTCGCCCCACTTTAGAAGACAACTCGCCCCACTTTAATAGACAACTCGCCCCACTTTAAAAGACTGTCTTAGACTGTCTTAGACCCCCCTATGGAATTTGCTCCATAATATTAGACCGTCCTTCCTACTCCTCTTTATCCCTGGTCCCTCTCGGTCTATATGTCAACTCAGCTCAACTCCTTCCCCAATTTTATATAGTAAAACTGGTGTTTACGTGGGTATACATATTTGTATCATTTTTATCTAAAACAAAGATTGTTCAATGTATTGAATAAAAATAACAAAAAAAATCGTTTTTCTACTGACATTAAGCATCTTTTGGTGTCTCTCTTAGTACCACCATATCATCAGCAAACAGAAGCAAAAGTAAGTTTTTATCTTTAATATTCAAACCCGAGTTCGGTCTGTCTTGCATGTGCATCTCTGGCACCGGCTGGAAACTATGAAAAGGTATGCTGTAAATATACGTACAACAACTTACATATATGTGTGTATATGAACAGCATCTTATTAAAATAATAAACTTTTCATAGGCTAACGTGATGAGTCGAGTTTTCCTTGTGGATTTTTACTTTCAGAAAGAAAACAAAGACTTATTTAGGCAGCAAAAACGTTAATTTGGTAAGTTCTATAATAATATGGAGCAAATTCCATGGGGGTGGGGTCTAAGATAGTGGGCGAGTTGTCTTTTAAAGTGGGGCGAGTTGTCTATTAAAGTGGGGCGAGTAGTCTTCTTAAGTGGGGCGAGTTGTCTTCTGAAAGTGGGGCGAGTTGTCTTGGGCGAGTTTTATGTTGGGTGAGTTGTCTTGGGGCGAGTTGTCTTTGGGGCGAGTTGTCTGTAATTCCAAATTTCCACCCTGCCGCCTTCAAGGTAAGTTTGGACAAATTAAGCTAGCAAAAAATAAAAAACATCAATTTCTGTGGAAACCGTGAATTCTCTACTAATCTCATTAATGCTATGCCCCTATTGTGTCTATTTCATAATATTGGTACATGTGACAGAAACGTATCGTTCCTCTAATGCAAGCCTCTTTTTCCTTTATGCCACACCCAATTTATGGCTGTTTGAGAATTACTAGTATTGGTGCTTACAGACCACGTGGCTAATAAGCCGCGCAGAGAGAGAACCTTGCGTTTGCTCAGGTGAGTATATTTGCAAATTATATGCGCATGTGCGCTTGACAGTAAACGGTGTCTACCACGTAAAATGTATAATAACATTATAGTTTCCGCGTTTATATCGAAAATCTAATGACTCGTGTTAGCCTGTGCAGCTGATGAGCGCAGTTTGTCACTTGTAAGACATTTACGACGCCAGATTTGTTCATGACAAAACTCTGAGATGAATGACGACAATACTGTTGATTTCTTGACCACATCAGCATCGTGAAAAATCATAATCTTTGCCTGTTGCATAGCATTGTCGGAACCTCGAGAATAGCCTTTGTTCGAACAACGGAACCACACCAAAGCATTGTGTTAACACTGGATTTTCTTGCTTTCTTAATTTGGTATTTATTATTTACGTTATTTTAAGTTGCTGTTTTCCACCTTTGTTTCATTTTTTTTATTTTATTTTTGTCTATGATTCAATGTTTATCTTTTTAATTCATTTTATTCGTTACATTTTCTGTACATTTTATTTCTCTCTTTAATAATATTTATCTTAAATATAAAGAATCCTTCCTCTATTTCCAAACGCTTTGTTTTTTGTTGCTTTGTATTATAATCATAGAAATTCATGAGATTTTTTCCTAAATTTAGTTATGCTTCTTACTTATTTGTTATTGAATGGTTTAATTCATTATAGTGTAAATACTTTACCTGTGCCGTTTAACTTATGATATAGATATGCATTTGTTGATCGGACTGCCCAAATAAATATGTTTTTAATTGTTAACTTACTGATGTCAAAAAAAAAAAAAAAAAAAAAAAAAAAAAAAAAAAAAAAAATCATTAAACTTTCTTTTCTGAGTTTTATCTTTAAGGTTCTGTTTTTTTTTTTCTTCAGACTGCTCCGTGAAAAGAGCTACGCAACACCCCTGTTTCTACATTAAGCTCTGTGTACTCAGCCGGGAAACACCAAGAATAGCTTAGCTGCTTCGGTATTAATCTTCTTGTCAATAACTTAAAGGTTGAAAGTCATTTCTGAATGTTTATAAACTGGCCCTAGTTGTAATTCCACCATAGTCTTAATACAAAAAACATCAACTTTTCATACATGTAATTGGTAACTTAACTGATTCACTTTAAACTTTCTTTTCTGATATCTCTTAGTTTCTGTTTTCAGACTGAACCTGCTCCGTGAACAGAGCAACAGCAACACCTAACCACTGTTTCTACATTTAGGTCTGTGTCATCAGATTCAACGGTTCGGAAAGCGATACAGCAACATGTTGTGGAACATGCAGAGCGTGATAAGGCACTATAGATGTTACGGTCATCCACTGCATCCAAACCTAACTCCAGACGTCTTGACCTGTGTCTTGCCTCTGGGCACAGTTGGGTGAGGACGAGTGAGTGAGGTTGACGTTGCGCACCTCTTCCTCACTATAATCCAATTTCATAGCGCACGTCATCTTATTTCTCAACACACAAGCACTTGCATACACAACAATTTCATCACACATGCACCCACATACCTACAAAAGTCCTGTGGCGATGGGCGAGCGGCGAAGCAGCAGGTGTAGGACACACTGGTAGCTGTAGTTGCAGACCTGCACGCAGGCGGCTCAGTTCTATATGGTCGTTTTCCGTGAGGAGAAGCAGTAAGCGAAATTCGGCAGTCGGCTGAGCGACTGAGCAGACCTATTTAGGACCGCACTGCTCACCCCCGTAGCATGGGGAAGGGGCTAGAAAAGGTGCCCTAAACAATTGCCTGCTTCAAACCCCCTGGCTGGTTAACCGCGATCAGCGGGGATCCCTTTTCAGCGGTCGAAAAAATAAGAAAAAAACAAAGATAATCCCTTTGAGGATTGGCGCATGGAATGTGCGAACATTGATGGACAGTGCTGGGTCAAATAGACCGCAGCGTAGAACGGCCCTTGTGGGCAGAGAACTTGGGAGGTATGGAATTCAGATAGCAGCTCTGAGTGAGACTCGGTTAGCAGATGTTGGGGAGATCAAAGAAGTTGGTGCTGGATACACCTTCTTCTGGAGTGGACGCAAAAGTGAAGAGAGGCGTGAAGCAGGAGTTGGCTTTGCCATTAAAACAGAACTTGTTGGTAAGCTTTCAGGATTGCCAAAAGGCATCAATGACCGCCTAATGACATTGAGACTTCCTCTGTCAGGCAATAAACATGCAACTATTGTCAGTGCCTATGCACCCACGATGACCAATCCAGATGAGGTTAAAGACAAGTTCTATAATGACTTAGATGACATTATTTCTGCTACACCCCGTACAGACAAACTTATCCTTCTTGGAGACTTTAATGCCAGAGTTGGTACAGACCATCAGACCTGGGAAGGAGTTATAGGTCCAGAAGGTGTTGGAAAGTGCAACAGCAATGGTCTCTTGCTTCTAAGGAAGTGTGCTGAACATGATCTTCTAATCACCAACACAGTCTTTCGTCTACCTAACAGAAATAAAACATCCTGGATGCATCCCCGTTCCAAACATTGGCATCTCATAGACTATGTTATAGTGCGAAGAACAGATAGGCAGGATGTCAGAGTGACAAAGACTATGTGTGGTGCAGACTGCTGGACAGACCATAGACTGGTTGTCAGCAAACTCAACCTTAGAATCCAGCCTGCGAGGCGACCTCAAGGCAAGAAAGCTGCTAAAAGACTGGATGTCTCAAAGCTGAATCAAGACAGCATGCGACAAGCTTTCTTAACAGACATTTGCAACCAACTGGATGCAATCAATCTCAGTTCAGAGAACCCCGAAGAAAACTGGACAGTCTTCCATAAAACAGTTCATTCTTCAGCTGCTACTACTTTAGGACATCCATCTCGCAAACATCAAGACTGGTTTGATGAGAATGATGACGAAATTCAGAAGCTTCTTGAAGAAAAACACAGATTGCACAAGGCACATCAAGATGATACTAGCTCAGTATCCAAGAAAGCAGCCTACAGCAACGTTTGTAAGACAGTCCAGACCAAGCTTAGGGACATGCAAGATTCCTGGCTGAGGAAGAAAACAGAAGAAATTCAGTCTTTTGCAGACAGAAAGGACATGAAGAAATTTCATGATGCACTGAAAACCATTTATGGCCCTAAGAGTTCTGGAGCCACCACATTACTCAGTGCAGATGGAAACACTCTTCTCACAGACAAAGAGGCTATCTTGAAAAGGTGGGCAGAACATTTCAATAGTGTGCTAAATCGACCATCAAGCATCAATGAGGATGCAATTGACAGACTGCCACAGATAGAGTGCAATGTTCTGTTAGATGAATTTCCAACCGTCATGGAAACAAGAAAAGCAGTTCAACAACTGTCTTCTGGCAAAGCTCCAGGTGCAGATGCAATTCCTGCAGAGGTTTATAAGGCCGGGGGGCTACCCATGGCAGAGAAACTGACTGAGCTGTTTCACTGTATGTGGAGGAAGGAGGCCATCCCACAAGAATTTAAGGATGCATCCATAATCCACCTATACAAGCGGAAAGGAAATCCACAAGTCTGTGATAACCACAGAGGCATTTCCCTCCTATCGATTGCTGGGAAGATACTAGCAAAAATTCTGTTGAACCGCCTGAATGTTCATCTTGATCAGAAGGGACTTATCCCAGAAAGTCAATGTGGATTCAGAAAGGACAGGGGGACGATAGACATGATCTTCACAGCAAGACAGCTTCAGGAGAAATGCCAAGAGCAGAATGTAGATCTATACATGACGTTTGTCGACCTCACCAAAGCGTTTGACACAGTAAGTCGTGATGGACTGTGGAAAATCATGGCCAAGTTTGGCTGTCCACCCAGATTCATAGCAATGGTGCGGCAATTTCATGATGGCATGCAGGCACGTGTGCAAAATGATGGAGAGTTCTCTGAACCCTTTGAGGTAACAAATGGGGTCAAACAGGGCTGTGTTATGGCACCAACACTGTTCAGCATGATGTTTTCTGCCATGCTCATGGATGCTTTTCAGGACAGTGACACTGGTTTTCCAATCAGGTACCGTTTTGATGGCAATATATTCAACCTTAGAAGGTTGCAAGCCAAAACTAAGGTGCAGACCGATGTGCTAGATGAGCTCCTCTATGCAGATGATATGGATAAGAATGCCAGCTCAGAGGCAAAAATGCAAAGAGCCATGGATCAAGTCTCACAGTCATGTGATAACTATGATCTCACAATCAGCACAAAAAAGACAGAGGTTGTACACCAGCCAGCACCTGGAAAACCGTACAATGAACCAACCATCACTGTGAATGGAGAAAAACTGAAAGTTGTTGATAAATTCACCTACCTGGGAAGCACTCTTTCCAGAGCAGTGCACATTGATGATGAGGTCACTGCAAGAATTGCAAAAGCCAGTGTGGCATTCGGAAGACTCCGTGCAAATGTCTGGGAGCGAAATGGAATCAAGCTTGACACCAAGCTGAAAGTCTACAAGGCTGTGGTACTTCCAACCCTCTTGTATGCATGTGAGACCTGGACAGTATACCAGCGTCATGCAAAGAGACTTAACCATTTCCACTTAAGCTGTTTGAGAAAGCTGTTAAAAATCAAGTGGCAAGACAAGGTCCCAGACACAGAGGTCCTGAAGAAAGCAGGGATGCAAAGCATGCATACTGTCTTAAAGCTAGCACAGCTAAGGTGGACCGGCCATGTTATAAGAATGCCTGATGAGCGACTTCCAAAGAAAGTCTTCTATGGAGAACTACAAGAGGGAAAGCGCTCTCAAGGTGGCCAGAAGAAACGCTACAAAGACACCCTGAAAGCCTCTCTGAAGGATTTTGACATACCAATTGGGTCTTGGGAACAGACTGCACAGGAGCGATCAAAGTGGCGAGGTCTCATCAACAAAGGAGCAGCTCTCCATGAAAAAAAGAGAATCTGTGAAGCTGAAAGAAAGCGCAGAGAACGCAAAGCCAATACCAATGGGCCACCAGCTGATTCAATGACATTGACTTGCTCTACTTGCAACCGACAGTTTAGAGCTAGAATTGGCCTAGTCAGCCATCAAAGAACTCACCAACACACACAAACCTATTCAAGAAATAATGATGGTCTTTCTCATTAGTGAGAGACGAACCACCAGGTCTGTGTCCTCAGCCGGGAAACACCAAACAGCTTCACTGCTTCGGTAAACAAATTTTCTTATCAATATAAGTTAGCAAGTCATTTACAAATGTTTCTAAGCGAGTTAAACATGTTAAACCCAAGTTGTAATTCTAGCATAGACTTAATACAAAATACTGGTAATTTAACTGATGTGGAAAAAAAAACAACAACAAAAAAAAAAACCTCTTTCCTGAGTTTTATCTTTAAGATTCTGTTTTCAGACTGAACCTGCTCCGTAAAAAAACTACAACAACACCACTGTTTCTACATTTAGCTCTGTGTCCTCAGCCGTCAAGATCAGCTTTACTGTTTCGGTAAGAATCTTCTTATCAATAAGTTAGAAAGTCATTTTCAAATGTTTCTAAACGAGTTAAACATGTTAAGCCCAAGTTATAATTCTACCAAAGACTTAATACAAAAAACCATCAGCTTTAGAATTTTCAAACATGTAATTGTTAATTCAAATGCAAAAAAAAAAAAAACAAAAGAAAAAAAAAAAAAAAAAAAAAAAAAAAAAAAAAAAAAAACGCACGCACTTTAAACTTTCTTTTCTGAGTTTTATGTTTAAGATTCTGTTTTCAGACTGAACCTGCTCCGTGAAAATAGCTACAGCGACACGACGGTTTCTACATTTACCTCTGTGTCCGCAGCCGGGAACCACCAAGATCAGCTTTACTGCTTCGGTAAGGATCGTCTTATCAACAACTTAAAAAGTAATGTAGGTGTATCTAACTGGTCAAACATGTTAAGCCCTAGTTATATTTATTGCATTTTCATGTACAATTTCTCAATAATTCTCATATTGAGAATGGCGTCTTTATTTACTAACCTTTCATTTTAACCCAAAGTATCACGACATGTAAGCCGATGTGTACAATCGCTGCATCCGTTAGCGATGACTGCTGATATATATATATATATATTTTTTTTTTTTTTTTTTTTTTTTCATTAGTTAGGACCTATGGCTTCATGCCTATACCATATTTTAAGAAACAAAAACAGACCTCCGTATTTTAGGCACACTTTACCGAAAATCACTAACTTCACGATTACGATTAACGAACAGCACGATCAAAGCCATAGTATCATCTGCGTGAAATGTGATATAAAGTCAAGAAAACTAGAGTGGTACGTTTCTTATGTGTTTCAGTATATATTCTAAGCAATGTATATGTTCCCATTTTATTAGGGGGGCGCATTTTAAACTTTCTTTTCAGAATTTTATCTTTTAGGTTCTGTTTTTTCAGACTGAACCTGCTAGGAGAAAAGAGCTACATCACCACTGTCTCTACATTCAGCTTTGTATTCTTAGCCGGGAAACACCAATTCTACCTTAGACTTACTACAAAAATCACCAACTCTATAATTGTGATACGTGATATGTAAGTGTTAACTTAACTGATGTTTAAGCATGTATTTTCGTGGACAATGTCTCAATCATTCTCTTACATTTAGGCATATTGATATATGAGCCACCACATGGGAAAACAAACACTCTGCATGGGCGAAAACAAAGGCGCAGATCAGCTTCGCAGTAACTGCGAAGCTGATCAGCGCCTTTGTTTTCGCTAAACGGATAGTACAAAACCTGTACTTTATTAATCCAAAATTTCCAGCCTCTAACCATCTTCTGTGACTGTACAGCCCGGTTTGTGTCGGACCTGGTCGGAACCCAAATTGTTGGTTTTCTCATGCACAGGCTCATATTATCTGAAGAGTGTCACACGTGATAAACAAAGCATAAAATGTGGTACAAATGATAATTTGAATCGCTAAATGGGAAGTGGGTGCAGTAAACACTTTTTAAATTTTCATTATTTTATTTCGAAAATGATTTGTCAAAACAGGTTCATTAATTAAAGCATGCAAGGTAACATTAAAATTACATAATGAATGCATGGAATGTTCTTAAAGTCGTCAAGTGAGTGTAGACAATATACTTTTAACACCCCCTTTGTAACTTTGAATATTTTTGTTTTTCTTGAACGTCACAATGAGACGCAAGTGTGGACACTACTTCTTAATACCAGCCTTTGTCATTTGAAATATTACTGTTTCTTTTTTCAGTCATATCTTGGAAGTCACCAAGCTAAGATGAACAACACATCAACACCAGCCTCAGCCTCGGCCAAGATCCAGTTTAACCCATTAATGCCAGTCAGTTTGGTGGTGCTGTACTGGTGCCTATCAGCGGCAATTCTGATCTTGTGTGTGGTATCATCCGTGGCAATGGGGCGAACGAAAAGAACACCATATACTGCGAAATTGCTCTCGTTAGGACTTTTAATATACGATATATTGTTCCTAATTTTATCACCTGTATCCAAACTTTTTGACTTTAATGATGTATATCTGATCTGGCACGCTATTAGAGGTTTCCAAATCGCCGCCCAGGTAGTCATTGCAAGTATGTCTATCGAGAGATTGGCTGTTTTTAATTGGCCGTATGAATACCTGAGAGTAATGACCGAACGACGAACGAAAACCATTTGTATCGCTGTATGCACTTTAGGGTATCTACACTATGCAGTTATGCGGGGGGTATTTTGTTACGCTAGCGACACTGTAGATAACTGTGGGCTTTGATTTCCGATCTATCTTATAGCATTTTGCATCGTAGTTCCTACTGTTACATTCATTTGCTTCGTCAAAATCTACAAAATAATCCGCAACAGTGAGGATAAACACCGTTCTGCTCGGCAGTACAAAGGGACAGTAGCAGCATTCCTTGTACTGGTTAATACCACATTCAGTCAGCTCGTGTGGCTTGGTCTAGCGGTATTTAACTTTACCCGTAAAGCGAAAGGGGTCGAGGAAGATGGTCTTGTCTCCACACTGGCTGATTGGAGTAACCTGATCAACTGTACCATAGATCCCATGATCTATGTGCTGTGGTTCGGTGAAACGAGAATGGAGGTATTTAAAATAGTACAAGGAGTCTGTCCCTTTGTACAGCCGAAGATTGAGCAGTTAAGGGTGGAAATCTACCACTTAGATTTCCATCCTAGGGAGCCCGGTGACCTAGTGGTAGAATATCGGGCAATGGACCCGGAAGAAGGGGTATCGGATCCAATCCAACCAGCAACGAGTTAAGTGCATTGTACTGGTGAATACAAAAGAAGTGATGAATCCGTCCTGATTAGTATGAATCAAATGCCAGGGACCACATTAACAAAACCCTAACTCTTTGAACCGTTAGAACAATCCACAATTTATTGTGCATTTACGAATTCTGTGTATAATAAAATATTTTTGTTCTTAGATATTTGGTGCAGTATATTTGATTGTTCAAAATAGTCAACATAGGCCATTACAGACAGAGCCTCTCGATATATGTAAAAGCCATAAATAGTTTGACGAAAACTGTCTTCTACTGTTTTGTAAAGAGTATGTGATAATACATATTTGAAGATACACTCAACAAAAGTTCTATGCAGTCACGTAGACATGTTAAAAGTTTGATAAAAATAACATATATTGAGAAATCGTTAAAATTGCATATTTTGTATAGTATATTGGCAATTGCATATTTTGTATAGTATATTGGCAATAGCAAGACAAAATATCATTGAAATATTCATCCAATTTCATTTTGTCACCGGCGACGTATCAGTATCCCTGCCCTTTGGGATTTCGCATATGTAGCTTCCAAATGATCTTTAAAACTTTGTCAGTCAACAATTAGATTAAGCTCGGGGGGTAACGACCTATATATGACGTAGTAGGGATTTGCCGCCCGAATAGCCTCCTTTTTCAGCCTCGCCAGATATACGAATGGGTTACCTTTTTCAAGTCAAAATATATGAATGGCCCCATTTTTCCATATTTTGTCTATGAATGACCAAATTTTTCGGACATCCATACAAAGCTCAGAAAGTCGAATTATTTGTATATAATTGTGTATAGGTCAAAATTTTGTACAATCAAATATATGAATGGGTCACTTTTTTCGAAGGCATGATATATTAATGGGTCCCTTTTTTCGATTACCAGATATATGAATGGGGTATGTTTTAAAGTATCGGGCGGCACGTCCGTACCGAAATTACCTCCGAGTTACCCCCCCCCCCCCCGCGCCCACCGAGAGATTAAGCCATCATTGTCAGTAATAACAGATTTTTTCGTTCTCGTGTATCCCAAGGGTAGTGCTGGGTGGTGGATTCGTACTAACCAGTTTTCAACCCTGACTGACGTCATGTCCCAAATTGTTCGAAATTTGCCTTAATAAACTCATACTTCCATTAAGTATATATTAGGTGCTTTCGATCAGGCTTAAAAGATTCATAGAAACAAATGATAGTTGATTGTTAATTTAGTTTTTTCCCACCTCAGTTTTTGGAGTGGGAATTTTTATCTGATTGCGCCTTTTCCTGATCTTTGCCTACTTGTACTTTTGTCTGAGAGTATGAAAGCGAAATATGAAACTTCTAACATCTACAGGGTAATAAAATGTATTCATGTGGAAAAAGTAAGGCATTATCAGCTGCCAGGGACTGACACAACCATGAACACATACACATCAACGAAACCCGAACGTGAAATAATTGAGCTCATGTGTCAGAAACAACAGGGACTAGTGGTTAATCGAGGAAACGGCTGCTTTCCAAAAGATTACTCGATAACATTTGGAGGCCATGAATCGCGGACACTGTATCAACGGTTATTGTGTACCACACTCCCGTTTAGGCAAAGGCATTACTGACATCAAACAGCTGACTGGCCCCCATTCCTCAGATTACCAACTGATTCATTAATCAATTTCCAAAGAAACACTTGAAGTGGAATTGTAAATCGTCACATCGGCTTGATTTCGGACCTTCCAGCTCGTTTCGATTTAAAATAA
This sequence comes from Rugalucina vietnamica, assembly GCA_964017185.1. NCBI lineage: Eukaryota > Metazoa > Mollusca > Bivalvia > Lucinida > Lucinidae > Rugalucina > Rugalucina vietnamica. The sequence continues at coordinate 12,939,327 of OZ024879.1, read as the reverse complement.
TGGTAAAGCCAAAATATGACATTTCGTAAAATTGTATGGTGGTTTAATTTGACAGCTTAAAACTTTGGTTGGGTGTACATTTAAAGCAACTTTAGATTGTTTTCCTATATCCACAATATATTATGTTTGTTATATTTCCATGTATTATTTAATTGAATAAATAAATATTTTAAACCAAACACCATTTGTCTACAGTTATTATGTGGGTATTTCTCCTTGAATATCGTTTTTTCTTTTTTTTTTTATTCAGTTTTACGTCGCTTTCAAGATTATTTCAATTCATATGAGATGGGCCAATCAGAAGGTGGGACGAAAACGCTTCAAACACCTGGCATACACGCTAGAAGAACTTGGAATGTTTCACAAGGGCCCCAGGTCGGGTGCGAAACCACACCAGAGATTATCGACACTAAGATTTCAGATTGACGTGATGTACAGTATGTGCTGGGATCAAACAAACACCAACACAGTAATTTTCTTTCTTTAACATGTTTCGGGATTACTCCGTTCATCAGTTAGAAATAACAGAAAATGACAGCAAAAACTTTGTGATTTGAACTAATACGGATGACAATAAGGCCGGATCAAATTTGTTGGGCTTTAAGTAATGTGTACCTGTCAATGTATACTAAACGTATAGGAATTCGAAATGAGACTGGTTTTGAAAAGGTACAAGTAGGCAAAGATCAGGAAAAGGCGCAATCAGAAAAAGATTCCCACTCCAAAAACCGAGGTGGGAAAAAAACAAACTAACAATCAGGTACTTATACCATGAAACATATCGTAAGCCGAATGAGCAGCTATTTTCCCAATAGGTGGCCACTCAGTTACCTTAACTTAACTAAAACTATGAAAACACACATAAGGCGCCAACAGCACAAAAAAAATTTAAACACCCAGACATAAAACAAAAAGAACCACCACAGAAGTATCGCCTTGGAACGATCAGTAACACAAAGTTACTGGCGAGCTTAAACCGGTTTTACAGGCGCCTAACCTCTTCTGTGAACCTGTGTTTCACCTTAATGGTTTCTAGATAGGTACATGGTAGACACACAAAAATATAACCGCCTTTTTTGCTTACATATTTGAAAATAAAGATATTTTGTTCATTTGTTTTGTGGCTTAAAATCCAATTCAACAATGTTCAGTGATGCCACGTCTTACCTTCTGCCTCCCAAATATGAACCATTATGCAATAATAAATCATGAACCAGTTCTTAGGGGAGTAAGGGTGTCTTGCTCTAGGACATAAACCGGTGCAAGTTGGGTTCGAAAGCCCGACCTCTAGATCCAGAGTCCGACGCACTAACCACTAGGCTACCGCGACCTACAATGAAAACAAAGTTCTCTATAATACTATGTACAGTGTATATACGTATAGTAACTAGCCTTTTTCGGCACTAGCAATGGGCGTTCTTTCAACAGGTATAAATCAAAATTAAACCTGGTGATCCCCATTTTTTATTTGCCCAGTAGCTTCAAAATAAAAATTAGAAAATTTTATCGAGCCGTTAAAATCGCCTTTATGGTCGGTATCATCCTTAAAACTTGACATTTTGATCACATGTGGAATGCAATAGATGTCTGATACACTAAAAATCAAATTATTTACACAGGTATGATGACATGGTGGCACCAAGAATATGTTTGATTTGTTGCTTTACATCCCAGTCAACAGCTATAATCATGTCTGGGCATTGCCTTCATTGTAAGGGACCACAACCAAATATTAGGATGTAATGCTATCGAAAATTAAATGTGCTTAAATGCTATCTTATGTGCTAAAAGAAAACTACCACCCACGTAAACAACTAAGGCTTATGTGCATGGGTGGATTTGACTAAACTGAGATTCTTGGCCAGACTGAGACCTTCGGTTTACCGTTAACCAGTAATCAGATGGATAGGCAGATAGAAATTAGCTTTGCCTAGTCAAGTCATATGCAACCCATCTATTTCTAACATCCTCAATGGGCAGGAGCCCGAGGTTGCAACGAAAAACATTGGTGATAATTGTCTGGTTTAAGTGAATCAAAATGTGACCCATAATGCCTCCCTTTTTACGTTTTACTGCTTCCAAAGGTTCAAACTTTTATATTTTATTGATTACTGCAGCTGGTGTTGTGCCGTGTGGCGGCCGTAAAAAAGTCTCCCCGTACATCTACCATAGTGCAGATTATATTATTTCTTTCGGCCCTTTGAGACCAGTAAGAAGTTTTAGAGTATTAAATTGTACGTTTAGAACCATCTTCTAAACAATGCTTTCATTAATTTGACCCCGTTTATGCATGTGTCTTTGATTTAGACGCCCCTTCTGTAAAATTTTGAAATTAAAGTATATTAATCTAGCTATATGGCCATTACCGCCTCTCTTTGGAGGTTTTTACTGCTTCCAAAGGTTCAAACTTTTATATTTTATTCATAGGAATTCGTAACTAATGACACAGTCGAAGGCTTGTCATTTGTCCATTTGATTGATCTACATCTTATATTCATATTCAGAAATATGTGCTATCTTTTAACAGCTTCCATGCCTGCATTTAGATGTTTAAAGGGTTTAGAAGATGAGAAGAAATCCTTTCATACTTTTTATATTATCATTATTTGAGCCGCCTCGTGGGAAAACCAACAATGTGGTTTCCGAACAGGTCCGACACAAACCGGCCTGTACAAGCACAGTAAAGAGCTAGAAGCTTGAAATTTCAGATTTAAGTAGAAGATGAATTGTACTATCCGAGTAGCGAAAACAAAGGCGCTGATCAGCTTCGCGTTCACCGCGAAGCTGATCTGCGTCTTTGTTTTCGCCTATGCAGATTGTTAGTTTTCCCATGGGGCGGCTTATTTATCTTATGTGGTTTGTGACTGTATCTTCTGCCACCTTTTTACCACATGAACATCTTTTTATAAGCCTTTTGCTTATCGAATACAACATTTTTCTTGGAAATTTTAATAAATGATTGCGTCTTATGAAAGCATATTACTAGGCATGAATTTTACTACAGTTTGACCCTGAAAGCAGTTCAAAATATGCAATGTTATCTATTTCATCTCATCCTAAACCCATGCATTAAATAATATATTGTCTTGGCTGCAAGTAAAGTTTATACCGCAGCAGAGGTTGTTTACATTCAACATCTGGCTTATCAGCTCTAGCCTGTGTAGGCCTATTATCTTTGGCTCCATGTTTCCAAATCTAAAAGGTCAATGAAGAGGCTTAAGTAGCCGAAAACGCGGTTTAGCCCATTCCCTTTCTCATTAATATGTTGTCTGTTCTAAAGGGATCTCAGTTTTATTTTTGTCCTTTGAGATAAGCGAGGGTATTCTGAGAAATCAGAAAAATTATTGTCGGTTAAGATCCATTTTCTAACCACTTTTTAATATATTTTCTCCATTTGGATTATACTAGTCTTTGTATCAACTACCCTGTTGGAAGTTGATGAGGCTTAAGTAGCCGAACCCGCGGCATAGCTCATCCCCTTTCTCATTAATATGTTCACTGTTCTTTTATTTTTGTTTAAGAACAGTGATTAGAACATATTAATGAGAACTGGAAGGGCCATACCGCGGTTTTGACTACTTGTCAGTGACCCTTTGTATTTGACAAAAAGGATCCAAAGTGAATTGCGGTTAATTTGCAAATTTTAACATAATAACTGATACATAAGACTAGTATCATTCAAATTGGGTTAAATATTTTAAACGTTGGTAAGAAAATAAATTTCTCATATCTCAGAATATCCTCGCTGATGTAAAAAGACCCGTTAAATTCTGGTTCCGAAAGGCCATCTTGACCCAACATTTAATTTGGCAATCAATTTATAGTGTCTGCGATAAATTTTTGAAAATAATTTTCAAAGTTTATGATATCAGTAGTCTTGATAGATACATTTGGTTGTTAAACGTTTATTTCGCACGTTGTAACACCGAATTGTGATTGCAGACTCTAGCAAACCTAGTAAGTTGAAAAATGTATACACCATTTGCATCTCATTTAATGCGTCTCAGTTTATCAGCTTATATCAACAATCTTGTTTTTGAGTACATTCTATGACAAGGCTGTGGTTCTCCTCACGTATTTTCTTAATATATAGATTAATAACCATGGTATTTCTTTGAATGCATGGACAAAAGATAATGATTAAATAAAGCTTATATCCATCGGTTTACAACAAACTTATTATACCTTTATCATGAATAGATCCTTTTGGGAATCGGAAATAAGCTTCATAAGCTGTGTCGCGAAGAAAAACAGTACTCACTGTTTCAGACTGTTAGATCAGTTTCCAATTGATTTGCTAGATCATATCATCTATTATTGAAAATGCGTGCAAAGAGGTTTTTCGAAAAAAGCGAAGGTCCAGAAATTTGTAAAAGAACAGACATGAGATTTCAGCTCTATTGTTCAAAAGATTTAAGCCAAGGCCCACCGTATAAGAGTTTGTTTTGTTAACAACAAACAAGTGAGTCGCCTCGTGGGAAAACCAACAATGTGGTTTCCGAACAGGTCCGACACAAACCGGCCTGTACAAGCACAGAAAAGAGCTAGAAACTTGAAATTTCGGATTTAAGTAGAAGAGGAATTGTACTATCCGAGTAGCGAAAACAAAGACGATGATCAGCTTCGCGGTTACCGCGAAGCTGTTCTGCGTCTTTGTTTTCGCAAATGCAGATTGTTGGTTTTCCCATGTGGCGGCTCAAATGAAAGGAAATGCTTAGGTTTTGTTCACAACAAACAAACGAAAAGACATGCTTTGGGTATGATATTTCAATTGACGTAGGCTAATGGTCATGGCTACCGAAGGATGTTAAACTTTTAAACCTGTACCGGAACCGTACACCATCAGGAAAACATGTCCATGAAAAGTACAGTATAACCCCTCGAACTCCAATTTTATGTGTTAATCTGGGGATTTACTCTATTAGGTTTTGGAGCAGCCCCCTAGAATGTTTTTCCTCAGCCCTCTGTTACCTAAAAGGTTTTTGTTTGCTCACTAGCTCCCTTGAAATAAATGAGCCACCACATGGGAAAACCAACATTGTGGTTTCCGAACAGGTCCGACACAAAACGGTCTGTGCAGGAACAGAAAACAGCTAGAAGCATGAAATTTCGTATTTAGGAAGAAGAAGGATTGTACTATCCGTGTAGCGAAAACAAAGGCGCTGATCAGCTTCGCAGTAACTGTGAAGCTGATCTGTGCCTTTGATTTCGCCTATGCAGATTGTTGGTTTTCCCATATGGTGGCTCAAATGGTCTTTTCTCCCAAACCCAAGGCATGGACCTATAAAATGTGTCAGAAACTTGTAATTGTAACAATTATACGACTGCCTGCATTTAATGGACTTTTGCAATACAATAATAGTACTACTTTTTCATGTATGTTGATCAATTTGAAACTCATCTCATTAGCATATTCATTAATATTAATTGAAATGTCAAAAATATGGGCGAAAGCCAGGGAAAAACTATTGCCATTGAAAGGTTTTTGGTGCGTTTTATGATCGTCCTTGAAAAACTTGTATTGCTGCCAGTTTGGTCAGATGGGCCAGTTAAATGCCATAAAAAGTTGTCTTCAACAAAGAACGCATTTGCATGATGTAAACATGACATTGTTTTCACAACCACCCCTAGTGTGATTTTATAGATAGAATGGCATGAACTTACAAAAATATCTTGTTCCTTTAAAAGCATACTTTAGAATACATGTACATGTACTATGATTGGTCTGATGGTATTGTATTGACATAGCAATTTAACCTTCATAACAAATATTGAAATCATTGAATTTACATATATTCATTAATATTAATAAAAAACATAAAGGGAGAAAAATCGTGGAATAAATAGGGGGTATACGTACAAAAACACCTGTACCGAGGCTGTTAGTGAATCTAGGATTCTGAAAGGGAATTCAAATGAATGCTTCGGCAATGTACTATCACTCTGAAATATAACATGAAAGTAATCGATTTTGTAATTTCATGTATATTAACGAAATCTTTAAAATAAGGACAGAAAAAAAATAAAGGGGTAAACGTAAGAAATGGCTTGTATCTTGGCAACCCAAAGCCCTAAGCGCTGAATAATATATCAAATGGTTGTTAGGGCAATATTATGCCATCCAATATTACAATTTATAAGACATTTGATTTATTGTTTCATGAATATTAATAACATCTTTAGGAATTGGGGTAAAAATGCTGAAAGCACAAGGCGGTATAAACGTAAAAAGGCACATATCATGGTTACTGATAAACCTAGAGAGCTGAACGTTGTATCAAATGATTGCTAAGACATTATTCTATAAACATATGATCTGCTATTGCTTTATCTGACATATTTGTTGTTTGAATTTTAATAAAGTCTTGATAAATAAGAGAAAAATAACCGCAAAATGAAGGGGGGTTATTAATAAAATTGCTTAAATCTGGACTGCAAATAGACTTAGGGTGTTCAAAGTTGCACCAAATTATTGCTAGTACACGCACAATCGATTATTGCCATATGTTCAGATTTATAAAGCATATTTGTTAGCAACCAAAATACAAGCAATTTTATTTGAACACAGCCTTCAACTTAATGTATTTTTTTACAATTTTTCATAACATTCATGGTTTTAACTAAGATATGGTTTATCTATCAGACTTAATGGTTTTTAATCAGATACTCTTTTAATCATCTATCAGACTACATTGTCCTAACATTCTACGGGTACCATTTTCATCCCTCTAAAGGTATTAGCAGTGGAGATATAAGCAACTTTGTTGGTATACCACCTTTACTTTTTGGTGATATTTCTCTCGACATGCCTTATATATCTGATCATATCGTTATAAAACATTGTCATTGCAATCATTTGATTTCAACTTCAGCTCTTTAGGTCCTTCAGTAGCCAAGATACATGTGTTTAAATGTATACCTTCTGTTTACTACTAAAGATTTTATTAATATTCATGAAAATAAAACTCAAATAACATATCTAATACAGTATGGATGGTATAATATTGCCCTAGCACACATTTGATTTCATTTTCAGCACTTTGGGGCGTTTTGTTGCCAAGATACAAGTGTATTAAAAGGTGTATCTGTTTAATCTTTTCCATTGTTTTCTCACAAGTTCATAAGTTTTCATTTATAAACACAAAATTGAAAACCAAATTTTTCTTATATCACACTTCAATTGGATAGTACAATACCTAAGCATTTATTTGATACCATTTTCAACGTCCTATGTTTATATACAGCCCATGTACATAAGATTTTGTATGTACACTCTATATTTGTTCCATGATTTTCCACCCATTTCTTATGATTTGCATTAATATTCATGAATATGCAAATTCAATGACAAGAATATAGGATTACCATTAAACCGTTATGTCCAAGCACTACTGTCAGATCAATCGTAGTTTTCTAGAGCATGCTAATGGTAGGATATGGTATTTTTGTAAGTGCATCCCATTCTTTAAATTCACACAATTTTTTACATCATGCAAATATGTTCATTGTTGAGAACAATATTTCACGGCATTTAAGTGTTCCTTCTGACAAAACTGACAGCCATGAAAATTTGTCCTAAAATGGAAGAAGAAAGATCTTATAAACCACCAAAAACCTTTCAATGGCAATACTTTTCCCCTGATTTTCGCCACAGTTTTCAACGTTATAAATAATATTCATGAATATGCAAAAATGAGATTAAATTTTCAAATAGGTCCATGACATCAGTATATTTGTCACATGATATATTACTAGTGTAATAACATAGTCATTATGATGATTTGGGCCTGAAAATGGTATATTTATGGATTTTGAACCATTTTAATGTTTTCATTAAAATTCATGAATATGCAAATTAGATCATTTGCATTACTTACCACAGGATAAAAGGGATATGTCTAAGCTTAACAATGAGACCAAGCTCAGCGGTTTAGGATGAGCAACAGTGGGGATATGAGCAATTTTGTATAGGGTACAACCCTTGTCAAGAATCACGTAAACAGTTGCCAATTATGTTATATAGTCAAACAATTATCTAACACTATATTTTAAGTGATTTTAGGCCCAGATCATGACAAACAAATGAAACCTTTCATCAATATAACAGATTCTAGATATTTTGACGGCCATTTTGAAAATATGCAAATTAGGACATGAAGACGTCATTTCTCAACTTGCCAACATTGGTTTTTGGATTCAGCACACCAATTTACCCATAATTCAAGTGTCAAACCCTTTTCCTCACAGAATGCCTGTACTTGTTAACTTTTCTCAATTCCTGTCTTAACTATAAGAACTGTAATTAAAACTGAAATTAAAATTTAAGAGAAAACAAGTAGCCCAAGGGCAACGATCGCTCACCTGAGAGTCAACAAGTACAGTAATTGGACAAAGGAATTGGGGTTTTTACCATATATGGGTATGGTGGCCATCTTGGTCATGTGACCTTGAAATCCTACTTACATCAGCAGAAGAGCTCTTGTCTGGATTGTGTATCCTCTTTTCTGCCATTTTGGTTCACTTGAAAAAATCATCTAACAAGGTCGGGGTCCTATAATGACCCCCGGGGTGGGGCCATATTTGACCCCAGGGGCAAGATTGGCAGGATTTATGTAGAGCTCCACATGACAATGTTGTATATCAAATATACAAGCTTTGTGTCATGCTGTTGCAGAGAAGATTTTTCATATACATTTGTATTTCCATTATAAGTCTATGGCAGATAATGACATGCCTGGGGCGTGGCCTGTATGGACCCCAGGGGCACCGTTGGCAGCATTTATAAAGGAGAGTATTATACATTGGTCCACACAACATATGAAAGCTCTGGGCCATATGGTTTTGGAGAAGAAGATTTTTTAAAGTTGTTTCCCATGACGCCCCCGGGGCGGGGCCCGTATGGACCCCAGGGGCACGGTTTGCAGGATTTATAACGAGGACAACTATACATAGCTACACACAAAATATGAAAGCTTTGGGTCTTGTTGTTTCGGAGAAGAAGATTTTTTGAAGTTTTTCCCATGACGCCCCCGGGGCGGGGCCCGTATGGACCCCAGGGGCACGGTTGGCAGGATTTATAAAGAGCTCTGGGCCTCTTGGTTTCGGAGAAGAAGATTTTTTATGTTTTGCCCATGACCCCCCACCCCCCACCCCCCGAGGGCGGGGCCCATATGGACCCCAGGGGCACGGTTTGCAGGATTTATAAAAAGGACCACAATACATAGCTACACACAAAATATGAAAGCTTTTGGTCTTGTGGTTTCGAAGAAGATGATTTTTTTGAAGTTTTTCCCATGACGCCCCCGGGGCGGGGCTCGTATGGACCCCAGGGGCACGGTTGGCAGGATTTATAAAGAAGACCACTATACATTGCTACTGGCAAAATATGAAAGCTCTGGGCCTTGTGGTTTCGGAGAAGAAGATTTTTTTTATGTTTTTCCCATTGTAAGTCTATGGGAGCTATTGACCCCCGGGGAGTGGCCATTTTTCGCCCCAGGGGCACGGTTGGCAGGATTTATAAAGAGGACCACTATACATTGCTACACACAAAATATGAAAGCTCTGGGTCTTGTGGTTTCGGAGAAGAAGATTTTTTTTATATGTTTTTCCCATGATGCCCCCGGGGCGGGGCCTGTATACACCCCAGGGGCACGGTTGGCAGGATTTATCAACAAGACCACTATACATTGCTACTGACAAAATATGAAAGCTCTGGGCCTTGTGGTTTCGGAGAAGAAGATTTTTTATGCTTTTCCCATTGTAAGTCTATGGGAGCTAATGACCCCCGGGGCGGGGCCATTTTTGACCCCAGGGGCATGATTGGCAGGATTTATATAGAGGACCACTATACATTGCTACACACAAAATATGAAAGCTCTGGGCCTTGTGGTTTCGGAGAAGAAGATTTTTTTATGTTTTTCCAATGATGCCCCCGCGGCGGGGCCCGTATTGATCCCAGGGGCACAGTTGGCAGGATTTATATAGAGGACCACTATACATTGCTACACACCAAATATGAAAGCTTTGGGCCTTGTGGTTTCGGAGAAGAAGATTTTTTTACGTTTTTCCCATTGTAAGTCTATGGGAGCTATCTGTTGCCATGGAAACCAGAGTTCTGATCCGACCTGGCCCTAAACCTAACACAACCTTTCCCCCTCCTCAATGATGCTTTAGATAAAATTTGATCACGATTGGCCTTGTTGTCTAGGAGATATTCAAGTTTGAAATTGTGGACGGACGGACGGACGCACGGACGCACGGACGGACGGACGGACGCCGGCTCGACTACTATACTATAAGCTCACCTTGTGAGCCTTCGGCTCAGGTGAGCTAAAAAGCCGAAATGAAAAAAAAAAAGAAAATAAAGACTGGTCACCGACTTCCAATACATGTAGATGTACTCAAAGCCAAAAATGATGGAGACAGATACATGTAGCTGGTGCAAACTAAAGAGAAACGGAGACAATTTTATTTAATGGCAACAGAGATACCGCCTGGAATTATAGCACTTTTTGGACGCGGCTTAAAAATTTATGCATCATTATTACCTATGAATATGGTAAATTACGAGTACTTAAGACAGAAACGGATAACTCTTAATAGCTAAGGACAGTAATGTTATATACGGATGAGATACGGATGTTACCGGTTACCTGCTTATAGCGACGTTCGCTATGGCGTATGCAGTTTTGGTCAAAGCACAGCCACGCTAGTACATACGGATGTTTGCGGATAGGTCTTTCGTATCTTTCTGTAACGATTCCTGTCTTATTCATTATAACCCGTAGCTATGCGTATCCACAGGGTCCGTTAGATACACGTCCAATTTTTTTATAGCTTCAACTCGTCAATGTATTATTCTATAGCTATAACTGTATTGGAAAAGGTCCATATAGATATCCATCCAAGAAAAAAAGAAGTCCGGTTTTAAAAGATTGCTTATTCGTCAATATGATTATTTTAGGATGTAAAGCTGTAGACATACAAAAAGTAAATCGATTGTTTTGTCAACTGGGACACTTAAAAGTTCAAAGTTACTAACGTTTCAAATTAAAAAGAATGCTTAGAGGCCATGGGTAGTGATTCGGTCGGCGGTCATCAGTCTGCGGTCTTTGCAAGCCTTAGGCATATTCGTCCCCAATTATTTCGATACAAATTGTTATTTCGGTTTCTAATCTATAAACGACATGCTTAAGACATGATTTCGATCATTGATTATGCCTGTAGTGGCTGCTTGTTCTTCATAATAATAATAGTTCATCGCGATTCGTATTTAGCGCTACACTGCCGTGGTCACTTCAATAGTTTTTTATGATAACCTCGAAGGTACGAATGAAGCCGAGATGGCCTGATTCTCTTTCTGTTTCCAGTAATCAAGGGCGGGAAAATGATTCGGTATCAATTAAGCATTGCACTGGTTCCTATTCCGAATATATTTACATATAGCTAACGGGAAACCAGCCGATAATGGCAACTATTTTTAGATTATTATTTATAGACCATAAATGTTAATAATAACATGAGTAATGCAGTTAAAGGTCTATCGGCCCTATTAGCTCAGTGTGTTACGCTTCGGTCTTCTAATCAGACTCTTACAGGTTCGAATCTCGCCGCATATCCGTATTCATTTTTTTTTTGGCTCAGTGTGTTTCGCATCGGTCTTCTAATCAGACTCTTACAGGTTCGAATCTCGCCGCATATCCGTATTCAGGAGTCTATTTAGCAGTACGCTGAAAAAAGTTATTCAGTAGTCTGGCGATAACTGGTAGGCCCAGAAAGATGAATGTTGCATTATCAAATATTGAATTTTGAAATGATGTATAACCGTATCTTCTATGGCAAAAAGACAAATGTATTACATAGGTGCAAATTATGTAATGTGTATGTTGAGATATGTGATGATTTTCACAAGTGATTGATATTAGCCGAAATTTTAACTGTAAATTTCTGATAACTTCTGACGTTTCCATTCACTTGACATTAAAAAGTGTTTCACGTCAGAAATTCTAACGCCTTTAATCCGTTATTTATGAATGAAACATAAAGTATTGGTGTTCATTTTCTTGAATTTTTTATTTAGAACGTAAGGAAGAGTGTACCAAAAATATTTGTGTTTTCAATATTTTTTTGTTTTGCATTTTCACCGCCTGCCTCTTCAATGGGAAAATGTACAAAATCAACACACTCGATTAAATATATTTGGTATTCAACTCAAAAAAGTAAAATATCCTTTAAGTATATACCCATACCCATACATACACGTCAATCTTGAAAAGTGCTGTCGCACATTAGCGTACAAGACAAACGCGACCCTGGCGTATGAAAAAAAATCTCAATACGCTGAATAAGAAAATTTGCTTCCTAAACTTTAATTACCTATAGTATAGGACTTACGGCTTATCAATTACTAGAATCTAGTAAAACCACAACATGGAAGTATGGAGAAATCTCCGACCACTTTTGCACTCTTGGCGTGATTTGTTTGTTTGAATTGATGCTTTACGTCCCAGTCAACAGCTAAGGTCATGTTGGGATGTTGCCTCCATTTTACAGGACTTTTACCCAAAATGAGGATGTCATGACATCCAACAAGTGCTTGAAATATAACCATCCAACTAAGACACAAAAAGGCTTATACGTATGGATGGTTTGACTTGAAACGTTTCCTCGGCAGGCTCAGACAAGCGCGAATAAGGTGTGTACAGGTCGTATAATAATCTCAGCATGCTGAAAATTTTGGATTACTTTTGTGTTATGTCACAGTTATGTTAAGCACACAATACAGTATAGGCGCATATCAAACGCTTAACCCATATTTGATAAATTGATTCTCCCCTATTTATCAAATGGATGAGTCCACTTTCATTTTTAGAGGTGTTAGGAGTGATTTTTATTTTTTATCTCATTTTTCGATGTAATTTCTTTATGCAAAAAGAATAGCCCCGGATGGGACGCCGCGTTCTGTGGTGTCACATCTGGGGCTATGCTGTTTGCTTATGTCCCACAAAAAGGGCGCCAGACTTAAATGAGTTAAAGTAACGCGTGTTGAACTTATTGGTATAAGACACATACCCGAGACACGTCGAGCTTTAAGCATGCTGCATGCTTAAAAATACTTTGACGTACACCAAGCGTACAGAACGCACATGTTCGAGGTTTGTGGACACCTTGGCTAGCAGGAAAAGTAAAGTGCTGTTGTTTAAGTTTTTTTGTTTTTGTACAAATATAAGCAGCAATACCTTATGAGCATATTTGAGGAATTTGTTTCAATTTGAAGTATCAACACGTTAAATATACATATTTTCTACTTAAGCGTACGTAGGGCCAGAGGGGACAGGTGCCAAAACGTCAATAAAATGTGACGATTTTCATATTGTGTTTTTTCCCTGTCAAAAGGCACTTAAATATGTTATTACATTAAAATATTTCGTCCTAAAACCATATAACTGACTTCAGTTTCAGAAAGATTCTGACTTGGCGGCAGTGTAGTTTGATTTATGTGAAAAAAAAATCAGAAGCAGACCGAAAAATCTGTTTGAAATAATGGCGTAATTTGACGTCGGAGAACAGCCGACGCCGATTGTATGTTTCGTTACGAAAATCACCCACAGATACGATGAAAATGTTACAAACAACAGAAAAGTCATCGGTCTGTCAATTACTATTTAAATAAGTTCACAGTAGTTGCGGCACAGTCGATTTTCAGCTGCTCAGAAGTCCACCTATGATGATAAAAGGAAGATCACCTGTCTGGCATGCTCGCCGCAAGAAATTGTTACACATGTTCAACAGGTGGTCGAACAATTTTGCGAGAATTGGTACGGCGTATCTGCATTTGACAGCTGGATACACGGACATAAAAATGTTGATAGCCAATGATCTTTTGTTAGAAAAAAAAATGAAACAAATATATAACGCGCTAGCGGCTTAAAATGTCAAGTAACGTCATATAGACCAATGATCTTTTGTTAGAAAAAAAAAACTGAAACAAATATATAACGCGATAGCGGCTTAAAATGTCAAGTAACGTCATATAGAGACGTTGACCTTTGCCCCGCACTCGGTTCGGAAGTGCAGGGAAAAGGCTGTAGATGACGTGTTTTTTGTCAGATTTCAATAAAATTTCATGTAGATTTGCTTATAAAATACTTTTGCAAAAGCAGATATATTCCTTTTTCTGTTGAAAATATAAATGGTGTACACGAACTTTTCTGACAAACCACGTATGTATTAAACGCGTTTGTTAATTTGGTTGAATTTGCGGCATATTTTTCCACACGCTCGGTGCGCGGTTTGTCTTATACGTTATTGACTGCGATAGAAAATTGAAGCTATTGATATGACACTTGTGTCATATCTTTTCTTGTATAAGATTCAGGCGCGGATAAAAAAAAAAAAAAAAAAAAAAAAAAAAAAAAAAAAAAAAAACATACGTAATTAAGGCCCAACGGACGCGATACGCGCAGACACGAACGATTGTGGATAAAATACGATTCATAACGGATAGATAGAAAGCCTCGTGTGTGATAGTTTGACTGTACTGTCACAAAAAGCAGTGGTTGTAGATGTCATAGCGAACGTCCCTTTACGCAAATAACCGGCAACATCCGTAACATATTCGTGTATATCTGCAACTATCCATACCATGCAAGTACATTAAATTATAATCAATAATTTTCCGTATCCCTTCTTAAGCGTCCGTATCTTACCGCATTTATAGATAACTGACACATAAATTAATAAGGTACTGTCCAAAAAAAAATCCTTAATTACATCCGTAACTATACAATGTACGTAACTGCTAGTGTGACCGAGGCCAAACTATCACATTTTTCTAGCAAGGAAACAATGTTTCTCATAAAATAGTTTGTTAAGTATCTTGCGTAACGTCACAGCGTGAGTCACTGTACCCTTTAATGCTCAAATGGCTAAGGAATGGTGTCAGTTTGAAAGAACGTGTAATTTCGCTAAATTTTCAAAACACATCAAACTAAGCCTAATGGAAATAAATCTGGGAAAGTCTTCGCTTTCAAGACTCGACATTGATTTCCCTTGTCATATATCGGCAATATAAGCAAGCAAGTCATCATCGGCATCTGCCACCAAAGCGAACTACTTGTAATGCCAATGCTAGCCAGAGTGAACGCGTTGTACATATGCTTTCATTCAACATATGGCGACGCTGATATTTAGTGGATAGCGTCGTGTAATACGAATTTTATGACCACATACGGTGGCCAGGAGGTAGAGCATTGGACTCCAAATCGATAGGTCTTGAGTTGGATCCCTACTGGCGGCACCGTGATGTGTCCTTGAGCAAGACACATTAACCCAGAGTACTGGTTAAGAACTTAAGACCCAGGAAGCAGTGGATGGGAACCGTCTGGCCATGACTGGAATATTGTTTACTGAGACGTTAAACCTAAATATAAACAAATCAAACAAACAAAAAAAAGGTTTAATAAATAACTTTGTGGAAATTTGTGGAAATTCGTGACGCCATGTGACGACGTACTTGACAACAAGGAAAGTTAAGTGATAAAAATTGTTCACTAGAAAGGCGGTAAAATCCCATTCTAAAGGTCAAATGATACAAATTTCATAGACCACGAGTGCAAGATCCACTATATCTACTCACAAAACAGGAAATTATAATATCCTATAAAATTGATGGGACCGCAAAATGCATTCAATGCTTCACGAAGAGATCAGATTATAGAATTATATATTATATAATTACGTCTTGTTGAAAATCGATTAGGAGGGCACAGGATTTGCGATTCCAGGTACAGATCATCACAGCCAGTAAATAATATTGCTCATAAATGTTAACATGTCATCAATTGTTGGCATTTCTGAGCAAGATTTTAATCTTAGCTGAATTGAGTATGAACGTGAGAACAGTACATTGGATGGTGGTGTAGTCTATGTTTTTACATCACACTCAGCAGCTGCTATGGTCATGTGGAGACTGAACCCCGGCTTAGAGTCTAATCCAGAAGATTGGACAAATCCGGCCTCGAACCCGCGGCCTCGAATCAGCGGCCCCAGATTTCCAGGTTGGGTGACTTTACCATAACGCCACTAAGTGTGCAAACTAGTCAAATTCTACTTTGCTTACTTTTGACTTGTTCATTTGTCTTAGGTTTGTCAACAATTGTTGTCATAAGGAAAACATGTCCGTGAAATGAATACCCCCTTAAACCCCACTTTTATATAGCAAAAATGGGGTTTGCAGGGGTATTCCTATTTTTCTTATTTTTGCTCAAAACATAGATTATGGGTACTCGTTAGAACCGCCTCGTCGAGACGGTTCTAACGTGTAACCACAATCTATGTTTTGTGCAAAAATAAGAAAAAAATCAAAACTTTTCTGCTCATTTTTTTCTCATTTGTTAGAACTTTCATTCTGTTTATTGCATGGACAAGTTTTAGTAATGCATGTCGGGACGTTACCACCTTTTTATGGGGCTTCTACTCAACGCTGAAATGCTATGATATGATGCTGTGTTTAGATTGATGTGTCCAATTCAGCAGCTATGGTTATACTAAGACGCTGCCTCCATTTAATGAGACTTCTACCTAACATTGAAATGACGTGACAATCAAAAGGTACAAGTAGGCAAAGATCAGGAAAAGATTGAAACTGTAACAACCGTAGAGAGACAGGCAGCCCATATGTTTCTTACGATTCCAATGGGCAGGCTCCAAATTTTGATCCGGTCACCCTTATCATGATATACGACAGTCCTTTAAATTACACTGGTCAAACAAGTTAGGGATCAAACTTTTAAGGATGCATTTTCGGGCCTTTTAATAATTTATCAAGTTTTGATTTATATGATGGATGAAACCAATTTTAAAACTATTCATCATCTGACATATGCACAGCTGTTTTAAACCATACATTCCTTAAAACAAATGTGACAAAAAGTCCATAAGAACTGATTCCACAAAAAAATCTATTTTGTCAATTCATGAAATCCTTAAAACATTGTACGATAATCAAAGGACTAGGGCATTAAACGCCTGATTTTGGCCTCAGATTTTGCTAAAAATGAATTTTGGAATTTAGGTGAGAAAACTATTCCTTAAAACAGCCATATTTCTCCTCTGTTAAAAACAAGACAAAGTACTTCATTTATCCTACAAGAGTTGCCATGGCAACGTCCAGAAGGACCATAGATGGAGCACATTTTGGACTTTTTGGTCTATTTTTGACCATTTCTGAACACATTTTTTAATTTTTAAGTACCAGCCCACACGACGAACAAAATGATACTTAGCATACAATATTTCTGGATGATACTTCATAATTATTTCATAAGAAATTGTTCGTCGCGTGGGCCGGTAGTTGAAAATAATGTTGTATGGTGAAAAAAAAAAGACCCAAACTTGCAAAAAGTGGTATTTCCATGCTTTTCGGAGCGTTGCCATGGCAGCATGTGTAATTTGAATGTGATAGTTGTGCTAGAGTTTATAAGCAGGGACCTATAACTGCTATTTGCAATAATTTTCTCCTTAAAATTCCAAAACTCATTTTTACCAACACATCAGGCCGAAACCAGGCCTTAAATCCCCCAGGCCTTTAAAAGTTGTGCACGAGCATGAAATCTTTGCGACATTGTACAATAATCAACAAGTTTAACCATTTCTTAGGCCGGCCAGCTAAACCAGATAAGAAATTTCTTTTAATTTAAAAGTTATGCACTAGCAAACTTACACACCATCAATTCTATATGGAAATTTCATACCACTTTCATTTTAGGCTAGTCTTACTTAGAGCCTAGTATTGTTGAAGGTAAAGCCTATAATTTCCATCTTCAATTGCACAAAACTTACAAGATGAATTACCGTGATGATAAAAATCATTCACTTTACTAGCAGTTCGAAATCTTCTGGAAATTAAATGGTTACTGTTTGATCCTTAACTTTATTTGCCCAGTATATAACAACCAAAGCACACAACAAACAGCTGACTAAAGTTTTTACGTATGAAGGGTTTTCCTGAACAGACTCAGACCCTTAAAGCGGTTAACCGGGAATCAGGCGGTCGGTTTCTCGGTTACAGTCTTTGCCTATAAGCACACACACCCCATCTAAAGCTCACTGTCCAATTGGGTGGGCCCAAGTCTCAACCCTGTCACACTTGAGGTAAGTTTTTGTCACATCAATTTCTTACTAGGCAACCTTGAATTCTTCATTATTTTCATTCATGACACACCCGATTCTAGTTTGTTTGATACCAACTTGAGCATGCAGCCAATGTGCCAGATACGTCACACTTTAAGGTAACCGTATAAGCGTGTTTCTCGTTTATGCCACGCCCAATTATAGCGCTAGCCTGTTTGAGGTTTATTAATGCTCGCTGTCCACATGACTTATAGGCCGCGCCATTAGAGAATCTTGCTCATGTATGTATATTCGCAAACTATATAATACGCATATGCACTAGGTAGATTGTGCATATTATATAATTCGCATAATCAGAAGACGAGCTCCTGTGTCTCATGACCCTTGCTAACCTTTGCGGCTTCCTAGCATGCCTTGTGTTTACTAGATAAGCATTCACGATGCCATTTTTCTTGACATAGCTTTGAGACACTTGACAACAATACTGCAAATTCTTGACCACAGCATTATGAAAAAGCATAATCTTGGGCTATCGCACACTTTTCTTGGAACCGCGAGAATAAACTTTGTTTAGTCCTTTGCATTGTTGGAACAACGAGCTCTCTCTTTTGTTTACAATATTGTGTTTTCACTGGATTTTCTTGTTTTCCCGTTATTGGTATTTATCATTTAAATTATTTTAATTTGCTGTTTTCCCGTGACTTTTGTTTCTTTTTGTTCGTTTTTTTTATCATATGTGTAATTATTATATGTTTATTTTATTTCATATTATTCGTTACATTTTTCTATATGATTTAATACTCTCTTTAATATTATTTACTAACATCGTATTACAGTTTTAATATTTTATAGAAGATATTTTGTTCAATCAAAAAATAATACGATATATAAAATGAAATAGATAAAAATAATAAAATACTTCCTCTATTTTACTTTTAAATGCTCTCAAGGGTTTTACAATGTATTTATATTTCCAAGAAATATGCTTAAACATAATATAATGTCTTATATTTTCAAATGCGTATTAATTATTTGTTATTTCTTTTCTTAATTTGATAAACTATCTTATATTTTCAAATGCGTATTAATTATTTGTTATTTCTTTTCTTAATTTGATAAACTATTTGTTTTTCGAAATGAAAAAAAACTTTTAGGGAAAGGATAAAGTATGCAATTATATGAACATGGCGAAATCAGAAAGAAAGTCACCCTCCAAAAACCGAGGTGGGAAAAACCTTATTTACAAATACATAGAGATCATATCAAAATCTAAGTGAACATCCATTTTCATAAAGGTGTCCCCTTAGTTAACTAATTGTTTGGAACGAATATAAAATGTGCAACCAGCACAAAACTTCAACACCAAAACATTAAACAATTAGAACCATAACAGACGTGCCTCATTGGAACGGTCAGTAATATGAAATAACTTTAACCGATGTAACAGGACCGAAACCCACCGTAAGCTTCCGTAGAGATTAAGTCAATCACAAACAATGACTATCAAAGGTTGTTTGATTTGACTGATTTGTGGCATAGCGTTCCAGTCAGCAGCTATGGTCATGTCTGGGCGTTGTCTCCATTTAATAGGACTTTCAACCACCATTAAGATGTGATTGCACCCAAAATGAAGGTGGTCGGGTGGGAATATGGGCCCCCGCATATTTGGGCCTAAAGAAGTAGACGGGCTGCTTGCAAATGACTGACGATCTGACTACTGGTAACGCCTCAGGTCTGAGCATGCCCAAGAAAAGTTGTCCAAGTCAATACATCCATACATATAAGCCTTATTGGGTGGTTGTATTTGAAGCACGTTTTGAATTTAATGACATTCTAATTTTTGGTCAGAACAAAAAAGAGGTAGGCTGAGTTGACAGCTAAGTGATAGTCGGGTGGCCACAAAGTCGCGCAACACTGAACGTTTATTTGAATAGTGTGGATAAACTTAATCCGCACCAGCAGTCCCACCCTGGAACGGCCAGTAATAAATTACTGTGGGATTTAATTGCTTTTACGTCTTCCTCTTGATGTTCTATTTATACCGTAATTCATCTGATTATGTTATTTGGTTTACTTTTGGGAGCTAACTTTCACTTAAGATATGCGCAGTAGCTTTTGCATTTTGTTTTTGGATTTACGAAAACTGCGCCTCACAGCTGTTTCTGTTCTAATTATCATCCATGTTCAATGGATGTTTAAATCCATTTTTATTTGAGTATGGTTGTCTTTCAAGAATGTGTATTGATTTTACTGCACCGCGTCTCGAACTTAGGAGAGCGCGGTAGCGTAGTGGTAGATTTTTGGACTCCGAATTGTGAGGGACTGGCTGCCTTTTTGATTCTTTAAGCAAGACACATTAAGTCTCTACAGTTTTTGGCAACATCGAGGCCGCCGTGTTGATTCTTTAGGCAATACACATTAAGTCCTTACAGGTTTTGACAACATCGAGGCCGTCGTGTTGATTCTTTAGGCAATACACATTAAGTCCGTATTGTTTTGGTTAACATCGAGGCTGCCGTGTTGATTCTTTAGGCAAGACACACTAAGTCCCTACAGTTTTTGGCAACATCGAGGCCGCCGTGTTGATTCTTTAGGCAATACACATTAAGTCCGTATTGCTTTGGTTAACATCGAGGCTGCCGTGTTGATTCTTTAAGCAAGACACATTAAGTCCCTACAGTTGAAGGTTAACATCGAGGCTGCCGTGTTGAATATTTAAGCAAGACACATGAAGTCTCTTAGATCTTTTTAGATCTACATCTTTCTGTTGCAAATGGATTTGTTTCTTCTAAAATTTATGATAAGCGCGATGATTTTGATTTTGATATAGTAAATTTTCCTTTTTTGGATGGTGACGTTCCTCGTCGTGCTTCTTATGGTGTAAACATTTCGCAACTTATTAGGTTTGCTAGAGTCTGCAATCATGTTACAGACTTCAACGCTCGAAATAAATGTTTAACGGCAAAACTTCTCCAACAGGGCTATCGGTATCATAAACTTCCAAAAACATTTTCTAAATTTTATCGTAGACACTATGAATTGATTTCCAAATATAATGTTGGGTTAAAGACGCTTTTAAGTGAGGGCCTTTCGGAACCTGAATTTTATGGTGACTTGGTTTACAAATTTAAGAAACTTAAAGGAATTAATGATTTTTCTTTTCAGTTCAGAAAAATCATAACACGTTACAGACGTATAGGTTATAACTTGAATGTTATGCGACAGTCTGCATGCTTAGTTTTTAACCCAATCATGGTTGAAAGCTATGCTGCCTTCTATAACTGCACGCCGGTTGGTCGGGCGTCAGACTCTATGATGGCCCCGACATAAAGCTATTCATTTTAGTTGGTTGGGGCCGGAACTTCTTGTCTGTTGCTTGGCCCACCGGGGTCCAACTGGTGTTTTTCTTTTGCTCCGGAGTTAGTAGGTTATTCGGCGCCCAGGGATCTCCATCGTCGGGCAGCTTACTCAGTCTGCTGTGAGTCCTGGTTTTTGATTCATCAGGATGTTTATCATGATTTATTTGTTTGTTCTTGATGATTCATTGACTAGTTAGAGATTCACCACGAGGACCGAATAACTAACTAAATGTTATGAACCACTGCAGAAGCTGAGGGTGAGGTTATGGCCATGTAAAACCGGTTTAAGCCCGCCAGTAACTTTGTGTTATTGATCGTTCCAAGTCGATACTTCTGTGGTGGTTCTTTTTGTTTTATGTCTTGGTGTATAATTTTTTTTGTGCTGTTGGCGCCTTATGTATGTTTTCATATTTTTAGTTAAGTTAAGGTAACTGAGTGGCCACCTATTGGGAAAATAGCTGCTCATTCGGCTTACGATATGTTTCATGGTATAAGTACCTGATTGTTAGTTTGGTTTTTTCCCACCTCGGTTTTTGGAGTGGGAATCTTTTTCTGATTGCGCCTTTTCCTGATCTTTGCCTACTTGTACCTTTCTACAATTTTGGTTAACATCGAGGCTGCCGTGTTGAGTCTTAAAGCCAGACATATTAAGGCCCTAAAATTTTGGTTAACATCGAGGGGATGGCTGCCTCGTTGAGTCTTTAATCAAGACGCATTCAGTACCTTCATATTTGGTTAAAATCGAGGGACTGGCTGCCGTGTTGAGTTAATCAAGACGCATTCAGTACCTTCATATTTGGTTAAAATCGAGGGACAGGCTGTCGTATTGAGTCTTTAATCAAGACGCATTTAGTACCTTCATATTTGGATAAAATCGAGGGGCTGGCTGCCGTGTTGAGCCTTAAATCTAGACGCATTCAGTACCTTCATATCTGAACAAAATCGAGGGACGAGCTTCCATGTTGAGTCTTTAAGCCAGACACATTAAGTCCTTACTGTTTTGGTTAACATCGAGGGACTTTAAATGCTTGAAATATATAACCACCCAAGTCAACAACCAAGCCTTATATGTATGGATGGTTCTAGACTAAACCATTTTAGGCTCAGGCCTTCCAAGTGGTTAACCGGTAATCAGGTGGTCGACGCCTTGAGTCGCATGCAGCCAATCTATTTCTCACGACCGCAATTGGCAGGGGTCCATGTTTCCACCCTGCTGCCCTCAAACCACGAAAGTATGAGAAACACGCTTTGTTTGTTTGAATTGATGCTTAACGTCCCAGTCAACAGCTGTTGTCATGTCGGTACGCTGTCTCCGTTTTATGGGACCTTTACCCAAAATTCTGATGTCATGACATCCGAAAAGTGCTCCAAATATAATCACCAAGTAAGCCATAAAGGCTTATATGTATGGATAGGCTGACGTGAAACCTTTCTTACTTGAGTAGGCTCAGACCTGAGATGTTAACCAGTAAACATATGGTCAGTCTGTAGCGTATAAGCTTTGCCTGGAGGTACATGCAGCCAATTTATTACACTAAGCTCCTACTTGGTGGTGGGCCCATAGTCCCACTATTTTTAGGCATCGCTGCACAATGACGCAAGCCCATAAATCTTGAACCTGTTGTGTCGTCCTCTGTAATCTGGAGGTACATGCAGCCAATTTAATACACTACGCCCCTACTTGGTGGTGGGCCCATAGTCCAATAAATTTTTAGGCACCGCTGCACAATGACGCAAGCCCATACATCTTGAACCTGTTGTGTCGTCCTCTGTAGCCCAACACATTTTCTGCATGGTTCATCTCAAAACGAAGTTCTACAACCTCATCAGGAAAAATTGTCTGTGAAATGTATACCCCCTTACACCTCACCTTTATATAGTTAAACTGGATTACACTGGGGTATATCTAAGGGGTATACCATGTTTGTATTTTTGCTCTAAAACTTAGATTGCGGGTAATAGGCTGAGCGGTCCTTACTTGTGCACACGATCTATGTTTTGAGCAATACTAAGAAAAATGTTAAAAAAAAAGAAAAAAGAAAGAAAGAAACAACTAAAAAATTTCATATTTTCCAGGAGTGAGAACATCTGTATAGCGCAGTTGTGTGTTTTCGTAATGTCCTGAATGGCAACAGTCATTGTTTTGACGGTTGTCCTAAATTTCAAGTATATGTACGCGTTTTCTTTCAAGCGATTTGTTTTTTATATTCAATCATAGTTTTATCTTAAAGGTTCTGTTTTTCAGACTGAATCTGCTCCGTGAAAAGAGCTACAGCAACACCACTGTTTCTACATTAAGCTCTGTGTCCTCAGCCGGAAAACATCAAGAGCTACAGCAACACCACTGTTTCTACATTAAGCTCTGTGTCCTCAGCCGGGAAACATCAAGAGCTACAGCAACACCACTGTTTCTATATTGAGCTTTGTATCCTCAGCCGGGTAGCATCAAGAGCTACAGCCACAACATTCTTTCTATATTTAGCTCTATGTCCTCAGCCGGGAAACATCAAGAGCTAAAGCCACACCATTGTTTCTACATTCAGCTTTGTGTTCTTAGCCTGGAAACACCAAGAACAGCTTAACTGCTTCGGTAAACATCTTCTCATCAATAACTTAAAGTTAGAAATTCTTTATAAATGTTTCTAAACGAGGCATTCATGTTAAGCCCTAGTTGTAATTCTACCACTGACTTAATACATAAACCATCAACTTTATAATTGTTTACTTAACTGATGTTAAAAATGCCTTTAAAATTTCTTTTCTGAGTATTATCTTTAAAATTCTGTTTATTTTTTTTTATTTTTTTTTCTTTCTTTCAGATTGAACCTGCGCCGTGAACAGAGCAACAGCAACACCTAACCACTGTTTCTACATGTAACTCTGTGTCGTGTCCTGGGACTCTGGGAAATACCAAGATCAGCTTAACTGCTTCGGTAAAAATCATCTTATCAATAAGTTAGAAAGTCATTTTGTTTCTAAACGAGTAAACATGTTAAGCCCCAGTAGTACATGTAATTCTACCATAGTCTTAATACAAAAACCATCAACTTTATGATTTTCATACATATAATTGTTCACTGAACTGATGTAAAAAACGCACTTTTAACCTTCTTTTCTGAGTTTTATCTTTAAGATTCTGTTTTCAGACTGAATCTGCTCCGTAAAAAGTGCTGCAACATCACCACTGTTTCTACATTAAGCTTTGTGTCCTCAACCGGGAACCATCAAGATCAGTTTTACTGCTTCGGTAAGAATCTTTCTTATTAATAAGTTAGAAATTTATTTTTTATTCTTTCTGAACGAGTAAAACATGTTACGACCCAGTTGTAATTCTATTATAGTCTAAAAACAGAAACCATCAAATATATAATTTTCATACATCTAAATCTAATTGTTAACTTAACTGATTTGAAAAAAAAAAAAAAAAAAAAAAAAAAAAAAAAAAAAAAAAACAAGAAAAAAAACGCACTTTCAATTTTTCCTTTTATCTTTAAGGTTTTGTTTTCAGACTGAACCTGCTCCGTGAACAGAGCTACAGCAACACCACTGTTTCTACATTCAGCTCTGTGTCCTCAGCCGGGAAACACCAAGAACAACTTAACTATCTATCTCTATATACTGCCATATGCCCTCGCGGACATTCTAGGCAGGTATGCTTCGGTAAAATTCGTTTATCAATATGTTAGAAAGTCAGTTTAAATATTTCTTTCTTTTTTTAGTTCTAACCTACACGCAAATACCATATTTTTGAAAACGAAAACAGACCTCAGTACTTTAGGGACAATTTACCGAAAATCACTAACTTCACAATATCAATAAACGAACAGCACGATTAAAGACATAAAGGCATTAAATCATTGTTGGTTGCGTAAAGTGTGATATACAATCAAGAAAGTAACAGAGAATCTACCCCAAAAACTAGAATGGTAGGTTTGTTATGTGTTTCAGTATTTATTTCAAGCAATGCTCACATTTTAAGTTTTCATTTTATAGTTCTGTTTTTTAGACTGAAACTGCTCAGCGAAAAGAGCCACAGCAACACCACTGTTTCTACATTTAGCTCTGTGAGCCAGGAAACACCAAGAACTGCTTAGAGCACTTCGGTAAGAATCTTCTTAGCTTTAAGTTAAATAGTAATGTTTGAGTGTTTCATTTTTGATAGACCATGTCTTCAAGATAAGGATTGTCAATGTTCAAAAGGTCATCGAGGTACCTAGAAAAAGTTACATGTAGGCAACGATCAGGAAAAAGGCGCAATCAGAAAAAGATTCCCACTCCAAAAACCGAGGTTGAAAAAATCTAAATTAACAGTCAGGTACTTATACCTTAAAGACACATCGCAAGCCGAATGAGCAGCTATTTTCCCAATAGGTGGCCACTCAGTTACCTAGAAGTTGAATTAAAAGCATCCATAACATCTGCTTGATTGCCATGGTTACGAAATTCCATGAAATCTCTTTCGTAGCCATATCAAAATAGATAAGCTACAAGAGGGGCGTAATTTGTACCCGTCGGAATTCCAACAATTTGTCTGTATAACCTGGTTCCGAATCTAATGTAAATACTATCAAGGAGATAGAAAAGTTTTCTGTCATTACAGGCCAAACAAAGGCAACCTTAGTTTTATTGCTCCTTTGAAGGTCCACTCTATCAAATCGATAAGTTTTTCACTTGTCAGATTATCTGGCAATGTGGTGTCCAGAATAGAAAAATCGTATGTTGACGGGCTCTTCGCAGGGAACCCTCTACACTTCAGTCTACCACGTCTTGCCAGAATCTTTTATTGACCAAAACCAATTATTATTTGAAGTTTCATACACCGTGTCACAGTATCGTATGGCATGAGATTTGATAGCAATAAGACAGGAAGTGAGTCAGTGAGTGTTGACACTACTTTAAACTACCGCCTTTGTAACTTTGAATATCACAGTCTTATTTTTCTTGAAAGTCAGAAAAAGTAGCGTGTGTGAAATATAGTTCTACATACCAGCCTTAGTCATTTGAAACTTGATATTTTCATATTTCAGTTGCATCTTGGAAGCCATCAGGCGAAGATGAACAACACATCAACA
Source organism: Rugalucina vietnamica (assembly GCA_964017185.1). NCBI lineage: Eukaryota > Metazoa > Mollusca > Bivalvia > Lucinida > Lucinidae > Rugalucina > Rugalucina vietnamica. The sequence continues at coordinate 12,912,764 of OZ024879.1, read as the reverse complement.
CCAGCCTCAGAGTCAGACATGATCCAGTTCAACCCATTGATGCCAGTCAGTTTGGTGGTGCTTTACTGGTGCCTGTCAGCGGTGATTCTGATCTTCTGTGTGGTATCAGCCGTGGCAATGAAGCGAACGAAAAGAACACCATACGCAGCGAAATTGCTCTCGTTAGGACTACTGACATACCATATACTATTCCTTATCGTATCCCCTGTTTCGAAATTGTTTGATTTGAACGATTCTTACATAATCTGGCACGCTATAAGGGGGTTCCAAATCGCTGCCCAATTGGTCGTTGGATGCGTGTCTCTGGAAAGGCTCTTTGTATTAAACTGGCCTTATGTTTACCTACGGGTAATGACCGAACGCCGAACGAATTTAGTCTGTAGCTTTGCCATCATTTTTGCATTTCTACAATACGCAGTTTATCGGGGATCAGTTTGCTATACCAGAAATAAGGCACTTTATTGTGGTCTTTCATTAGGCGCGTATTTGATACCACTAAGCGCTCTCGTCCCCGTCGTTTCGTTTGTATCTTTTATCAAAATTTACAAGATAATTCGCAAGAGCGAGGATATACACCGTACAATGCACTCTATTCGGCAGTACAAAGGGACAGTTGCGACGTTTCTGGTGTTGGTAAACACAACCATCAGTCAAGTTATTTGGGTCAGTCTCTCGGTTCTATATCTTAACCGCTCATCGAATGGGGCAGAAGAGGATGGTTTGTTTGCAACACTAGCGGACTGGGGTAATTTGCTCAATTGTACCGTGGACCCGTTTATCTACGTCATGTGGTTCAACGAGACACGAATGCAATTTTTCAAAATGTTTAAAGTGATCTGTCCCTATGTAAGGCCGAAGATCGAACAGTTAAGGGTTGAAATCTACCAGTTAGATTTCCATCCTAGGGAGCCCGGTGACCTGGTGGTAGATAATCGGGCAGAGGACCTGGAAGAAGGAGTATCTAACCCAATCCAACCAGCAGCAAGTTGAGTGCATTGTACGGGTGAATACAAAGGAAGTGATGAGTCCGCCCTGATGGGCATGCATCAAATGTCAGGGACCACATTAACAAAACCCGAACTCTTTGAACCGTTAAAACAATCCACAATGTATTGTGCATTCACACATTCTGTAAAATAAAATGTCTTGTTCTTAGATATTTGAAGCAGTATAGGTAATTGTTGAAAACATATCAAAATAGGCCATTACAGACATAGCCTCTCAATACAGCCAAGTGAAAGTTATTAATGTGTTTTGATGAAAGAAATATTCTCGAGTGTTTGATAGTACATATTTGAAGGTACACTCAACAAAAGTTCTAAGCGGTCACTTAAACATTTTAAAATTTTGAGAAAAATAACAAACATTTAGAAATCGTTAATTGCATATGTTTGTATATTATATATTGCAACACATAAGAACATTCAAAGATTCGCCCAGTGCCGTTTTATCGCAGGTGACATCACGGTACCGCCTTTGAGATACGTAGCTTCTGAATGATCTTTGTTATTCTACTATCAGATTTAACCACCACTGTCATTAACAACTGTTACAGATTCTTATCGTTCTCGTGTATGGGTCGTGGATTCCGTGATCTGTTTTCATCCCTGACTGACGCCATGCCCCAAACTGTCCTCTACCGTCGTATTTGCCTCTAAAACGTACTTTCAATGTGTTCTACCAGGCTTAAACGCTTCATAAAGACAAACGTTGTCCTTAGAGTTTAAAAAGTGAAATATGGCATCTTCTACATTTAATTTAACAGTGTAAGTCAAAAGGTATTCATGTGGCAATAGAAAGCAATTGTGACTTGCAAGGAACTGCACAACCATAAACACATACACATCCATGGAACTCGAACGGGAAATTATTATAAATAATTTAAACCATGTAATTCAGAAACAATATGGACCTGTGATAAACATAGGAAACGGCTGCTTTCCTAAAGATCATACCGACCACTCAGTTATGTATCGCTGACATTGTATCACCGGTTATTGTGTACCACACACCCATTTATGCGAAGGCAATACTGGCATCCAACCCGATTACCGGTCCGCGACTAATCCATTTATCAAAATTCCAACGAATTGTAAATGGTCATACCGGCATAATTTCATACCTTTGAACTCGGTTCGATTTAAAATAATGGTTAATCAAACATATGACATTTTGTAAAAATGTATGGTGGCTTTAAGAAGACTGCTTACAACTTTTGCTGAGTGTTCAATTTCAGATTGTTTCCCAATATCAACTATATATTGTGTTTGTTTTATTTACATGTAAAATTGAACAAATAAATGCTTTTAAACCAAACACTATTTGTCTTAGTTAGCATGTGACTATTTCTCCTTAATTTTCCGTTTTTTTTTTTTTTTTCATTGTTTTTATTCAGTTTTACGTCCCTATCAATATTATTTCAGCTCATATCAGACGGACCAAACAGAAGGTGTGACAAAAACCACCTGACATGCACCTGGCAGGCAAACCTTGGCGTGCCTCACACATGCCTCGTGTTGGGCACGAAACCACACTAGACGCTGCGCCGAGATGATTGAACATTTAGATTTAAGATCAATTTGATGTGATGTATAGTTTATATATATATAAACTATACATCACATCAAATTGATCATAAAACATGTATTCTTAATTAAGATACATGAAACAAATAATAATCGAATTAGATTTAAACTCGGGTCTAAGTACAAGTATGCATTACAATAAATTCATCCTCACTTCACCGCGGGTCCGCGGTGGAAAGATAGAGACAAAAATACAGGTAAGCGCGGATGATAAAATTTCTACTTCTTTACCCCGCCGCGGAAACTCCGCAATCCCGCCGACTAGGGCGTTTCCGCGGTGGATATCAAAATTTTAATCCTTTTTCTTGCAGCCCCCTCTCCGCGGGGGTGGGCGGGCTGGTGAAAATCCCCCTGGACTGTACAATATATATATACCTTCTATCAAATTTGATATTAGACGGTTTACAATACATGGCCGGATCTAATGTGTAGGGCTATAAGTAAGGCCTGACATTATTTGTTTTTAATTTTGTTCTCAATAAGTTTACCCATTTTCTATCCTTGGCGACGTTTTAATATATTTGACCCCATTTGGAGTTTACTAGTCTTTTTATCGACTACCCTATTGAACGATGTAAATTACAGTCATAATTTTTGGCTCCATGTTGCCAAACCTATAGGGTCACTGAAGAGCTTTATTAGCCGAAACCATGGTTTGGCCCATCCCCTTTCTCATTAATATGTTCACTGCTCTTAATAGATCTCAGTTTAATTTTTATTTCCTATCCGTGGCGATACGGCCGTCTCGTTTATTGACTCATTAGTAGAGGCCATAATAACTCTATAAGCTACCAAAATGTTACACTGTTTAAGGTTTGAGTTTGTTTGACATGTGTCTAAGCATCTTAGGCAGCAGCTATTGTCATGCCGGCACGTTGCCTGTTTTTTATGGAACTCCTACCCATTATAAGGATGTCATGACACCTAAAGATGCTTGAAAAGCTTACCACCCAAGTAAACCAAAAAGCTTTAATGTATTGATGGTTTGACTTGTACTACTTTTCCTGGACAGGCTCTGACCAAAGCGGTTAGCCATTAATCAGATGGCAAGTCAGTAGTTTATAAATGGGAGCACGGTGTCGTGGTAGAGCGTCCGACTCCGAATCGCGAGGTTCTGGGTTCGATCCCCACAGGCGTCACCGTGTTGTGTCATTGAGCAAGACACTTTAACTCCCTACAGTATTGGTTAAACCCAGGAAGAATTGGCTACGTCCCGACATGACTGAAAAATTGTTGACTGGGACGTTAATCTTCAACACAAACAAACAAATTTAAAGCAGTTTATAAGCTTTGCCTTGAGACGCGTCTGTTTCTCAAGGCACCTATGGGCGGGGTCCCACATTGCTACCAAAAAAAACAAACAAAAAAAAAGCCTTCGAAAAGTTTCTTCTCTGGAATCAATGAACTAATATGTGTACATAAATTTGACCATTTGATGACCTTGACCTATTTTAGAACAAGGTCAACCTAGGGTGCCCATGCATTTGAATGGGGAAAATTGTTAAAATGCCATTTGAAGAGAAAATGGGCAAATGAACTGAAGATTTATGATTATGAACAAATTTTGTCCCCAGGGGTTGGTATGTCACCCCCACGGGGTAGTACACATGTTTATTACCCTGTCATTCAAAGATCTTCTTCTCTGAAACTGTTTGGTCAATAAAAGCCAATTTTTTCATGAAGTTTCTATATGAAGGGGAACCAATATGTACATAAATAATCCAGGTCACATAACCAAAATGGCCATCATTTCCATATATGGTAAAACCCTTCAAAAATCTTCTCTAAAACCGGTGGACTGATTTCAACAAAACTTGGCGTGTATCATCGCGGACTGGAGTACTACAATGTGTACTTCAATTATGAAGCTGTGATGACCTTGACCTTTTTCAGCGAGGTCAACTTAGGTAGCGTATGCACTAGACTGTTAAAATCTCATTGAAGGGAAAAATTTCCAGGAGATGGGCAAATGGACAGAAATGTATAATTCTGAAAATAAAATTGACCCCATGGGGTCGACTGTCTCTGCCTTTGAGCTATATACATGACCATAATAGTTAAATAAAATTGGTATATATCCCAGATCTCAGTTGAGCGTTAAAATGACCACTGGCCCTCTTGATAATATAAATCATGGCCTTGCATAGACCTTGACCTATTTTACAGCTATGGAGAAAAAGTTAAACATTGGATTTGTCAGAATGTTTTGTGAATTTGACCTGAAAACTCAGTATTTTAATACTGAGTAATTGAAGTTATATGAATATTCAAAGTCTGGGAGAAAGGTCTCTAGTGAGCGTTCTCGGGACCAACGGTCCTCTAGTTATTTGCCTGGAGGCACAAACCGTCCATCGATCTACTCTTACCTACCTTTATGGGACAGATTCGCACATCAGTTCAATTGAATTTGCATACACACAAAACGAACAAACAAACAAACAAGAGTTGCCACAATAAAGCTTAAATGGCTTGATTTATCTCAACCGATTTTATTACTGTGCGATACATGAGATTATTCGCGTTTTAAGTAGTACTACTCGAAAAGGAGCAGTTTTTAAGTGAGGGTCGTTCGGAACCTGAATTTTATGGTGACTTGGTGTTTACAAATTTAAAAAACTTATAGGAATAAATGATTTTTCATTTCAATTCAGAAAAATCATAACACGTTACAGACGTAAAGGTTATAACTTGAATGTTATGCGACAGTCTGCATGCTAAGTTTTTAACCCAATCATGGTTGATAACTATGCTGCCTTCTTTAATTGCACGCCGGTGGGTCGGGTGTCAGACTCTATGATGGCCCCGACATAAAGCTATTCATTTTAGTTGGTTGGGACCGGAGCTTCTTGTCTGTTGCTTGGCCAACCGGGGTCCAACTGGTGTTTTTCGTTTGCTTCGGAGTTAGTAGGTTATTCGGCGCCCAGGGATCTCCATCGTCGGGCAGCTTACTCAATCTGTGAGTCCTGGTTTTTGATTCATCAGGATGTTTGTCATGATTTATTTGTTTGTTCTTGTTGATTCATTGACTAGTTATAGATTCACCACGAGGACCGAAGAACTAACTAAATGTTATGAACCACTGCAGAAGCTGAGGGTGAGGTTATGGCCATGTAAAACCGGTTTGAGCCCGCCAGTAACTTTGTGTAACTGATCGTTCCAAGGCGATACTTCTGTAGTGTTTCTTTTTGTTTTATGTCTTGGTCTTTAATTCTTTTTTGTGCTGTTGGCGCCTTATGTTTGTTTTCATATTTTTAGTTAAGTTAAGGTAACTGAGTGGCCACCTATTGGGGAAATAGCTGCTCATTCGGCTTACGATTTGTTTCATGATATAAGTACCTGATTGTTAGTTTGGTTTTTTCCCACCTCTGTTTTTGGAGTGGGAATCTTTTTCTGATTGCTCCTTTTCCTGATCTTTGCCTACTTGTACCTTTTCAGACGTGGCATGGTGGTATCGAAAGTGTATACCGAAACAGCGGTGCGTTTGTTTAACATATATTTGACGAATGGATTTTCCCATCACTAACATTAGAGTGAGCCCACGTGGTCAATTAAAAATTCTAGTGAGGTGCTCAGTAAATTGAAGTGTAGAGGGTTCCGTGCGACAAGCTTGTCCACATATGATTTTTCTACTCTGTATACAACATTACCACATAATCTAATTAAAGAAAAACTTCTGGATTTGATAGAGTGGACCTTCAAAAGGGCATTAAAAACTATGGTTCACTGTATTTGGCATGTAATGACAGAAAGGCTTTTTTCACTTCCTCTGACCAAAGTCGGTATACACTTTGGTCATGTCAGAATGTATGCGACGCCTTATCCTATCTCCTTGATAATATTTATATTAGATTTGGGACCAAGTTATACAGACAAATTGTTGGAATTCCGATGGGTACAAATTGCGCACCTCTCGTAGCTGATTTATTTTTATACTGCTACGAAAGAGATTTCATGGATTCTCTTAACCATGATAATCAAGCTGATGTTATCGAGGCTTTTAATTCCACATCTAGGTACCTCGATGACCTTTTGAACATTGACAACCCTTATTTCGAAGGTATGGTCAATCAAATTTATCCACCTGAACTTCAGTTGAACAAAGCCAATATCTCAGATACTGAAGCCCCCTTTTTAGATCTACATCTTTCTGTTGCAAATGGATTTGTTTCTTCTAAAATTTATGATAAGCGCGATGATTTTGATTTTGATATAGTAAATTTTCCTTTTTTGGATGGTGACGTTCCTCGTCGTGCTTCTTATGGTGTAAACATTTCGCAACTTATTAGGTTTGCTAGAGTCTGCAATCATGTTACAGACTTCAACGCTCGAAATAAATGTTTAACGGCAAAACTTCTCCAACAGGGCTATCGGTATCATAAACTTCCAAAAACATTTTCTAAATTTTATCGTAGACACTATGAATTGATTTCCAAATATAATGTTGGGTTAAAGACGCTTTTAAGTGAGGGCCTTTCGGAACCTGAATTTTATGGTGACTTGGTTTACAAATTTAAGAAACTTAAAGGAATTAATGATTTTTCTTTTCAGTTCAGAAAAATCATAACACGTTACAGACGTATAGGTTATAACTTGAATGTTATGCGACAGTCTGCATGCTTAGTTTTTAACCCAATCACGGTTGATGACTATGCTGCCTTCTTTAATTGCACGCCGGTGGGTCGGGCGTCAGACTCTATGATGGCCCCGACATAAAGCTATTCATTTTAGTTGGTTGGGGCCGGAGCTTCTTGTCTGTTGCTTGGCCCACCGGGGTCCAACTGGTGTTTTTCTTTTGCTCCGGAGTTAGTAGGTTATTCGGCACCCAGGGATCTCCATCGTCGGGCAGCTTACTCAGTCTGTGAGTCCTGGTTTTTGATTCATCAGGATGTTTATCATGATTTATTTGTTTGTTCTTGATGATTCATTGACTAGTTAGAGATTCACCACGAGGACCGAATAACTAATTAAATGTTATGAACCACTGCTGAAGCTGAGGGTAAGGTTATGGCCATGTAAAACCGGTTTAAGCCCGCCAGTAACTTTGTGTTACTGATCGTTCCAAGTCGGTACTTCTGTGGTGGTTCTTTTTGTTTTATGTCTTGGTGTTTAAAAATTTTTGTGCTGTTGGCGCTTTATGTATGTTTTCATATTTTAGTTAAGTTAAGGTAACTGAGTGGCCACCTATTGGGAAAATAGCTGCTCATTCGGCTTACGATATGTTTCATGGTATAAGTACCTGATTGTTAGTTTTGTTTTTTCCCACCTCGGTTTTTGGAGTGGGAATCTTTTTCTGATTGCGCCTTTTCCTGATCTTTGCCTACTTGTACCTTTTCAGTTTAAGGGGCGTCGGGAGTGATTTTTAAATTTTATTCAATTTTTCGATAAACCCTTGCGACTGGAGATGCATGGGTATCAAACAACATCACTGAAAATCTGGAGCAAAAGATGGGCCAAGCAACAGACCAGAATCTCCGGCCAAAACTAACTAAGATTAATGCCTTTAAGTCCAGACCATCAAAGTGTCTAACGCCGGACCCACCGGCATGTAAGTATAAAGGAAATAAAGCTATCAATCGTGATTGGATTGAAAACTAAGCATGCAGATTGTCGCATCACATGTAAGTTATATCCCATACGTTAACTGAAAAGAAAATCATTCCTTCCTAAGTGTTTCTTTAATTTGTAAACCAAGTCGCAATAAAATAAAAACAAAGCAGCGAATATATAAATGATAGCGTTGGTGAGCAACACGACGGTTTAGACTATTTAAGCCACGCCAGTGACCCTTTAAATCTGACAAAAAGGAGCCAAAGTGAATGACGATTAATTTGCATTTAAACAGAATAGTCGATACAAAAGTATCCAAATGGGGACAAATTTTTTAAACGTTGAATCTTAACCGATAATAAATTTCTGATATCTCAAAATATCATCGCTGATTCTAAAGGAAAAAAAGAGAAAAATTTAGTATGCACTATGTATTATGTACGTGGAGGCGCTTCCGGGCCGCCATACTGCACAAGACCAGCTGCAGTAATAGCAAATAGAAATGAAAAAGAATTCTGAGATACTTTAAGAGTGACCATATTAATGAGAATTGGATGGGCCATACTACATACGCGTCAGTGACCCTTTAAATTTGACAAAAGGAGCCAAAGTGAATTACGGTAACCGTTATTTTTTTAATTTAAACAGGATAGCCGATACAAAAGACAAGATAATCCAAAGAAGAACGTCTCTTTTTAATGGAAAGTTGCCTATAGAACCTGATTTCAATAATTTTGTGCAAGCCTATAGCTTTTTATACACGGTTTGGTACGTGACTGAACTTGCTTAAGTCGTGTCAGAAAAAAAGTCTCTCTTCAGATTATCAACCAAATAGCCCATATGACATGTAATACGGACATTCTTCGTTTTAGAAATTTACGTGTCTGTACCATCAGGAAAACATGTCCGTGAAATGTATAACCCCACTTTTATATAGCGAAACTGGGGTATGCAGGGGTATATCTATTTTTCTTACTTTTGCTCCAAAACATAAATTGTGGGTACTCGTTAGAACCGCCTCTGCGAGGCGGTTCTAACGTGTACCCACAATCTATGTTTTGAGAAAAAATAAGAAAAACATCAAAATTTTTCAGCTGGAAATTTTCAATTTTTGAAGCTAAGAAAAATCTCTGTTTATTGCACGGGCAAGTTTTTGTAATGCTGATGTGTTTGACGAAGCTTAAGTGTTTCGCTGCATCCAATGCATCCCTTTTTCCTGGTTTTGCATTGTGAATACTTAATAGAGGTTTATCCTAACCTTAAGCATATTTGAGACAAGCCACGATCTGCTTGAACAGTGGATTTTATTCTTTGCTAAACATAAAAATGGTATGCGTAGGTATTTACTTGTCATAAAGTACAGATATTTAAGTTTTGATGCAGCACCCATGTTCAAGGTATATTTATCAAACACATTACTGAAAATCTTGGTATTGCATGTATAAGGTATGTATTTATGATATACCATCAGGAAATGTGTACCCCCAAAAATCCCACTTTTATATAGCAAAACTCGGGAATGCAGGGGTATACCTATTTTTCTTATTTTAGCTCCAAAATATAGATTGTGGGTACCCACAATCTATGTTTTGAGCAAAAATAAGAAAAATAGCAAAAACTTTCTACTTAAAATGTTCATTTGTTACAACTTTAAAAATCTCTGTATATTGCATGGGCATGTTTTTTGTAAAGCCTCAGTCAATAGGGTAGCTAATACAGGTAATGCTCATTACCAAAGGAATGCAATATTTTTTATTTCCTTTTTTTTTTTTTTTTTTTTTTTTTTTTGAAAACCGGACCATCTGCAGCCTCTTACTATGTATGGGCAATTCGAATGCTATTTCAAGCGAGCTCCTTGGGCCAAACATTGTAAACGTTGGTAATGTGAAGCAACAATCTGCATGCTGAACCGATAATGTTTTTTTTTTTTTTTTTTGATATTTCAGAATATCCTCGCTTATCAGAAAGGACCCGTTCTGAATTCTAGACCGGTTGAATTCTGGTTCCGAAAGGCTCTCGTGTAAAATCCTGTAGCCCAACAATAAAGTTGGAAATCATTTTATAATGTCTGCGATCAAATTTTGAAAATAAGTTTATGATATCAAAAGTCTTACGTTTATTTCGCACGTTTAACTCCAAAACGTGATTGCAGACCCTGGCAAACCTAGTTAGTTGAAAAATGTATACACCATTTGCATCTCATTTAATGCGTCTCAGTTTATCAGCTTATATCAATAATCTTGTTTTTGAGTACATTCTATGACAAGGCTGTGGTTCTCCTCACGTATTTTCTTAATATATAGATTAATAACCATGGTATTTCTTTGAATGCATGGACAAAAGATAATGATTAAATAAAGCTTATATCCATCGGTTTACAACAAACTTATTATACCTTTATCATGAATAGATCCTTTTGGGAATCGGAAATAAGCTTTATAAGGTGTGTCGAAAAAAAACAGTCCTCAGTGTTTCAGACTGTTAAATCAGTTTCCAATCGATTTGCTAGATAATATCATCTATCTATTATTAAAGAAAAGCGAAAGTCAAGAAACATGTTAAAGAACAGACATAAGATTTCAGTTCTGGTCTGTGTCTCTATTGTTCAAAAGATTTCAGCCATGGTGCACCGTAAGAGTTAGGTTTTGTAAACGACAAACAAATGAACAGACATGCTGTGGGTATGATATTTCAATTGACGTAGGCGAATGGTCATGGCTACCGCAGGATGCTAAACTTTTAAACCTGTACCTGAACCGTACACCATCAGGAAAACATGTCCATGAAAAGTACAGTATAACCCCTCGAACTCCAATTTTATGTGTTAATCTGGGGATTTACTCTATTAGGTTTTGGAGCAGCCCCCTAGAATGTTTTTTCCTCAGCCCTCTGTTAGCTCACTAGCTCCCTTGAAATAAATGAGCCACCACATGGGAAAACCAACATTGTGGTTTCCGAACAGGTCCGACACAAACCGGTCTGTGCAGGAACAGAAAACATTTAGAAGCATGAAATTTCGTATTTAGGAAGAAGAAGGATTGTACTATCCGTGTAGCGAAAACAAAGGCGCTGATCAGCTTCGCAGTAACTGTGAAGCTGATCTGTGCCTTTGATTTCGCCTATGCAGATTGTTGGTTTTCCCATATGGTGGCTCAAATGGTCTTTCTCCCAAACCCAAGGCATGGACCTATAAAATGTGTCAGAAACTTGTAATTGTAACAATTATACGACTGCCTGCATTTAATGGACTTTTGCAATACAATAATAGTACTACTTTTTCATGTATGTTGATCAATTTGAAACTCATCTCATTAGCATATTCATGAATATTAATTGAAATGTCAAAAATATGGGCGAAAGCCAGGGAAAAACTATTGCCATTGAAAGGTTTTTGGTGCGTTTTATGATCGTCCTTGAAAAACTTGTATTGCTGCCAGTTTGGTCAGATGGGCCAGTTAAATGCCATAAAAAGTTGTCTTCAACAAAGAACGCATTTGCATGATGTAAACATGACATTGTTTTCACAACCACCCCTAGTGTGATTTTATAGAATGGCACGAACTTACAAAAATACCTTGTTCCTTTAAAAGCATACTTTAGAATACATGTACATGTAAAATGATTGGTCTGATGGTATTGTATTGACATAGCAATTTAACCTTCATAACAAATATTGAAATCATTGAATTTACATATATTCATTAATATTAATAAAAAACATAAAGGGAGAAAAATCGTGGAATAAATAGGGGGTATACGTACAAAAACACCTGTACCGAGGCTGTTAGTGAATCTAGGATTCTGAACGGGAATTCAAATGAATGCTTCGGCAATGAACTATCACTCTGAAATATAACATGAAAGTAATCGACTTTTGTAATTTCATGTATATTAATGAAATCTTTAAAATAAGGACAGAAAAAAATAAAGGGGTAAACGTAAGAAATGGCTTGTATCTTGGCAACCCAAAGCCCTAAGCGCTGAATAATATATCAAATGGTTGTTAGGGCAATATTATGCCATCCAATATTACAATTTATAAGACATTTGATTTATTGTTTCATGAATATTAATAACATCTTTAGGAATTGGGGTAAAAATGCTGAAAGCACAAGGCGGTATAAACGTAAAAAGGCACATATCATGGTTACTGATAAACCTAGTGAGCTGAACGTTGTATCAAATGATTGCTAAGACATTATTCTATAAACATATGATCTGCTATTGCTTTATCTGACATATTTGTTATTTGAATTTTAATAAAGTCTTGATAAATAAGAGAAAAATGACCGCAAAATGAAGGGGGTTTATTAATAAAATTGCTTAAATCTGGACTGCAAATAGACTTAGGGTGTTCAAAGTTGCACCAAATTATTGCTAGTACACGCACAATCGATTATTGCCATATGTTCAGATTTATAAAGCATATTTGTTAGCAACCATACAAGCAATTTTATTTGAACACAGCCTTCAACTTAATGTTGTTTTTTTTACAATTTTTCATAACATTCATGGCTTTAACTAAGATATGGTTTATCTATCAGACTTATGGTTTTTAATCAGATACTCTTTTAATCATCTATCAGACTACATTGTCCTAACATTCTACGGGTACCATTTTCATCCCTCTAAAGGTATTAGCAGTGGAGATATAAGCAACTTTGTTGGTATACCACCTTTACTTTTTGGTGATATTTCTCTCGACATGCCTTATATATCTGATCATATCGTTATAAAACATTGTCATTGCAATCATTTGATTTCAACTTCAGCTCTTTAGGTAATTCAGTAGCCAAGATACATGTGTTTAAATGTATACCTTCAGTTTACAACTAAAGATTTTATTAATATTCATGAAAATAAAACTCAAATAACATATCTAATACAGTATGGATGGTATAATATTGCCCTAGCACACATTTGATTTCATTTTCAGCACTTTGGTGCGTTTTGTTGCCAAGATACAAGTGTATTAAAAGGTGTATCTGTTTAATCTTTTCCATTGTTTTCTCACAAGTTCATAAGTTTTCATTAATAAACACAAAATTGAAAACCAAATTTTTCTTATATCACGCTTCATTTGGATAGTACAATACCTTAGCATTTATTTGATACCATTTTCAACGTCCTAGGTTTATATACAGCCCATGTACATAAGATTTTGTATGTACACTCTATATTTGTTCCATGATTTTCCACCCATTTCTTATGATTTTCATTAATATTCATGAATATGCAAATTCAATGACAAGAATATAGGATTACCATTAAACCGTTATGTCCAAGCACTACTATCAGATCAATCGTAGTTTTCTAGAGCATGCTAATGGTAGGATATGGTATTTTTGTAAGTGCATCCCATTCTTTAAATTCACACAATTTTTTACATCATGCAAATATGTTCATTGTTGAGAATAATATTTCACGGCATTTAAGTGTTCCTTCTGACAAAACTGACAGCCATGAAAATTTGTCCTAAAATGGAAGAAGAAAGATCTTATAAACCACCAAAAACCTTTCAATGGCAATACTTTTCCCCTGATTTTCGCCACAGTTTTCAACATTATAAATAATGTTCATGAATATGCAAAAATGAGATAAAATTTTCAAATAGGTCCATGACATCAGTATATTTGTCACATGATATATTACTAGTGTAATAACATAGTCATTATGATGATTTGGGCCTGAAAATTGTATATTTATGGATTTTGAACCATTTTAATGTTTTCATTAAAATTCATGAATATGCAAATTAGATCATTTGCATTACTTACCACAGGATAAAAGGGATATGTCTAAGCTTAACAATAAGACCAAGCTCAGCGGTTTAGGATGAGCAACAGTGGGGATATGAGCAATTTGTATAGGGTACACCCCTTGTCAAGAATCACGTAAACAGTTGCCAATTATGTTATATAGTCAAACAATCATCTAACACTATATTTTAAGTGATTTTAGGGTCAGATCATGACAAACAAATGAAACCTTTCATCAATATAACAGATTCTAGATATTTTGACGGCCATTTTGAAAATATGCAAATTAGGACATGAAGACGTCATTTCTCAACTTGCCAACATTGGTTTTTGGATTCAGCACACCAATTTACCCATAATTCAAGTGTCAAACCCTTTTCCTCACAGAATGCCTGTACTTGTTAACTTTTCTCAATTCCTGTCTTAACTATAAGAGCTGTAATTAAAACTGAAATTAAAATTTAAGAGAAAAAAGCCGAAATGAAAAAAAAAAGAAAATATAGACTGATCACCGACTTCCAACAGATGTACTCAAAGCCAAAAATGATGGAGACACATACTTGTTGCTGGTGCAAACTAAAGAGAAAGGGAGACAATTTTATTTAATGGCAACAGAGATACCGCCTGGAATTTTAGAACTTTTTGGACGCGGCTTAAACAATTTATGCATCATTATTACCTATGAATATGGTAAATTAAAAGTACTTAAGACAGAACGGATAACTCTTAATAGCTAAGGACAGTAATGTTATATACGGATGAGATACGGATGTTACCGGTTACCTGCTTATACGGCGACGTTCGCTATGGTGTATGCAGTTTCTACTTTTGGTCAAAGCACAGCCACGCTAGTATATACGGATATTTGCGGATAGGTCTTTCGTATCTTTCTGTAACGATTCGTGTCTTATTCATTATAACCCGTAGCTATGCGTATCCACAGGGTCCTTTAGATGCACGTCCAATTTTTATAGATTCAGGCACGGATTAAATAAATACGTAATAACACGTTACCGCGATACGTAATAACACGTTACTGAAGGCCCAACGGACGCGATACGCGCAGACACGGACGATTGTGGATAAAATACGATTCATAACGGATAGATAGAAAGGCTTATCGGCAGGCATCCGTTTGTGATAGTTTGACTGTACTTTCACAAAAAGCAGTGGTTGTAGACGTCATAGCGAACGTCCCTATACGCAAATAACCGGCAACATCCGTAACATATCCGTATATCTGTAACTATCCATACCATGCAAGTACATTAAATTATAATCAATAGTTTTCCGTATCCCTTCTTAAGCATCCGTATCTTACCGCATTTATAGATTATTGACACATAAATTAATAAGGTACTGCCCGAAAAATTCCTTAATTACATCCGTAACTATACAATGTACGTAACTGCTAGACTAAGTGTGACCGAGGCCAAACTATCACATTTTTCTAGCAAGGAAACAATGTTTCTCATAAAATAGTTTGTTAAGTATCTTGCGTAACGTCACATCGTGAGACACTGTACCCTTTAATACTCAAATGGCTAAGGAATGGTGTCAGTTTGAAAGAACGTGCAATTTCGCTAAATCTTCTAAGCACATCAAACTAAGATAAATGGAAATAAATCTGGGGAAGTCTTCGCTTTCAAGACTCGACATTGATTTCCCCTGTCTTATATCGGCAATATAAGCAAGCATGTCACCATCGGCATCTGTCACCATAGCGAACTATTTGTAATGTCAATGATAGCCAGAATGAACGCGTTGTACATAATTTATGCTTTCATTCATCATATGGCGACGCTGATATTTAGTGGATAACGTCGTGTAATACAAATTGTATGACCACATACGGTAGCCAGATGGTAGAACATTGGACTAAGAATCTAGAGGGCTTGAGTTGGGATCCCTACTGGCGGCACCATGTTGTGTCCTTGAGCAAGATACATTAACCCAGAGTACTGGTTAAGACCCAGGAAGCAGTGGAGTGGACCCGTCCCACCATGACTAAAAAATTGTTGAATAAGACGTTAAACCTAAATATAAACAAATCAAACAAACAAAAACAGGTTTGATAAATAACTTTGTGGTAGTTCGTAACGCCATGTGAGGACTAACTTGACAACAAAGAAAACTTTCAGCGAAAAATCTGTTCACGCAGAAAGGCAGTAAATCCCATTCTAAAGGCCAACTGATGAAAATAAGGCTGTTGAGTCCTCGTTTTTGATTCATCATGATGTTTATCATGATTTATCTGTGTGTTCTTGATGATTCATTGACTAGTTAGAGATTCACCACGAGGACCGAAGAACTAACTAAATGTTATGAACCACTGCAGATGCTGAGGGTGAGGTTACGTGCCTGTAAAATCGATTTAAGCCCGCCAGTAATTTTATATCACTGATCGTTCCAATGCGATACGTCTGTGGTGGTTCTTTCGTTTTATGTCTCGGTGTTTAAAATTTTTGTGCTGTTAGCGCCTTATGTATGTTTTCATATTTTTAGTTAAGTTTAGGTAACTGAGTGGCCAACTATTCGGAAAATAGCTTCCCATTCGGTTTACGATATGTTTTCATGGTAAAAGTACCTGATTGTTAATTTAGTTTTTTCCCCATCTCGGTTTTTGGAGTGGGAATCTTTTTCTGATTGCGCCTTTTCCTGATCTTTGCCTACTTGTACCTTTTTGTTGGACAAATTTCATAGACCACGAGTGCAAGATCCACTATATCTATACACAAAACAGGAAATGATAACATCCTATAAGATTGATAGGTCCACAAAGCGCATCATTCAGGGCTTCACTAAGAAGTCAGATTATAGTACTCAATGTTGAATTATGTCTTGTTAAAAATCGACTATGAGGACACAGGATTAGCGATTCCAGGTACAGATCAGCAAAGCCAGTAATAAATAATCATGCCCATAAATGTTTACATGTCTATAATTCTTGCCATTTTGACATTTCTTAAAAAAAATTTTAATGTATGAACGTGAGAACAGTACACTGGATGGTGGTGTAGTCTATGTTTTAAATCACACTCAGCAGCTGCTATGGTCATGTGGAGACTGAACCCCGGCTTAGAGTCTTATATATCCAGAAGATTGGACAAATCCGGCCTCGAACAACACCACTAAGTGTGCAAACTAATCAAAGTCTACTTTGTTTACTTTTGACTTGTTCAATTGTCTTACGTTTGTTAATAATTGTAGTCATAAGGAAAACATGTTCGTAAAATGAATAACCCCTTAAATCCCACTTTTATATAGCAAAAATGGGGTTTGCAGGGGTATTCCTATTTTTCTTATTTTTGCTCAAAACATAGATTATGGGTACTCGTTAGCTAACGTGTACCCACAATCTATGTTTTGTGCAAAAATAAGAAAAAAATCAAAACTTTTCTGCTCATTTTAGAACTTTAAAAAATTCTGTTTATTGCATGGACAAGTTTTCGTAATGCATGTCAGGACGTTACCACCTTTTTATGGGGCTTCTACTCAACGCTGAAATGCTATGATATGATGCTGCGTTTAGATTGATGTTTTGTGTTTAGATTGATGTTTTGAGTCCCATTTAGCAGCTATGGTTATACTAAGACGTTGCCTCCATTTAATGAGACTTCTATCCAACATTGGGATGTCATGACAATCAAAAGGTACAAGTAGGGAAGGATCAGGAAAAGATTGAAACTGTAACCACCGTAGAGAGACAGGCAGTCCATCTGTTTCTTACGATTCCAATGGGCAGGTTTATCATGATTACGACAGTGCTTTAAAATATACTGGTCAAACAAGTCAGGGATCAAACTTTTAAGGATGCATTTTCGGGCCTTTTGATAATTTATCAAGTTTTGATTTATATGATGGATGAAACCAATTTTAAAACTATTCATCATCTGACATATGCACAGCTGTTTTAAACCACACATCCCTTAAAACAAATGTGACAAAAAGTCCATAAGAACTGATTCCACAAAAAAAATGAAATCCTTGCGACATTGTACGATAATCAAAGGACTCAGATTTTGCTGAAAATGAATTTCGGAATTTAGGTGAGAAAACTATTCCTTTAAACAGCCATATTTCTTCTCTGTTAAAAACAAGAACAAGTACTTCATTCATCCTACAAGCGTTGCCATGGCAACGTCCAGAAGAACCATAGATGGAGCACATTTTGGTCTATTTTTGACCATTTCTGAACACATTTTTTATATTTTTAAGTGCCAGCCCACGCGACGAACAAAATGATACTTAGCATACAATATTTCTGGATGATACTTCATAATTTTTTCATAATAAGAAATTGTTCGTCGCGTGGGCCGGTAGTTGAAAATAATGTTGAATGGTGAAAAATAGACCCAAAGTTGAAAAAAGTGGTATTTCAATGCTTTTTCGGAGCGTTGCCATGGCAACATGTATAATTTGAATGTGATAGAATGCTAGAGTTTATAAGCAGGGACCTATAAATGATATTTGCAATACTTTTCTCCTCAAAATTCTAAAACTCATTTTTACCAACACATGAGGCCGAAATCAGGCCTTAAATCCCCCAGGCCTTTAAAAGTTGTGCACGAACATGAAATCTTTGCGACATTGTACAATAATCAGCAAGTTTAACGATTTCTTAGGCCGGTCAGCTAAACCAGATAAGAAATTTCTTTAATTTCTTTCAATTTTAAAAGTTATGCACTAGCAAACTTACACACCATCAATTCTATATGGGAATTTCATAACACTTTCATTTTAAAGCTAGTCTTACTTAGTGCCTGGTATTGTTGAAGGTAAAGTCTATAATTTCCATCTTCAATTGCACAAAACTTACAAGATGAATTACCTTGATGATAAAAATGATTCACTTTACTGGCAGTTCGAAATCTTCTGGAAATTGCACGGTTAATGTTTGATCCCTAACTTTATTTGCCCAGTATATAACTACCAAAGCACACAACAAACAGCTGACTAAAGCTTGTATGTATGAAGGGTTTGACTGAACCCCTGTCCCTTTAAGCGGGAATCAGGCGGTCGGTTTCTCGGTTATAATCTTTGCCTGTAGGCACAACCACCCCTCTAAAGCTCACTGTCCCATTGGGTGGGCCCAAGTGTCAACCCTGTCTCCCTTAAGGTAAGTGTTTGCCACATCAATTTCTTACTAGGTAACCTTGAAATTTCTATTATTTTCATTCATGACCCGCCCAATTTTAATTTGTTTGAACACGCAGTTAAAGTGCCAGAAACGTCGTCACAGTTTAAGGTAACCGTATAAGCGTGTTTCTCGTTTATGCCTCGCCCAATTATAGCCTGTTTGAGGTTTATTGGTGCTCGCTTTCCACATGACTTATAGGCCGCGCCATTAGAGAATCTTGCTCATCTATGTATATTCGCAAACTATATACGCATATGCACTACGTAGATTGTGCATATTATATAATTCGCCATAACAGAAGACGAGCTCCTGTGTTTATATCCGAAATCTCATGACTCTTGCTAACCTTTGCGGCTTCCTAGCATGCTTTGTTTTTACTAGATAAGCATTCACGATGCCATTTTTCTTGACATAGCTTTGAGACACCTGACAACAATACTGCAAATTCTTGACCACAGCATTATGAAAAAGCATAATCTTGGGCTATCGCACACTTTTCTTGGAACCTCGAGAATAGACTTTGTTTAGTCCTTTGCATCGTTGGAACAACGGGCTCTCTCGTTTGTTTACAGCATTGTGTTATCACTGGATTTTCTTGTTTTCTTTATTGGTATTTATCATTTGTATTATTTTAGTTTGCTGCTTTCCACATTTGTTCGTTTTTGTTTCTTATTATTATTTTATTTCATTTTATTTGTTACATTTTTCTGTATGTTTTAATACTCTCTTTAATATTATTTACTAACATCGTTTTATTATTTTTTATTTTACATTAGATAATTTGTTCAATCAACAAAAAATGATAAAATAAACAAAAATAAAATAGATAAAAAACATATTAATATAGGTCCTCTGTTTTACTTTTAAATGCTTTTTTTACAATGTATATATATTTCCTAGAAATATGCTTAAACATAATATAATGGCCTCTATTTTCAAATGCGTATTAATTATTTGTTATTTCTTTTCTTACTTTTGATAAACTTTTTTTTTTTCGAAGTAAAAAACTTTTAAGGAAAGGATAAAGTATGCAATTATATGAACATGGCGAAATCAGAACGAAAGTCACCCTCCAAAAACCGAGGTGGGAATTACCTTATTAACAAATACATTGAGATCATATCAAAAGCTTAGTGAACATCCATTTTCATAAAGGTGTCGCCTTAGTTAACTAATTGTATGGAACAAATATAAAATGTGCAACCAGCACAAATCTTCATCGCCAAAACATTAAACAATTAGACCCACAACAGACGTACCTCAATTGAACGGTCAGTAATATGAAATAACTTGGGGCTTTAACTGATGTTAGACGCATTCACCTTCATATATGGTTAAAATCGAGAAACCGGCTACCGTGTTGAGTCTTTAATCAAGACGCATTCAGTACATTCATATTTGGTTAAAATCGAGGGACTGGCTGTTGTGTTGAGTCTTTAATCAAGACGCATTTAGAACCTTCATATTTGGATAAAATCGAGGGGCTGGCTGCCGTGTGGAGTCTTTAATCTAGACGCATTCAGTACCTTCATATTTGAATAAAATCGAGGGACGAGCTTCCATGTTGCGTCTTTAAGCCAGACACATTAAGTCCTTACTGTTTTGGTTAACACCGAGGGACTTTAAATGCTTGAAATATATAACCACCCAAGTCAACAACCAAGCCTTATATGTACGGATGGTTCTAGACTAAACCATTTTTTGGACAAGCTCACGCCTTCCAAGTGGTTAACCGGTAATCAGGTGGTCGATAAGTAAATAATTAGCTACGCCTTGAGTCACATGCAGCCCATCTATTTCTCAAGACCGCAAGTGGCAGGGGTCCATGTTTCCGACCTGCTGCCCTCAAACCACGAGAAAAAATGTAGCGCCAAATTAATTGCCAGATAGATTTGCATTAACATTCTTAGTGCTGCCTTGTTTCTGTATAATTATGTTCTGTCATATAAAACAGCAAGCTGATGTCCATATCATTATAGGATTTGAACATACATAATAAGGACAAAGTTGGGTAATAGAATAAAAAATACATATGCATAAGCAAACAAAACAGTGAATTAGTATCTGGCTCAGTAAACATCCAAAATGATTTATTTTTCTCTGCCTTCCATGACACCTTTCTTTTTCAATTGGTCCATGAGGTGAGCCCCTACATGCTTGGCTTCCAGACATATGTCTTTCCAAACATTCAAGGATTTCTGATATATATGAATACAACATTTGAACTAAATTTCGTCTGGGGGCGTCCAGACCCCAGAAAAAAAACCATGAAATTCTGGAATGTCAGGGAGGCCAACTAAGAAAATGACATAGCCAAATTTTAGCATATTCATTATTCTTTAAAATGTTATTATTCACTATTCATTATATTACTCTGCTATTCATTAAAAATTTACATTTATTCATTATTCTTTAGGACCTCATTATACATTAATCATTAAATTATTTGCTCTTTATTCACTCTCATTAAAATTTTTAGGCCATTATTCATTAATCATTATACCCCACCCAGACCCTCCTGTATAGTGCAGTTGTGTGTTTTCGTAATGTCCTTAATCGCAACATTGTTTTGACGGTTGTCATAAAGTTCAAGTATATGTTCGCTTTTTTAGCTCACCTGAGCCGAAGGCTCACAAGGTGAGCTTATAGGATGGCCATGCTCCGGCGTCCGTCCGGCGTCGTCCGTCATCCGTCCGTCCACAATTTCAAAGATCTTCTCCTCTGAAACCGCTGGGCCAATCAAAGCCAAACTTCATGTGGAGCATCCTTAGGAAGGGGGAACGAAAGTTTATATAAATGGTCCAGGTCACATGACCAAGATGGCCGCCATGGCTATAAATAGCAAAAACCTTTAAAAATCTTCTTCTCCAGAACCAGTAGGCCGATTTCCACGAAACTTGGTATGTAGCATCAGGGACACGGGCCCATCATAGTTTATATAAATCATGACCCTAGGATGACCTTGACCTATTTTACGGCAAGGTCAACTTAGGTCGCCAATGCATTTGAATGGGAAAAAAATGGTAAAATGCTATTTAATGGGTAAAACTTACTGGGAATAGGCAAATGGACAGAAGATTAATGTTAATAGAAAAATTTAGCCCCTGTGGGGTTGTCTGCCCCTGCCCTGGGGCTATATACATGTATATTTCCATAATAATGAAACATCTTCTCCCCTGAAACCGCTTGGCCAATCAAAGCCAAACTTCATATGGAGCATCCTTGGGAAGGGGGAAAGAAAGTTTATATAAATGGTCAAGGTCACATGACCAAGATGGCTGCCAAGGCTATAAATAGAAAAAAAAACACTTTAAAAATCTTCTTCTCCAGATCCAGAAGGCCAATGATTTTGAAACTTAATGTGAAGCATCAGTGACAGGAGCTCTACAAAGTTTATATAAATCATGACGCTGGGATGACCTTGACCTATTTTACGGCAAGGTCAACATAGGTCGCTCATGCATTTGAATGGGGAAAAGTAATAAAATGTCATTTGTAGGGAAAACCTTACAGGAAATGGGCAAATGGACATAAGATTGATGATTCTGAAAAAAATTGGACCCCAGGGGTCCGGGGCAATATACATATATATTACAGTGATATTCAAAGATCTTTTTCTCTGAAACCGCTTGGCCAATCAAAGCCAAACTTTATGTGGAGGATTATTAAGAAGGGGCAATGAAAGTTTGTATAAATGGTCAAGGTCACATGACCAAGATGGCTGTCATGGCTATAAATAGCAAAAACCTTTAAAAAATCTTCTTCTCCAGAACCAGAAGACCTATGATTTTGAAACTTGGCATGAAGCATCAGGCAATGGAGCTCTAAAAAATCATATAAATCATGACCCTTGGATGGCCTTGACCTATTTTATGGCAAGGTCAACATAGGTCACCCATGCATTTGAATGGGGAAAATTGTTAAAATGTCATTTGAAAGGCAAAACTTGCGGTAAATTGGCAAATGAACTGAAGTTTTATGATTTGAAAAAGAAATTGACTCCAGGGGTTGCTCTGACCCGGCCCTGGGGTTATATACATGAATATTACCATTCTAGTCAAACAAGTTTATTGGTATATATATCTCAGGTTTCAGGTGAGCGTTTACAGGACCATTGGTCCTCTTGTTTTTACAAGCGATTGGTTTATATATTCAATCATAGTTTTGTCATAAAGGTTCTGTTTTTTCACGCTGAATCTATTCCGTGAAAAAAGCTACAGCAACACCATTGTATCTACATTTAGCTCTGTGTACTCAGCCGGGAAACATCAAGAGCTACAGCAACAAGACTGTTTCTGTATTGAGCTTTGTAACCTCAGCCGGGTAGCATCAAGAGCTACAGCCACACCGTTCTTTCTATATTTAGCCCTGAGTCCTCAGCTGGGTAGCATCAACAGCTACAGCCACACCACTGTTCCTGTATTTAGCTCTGTGTCCTCAGCCGGGCAGCATTAACAGCTACAGCCACACCACTGTTCCTGTATTTAGCTCTGTGTCCTCAGCCGGGCAGCATCAAGAGCTAAAGCCACACCACTGTTTCTACATTCAGCTTTTTGTTCTTAGCCGGTAAACATCAAGAACAGCTTAACTGCTTCGGTAAACATCTTCTTATCAATAAGTTAGAAAGTCATTTTGTTTCTAAACGAGCAAAACATGTTAAGCCCCAGTTGTACATGTAATCCTACCAGGGTCTTGATACAAAGACCATCAACTTTATAATTTTCATACATATAATTGTTCACTTAACTGATGTTAAAAAAAAAACAAAACAAAAAACCGCACTTTAAACTTTCTTTTCTGAGTTTTATCTTTAAGATTCTGTTTTCAGACTGAATCTGCTCCGTGAAAAGAGCTGCAACAACACCACTGTTTTTACATTAAGCTCTGTGTCCTCAACCGGGAACCATCAAGATCAGTTTTACTGCTCCGGTAAAAATCTTCTTATTAATAAGTTAGAAATTTATTTTTTATTCTTTCTAAACGAGTAAAACATGTTACGACCCAGTTGTAATTCTATTATAGTCTAAAAACAGAAACCATCAAATATATAATTTTCATACATCTAAATCTAATCGTTAACTTAACTGATTTGAAAAAAAAAAAAAAAAAAAAAAAAAAAAAAAAAAAAAAAAAAAAAACGCACTTTCAACTTTTTTCCTTTTATCTTTAAGGTCTTGTTTTCAGACTGGGCCTGCTCCGTGAACAGAGCTACAGCAACACAACTGTTTCTACATTCAGCTCTGTGTCCTCAGCCGGGAAACACCAAGAACAACTTAACTATCTATCTCTATATACTGCCATATGCCCTCGCGGACATTCTAGGCAGGTATGCTTCGGTAAAATGCGTTTTATCAATATGTTAGAAAGTCAGTTTAAATATTTCTTTCTTTTTTTAGTTCTAACCTAAACGCTAATACCATATTTTTGAGAACCAAAACAGACCTCCGTACTTTAGGGACAATTTACCGAAAATCACTAACTTCACAATATCGATAAACGAACAGCACGATTAAAGCCATAAAGGCATCAAATCATTGTTAGTTGCGTAAAGTGTGATATACAATCAAGAAAGTAACAGAGAATCTACCCCAAAAACTAGAATGGTAGGTTTGTTATGTGTTTCAGTATTTATTTCAAGCAATGTTCACATATTAAGTTTTCATTTTAGAGTTCTGTTTTTTAGACTGAAACTGCTCAGCGAAAAGAGCCACAGCACCACCACTGTTTCTACATTTAGCTCTGTGAGCCAGGAAACACCAAGAACTGCTTAGAGCACTTCGGTAAGAATCTTCTTAGCTTTAAGTTAAAAAGTAATGTTTGAGTGTTTCATTTTTGATTGACCTTGTCTTCAAGATAAGGATTGTCAATGTTCAAAGGGTCATCGAGGTACCTAGAAAAAGGTACATGTAGGCAACGATCAGGAAAAGGCGCAATCAGAAAAAGATTCCCACTCCAAAAACCGAGGTTGGAAAAAACTAAATTAACAATCAGGTACTTATACCTTGAAGACACATCGCAAGCCGAATGAGCAGCTATTTTCCCAATAGGTGGCCACTCAGTTACCTAGAAGTTGAATTAAAAGCATCCATAACATCAGCTTGATTGACATGGTTACGAAATTCTCTTTCGTAGCCATATCAAAATAGACAAGCTACAAGAGGGGCGCAATTTGTACCCGTCGGAATTCCAACAATTTGTCTGTATAACCTGGTTCCGAATCTAATGTAAATACTATCAAGGAGATAGAAAAGTTTTCTGTCATTACAGGCCAAACAAAGGCAACCTTAGTTTTATTGCTCCTTTGAAGGTCCACTCTATCAAATCGATAAGTATTTCTATAGTCAGATTATCTGGCAATGTGGTGTCCAGAATAGAAAAATCGTGTGTGGACGGGCTCGTCGCAGGGAACCCTCTACACTTCAGTCTACAGAGCATCTTGCCAGAATCTTTTATTGACCAAAACCAATTTTTATTTGAAGTTTCATACACCGTCTCACAGTTTCGTATGACGTAAGATTTGATAGCAGTAAGACAGAAAGTGAGTCAACTGAGTGTAGACAATACGTTTACTACCCGCCTTTGTAACTTTGCATAACATATTTTCATTTTTCTTGAAGCGAGTGTGAAAATAGTTCTAAATACCAGCCTTAGTCGATTGAAATTTGATATTTTTATTTTTCTTTTGCCTCTTGGAAGCCATCAGGCGAAGATGAACAACACACCAACATCATCCTCAGAGTCAGACATGATCAAGTTGAACCCATTGATGTCAGTCAGTTTGGTGGTGATGTACTGGTGCCTGTCAATGGTAATTCTGATCTTCTGCGTGGTATCAGCCGTAGCAATGAAGCAAACGAAAAGAACCCCATACGCAGCGAAATTGCTCTCGTTAGGACTATTAACATACCATATACTATTCCTTGTCTTATCATCCGTGTCCAAACTGTTTGATTATAATGATTCTTATCCAATCTGGCACGCTGTAAGGGGGTTCCAAATCGCCGCCCAATTGATCGTTGGATGCATGTCACTGGAAAGGCTCTTTGTATTAAAATGGCCTTATGTATACTTACGGGTAATGACCGAACGTCGAACGAAGTTAGTCTGTAGCTTAGTCATCATTTTTGCATTTCTACAATTTGCAGTTTATCGGGGATCAGTTTGCTACACCAGAAATAAAGCACTTAATTGTGGTCCTTCGTGGGGCGCGTATTTGATAACACTAAGTGCTGTCGTCCCCGTCGTTTCGTTTGTATCTTTTATCAAAATTTTCAAGATAATTCACAAGAGCGAGGATAGACACCGTACAATGCACTCTATTCGGCAGTACAAAGGGACAGTCGCGACGTTTCTGGTGTTGGTAAACACAACCATCAGTCAAATTATTTGGGTCGGTCTCTCGGTTCTATATTTTAACCGCTCGTCGAATGGTGTGGAAGAGGATGGTTTGTTTGCAACACTAGCGGACTGGGGAAATTTGCTCAATTGTATCGTGGACCCGTTGATCTACGTCATGTGGTTCAACGAGACACGAATGCAATTTTTCAAAATGTTTGAAGTGATCTGTCCCTATGTAAGGCCGAAGATAGAACAGTTAAGGGTGGAAATCTACCAGTTAGATTTCCATCCCAGAGAGCCCGCTGACTTAGTGGTAGAATATCGGGCAATGGACCCGGAAGAAGGGGTATCAAACCCAATCCAACCAGGAGCAAGTTGAGTGCATTGTACTGGAGAATACAAAGGAAGTGATTAGTCCGTCCTGATGAGCATAAATCGAATGTCTTGGACCAGATTAACAAAACCCTAACTCTTTGAACCGTTATACTATACCAATCCACAATTTATTGTGCATTTACAAATTCTGTGTATAATAAAATATTATTTGGTGCAGTATATTTGATTGTTGAAAACATGTCAGCCTAGGCCATTACAGACAGAGCCTCTCGATATATGTGAAAGCCATAAATAGTTTGACGAAAATTGTCTTCTACTGTTTTGTAAAGCGCCTTTGTTTTCGCTTCTCGGATAGTTCAATTCCTCTTCTACTTAACTCCAAAATCTGCTTGTGTGATTGTACAGCCTGATTTGTGTCAGACCCATTCGGAAACCACATTGTTGGTTTTCCCACAAGGCGGCTCATATTTGAAGATACACTCAAGAAAAGTTCTAAGCAGTCACTTAGACATGTTAAAAGTTTGATGAAAATAACAGATATTTCAAAATCGTTTAAATTGCATATTTTGTATAGTATATTGGCAATAGCAAGACAAAAGATCATTGAAATATCCATCCAATCGCATTTTATCACCGGCGACGTATCGGTATCCCTACCCTTTGGGATTTCCCATATGAGCCGCCTTCTGGGCAAACCAACAATGTGATTTTCGACCAGGTCGGACATAAACCGGTCTGAGCAGTAACAGAAACAAGCTTGAAACTTGAAATTTTAGATTTAAGACGAAGAGTAAGCGTACTATCCGTGTAGCGAAAACAAAGGCGCTGATCAGCTTCGCGGTTACTGCGAAGCTGATCTGCGTCTTTGTTTTCGCCCATGCAAATTGTTGGTTTTCTCATGGGGCAGCTCATATGTAGCTTCTAAATGATCTTTAAAACTTTGTCTGTTAACTATTAGATTTAACCATCATTGTCAGTAATAACAGATTTTTATCGTTCTCGTGTATACCATGGGTACTAATGTCATGTCCAAAATTGTTCGAAATTTGTTTTAATAAACGCATACTTCCATTAAGTATATATTAGGTGCTTTCGATCAGGCTTAAAAGATTCATAAAAACAAACGATAGTTTTTCTGAGAGTATGGAAGTGAAATATGATAACTTCTAACATCTACAGTGTAATAAAAAATGTATTCATGTGGAAAAAGTAAGGCATTATCAGCTGCCAGGGACTGACACAACCATGAACACATACACATCAACGAAACCCAAACGTGAAATAATTGAACTCATGTGTCAGAAACAACAGGGACTAGTGGTTAATCGAGGAAACGGCTGCTTTCCAAAAGATTACTCGATAACCTGTTGGAGGCCATGAATCGCTGACACTGTATCAACGGTTATTGTGTGGGGTGACACCAGTCAAAAATTGTCCATAGGCCACAATGCAAATTGTCGCACTTTGTGACACTCCCAGCTGTTACCAAACATTTTATGACCAAAAGGACTCCCCTCGCCTTATAGCTCAGCCATACATCTACCCAACGAGCCTAGTTCAAAGGGGGGTTGACCGTTGAGTTTTTCCGGTATTCCGTTTTGCAACCACCCTAGGGTTGGGTTTTACCCTCTAGAATGGTGCAGATTTGAGGAGGGGGTAGTTTACAGACAGAAGCTTCCGACGAGAAATAGTCTCTTTTAAGATCGTGTTTTGTACACCCAAATGTCGTACACTAGTGATACTTTGCAGTGCATACTAAATGTGCTCATAATACAGTGTCAAACTCACCTAGGCAAAATTTTCAAATGCACTATTTTCGTGGGGTACGGCGGAGTGATAAATTTTGAGCGGTGTCGCACCGTGTACCACACTCCCGTTTAGGCAAAGGCATTAGTGACATCAAACAGCTGACTGGTCCCCGTTCCTCAGATGACCAACTGATTCATTAATCAATTTCCAAAAACAAACACTTGAAGTGGAATTGTAAATCGTCACATCGGCTTGATTTAGGACCTTCCGGCTCCTTTCGATTTAAAATAATGGTAAAGCCAAAATATGACATTTCATAAAAATGTATGGTGATTTAATGTGACTGCTTAGATCTTAAGTTGGGTGTACATATAAAACAACTTCAGATTGTTCTCCTATATCCACAATATATTGTGTTTGTTATGTATTATATAAATGAATAAATAAATATCTTCAAACCAAACACTATTTGTCTGAAATTATAATGTTGGTATTTCTCTTTATTTTTATTATTATTTTTTTTTTATTCAGTTTAAAATTACGTCCCTTTCAAGATTATTTCAACTTATATGAGACGGGCCAATCAGAAGGTGGGATGAAAACTGGAGAAACACGATTCAAACACCTGGCATACGCGCTAGCAGAACTTGGCATGACTCACACGTGCCCCAGGTCTGGTTCGAAACTACACCAGAAATTATCGAACACTAAGATTTCAGATTGACGTGATGTACAGTTTGTGACAATTTCTCGAAAATTTGAACTGAGACGGATCACAATAAGGCCGGCGCAAGTTGGGTTCGAAACCGCGACCTCTAGATCCAGAGTCCGACGTACTAACCAGTAGGCTACCGCGATCTACAATGAAAACACAGTTCTCTATAATACAATATACGTAAACAAGTAACCTAAAGAGTAACGATCCATCAATAGAACAATTATCTGAGCCGCCGCATGGGAAAACCAACAATCTACATAGGCAAAAACAAAGGCGCAGATCAGCTTCGCGGTAACCGCGAAGCTGATCAGCGCCTTTGTTTTCGCTATTCGGATTGTACATGTACAATTCCTCCTCTACTTAACTCAAAACTTTTAAGCTTCTTGCCATCTTCTGTGACGGTACAGGCCGGTTTGTGTTGGACCTGGTCGGAAACCACATTGTTGGTTTTCCCACGAGGCGGCTCATTTCTAACACACAATGGCACCTTATTCCACAGTTTAAAAAAACTCATCCAAGGTTATGCAATATTGATCTGACCTGTCTCATAACCTGATTAAACAATTTCCACCCCAGTGATGCTTAACATAACATCTTAAAATTTGTCCTTCGGTTAGTCTCACAGATATTCAAGTTTCAAAATTCGACGCTCAAGGGAGGTAGCTCCAAAGCTGACCGTTAAATCTGGCCCGAAATCGAACTCGTCCTAATTTTATGCCTGTCTTCATTACCTGCAAGAATGAACCAAATCCGATTAAAATCAAAACCGCACCATGTATACAAAGGTATAAGTAGGCAAAGATCAGAAAAATGCGCAATCAGAAAGAAATTCCCACTCCAATAACCATAACATAACATAACATAATTTATTCAACTTAAGCATATATAGCTCATCGTTTACATAACATATATACAATGCGTGAAACAAATGAGAGTGACAAAAACAATTCAAAAATAAAGTGCAAGTGCAAAAGGCATAGTTAATATATGAATCAGAAAAAAGTATATTATACCGTAGCATTCACAATTGTGTCTCTTAGTTTGAAACCTTTGATAATATATGTTGCGAGATTTTTAAGAGTCTTTAACTTAGAAGAATTCATTAAGGTTATATATTTATTTACACTAGGTTTTACATAAAAGTATTTCTGCAAATATTCTTTACGTAGATCATTATAAACAGGACAAATAAGAGTAAAGTGGTACTCATCTTCTATATCATTCAATCTACATAATGTACATTTTCGGTCATTTCGTGCGACATCTCTATGCCGCCCCTTTTCTATGTATAGAGAATGTGAAGATAGGCGTAATTTTGAAATAGCATTTCTCAGTTTTTTACTTTTAAGGATTGACAAATATGGGCTCATCTCGTAAACCTGTTTCATTTCTTTGTAAATATACAACGGTGACGATAATTCTAGCGCCTGTTTCCATTCAGCAATATATAAATCCCTAAGTCTACGTTGTAAAATCGGCATGAAATGATTTTTCGTTACCGACTCCGGATATAACCAAACATCAGGAAAACCACTCCGTTCTAGGAGCTGTTTAATTTTGGATGCCCATGTCGATATATTAGGACTTTTTATGCCCCCAACTTTGAAAAAGTTGGAAGGACATATTGCTTTCGGCTTGTCTGTCTGTGTGTGCGTGTGTACGTCTGTTAACTTTTGAATGGTGCATGGTAGGGATTTGAAATTTTATGTGTGTATTCCTCATGAAAAAATAGTTGACCCATATTTTTTTTCTTGTCCGAGTTATGCCCCTTTTCTGAGTTATTTCCCTTTGAAAACAAAATTTGTAAATCTTGTGTGCAAGCTATCTCAAAAAGTATTTAAGCTAGAACCTTCATATTTGGTATACTGGTTTGGGCTGATGAGTAGATGACCTGATTAACTTTTGAGAACTTTCCGTCAAATTTTGACAAAAATACGGAATTTTTAAATTTTGATTGATCTTTCCACTTTTCTGTGAAATTTGAAACTTTTGAACAGTGAATGCTAGGGTTTTGAAATTTCATATACAGATTCTTCATGAAAAAATAGTTGACCCATATTTTTTATGTCCAAGTTACACCCCTTTTCTGAGTTATGTCCCTTTGAAAACAAAATTTGAAAATCTTGTGTGCAAGATATCTCAAAAAGTATTTGAGCTAGAGCCTTCAAATTTGGTATACTGGTTGGGGCTGACGAGTAGATGACCTGATCAACTTTTGGGAACTTTCTGTCAAAGGCCTAGGGAATTTAAGGCCTGATTTCGGCCTCATATGTTGGTAAAAAAATGAATTTTGGAATTTTGAGGAGAGAAGTATTACAAAAAGCAGGTAAGGGTCCCTGCTTATAAATTCTAGCACAACTATCACATTCAAATTATTCGTGTTGCCATGGCAACGCTCCGAAAAGCATAGAAATACCACTTTTTGCACTTTTGGGTCTATTTTTCACCATTCCACATCATTTTCAACTACCGGCCCACGCGACGAACAATTTCTTATTATGAAATAATTATGAAGTATAATCCAGAGATATTGTATGCTAAGTATGATTTTGTTCGGGGTGTGGGCTGGCACTTAAAAATAAAAAAATATGTTCAAAAATGGTCAAAAATAGACCCAAAAGTGCAAAATGTGCTCTATATATGGTTCTTCCGGGCGTTGCCATGGCAACGCTTGTAGGATGAATGAAGTATTTGTTCTTGTTTTGAATAGAGGGGACATATGACTGTTTTAAGGAATAGTGTTCTCACCTAAATTCCAAAATTTATTTTTTAGCAAAATCTGAGGCCAAAATCAGGCCTTAAATGCCCTAGTCCTTTTGACAAAAATACAAAATTTTGAAATTTTGATTAATTATTTCACTTTTCCGTGAAATTTGAAACTTTTGAACGGTGAATGTTAGGGTTTTGAAATTTCATATACAAATTCCTTATGAAAAAAATAGCTGACCCATATTTTTTTCATGTTCAAGTTATTCGCCTTTTTGGAGTTATGCCCCTTTTAAAACAAAATTTGAAAATCTTGTGTGCAAGATATCTCAAAAAGCATTTGAGCTAGAGCCTTCATATTTGGTTTACTGATTGTGGCTGAGAAGAAGATCACCTAATTAATTTTTGAGGACTTTCCGTCAAATTTTGACAAAATTACTCCATTTTGAAATTTTTACTCCATTTCTAACTTCTGCAAAAAGCGTACATTCTGTTTCTGGATCGAGGTCAAAACAGAGGCAACTGAACAGCTTCTACAGGAAATTAAATTTCACTTCATTCAAATGAAATAAATTAATCATACAAGCTGCCAATTTAGGGACAAGCATACAGTTGGGGGCATAGTGTTTTACAAACACGCATTTCTAGTTACAGTTTCTTCGCGTAAATCGAGGTTAATAGTCCGTAAGATGCAGTTTTCGTTCTTTGTGTTGTGTAAATTTAACCAATATTTTACTATTCTTGTTTGTCTTCCGATAAACAGTGGGAAACGCCCAAATTCTCCCGCTAGAGATAGGTTATTTGTCGACTTTTTGACGTTGATAAGCCATTTACAAAATTTACGGTGCACCCTCTCTATGTTTTCAGCTGAGGCAAAGCCCCATATTTCGCTGCCATAATTTAAAATTGGTTGGACAAACGCATCGAATAGATTAAACATGATTTTTATTGGTATCTGCATACTCTTCGTTATAGAAAATAGAGCGTTCATGGCCCTGAGAGCCTTTCCTGATAACGTATTTGTAGCCTTTATATATGTTCCACCACCTGACAGTACCATTCCTAGATATTGAAACTATTCACAATCTCGATTTCCTCACCACCGTACGTCCATTTTTTATTTATGCCCAAAATACCCCCATTCCTAAAAACGACTATCTTTGTTTATAACCGAAGTGGGAAAAAACTAAATTGACAATTATATACCTGTACTAAGAAAACATATTGTAAGCCGAGTTAGCAGCTATTTCCCACTAGTTTTACTTGGCCATCACCTCACCCTCAGCTTCTGCTGTGGTTCACAACACATAGTTGGTCGGTCCTTGTGGTGAATCTCTAACTAGTCAATGAATCATCAAGGACAAACAAATAAATCATGATAACCACCATGATGAATCAAAAACGAGGACTCGCAGATTCAGTAAGCTGCCCGACGATGGAGATCCCTGGGCGCCAAATAACTTACTAAAAGTCCGGAGCAAAAGAGAAACAACAGTTGAACCCCGGTGAGCCAAGCAAAAGACAAGAAGCTTCTGAACCAACCAACTAAAACTTTAAGTCGAGGCCTTCATACAGTCGGACAGTCATTCTTCCATTAAAAGCGTACGGGAGGTATCTGTTACAATGGAAGCCACACTTTTAATGTGGTCCGTCAAAAGCCAAATGAAAATTCTTCCCACCTAAGTGATGCTATATATCAAATTTGAGTAATTTGTACACCTGTACTTCCGAGATATTAAAGTTTCACAATTTTGACAATCAAGGGCAGATAGTTCCGTCGCTTAAGGTGCAAACTGGCTAAATATCGAACTCGTCTTAATTTTTATGACTGTACTCGTTACCTGCAAGAATGAAACAAATCAGATAAAATTGAAGCCGCCACCATGATTACAACACTATCTCCGTCATAAATCTATGGAGGCTATATGTTGCCATGGAAACCAGATCCAATCACTCTCAAGGCTTAATCCAACTTTCTCCCTACCTCAGTGATGCTTCACAAGTTTGATCAAGTTAGGCAGCTAGTCTCTCAGATATTCAACTTTCAAATTTCTTACGTACAATGAGAGGTAACCCCAAAGCCGAAGTTCCAATCTAGCCTAATATCGAACTTATCCGAGAGTTTATGCCTGTCGTCTATAACTGCAAGAATGAAGCATACCCGATCAAAAATGAAGACGCCATCGTGTTTACGACGTTTTCCCCGTTGATATTTGTTGACATTGAAACCAGAATTCTCATCAGATCATTTAAATCTATTATGTTGTATGAGCCCGTCAGGCATGAAATAACTGCTAAATATTGCATGGGCAGGTTTCGTAATGATTTAATCATTTGCTCGGACTCGACCAATGGTCGATTTGGACCTCGACAACTGGTCAGTCTGGTCAGTTTGGACCTTTTTATTGGTCAATTCTGACATTAGTGGTCAATTTGGACCTTTTCTCTTGGTCTATTTGGACCTTTTCCATTGGTCAATTCGGAGCTTTTCCTTTGTCAATTCGGACCTCTTCAATTGGGCAATCAATTCGGACCTTTTCATTATGTATTTTCCATAAAGAAAACTGCTTTCAGATTAAAAACGAGCTGTCCAAACAAATAAAATGGGACTCAATCGTACCTAATATTGCTACGCCATTTGGGGCAGAGACCTATAATTATCGTTCCCACAGACTCCCATTGTAATTAGCCCCAAAACAAGACTCTCATTCAAATGCTTCACATCTCATAGTGGGCCCCAACACATTCAGCTGACGGGAGATCGCCCAGGCCGTGTACAAGTGCAGCAAAAAATAGGGTGTTAGCCAGCATTTAAGGACGGTGTTTTTCTCTGTTTAGGGACACTCCAAAATCGCTCAACAATGAAGAAAACAAGTTGGCTTCTTGAAAAAGAAAACAATGAAAAGGTCAGCAGCAGTTTGCTATAAGAGCTTCCTTTTGTTCCAGATTTCAGTGTTGTTGATTCTCTGGTTCGACATTAATTTCGATTTGACCATACGTTTCAGTTTCGTATAAATGTCGTTTCTTGTTATGAACGCTTGACCAGTGTGTGTATCTGTCACTCAAGGCATTGACCAAATTTCTGATTTTGCGGAATCAAAGCCAGTTCTAATGGGAGCACGATTGCAATCAATATGTCGATATGTCACAGTGTAGAAAAACCATTCTGCAGTGCAGTCAATTTGTGACAGAGTTCTGAATTTTGACCTGCAGCCACACTACCAGAAACATACCCATGAGTCCGATGTGATGGACTAAAAGTCAGCCATATAGAGTTCCTATAGTTTCTGTACCCCTCGTCAGGGTATCTACGATCTAAACCTAGATGCGCTATGCTAAGAAGTTGCCACGATGGAGACTGCTTGCGAGATATTTACCGCTATTTGGCGGGGAGTGCCAACAATGGATAAATTAAATTGTTTGTGGTGAACTGTCTAGTCAACATAGACGGGTTCACTAGGATTTATTAATCGCTTTATGTGACAAAACGCGTAATTGAGAGAGAGCAGTCGATCATGGGTACAATTTTCTTCATATTCAAAGTAAACACTGTGGAAAAGGTCCTGAGGGACCTTTTCCAATGATTGAATCACTACATCCGCAACTTGGCCATTGTGTGGCAAAACACCAGCTGATTAAATCACACAATATAGCAAATTATTCAAGAAAGGTTATACTATCATGTGACAAAAGACGGTCGATAGATACGCATTTATGACCTTACATCTTAAATTTACCGCGGTAGATCTGCCCACACTTCGGGCCAATCGCATGCGACGTTACAATTACTGTCCTAAAATAAATAGACAATTATTGTTTTCACGGTTGTTGTAAGCAGGCTTTACTGAGATTATAAATGACTGCTTTGTCAATATAGCTTCGAATTTAACTCATTTAAGCCTGGCGTCCCTTTTATGGGACATAGGCAAACAGAATAGCCCAAGATGTGACGCCGCAGAACGCGGCGTCCCATCCGGGGCTATTCTGTTTGCTTGGTGGAATTTCATCGAAAAATGGGATATAAATTAAAAATCACACCTATCACCCCTAAAAATGAAAGTGGACTCACCCAAATGATAATGATGGGAAAATCCATTCGTCAAATATGGGTTAAAAGAAACACCTGTAAACTTTCCTGATGCTGTTATGTCAACACTCCATGTTTTTCCAGATATTTTACATAGTTTACATCATTTAGTTTTCAGCGTAAACCCACCTAGCATGTTTTCCGTTATGAATGGAGTGCCTGTTCCTATTGGACAAACGCATGCACTCCATGTTTATGCATCAGGAAAAGCATGTCCCCGGAACGTTTACCCCATTCAACCCTCAGTTTTTTTTTTTTTTTTTTTTTTTTTTAGTAAGGGGTATACAAACATAGATTGTAGGTACTCGATGAGGCGATGACTGATTTTGATATAGTATTTTCCGGTTTTGGATGGTGACGTTCCTCGCCGCGCTTCGTATGGTGTATACATTTCGGAACTTATTAGGTTTGCTAGAGTCTGCAATCATGTAGCGGACTTCAACGTGCGAAATAAATGTTTAACAGCCAAACTTCTCCAGCAGGACTATCGGTATCATAAACTTCGAAAAATATATTTAAATGTTACCGCAGACACTATGAGTTGATTTCAAAATTTAATGATGGGCTAAAGACGCTTGTATGTGATGGTGTTATATATAATTGATTCAATAATATTGATTCTTTTAAAAGCTATTACTTATAATTTATATATATAATCAAAGGGGAGTAACCCAATTAATTAATATATATTTCTTTTTATGTTTCTACAATTTATTATCTAGAACTTTGTAGAAGAATGTCATTGATTATTTTTATCACTGTTATATAATTTAGAAGTATAGAAAATTCTATGAGCACTTTGTGGATAATTCCAGATGAAAATGGAGTGAGTGTTTTTTTTTTTACCATAAGTTAAAAATATATTTGGACTATGTATCTCGAAGGGTCTAGTGGACTTTCGTTAAGTCTTGATGGTCGTTGCGGCCTTGAATTCTCTCTGGAGAATTCTAAATTCTCTTTGGAGAATTTAAAAGAACTTTCGTTTAGTTCGTTTCTTTTCTAGAGAAAAGTTTATTATATCATTCTCTAGAAACCTGGAGAATTTCCTTAGATGTATAAATATAGGTCCCAATTCAGTCTTAGGCATTCAGAAATTTGAAGTGATTTAAAGTATATAATTTTGGTTGTTTCACTAGTGTTTTGGATTAGAATAAAAGTGTGGATTAAAATATACATGTGCTCATATTCTGGTTACTGGATTTTGGACTTACATTTGAGGGACAAGGACTTATTTGACATTAACTTTGTAAGTTATTTATTTATTTACTTATCTGTTTGTTTGTTTTTATGTATTTGCAGCATTTATTTGTTTGATTAAATATTGTTAAGTTTAAATTACTTGGTTGTTTTTCGCTGTACCTGTCTAGTTACGCTAGGTCGTAACAGATTTTGGGGGCTCGCCGGGATTGAACATTTTGTGCACCTATTTTATTCTGAATTTGAAAAGATATTTATTGTTTGTCAGAACAGCAAAAAGCAACCATGTTATTCAAACTTGAAGATTTCATTGCTGCGCCTTCTCAAGAGCTGTTAAACTTGGCCAAAAAGAGTGATCTTTTAGACATTGCTAGTCATTATAGCATACCTGATGTCAAAACATCTATGTTAAAACGTGAAATTAAGAATGTTATCATTCAGTTTCTTGTTGATGAGGAATTTTTTGAACCCTCAGCTACATCTCTTATTATGGTCTCACAAACCGACATACAGTTGAAAGAGTTAGAATTAAAAAGGCATCTTGAACTGGAAAAATTAAGATTAGAGTTTGAAGAAAAAAGAAGAGCAGATAAGGAAGAAAGGGAAGAAAGAATACAAAGAGAAAAATTAGAGCTTGAAAAACAAAAGTTAGCATTTGAAGAAAGGGAAAGAGAAAAACAAAGAGAAATGGAAGAACGAGAGAAGGAAAAACAAAGAGAGTTAG
Source organism: Rugalucina vietnamica (assembly GCA_964017185.1). NCBI lineage: Eukaryota > Metazoa > Mollusca > Bivalvia > Lucinida > Lucinidae > Rugalucina > Rugalucina vietnamica. The sequence goes on along the minus strand of OZ024879.1, from coordinate 12,874,878 downwards.
AAGAAAGGCTTGCAAAGGAAAAAATAGATATGGAAGAAAGAGAGAAGGAAAAACAAAGGGAAATGGAAGAACGAGAGAAGGAAAAACACAGAGAAATGTTAGAAAGAGTAGAACTTGAAAAAGAGAAAATGCATTATGAGATAAAAATGAAAGAGCTTGAATTAAGCAGTAAATCATTGCCTCCTGTGTCTTTTGATCCTAGTAAAGTATTTGATGTTACAAAACATATCAGGCTCGTTCCTCCATTTCAAAAAAAAGAAGTAGATAAGTACTTTTTACATTTTGAGAAGGTAGCAGAAAATTTGAAATGGCCAAAAGAGCATTGGACCTTGCTTCTACAGAGTGTTGTTATTGGTAAAGCTCGAGAAATTTACACTCAGCTTCCACTTGATCAAAGTTCAGATTATGACACAGTCAAAAATCTGATTCTTAAGGCTTATGAATTAGTACCAGAAGCTTACAGGCAGAAATTCAGAAATTGTAGGAAAGAACATGATCAAACCCATGTAGAATTTGCTAGAACTAAGGAGCAATTATTTGATAGGTGGTGTTCTTCAAAGGATGTAAAGTCTGATCATGCAAAATTAAGACAGCTCATGCTTGTTGAAGAGTTCAAACGATGCATACACTCTGATGTCAAATCTTTTCTTGACGAAAGGGAAGTAGAAACTTTAGATGTAGCAGCACGATTAGCTGATGATTATGCTTTGACTCATAAGGGTTCTTTTATTGACAAAAGGCTTATTTACAAACCACATTACAAGAAGCCATATTATAGAAAACCTCCTTACAAGAAACCTTTTAACCCTCAATTTAAACCTAATACACCTCAGTCAAAACCATTTAACCCTCAACAGAGAAATAATTCTCCTCAACCTAATCCACAACCACAAGCTGGACTAACAGCTGATAGTTCCAGTCCTTCACATAATCCTAAAAATAAAGATACTAGTGAAAACAAAGGTCAAAGATCCTCATACTCACCCCGGCTGTTTTGCAATTATTGTAAAGGTGACGGTCACGTCATTTCTGAATGTGAAACTTTGAAAAGAAGAAAAGAGAGACAAAATCAAAATAATTCTAGACCAACAGGTCTTACTTCTTTAAGGTCAAAACCACAGTCTATTATTCAGGATGAAAATCCTATTTTGGCCAAAACGTCTGCGACTGATTGTATTATGGAGATTTATGAACCATTCTTATCAGAAGGTTTTGTGTCACTTACTAGTGATTCTGCCCAGTCTACCCCTATTAAAATCTTACGAGATACCGGAGCTTCTCAGTCTCTTATTTTAGCAGATACCCTGCCTTTTTCCGAGAAGACTTCAACTGGGACAAGTGTCCTTATTCAGGGAGTAGAGTGTGGATTTGTTAATGTACCGCTCCATAACATTTATTTGTCTTCAGACTTAGTTTCTGGTCCTGTGGCTGTAGGTATTAGGCCTTCTTTACCTTTTAAAGGTGTTCACTTGCTATTAGGCAATGACTTAGCCGGAGATAAGGTTGTGGTAAACCCACTTTTGACCAATACACCTTGTGAGGATCAATTGCCTGATCCCATTGAGCAGGAAATTCCTGATCTTTATCCTTCATGTGCCGTTACAAGAGCTATGGCAAAGAAAGTCAAATTGAATGATGGGATACAGGATATTGACTTAACTGACACTTTTATAGGTCAGTCTTTTCATGATGAGATTTCAAAATCTCTTTCTCCAAGTCAAACTGACTTCAACAATCAAAGGTCAGACAATGACCTTTCACCTTCAATTTTTGACCAAGGTCACGACCAAATGTCAAGGTCACAACTTTGTCAAGAACAGCACAGTGATCCTGAAATCTCGCCTTTATTTGAAAGGGCTTTAGATGAAAATGAAATTTCTCAGGTTCCTGTTTGTTTTTATGTCAAAAATGACATCTTAATGAGAAAATGGCGTCCTCCTGATGTTTCAGCGGAAGACGAATGGACCATAAATCACCAAATTGTGGTTCCTAAGGCTTATCGTCCTGAAATCTTAAACTTGGCCCATGAAACTCCCATGTCAGGTCATTTAGGGATAAATAAGACTTATCATAAAATTCTCAAGCATTTCTACTGGCCAGGATTAAAATCTGATGTTTCCCAACATTGCAAATCCTGTCACACTTGTCAAATGGTAGGAAAACCTAATCAGACTATTCCAAAAGCTAATTTACAGCCTATTCCTGCATTTGATGAACCATTTAGTAGGATTATCATTGACTGTGTAGGTCCGTTACCCAAGACTAAATCAGGTTGTCAATATCTCTTGACAATAATGTGTGCTTCAACACGTTTTCCTGAAGCAATTCCACTCAGGAATATCAAGACGAAAACAATAGTTAAGGCCCTTGTGAAGTTTTTCACACTTGTAGGTCTTCCAAAGTCAGTCCAATCAGATCAGGGTTCCAATTTTATGTCAGGAACATTTCATCAAGTAATGCATGAACTTGGCATTAAACAATACAAGTCATCAGCTTATCATCCTGAAAGTCAAGGTGCTTTGGAAAGATTCCATCAAACTTTGAAGAACATGATCAGATCTTACTGCTTTGACACCGAAAAAGATTGGGATGAAGGCATACATTTGCTATTATTTGCTGTCAGAGAGTCAGTACAAGAGTCTCTTGGGTTCAGTCCGTTTGAACTTGTTTTCGGACACACTGTTCGTGGACCTTTAAAACTTATGAAAGAGAAGTTTCTTTCAAGTAATGACAGTCCTTTGAACTTACTTCAGTATGTGTCTGACTTCAAAACTAGATTGACAAAAGCTTGGGAAGTTGCTCGGTCCAATCTTAAGTCAGCTCAGAGCAAAATGAAGTTGCATTTTGATGAAAATGCTCAGAACAGAAATTTTGACCCTGGAGACAAGGTGATTGCTCTTTTGTCCATTCCTGGCAGGCCATTACAAGCTAGATATTATGGTCCATATACTGTTGAGAAAAGGTTAAGTGATGTAAATTACATTGTTAACACTCCTGGGAGGCGCAAGCAAAAACAATTATGTCATATTAACATGCTTAAAAAGTACATTGATAGGGATAGTGATAATGATAGTTCAGTTATTTCCTCAGTAAGCATAGTTAATTCTGTCCCTCATGAACAAAATCAGACAGACTTTGAAGAAATGAACTCTGTGAACTGTGAACCATTCTCCTCAAAACTCCAGAATTCTGACATTCTGCATGAGCTCGATCAGAAACTGTCACATCTAGATCCGGACAAGAAACATGAACTAAAACAATTAATTCTTGAATATGAGCACTTATTTCCGGACATTCCATCCAGAACCGATAAAATCTACCATGATGTAGACATTATTGAAGGAGCAAAACCGGTGAAACAACATCCGTATAGACTTCATCCTGAAAGACAACAATATCTCAGGAAAGAAGTTAAGTATTTGCTGGACAATGACTTTATAGAACCTAGTCAAAGTGAATGGAGTTCTCCTTGTATACTTGTGCCAAAATCTGATGGGACATTTCGAATGTGCACAGACTATAGAAAAGTAAATTCTGTCACAAAAACTGACACATTTCCCATACCAAGAATTGATGACTGCATCGACAACATTGGTCACGCCAAATATGTGACGAAATTCGATCTTTTGAAAGGGTTTTGGCAGATTCCATTTACAGACAGTACACAGGAGATTTTAAAATTTGTTACTACAGAAAGACAATATCGAAATAAACTGAAAGCGCTGAAATGTTGCTTGGTTCGCTTGGTTAATAGTTTGATTTTCGGTCTGGATGGGTGTAAAGCTTACATCGACGATGCCATCATCTACAGTGAAGAGTGGAAACAACACCTGGAGATCATCAGAGAATTCTTCAAAAGACTCAGTGATGCTAAACTGACAATAAACTTACCGAAAAGTGAATTTTGCCATGCTAGTTTGACATTTCTAGGACATATTGTTGGACAAGGTCAGGTCAAACCTGTAGAAGCCAAAGTTGAGGCTATATCAGATTTTCCTGTACCTACAGGAAAACGGCAACTGATGCGCTTTTTGGGTATGGCTGGATATTACAGAAAGTTCTGTAATAATGTTTCAGTTTTAGCTGAGCCTTTGACAAACTTACTTTATGATAAGAATTAAGGTCAGGTATGTTTGGAATAAGGCTTGTCAGAGTTTTTTGTTCAGTTTGGGCCATACTTAAAAGTGTTTCAGCTCTATTTACACTGTTAATCTGAAAAATAGACTCCATCTGAGTATTAGCTAGAGCATAAGTCTCATGTTGCAAGAGCACAATCTTGACATAAGACACATAAAAGGTAGAGATAATATAATTCCAGACACCCTTTCAAGAGCTTGACAGTTTTGCCTTGTATGTTTGCATATGAGTATTGCAAAAGAAAGTTTTATTTCATAAAACTTTCTTTTCGTTGAAGAGGGGAAGTGTTATATATAATTGATTCAATAATATTGATTCTTTTAAAAGCTATTACTTATAATTTATATATATAATCAAAGGGGAGTAACCCAATTAATTAATATATATTTCTTTTTATGTTTCTACAATTTATTATCTAGAACTTTGTAGAAGAATGTCATTGATTATTTTTATCACTGTTATATAATTTAGAAGCATAGAAAATTCTATGAGCACTTTGTGGATAATTCCAGATGAAAATGGAGTGAGTGTTTTTTTTTTACCACAAGTTAAAAATATATTTGGACTATGTATCTCGAAGGGTCTAGTGGACTTTCGTTAAGTCTTGATGGTCGTTGCGGCCTTGAATTCTCTCTGGAGAATTCTAAATTCTCTTTGGAGAATTTAAAAGAACTTTCGTTTAGTTCGTTTCTTTTCTAGAGAAAAGTTTATTATATCATTCTCTAGAAACCTGGAGAATTTCCTTAGATGTATAAATATAGGTCCCAATTCAGTCTTAGGCATTCAGAAATTTGAAGTGATTTAAAGTATATAATTTTGGTTGTTTCACTAGTGTTTTGGATTAGAATAAAAGTGTGGATTAAAATATACATGTGCTCATATTCTGGTTACTGGATTTTGGACTTACATTTGAGGGACAAGGACTTATTTGACATTAACTTTGTAAGTTATTTATTTATTTATTTACTTATCTGTTTGTTTGTTTTTATGTATTTGCAGCATTTATTTGTTTGATTAAATATTGTTAAGTTTAAATTACTTGGTTGTTTTTCGCTGTACCTGTCTAGTTACGCTAGGTCGTAACAATGGCCTTTCGAAACCAGAATTTTATGGTAAGAATTAAGGTCAGGTATGTTTGGAATAAGGCTTGTCAGAGTTTTTTGTTCAGTTTGGGCCATACTTAAAAGTGTTTCAGCTCTATTTACACTGTTAATCTGAAAAATAGACTCCATCTGAGTATTAGCTAGAGCATAAGTCTCATGTTGCAAGAGCACAATCTTGACATAAGACACATAAAAGGTAGAGATAATATAATTCCAGACACCCTTTCAAGAGCTTGACAGTTTTGCCTTGTATGTTTGCATATGAGTATTGCAAAAGAAAGTTTTATTTCATAAAACTTTCTTTTCGTTGAAGAGGGGAAGTGTTATATATAATTGATTCAATAATATTGATTCTTTTAAAAGCTATTACTTATAATTTATATATATAATCAAAGGGGAGTAACCCAATTAATTAATATATATTTCTTTTTATGTTTCTACAATTTATTATCTAGAACTTTGTAGAAGAATGTCATTGATTATTTTTATCACTGTTATATAATTTAGAAGCATAGAAAATTCTATGAGCACTTTGTGGATAATTTCAGATGAAAATGGAGTGAGTGTTTTTTTTTTTACCATAAGTTAAAAATATATTTGGACTATGTATCTCGAAGGGTCTAGTGGACTTTCGTTAAGTCTTGATGGTCGTTGCGGCCTTGAATTCTCTCTGGAGAATTCTAAATTCTCTTTGGAGAATTTAAAAGAACTTTCGTTTAGTTCGTTTCTTTTCTAGAGAAAAGTTTATTATATCATTCTCTAGAAACCTGGAGAATTTCCTTAGATGTATAAATATAGGTCCCAATTCAGTCTTAGGCATTCAGAAATTTGAAGTGATTTAAAGTATATAATTTTGGTTGTTTCACTAGTGTTTTGGATTAGAATAAAAGTGTGGATTAAAATATACATGTGCTCATATTCTGGTTACTGGATTTTGGACTTACATTTGAGGGACAAGGACTTATTTGACATTAACTTTGTAAGTTATTTATTTATTTATTTACTTATCTGTTTGTTTGTTTTTATGTATTTGCAGCATTTATTTGTTTGATTAAATATTGTTAAGTTTAAATTACTTGGTTGTTTTTCGCTGTACCTGTCTAGTTACGCTAGGTCGTAACAATGGCCTTTCGAAACCAGAATTTTATGGTGACTTGGTCTATAAATTTAAGAAACTTATAAGAAGCCACCCCCCCCCCCCCCCAGTAATTTTATATTACTGATCGTTAAAAGGCGATACTTCTGTTGTGGTTTTTATTGTTTTGTGTTCAGTTCGGGTAACTGAATGGCCGCCTATTTGGGAATAGCTGCTTACTCGGCTTACGATATGTTTTCTTGGTATAAGTACCTAAGTGTCATTTTAGTTTCTTCCAAACCCATCGGTTTATGGAGTGGGATTTTCTTTTAAATTGTGCCATTTCCTGATCATTGCCTACTTGCATCTTGTTTTCTAACGTGTACCGACAATCAATGTTTGGAGCAAAAATATTTTTCTAAAGGGATATCAAGATTTTTACAGCTGCATTGTTGTATATTGCATGAGCTTTCTATACCGTTGGTCTACGCTGAATAAGTTTTCATTATATTTTCCGGTTGATAACTACAACTGCAGGTGTCTCAGCTGCAACAATGGAAGTTGATACAATTAGTTCCATACTGGTCAATATATGAGCCGCCTCGTTGGAAAACCAACGTTGTGGTTTCCGACCAGGTCCGACACAAACCGGACTGCACAGTAACAGAAGACAGCTAGAAGCATGAAATTTCGTATTTAGGAAGTATAGGGATTGTACTATCCGTGTAGCGAAAACAAAGGCGCTGATCAACTTCGTGGTTACCGCGAAGCTGATCTGTGCCTTTGTTTTCGCATTTGCAAATTGTTGGTTTTCCCCTGAGGCGGCTCATATTATGTTGTTCGATGTTTGTTTGTTTGTTTGTTTGTTTGTTTGAGTTGTGGCTTAGCATCCCAGTCAACAGCTATGGTCATGTTGGGACGTTTTATGGGACTGGATGCCATGATACCCAACATGTGCTTGGCCATGTATATATGTATGGTTTTACTTGTACCACCAATTTTCCTAAGCAGACTCATGCCTCAGAGCAGTTCATAACGAAAACTTGCCCATGCGATATTATAATAAGATTTTATCTCCTGTAAAAATAAAAACTGAAAATAATCATTGGACAAAAATGTTGTTTTTATATAGTTGTACTCAAAACATTAATAATTGGTTGTGGGTACACGTTAGAACCGCCTCGACGAGGCGGTGCTAACGAATGGTTAGGTATAGGTATACCCCTGCAAACCCCAGTTTATATATATATATATATATATATATATATATATATATATATATATATATATATATATATATATATATATATATATATATATATATATATATATATATATATATATATAAATTGGTATTAATTTAAGTCCATGACCCGGGTATTATATATATATATATCAGAAATGATCTTGGTAGGAATAGCTGTTGAAGTTTGTATATCTTTGATATGAAAATATTATTTCCAAGCTTTGGCATCCTATCCACAGGATCCAGTTATTCCATGTATATAGACGAGTGTGCTTGCACAACGAAAAATAGTAACCTATCAGACGGGTTATGCAGGGAAATCGCCTCTAAACCTGAGCTATGATAACTCCTTTTTTAAGGAGCGTAGTAGCGCAGTCGGTAGAGGGGATGGCCCTGTATAGCTAGGCGCCGAAGCCGAAGTCTGCGGGTTCGAAACCTACCTTCGCCAATTTAGTACATCTTTATTTCTCTACTTTATAATTTTTCCGATGTACTTGTATCAGAAATGATCTTGGTAGGAATAGCTGTTGTAGTTTGTATATCTTTGATATGAAAATATTATTTCCAAGCTTTGGCATCCTATCCACAGGATCCAGTTATTCCATGTATATAGACGAGTGTGCTTGCACAACGAAAAATAGTAACCTATCAGACGGGTTATGCAGGGAAATCGCCTCTAAACCTGAGCTATGATAACTCCTTTTTTAAGGAGCGTAGTAGCGCAGTCGGTAGAGGGGATGGCCCTGTATAGCTAGGCGCCGAAGCCGAAGTCTGCGGGTTCGAAACCTACCTTCGCCAATTTAGTACATCTTTATTTCTCTACTTTATATATATATATATATATATATATATATATATATATATATATATATATATATATATAAAGCGGTGTTTGCCTAGAGGCACGATCAGGCCATCTTTTTTCCCTTGGGTACCATTATATTCCCATTCGGTCACCCTTGTTTGCTGCACGCGTACGCTGATTTTAAGTTCATTGACGCGGTACAAAAGTTCACCTTCGTCACATTGTAAAGCGTAGAAGATTCAAAGAATTTCCCTCTTAATAAGTTCTGAAATATTATGCCCTTTCCTGGCTTTCTATTCTAATTAAGCATGCCTGAGTTTGGATAATTGCTGGCTGGTTTATACACAGTCATATGAGCCGCCTCGTGGAAAAACAAACAATGTGGCCTCCGACCAGGTCCGACACAAACCAGCCTGTACAGTCACAGAAAAGAGCTAGAATCTGGAAATTTCGGACTTAAGTAGAAGAGGAACTGTTCTATCCCAGTAGCGAAAACAAAGGCGCTGATCAGCTTCGCAGTTACTGCGAAGCTGATCTGCGCCTTTGTTTTCGCCTAGGCAGATTGCTGGTTTTCCCATGTGGCGGCTCATATGTAAAATGCGTTCTAATAATTCACAATTGGACATAATTAATGCTTTTATTTCTTTTCCGTTTTATTTCCTCTACCTTGTTATTTGTATAGTATTTTTTTTTCTTTAAACTCATAGGAAAAATAAGTGGGAAGTATCATTTTTCTATCTGAGCAAACAAACAGAGCAACAAGTGCGATAGCTTCAGTTTATGCAGCTTACAATGAGCCGCGTCATGAGCAAAACCGGATTTTTGCCTGTGCGAAAACAAAGGCGCAGATCAGCTGTGCAGTAGCTGTACAACTGATCAGCGCCTTTGTTTTCGCTACTCGGCAGATAGTACGTTTCCTCTTCTTCTTAAATTCAACATTTCTAGCTTCGAGCCTTTTTCTGAAACTATACAGACTGTTTTGTGTCAGACCTAGTCGGAAACCCCGAAGACTGGTTTTCTCGCGTCGCGGCTCAAAGTTTCACGTTAATTAGTAGCTTCCTTTGGTTTTCCACCTTCGAAAATACTTTGGAAAACGTTGCATCATGAAAACATGTCCGTGTGATATTCACCCCCTTGAACCCCACTTTTATATAACAAAACTGGGGTATGCAGGGGTAAACCTATTTTTCATATTTTTGCTCCAAAACATAGATTGTGGGTACTCGTTAGAACCGCCTCGCCGAGGCGGTTCTAACGTGTACCCACAATCTATGTTTTGAGCAAAAATAAGAAAAATATCATTTTTTTTCCAGTGAAAATTTTCATTTTTACAACAAAAAAGTTTCTATATATTGCATGGGCGTGTTTTCGTAATGCTTTCCGCCACAATGCTACTGTACAACAACAACAACAACAACAACTGGGCCCAGTTGTTCAAAATTAACAATGTCGTTAGTTAACAATTCGTTAAAATTTCAAACACGAATAGAACAAATACACAGTTATTTTTGTTGAAAAAATGTGAGAATCTTTTGCATTGCAAAGGATTCTCACATTTTCTCAACCAAAAATAACAGTGTATTTGCTCATGTAGTCGGCATTTACTTAACAAGTTGAGGTCTTAACGATGACGTTAAGCTAACAAAGTTTTGAACAACTGGTCCCTGTACTTCTACATGTATTCAAGATAATTTTGTAAATTATGCACCCTTTCTAATGTTATTGCCTTGTTGGCTATAATTATTTAAGGGGCGCTAGGTCATTGAGTATAGATTGTTGAAAAGAAACGGAGGATAAAAATATGGCTAGACAAGTGGTTTTGGAGGTCCATTTTTAGAAGTGTGGGTACCTTTGTCATCAGGAAAACATGTCCGTGAAATGTATACCCCCTTGAACCCCACTTTTATATAGCAAAACTGGGGTATGCAGGGGTATACCTATTTTTCATATTTTTGCTCTAAAACATAGATTGTGGGTACTCGTTAGAACCGCCTCGGCGAGGCGGTTCTAACGTGTACCCACAATCTATGTTTTGAGCAAAAATAAGAAAAATATCAATTTTTTTTCTGAGGAAATTTTCATTTTTTACAACTGAAAAAATCTCTGTATATTGCATGGGCAAGTTTTCGTAATGGTGGCATAGGATGCCATTAGACTTATTAACATAACAAACATTTCTGCCTTGACTCTGCCAAATGTGAAACGCCAGATAATTTCACAAGGCCAAAGGTCATCAGGTGCATTTAATTGCAAAATGCTTAAATATACATGTACAGGTGGCTCGCGCCACCTCGTATATGTTTGGTTCACGAACGAATATACATGTTGATAAAACTATATCAGCAGACACTCTTGGAATGATTATGTCACATTTACATTCTGACCCTATGATGGTCATAATGGTGTCAATTGTTGCTATACTACTGACTGACAATCTGGACCCAGTTGTTCAAAATTAACGACTTCGTTAGTTAACGATTTGTTAATATTTCAAGCATGAGTATTACAAATACACTGTTATTTTTTGTTGAAAACATGTGAGAATCTCTTGCAAAAGATTCTCACATTTTTTTCAACAAAAAAATGACAGTATATTTGTATATATGGACAGCATTACAAATGATATATCACGAATCTTCAATAAGGCCTCATCAACGGCATTTCAGTCAAGTCGACAGCATTTCAATAGAAGGCCTTTCGACAAACCTTGGTTCGGTCCTGCATGTAAAATTGCACGAAAGAAATATCACAGAGCAAGAAATATGTATAATAAAAATAAAAATAATGAATCTAGAAATAACTTAAATTTTTATTCAAAACAATACAAGCTAACAATGAATAAATTTATACAAAAATACAAAATGGAAAAAATAGATAAATTAAGGTGCATGCAAAATAGGAACCCTAAAGATTACTGGAATTATATCAAAAGCATTGATAAAAAGAAAGATAAACAATACCCTCCCTTAAATTCATTATACGAACATTTTAAAAATATCAATAAAAGTAACGAGCCTCGTGAAAATTACGTAACACGTGACGTTGACGACAACGAAATATTAAATAAGCGCATAAGTTCCGACGAAATATGTAAATGCATTGGTAAACTGAAAAACGGAAAATGCCCCGGCGACGACAATATACTAAACGAATATATAAAATCTACTAAACACATTTTTCTGCCCATTTATGAGAAACTCTTTAACGTTGTATTCGACACCGGCATAATTCCCTCGGCATGGGTTGAAGGCACTATTCGGCCAATTTATAAAAACAAAGGCGATATTAAAAGTGTCGAAAATTACAGACCAATTACCATCCTCAGCTGCTTAGGCAAATTATTTACGGCTATATTAAATAACAGATTGACTGACTTTTTGGATAAAAATGAGCAATTACACGAGAATCAAGCAGGATTTCGGCAGGGCTACGGCACCACCGACCACATATTTGTCTTAAACTCGTTAATCGACATAATGAAGGCCTCTAAAAAGAAATTATATTGTGCCTTTATTGATTTCTCACAGGCGTTCGACTCAATATGGCGAGGTGGTCTCTGGCGAAAACTTATTTTTAATTCTATAAATGGAAAATTCTTCAGAATAGTTCACAGTATGTATGAAAATATTAAATCCTGTGTACGAATAAATGATGAAACATCGGCATATTTTCCAAGCGAATGTGGGGTTAGACAGGGTGAAAATTTATCACCCCTATTATTCTCCCTCTACCTAAACGACCTAGAGAATTTTATAATATCAGGCGATGTAGACAGCATTGACCTCGAAGTAGCGTCAGACGAATTTCATATCTACCTAAAATTGCTAATCTTACTGTACGCAGATGACACGATTATTTTTTCCAACGACAAGGATAATTTTCAGAAAGCTTTGGATAATTTCCACGAATATTGCAGCATGTGGAAGCTAAAAGTAAACCTTACCAAAACAAAAGTAGTCGTCTTTAATTCTCAAACGAACAAAAATCTTTCTTTTCACCTTGGAGGCCAACCCATCGAGATAAGTAAGTCATACAAATATTTAGGTGTATTTTTTTCAAAATCGGGGAACTTTCTACAGGCAAGGAAGCATATAGTAGACCAAGCAAAAAAGGCAATGAACTTACTTTTCATAAGGTCAAATAACCTTGACCTGCCTATAGATTTGCAAATTAAACTTTTTGACAACACGGTACTGCCCATCCTTATGTACGGATGTGAGGTTTTTGGTTATGAAAATACCGATATCTTAGAAGCGGTACATCTGGACTTTTTGCGTAAAACTGCGAAGCTAAGAAAAAATACACCGCGATACATGATCTATGCCGAGTTTGGTAGATATCCACTGAATATAACAATTAAACAGAGGATGATTAATTTTTGGGCACGAATACTTAACGGAAAGGTTTCTAAGTTCTCTTATAAAATTTATTGCTACATGTTGCATACAACCGATCATGATTTTAAATGGACAAATTATATACATTCGATATTAAACGAAATCGGAAGACCAGATATGTGGCTTTCACAATCTAATTCTATACCATTAACAGCAGGTAGACACATAAAACGAATTCTAGTGGATCAATTTCATCAAAGTTGGAACGGTTTACTCCAGGAAACAGACTCATCGAAAAGCAAAAATTACGCTTTATTCAAAGATAACGCAAACGCAGCTAAATTCCTAAGTATCCTTAGTGGCCCCTCAGCACGTACAATGATAAAATTTCGATCTGGAAACCATAAGCTGCCGATTGAAGTAGGGCGATGGAACGATACTGACTTACAAGAGAGAAAATGTAATCTATGCCAAACATCAAGTATAGGCGATGAGATGCACTACATTCTTGAATGTCCTTTTTTTCAAGCACAAAGAAAGGCTCTTGTTGACCAATATTACTATAAGCGCCCAAATATCTTAAAATATAAGGAACTATTAAACACAGAAAAACGAGCAAAACTCATCAAACTTGCAAAATTCATGAAAATTATAATGGAATCTTTCAAATAATACCTTTTTACCATCTAATTTAATATATGCCTTTCTGTGTCCCCGCATGACTCAAATTATTGACTGGGCCGCAAAACAATGCAAAAATATTCCCGCTTTCACATATATCACTAATCGATCAATATGAGAATCACATTCGCGACCTACTAAGTGTTGACTAAATGTAAATGTAAATATAATTATCACAATTATCTAAAACGCTTAACGGGGTCCCTGAACCTTTGTCTGTCTAGCCATTCACACAGAATTTTTACAATAACTCGAAAAGTTGTGAAAAATGTAGTAAACAGGTTTAAGTATTTAATACTATGTCTGCTGCCCAACCACTTTGAGGCGGCAACCAACGTGATGACCGATTTTGTCAGTATAATACGCCTACTTGTCTGTGATTAGGCTGGGAAACTCTCACACAAACCACATGCCTGTCACGACTAAACATTGTTGACTGGGACGTTAAGCGATAGATCAGACTGTCATTCAGTATGTCCTGACCAACCTGTTCTCTGTATATAAACTGGTCAGCACACCATATCTAGACCCGAACAGGTCTTTCTCAAGCCAAAAAATGCAAAAGTTTACCTGATCTTCTAATATTATAAATCGTAATCGGCTCTCACAGAAACCGCCAGACAAAACATAATATGATGAATGAGGCACAGACTATAGTAAATCTGCACGTGCAAAGCGTGGTGGTCACAACATAGAGGTTAAAAATGATAATAATCCCACACCCTGTAACTGGTGATGTAAACTTTGTTTTGTGCCGAGACATGCATATATCACTATGTGACCTAATATCATTTGACTTTATTTGTATCTGGTATGTTCTCTTCCTCTTTGTCCTTTTCTCCTTCTCCCTCCTCTTCTGTTTCTACTTCCTTTTCTATTCTCCCGATCTGCCTCTGGTACAACATCGTAAAATTGTATACATGCATATTATGCTTTTGTAAACACCTGCCGCCTACAATCACACATTTTGTTATATAATATGTATATTCTCGTATGTCATGTAGATTGACTTGAGATTAATAAAGTGTATGTCTGTCTGTCTGTCTGCTTTTGAAGTTGATATATAGTTAACTAACTGAGGGCAGCGTTAAGCTAACGAAGTTTTGAACAACAGGGCTCTGGTTACAAGTTAATTGTTCAGAATGTCTGCGTCTGCCCAAGAAAAGTGGTTTCAGGTAAAACCATCTATACACATAATAGTTTTGCTTTATTTGGTTGGTAATATTTTAAGCGGCATATTTTGATTGTCATGACATGCTAATAAATTGGATAGAAGTTCCATAAAATATAGCCAACGTCCCGACATGAGCATAGCAGTTGATTGGGACGCTTTACCACAAATCAAACAAATAAAATCAAACTGACAGTGTCCTAAAAGTACGTCGATGAAATGAAATTATATTGAAACAGTTTGTTTTCTCTCTCTCTCTCTCTCTCTCTCTCTCTCTCTCTTCCGGAGTACTGGTTTACCGCTCTGGTCTGAGCCTGCCTAGGAAGAGTGGTTCAAGTCAAACCATTCATACATATAAGCCTTGGTGGCTTACGGAGACGCTTAGAAGTCCCATAAAATGGAGACAATGTCCCGACACAATCACATCTGTTGATTTGGACGTTAAGCATATACAAACCAAACGCACAAAAGCAATAGTTTGGTGGTGCCCTTTTATATGTATGCTATGCCTGTAACCAACTCAAATGAAATGTCAAAATTTAGCACGACTGTGAACTACTAAAGTATGTTTTCCGCAGCAGATAAAAAAAATGCCTGGTCTGATAAGCTGTTGATATTCGAGCCGCGTCACGAAAAAACTAACAATATCACGTGTTTCCAAACAGGTCCGACACAAATAAGCAGTACGAGCACAGAAGATGGCTAGAGTCTGGAAATGTTGGCTGTAGAAAGTAGATGAATTTTGTTCTTTACATGTATTGTTACTGCGAAGCTGATCTGTGTCTTTGTTTTCGCATATGAAAATGTTGGTTTTCTCATGACGCGGCTCAAATGTCATATGGCGTTATATAAAAACAGCTGTGTTTCCACTAACATGCCGAAGACGGGGTAGAGTCGGTAGGTCGGAAAATCTTTTTTTATTTTTCATGTATTTTTTTCTTTGTTAAAATGGGTATAAAATGTAACAACACTCTAAAACTAATTATAAGTTCTTGAAACAGACATGCAATCAACATACAAGGCAAGCAGCTTTCCCACTACACCACTAGGCTTCTATACATACTTGAAATAAATCTTGATATAGTAGATAAATACCAAGCACTTACATATAGCAAGCATTATGGAGAGCAGGGTACAAAAGACAAGATTTAATACAAACCATTTTTATTTGTATGAACTACTTAATTAGCAGAAACAATAATTTCTATTGAAGCAACACACATTGTTGAACAGAAAGGGAAAATCATATCTTATCCCTTAGGTTTTAGACATTTTAGTCATTTCGGCCCAAAACATATCGGCCAAGGACGCCTCGGACCACCCCTTTTCACAGCGTTTTAGCAGAATTGTAAAAAACATACCCTTTTTCCACAAAAACGACATTTTGCCTACCCTAAATGATGTCAGCGCTGCGCACTGCCCTTCTTGAAAAAAAGTACCCTTTCTCATCGTTTTTTGATCACGCATCGGTACACTGCTTACCAGGGAGTGCCCCCCCCCGGGCACACTGGTCAATCTATACGTTGCATTGTCGGGGTCTACGCGGACTTGCCTGGGATTGATACGCTGATTTGTAGAATAAAATGGCGGCCAACAATAAACAAACTGCGGAAGTGGTACGTATTATCCTGCGTTTCTTCAGTTATAGTTTATTCCAAAACATCTCGTATGCCAAAGGGACTATAGAATTGTATCGGAAAGACGTGCGTGGCATGCACTTTGTGATTTATCTAAGCATTTAGGAATACATTCGAGTACCGATACGGTGGGTAGGACGATTTGGAAGATTTCTTGTAAATTCACGACTTTCAAATGATATAGTTTCATCTGTTCTACTTTTCTGTCTGTTTATCCATGCACGAGTCATCATTTGGTCCCATAGCATCGGAAACTAGCAACAGTTGGGAAGAGATGTTTGTTTTCAGAGAAATATCTCGAAAAATATCGTTGTACGCCTTTGTTTTCGCTACTCGGATAGTACAGTTCCTCTTCTACTTAAATCCGAAATTTCAAGATTCTAGCTCTTTTCTGTGACTGTACAGGTCGGAAGCCACATTTTTGGTTTTCCCACGAAGCGGCTAAAATTATATTGTTTGCATCAGTAGTCCCGTCTTACTAAATTTGCCAAGGCACAGTACCGTGATCTTCTTTCTAAATTTGTTAAGAAATTGCGCCAGTTCCTCATTTTGACCCAATTATTGGGCATTTTTCGCAAAACATAATTTTGCAATTACCCGACAAAAGATAAAAGTTGGTGCTTTAGATAGAGGCTGTTGCCAGTTACAAAATTCCGAAAAAGAAATCTTTAAAAATACTCAGCCGCAGACTCGATAATTAATTGGATAAACATTCAGATTTTGGAGATTACCTCCCTTTCATTTAAAATAAGAAGAAAATTGCTGTATGCACTTTGGCAAAAACACATGCAATATTATATTTCTATTGTTTTTCTTGGGAATGCAAGGTTTTATAGTACGGAAAAACCTACTCGGCAGATAGTACGTTTCCTCTTCTTCTTAAATTCAACATTTCTAGCTTCGAGCCTTTTTCTGAAACTATACAGACTGTTTTGTGTCAGACCTAGTCGGAAACCCCGAAGACTGGTTTTCTCGCGTCGCGGCTCAAAGTTTCACGTTAATTAGTAGCTTCCTTTGGTTTTCCACCTTCGAAAATACTTTGGAAAACGTTGCATCATGAAAACATGTCCGTGTGATATTCACCCCCTTGAACCCCACTTTTATATAACAAAACTGGGGTATGCAGGGGTAAACCTATTTTTCATATTTTTGCTCCAAAACATAGATTGTGGGTACTCGTTAGAACCGCCTCGCCGAGGCGGTTCTAACGTGTACCCACAATCTATGTTTTGAGCAAAAATAAGAAAAATATCATTTTTTTTCCAGTGAAAATTTTCATTTTTACAACAAAAAAGTTTCTATATATTGCATGGGCGTGTTTTCGTAATGCTTTCCGCCACAATGCTACTGTACAACAACAACAACAACAACAACTGGGCCCAGTTGTTCAAAATTAACAATGTCGTTAGTTAACAATTCGTTAAAATTTCAAACACGAATAGAACAAATACACAGTTATTTTTGTTGAAAAAATGTGAGAATCTTTTGCATTGCAAAGGATTCTCACATTTTCTCAACCAAAAATAACAGTGTATTTGCTCATGTAGTCGGCATTTACTTAACAAGTTGAGGTCTTAACGATGACGTTAAGCTAACAAAGTTTTGAACAACTGGTCCCTGTACTTCTACATGTATTCAAGATAATTTTGTAAATTATGCACCCTTTCTAATGTTATTGCCTTGTTGGCTATAATTATTTAAGGGGCGCTAGGTCATTGAGTATAGATTGTTGAAAAGAAACGGAGGATAAAAATATGGCTAGACAAGTGGTTTTGGAGGTCCATTTTTAGAAGTGTGGGTACCTTTGTCATCAGGAAAACATGTCCGTGAAATGTATACCCCCTTGAACCCCACTTTTATATAGCAAAACTGGGGTATGCAGGGGTATACATATTTTTCTTATTTTTGCTCTAAAACATAGATTGTGGGTACTCGTTAGAACCGCCTCGGCGAGGCGGTTCTAACGTGTACCCACAATCTATGTTTTGAGCAAAAATAAGAAAAATATCAATTTTTTTTCTGAGGAAATTTTCATTTTTTACAACTGAAAAAATCTCTGTATATTGCATGGGCAAGTTTTCGTAATGGTGGCATAGGATGCCATTAGACTTATTAACATAACAAACATTTCTGCCTTGACTCTGCCAAATGTGAAACGCCAGATAATTTCACAAGGCCAAAGGTCATCAGGTGCATTTAATTGCAAAATGCTTAAATATACATGTACAGGTGGCTCGCGCCACCTCGTATATGTTTGGTTCACGAACGAATATACATGTTGATAAAACTATATCAGCAGACACTCTTGGAATGATTATGTCACATTTACATTCTGACCCTATGATGGTCATAATGGTGTCAATTGTTGCTATACTACTGACTGACAATCTGGACCCAGTTGTTCAAAATTAACGACTTCGTTAGTTAACGATTTGTTAATATTTCAAGCATGAGTATTACAAATACACTGTTATTTTTTGTTGAAAACATGTGAGAATCTCTTGCAAAAGATTCTCACATTTTTTTCAACAAAAAAATGACAGTATATTTGCTTTTGAAGTTGATATATAGTTAACTAACTGAGGGCAGCGTTAAGCTAACGAAGTTTTGAACAACAGGGCTCTGGTTACAAGTTAATTGTTCAGAATGTCTGCGTCTGCCCAAGAAAAGTGGTTTCAGGTAAAACCATCTATACACATAATAGTTTTGCTTTATTTGGTTGGTAATATTTTAAGCGGCATATTTTGATTGTCATGACATGCTAATAAATTGGATAGAAGTTCCATAAAATATAGCCAACGTCCCGACATGAGCATAGCAGTTGATTGGGACGCTTTACCACAAATCAAACAAATAAAATCAAACTGACAGTGTCCTAAAAGTACGTCGATGAAATGAAATTATATTGAAACAGTTTGTTTTCTCTCTCTCTCTCTCTCTCTCTCTCTCTCTCTCTTCCGGAGTACTGGTTTACCGCTCTGGTCTGAGCCTGCCTAGGAAGAGTGGTTCAAGTCAAACCATTCATACATATAAGCCTTGGTGGCTTACGGAGACGCTTAGAAGTCCCATAAAATGGAGACAATGTCCCGACACAATCACATCTGTTGATTTGGACGTTAAGCATATACAAACCAAACGCACAAAAGCAATAGTTTGGTGGTGCCCTTTTATATGTATGCTATGCCTGTAACCAACTCAAATGAAATGTCAAAATTTAGCACGACTGTGAACTACTAAAGTATGTTTTCCGCAGCAGATAAAAAAATGCCTGGTCTGATAAGCTGTTGATATTCGAGCCGCGTCACGAAAAAACTAACAATATCACGTGTTTCCAAACAGGTCCGACACAAATAAGCAGTACGAGCACAGAAGATGGCTAGAGTCTGGAAATGTTGGCTGTAGAAAGTAGATGAATTTTGTTCTTTACATGTATTGTTACTGCGAAGCTGATCTGTGTCTTTGTTTTCGCATATGAAAATGTTGGTTTTCTCATGACGCGGCTCAAATGTCATATGGCGTTATATAAAAACAGCTGTGTTTCCACTAACATGCCGAAGACGGGGTAGAGTCGGTAGGTCGGAAAATCTTTTTTTATTTTTCATGTATTTTTTTCTTTGTTAAAATGGGTATAAAATGTAACAACACTCTAAAACTAATTATAAGTTCTTGAAACAGACATGCAATCAACATACAAGGCAAGCAGCTTTCCCACTACACCACTAGGCTTCTATACATACTTGAAATAAATCTTGATATAGTAGATAAATACCAAGCACTTACATATAGCAAGCATTATGGAGAGCAGGGTACAAAAGACAAGATTTAATACAAACCATTTTTATTTGTATGAACTACTTAATTAGCAGAAACAATAATTTCTATTGAAGCAACACACATTGTTGAACAGAAAGGGAAAATCATATCTTATCCCTTAGGTTTTAGACATTTTAGTCATTTCGGCCCAAAACATATCGGCCAAGGACGCCTCGGTCCACCCCTTTTCACAGCGTTTTAGCAGAATTGTAAAAAACATACCCTTTTTCCACAAAAACGACATTTTGCCTACCCTAAATGATGTCAGCGCTGCGCACTGCCCTTCTTGAAAAAAAGTACCCTTTCTCATCGTTTTTTGATCACGCATCGGTACACTGCTTACCAGGGAGTGCCCCCCCCGGGCACACTGGTCAATCTATACGTTGCATTGTCGGGGTCTACGCGGACTTGCCTGGGATTGATACGCTGATTTGTAGAATAAAATGGCGGCCAACAATAAACAAACTGCGGAAGTGGTACGTATTATCCTGCGTTTCTTCAGTTATAGTTTATTCCAAAACATCTCGTATGCCAAAGGGACTATAGAATTGTATCGGAAAGACGTGCGTGGCATGCACTTTGTGATTTATCTAAGCATTTAGGAATACATTCGAGTACCGATACGGTGGGTAGGACGATTTGGAAGATTTCTTGTAAATTCACGACTTTCAAATGATATAGTTTCATCTGTTCTACTTTTCTGTCTGTTTATCCATGCACGAGTCATCATTTGGTCCCATAGCATCGGAAACTAGCAACAGTTGGGAAGAGATGTTTGTTTTCAGAGAAATATCTCGAAAAATATCGTTGTACGCCTTTGTTTTCGCTACTCGGATAGTACAGTTCCTCTTCTACTTAAATCCGAAATTTCAAGATTCTAGCTCTTTTCTGTGACTGTACAGGTCGGAAGCCACATTTTTGGTTTTCCCACGAAGCGGCTAAAATTATATTGTTTGCATCAGTAGTCCCGTCTTACTAAATTTGCCAAGGCACAGTACCGTGATCTTCTTTCTAAATTTGTTAAGAAATTGCGCCAGTTCCTCATTTTGACCCAATTATTGGGCATTTTTCGCAAAACATAATTTTGCAATTACCCGACAAAAGATAAAAGTTGGTGCTTTAGATAGAGGCTGTTGCCAGTTACAAAATTCCGAAAAAGAAATCTTTAAAAATACTCAGCCGCAGACTCGATAATTAATTGGATAAACATTCAGATTTTGGAGATTACCTCCCTTTCATTTAAAATAAGAAGAAAATTGCTGTATGCACTTTGGCAAAAACACATGCAATATTATATTTCTATTGTTTTTCTTGGGAATGCAAGGTTTTATAGTACGGAAAAACCTACTCGGCAGATAGTACGTTTCCTCTTCTTCTTAAATTCAACATTTCTAGCTTCGAGCCTTTTTCTGAAACTATACAGACTGTTTTGTGTCAGACCTAGTCGGAAACCCCGAAGACTGGTTTTCTCGCGTCGCGGCTCAAAGTTTCACGTTAATTAGTAGCTTCCTTTGGTTTTCCACCTTCGAAAATACTTTGGAAAACGTTGCATCATGAAAACATGTCCGTGTGATATTCACCCCCTTGAACCCCACTTTTATATAACAAAACTGGGGTATGCAGGGGTAAACCTATTTTTCATATTTTTGCTCCAAAACATAGATTGTGGGTACTCGTTAGAACCGCCTCGCCGAGGCGGTTCTAACGTGTACCCACAATCTATGTTTTGAGCAAAAATAAGAAAAATATCATTTTTTTTCCAGTGAAAATTTTCATTTTTACAACAAAAAAGTTTCTATATATTGCATGGGCGTGTTTTCGTAATGCTTTCCGCCACAATGCTACTGTACAACAACAACAACAACAACAACTGGGCCCAGTTGTTCAAAATTAACAATGTCGTTAGTTAACAATTCGTTAAAATTTCAAACACGAATAGAACAAATACACAGTTATTTTTGTTGAAAAAATGTGAGAATCTTTTGCATTGCAAAGGATTCTCACATTTTCTCAACCAAAAATAACAGTGTATTTGCTCATGTAGTCGGCATTTACTTAACAAGTTGAGGTCTTAACGATGACGTTAAGCTAACAAAGTTTTGAACAACTGGTCCCTGTACTTCTACATGTATTCAAGATAATTTTGTAAATTATGCACCCTTTCTAATGTTATTGCCTTGTTGGCTATAATTATTTAAGGGGCGCTAGGTCATTGAGTATAGATTGTTGAAAAGAAACGGAGGATAAAAATATGGCTAGACAAGTGGTTTTGGAGGTCCATTTTTAGAAGTGTGGGTACCTTTGTCACGGTGGCATAGGATGCCATTAGACATATTAACATAACAAACATTTCTGCCTTGACTCTGCCAAATGTGAAACGCCAGATAATTTCACAAGGCCAAAGGTCATCAGGTGCATTTAATTGCAAAATGCTTAAATATACATGTACAGGTGGCTCGCGCCACCTCGTATATGTTTGGTTCACGAACGAATATACATGTTGATAAAACTATATCAGCAGACACTCTTGGAATGATTATGTCACATTTACATTCTGACCCTATGATGGTCATAATGGTGTCAATTGTTGCTATACTACTGACTGACAATCTGGACCCAGTTGTTCAAAATTAACGACTTCGTTAGTTAACGATTTGTTAATATTTCAAGCATGAGTATTACAAATACACTGTTATTTTTTGTTGAAAACATGTGAGAATCTCTTGCAAAAGATTCTCACATTTTTTTCAACAAAAAAATGACAGTATATTTGCTTTTGAAGTTGATATATAGTTAACTAACTGAGGGCAGCGTTAAGCTAACGAAGTTTTGAACAACAGGGCTCTGGTTACAAGTTAATTGTTCAGAATGTCTGCGTCTGCCCAAGAAAAGTGGTTTCAGGTAAAACCATCTATACACATAATAGTTTTGCTTTATTTGGTTGGTAATATTTTAAGCGGCATATTTTGATTGTCATGACATGCTAATAAATTGGATAGAAGTTCCATAAAATATAGCCAACGTCCCGACATGAGCATAGCAGTTGATTGGGACGCTTTACCACAAATCAAACAAATAAAATCAAACTGACAGTGTCCTAAAAGTACGTCGATGAAATGAAATTATATTGAAACAGTTTGTTTTCTCTCTCTCTCTCTCTCTCTCTCTCTCTTCCGGAGTACTGGTTTACCGCTCTGGTCTGAGCCTGCCTAGGAAGAGTGGTTCAAGTCAAACCATTCATACATATAAGCCTTGGTGGCTTACGGAGACGCTTAGAAGTCCCATAAAATGGAGACAATGTCCCGACACAATCACATCTGTTGATTTGGACGTTAAGCATATACAAACCAAACGCACAAAAGCAATAGTTTGGTGGTGCCCTTTTATATGTATGCTATGCCTGTAACCAACTCAAATGAAATGTCAAAATTTAGCACGACTGTGAACTACTAAAGTATGTTTTCCGCAGCAGATAAAAAAAAATGCCTGGTCTGATAAGCTGTTGATATTCGAGCCGCGTCACGAAAAAACTAACAATATCACGTGTTTCCAAACAGGTCCGACACAAATAAGCAGTACGAGCACAGAAGATGGCTAGAGTCTGGAAATGTTGGCTGTAGAAAGTAGATGAATTTTGTTCTTTACATGTATTGTTACTGCGAAGCTGATCTGTGTCTTTGTTTTCGCATATGAAAATGTTGGTTTTCTCATGACGCGGCTCAAATGTCATATGGCGTTATATAAAAACAGCTGTGTTTCCACTAACATGCCGAAGACGGGGTAGAGTCGGTAGGTCGGAAAATCTTTTTTTATTTTTCATGTATTTTTTTCTTTGTTAAAATGGGTATAAAATGTAACAACACTCTAAAACTAATTATAAGTTCTTGAAACAGACATGCAATCAACATACAAGGCAAGCAGCTTTCCCACTACACCACTAGGCTTCTATACATACTTGAAATAAATCTTGATATAGTAGATAAATACCAAGCACTTACATATAGCAAGCATTATGGAGAGCAGGGTACAAAAGACAAGATTTAATACAAACCATTTTTATTTGTATGAACTACTTAATTAGCAGAAACAATAATTTCTATTGAAGCAACACACATTGTTGAACAGAAAGGGAAAATCATATCTTATCCCTTAGGTTTTAGACATTTTAGTCATTTCGGCCCAAAACATATCGGCCAAGGACGCCTCGGTCCACCCCTTTTCACAGCGTTTTAGCAGAATTGTAAAAAACATACCCTTTTTCCACAAAAACGACATTTTGCCTACCCTAAATGATGTCAGCGCTGCGCACTGCCCTTCTTGAAAAAAAGTACCCTTTCTCATCGTTTTTTGATCACGCATCGGTACACTGCTTACCAGGGAGTGCCCCCCCCCCCCCCCGGGCACACTGGTCAATCTATACGTTGCATTGTCGGGGTCTACGCGGACTTGCCTGGGATTGATACGCTGATTTGTAGAATAAAATGGCGGCCAACAATAAACAAACTGCGGAAGTGGTACGTATTATCCTGCGTTTCTTCAGTTATAGTTTATTCCAAAACATCTCGTATGCCAAAGGGACTATAGAATTGTATCGGAAAGACGTGCGTGGCATGCACTTTGTGATTTATCTAAGCATTTAGGAATACATTCGAGTACCGATACGGTGGGTAGGACGATTTGGAAGATTTCTTGTAAATTCACGACTTTCAAATGATATAGTTTCATCTGTTCTACTTTTCTGTCTGTTTATCCATGCACGAGTCATCATTTGGTCCCATAGCATCGGAAACTAGCAACAGTTGGGAAGAGATGTTTGTTTTCAGAGAAATATCTCGAAAAATATCGTTGTACGCCTTTGTTTTCGCTACTCGGATAGTACAGTTCCTCTTCTACTTAAATCCGAAATTTCAAGATTCTAGCTCTTTTCTGTGACTGTACAGGTCGGAAGCCACATTTTTGGTTTTCCCACGAAGCGGCTAAAATTATATTGTTTGCATCAGTAGTCCCGTCTTACTAAATTTGCCAAGGCACAGTACCGTGATCTTCTTTCTAAATTTGTTAAGAAATTGCGCCAGTTCCTCATTTTGACCCAATTATTGGGCATTTTTCGCAAAACATAATTTTGCAATTACCCGACAAAAGATAAAAGTTGGTGCTTTAGATAGAGGCTGTTGCCAGTTACAAAATTCCGAAAAAGAAATCTTTAAAAATACTCAGCCGCAGACTCGATAATTAATTGGATAAACATTCAGATTTTGGAGATTACCTCCCTTTCATTTAAAATAAGAAGAAAATTGCTGTATGCACTTTGGCAAAAACACATGCAATATTATATTTCTATTGTTTTTCTTGGGAATGCAAGGTTTTATAGTACGGAAAAACCTACTCGGCAGATAGTACGTTTCCTCTTCTTCTTAAATTCAACATTTCTAGCTTCGAGCCTTTTTCTGAAACTATACAGACTGTTTTGTGTCAGACCTAGTCGGAAACCCCGAAGACTGGTTTTCTCGCGTCGCGGCTCAAAGTTTCACGTTAATTAGTAGCTTCCTTTGGTTTTCCACCTTCGAAAATACTTTGGAAAACGTTGCATCATGAAAACATGTCCGTGTGATATTCACCCCCTTGAACCCCACTTTTATATAACAAAACTGGGGTATGCAGGGGTAAACCTATTTTTCATATTTTTGCTCCAAAACATAGATTGTGGGTACTCGTTAGAACCGCCTCGCCGAGGCGGTTCTAACGTGTACCCACAATCTATGTTTTGAGCAAAAATAAGAAAAATATCATTTTTTTTTCCAGTGAAAATTTTCATTTTTACAACAAAAAAGTTTCTATATATTGCATGGGCGTGTTTTCGTAATGCTTTCCGCCACAATGCTACTGTACAACAACAACAACAACAACAACTGGGCCCAGTTGTTCAAAATTAACAATGTCGTTAGTTAACAATTCGTTAAAATTTCAAACACGAATAGAACAAATACACAGTTATTTTTGTTGAAAAAATGTGAGAATCTTTTGCATTGCAAAGGATTCTCACATTTTCTCAACCAAAAATAACAGTGTATTTGCTCATGTAGTCGGCATTTACTTAACAAGTTGAGGTCTTAACGATGACGTTAAGCTAACAAAGTTTTGAACAACTGGTCCCTGTACTTCTACATGTATTCAAGATAATTTTGTAAATTATGCACCCTTTCTAATGTTATTGCCTTGTTGGCTATAATTATTTAAGGGGCGCTAGGTCATTGAGTATAGATTGTTGAAAAGAAACGGAGGATAAAAATATGGCTAGACAAGTGGTTTTGGAGGTCCATTTTTAGAAGTGTGGGTACCTTTGTCATCAGGAAAACATGTCCGTGAAATGTATACCCCCTTGAACCCCACTTTTATATAGCAAAACTGGGGTATGCAGGGGTATACATATTTTTCTTATTTTTGCTCTAAAACATAGATTGTGGGTACTCGTTAGAACCGCCTCGGCGAGGCGGTTCTAACGTGTACCCACAATCTATGTTTTGAGCAAAAATAAGAAAATTATCAGTTTTTTTTCTGAGGAAATTTTCATTTTTTACAACTGAAAAAATCTCTGTATATTGCATGGGCAAGTTTTCGTAATGGTGGCATAGGATGCCATTAGACTTATTAACATAACAAACATTTCTGCCTTGACTCTGCCAAATGTGAAACGCCAGATAATTTCACAAGGCCAAAGGTCATCAGGTGCATTTAATTGCAAAATGCTTAAATATACATGTACAGGTGGCTCGCGCCACCTCGTATATGTTTGGTTCACGAACGAATATACATGTTGATAAAACTATATCAGCAGACACTCTTGGAATGATTATGTCACATTTACATTCTGACCCTATGATGGTCATAATGGTGTCAATTGTTGCTATACTACTGACTGACAATCTGGACCCAGTTGTTCAAAATTAACGACTTCGTTAGTTAACGATTTGTTAATATTTCAAGCATGAGTATTACAAATACACTGTTATTTTTTGTTGAAAACATGTGAGAATCTCTTGCAAAAGATTCTCACATTTTTTTCAACAAAAAAATGACAGTATATTTGCTTTTGAAGTTGATATATAGTTAACTAACTGAGGGCAGCGTTAAGCTAACGAAGTTTTGAACAACAGGGCTCTGGTTACAAGTTAATTGTTCAGAATGTCTGCGTCTGCCCAAGAAAAGTGGTTTCAGGTAAAACCATCTATACACATAATAGTTTTGCTTTATTTGGTTGGTAATATTTTAAGCGGCATATTTTGATTGTCATGACATGCTAATAAATTGGATAGAAGTTCCATAAAATATAGCCAACGTCCCGACATGAGCATAGCAGTTGATTGGGACGCTTTACCACAAATCAAACAAATAAAATCAAACTGACAGTGTCCTAAAAGTACGTCGATGAAATGAAATTATATTGAAACAGTTTGTTTTCTCTCTCTCTCTCTCTTCCGGAGTACTGGTTTACCGCTCTGGTCTGAGCCTGCCTAGGAAGAGTGGTTCAAGTCAAACCATTCATACATATAAGCCTTGGTGGCTTACGGAGACGCTTAGAAGTCCCATAAAATGGAGACAATGTCCCGACACAATCACATCTGTTGATTTGGACGCTAAGCATATACAAACCAAACGCACAAAAGCAATAGTTTGGTGGTGCCCTTTTATATGTATGCTATGCCTGTAACCAACTCAAATGAAATGTCAAAATTTAGCACGACTGTGAACTATGTTTTCCGCAGCAGATAAAAAAAAATGCCTGGTCTGATAAGCTGTTGATATTCGAGCCGCGTCACGAAAAAACTAACAATATCACGTGTTTCCAAACAGGTCCGACACAAATAAGCAGTACGAGCACAGAAGATGGCTAGAGTCTGGAAATGTTGGCTGTAGAAAGTAGATGAATTTTGTTCTTTACATGTATTGTTACTGCGAAGCTGATCTGTGTCTTTGATGTTGGTTTTCTCATGACGCGGCTCAAATGTCATATGGCGTTATATAAAAACAGCTGTGTTTCCACTAACATGCCGAAGACGGGGTAGAGTCGGTAGGTCGGAAAATCTTTTTTTATTTTTCATGTATTTTTTTCTTTGTTAAAATGGGTATAAAATGTAACAACACTCTAAAACTAATTATAAGTTCTTGAAACAGACATGCAATCAACATACAAGGCAAGCAGCTTTCCCACTACACCACTAGGCTTCTATACATACTTGAAATAAATCTTGATATAGTAGATAAATACCAAGCACTTACATATAGCAAGCATTATGGAGAGCAGGGTACAAAAGACAAGATTTAATACAAACCATTTTTATTTGTATGAACTACTTAATTAGCAGAAACAATAATTTCTATTGAAGCAACACACATTGTTGAACAGAAAGGGAAAATCATATCTTATCCCTTAGGTTTTAGACATTTTAGTCATTTCGGCCCAAAACATATCGGCCAAGGACGCCTCGGTCCACCCCTTTTCGCAGCGTTTTAGCAGAATTGTAAAAAACATACCCTTTTTCCACAAAAACGACATTTTGCCTACCCTAAATGATGTCAGCGCTGCGCACCTGCCCTTCTTGAAAAAAAGTACCCTTTCTCATCGTTTTTTGATCACGCATCGGTACACTGCTTACCAGGGAGTGCCCCCCCCCCCGGGCACACTGGTCAATCTATACGTTGCATTGTCGGGGTCTACGCGGACTTGCCTGGGATTGATACGCTGATTTGTAGAATAAAATGGCGGCCAACAATAAACAAACTGCGGAAGTGGTACGTATTATCCTGCGTTTCTTCAGTTATAGTTTATTCCAAAACATCTCGTATGCCAAAGGGACTATAGAATTGTATCGGAAAGACGTGCGTGGCATGCACTTTGTGATTTATCTAAGCATTTAGGAATACATTCGAGTACCGATACGGTGGGTAGGACGATTTGGAAGATTTCTTGTAAATTCACGACTTTCAAATGATATAGTTTCATCTGTTCTACTTTTCTGTCTGTTTATCCATGCACGAGTCATCATTTGGTCCCATAGCATCGGAAACTAGCAACAGTTGGGAAGAGATGTTTGTTTTCAGAGAAATATCTCGAAAAATATCGTTGTACGCCTTTGTTTTCGCTACTCGGATAGTACAGTTCCTCTTCTACTTAAATCCGAAATTTCAAGATTCTAGCTCTTTTCTGTGACTGTACAGGTCGGAAGCCACATTTTTGGTTTTCCCACGAAGCGGCTAAAATTATATTGTTTGCATCAGTAGTCCCGTCTTACTAAATTTGCCAAGGCACAGTACCGTGATCTTCTTTCTAAATTTGTTAAGAAATTGCGCCAGTTCCTCATTTTGACCCAATTATTGGGCATTTTTCGCAAAACATAATTTTGCAATTACCCGACAAAAGATAAAAGTTGGTGCTTTAGATAGAGGCTGTTGCCAGTTACAAAATTCCGAAAAAGAAATCTTTAAAAATACTCAGCCGCAGACTCGATAATTAATTGGATAAACATTCAGATTTTGGAGATTACCTCCCTTTCATTTAAAATAAGAAGAAAATTGCTGTATGCACTTTGGCAAAAACACATGCAATATTATATTTCTATTGTTTTTCTTGGGAATGCAAGGTTTTATTCACAGCTTTTTCACTGGCAATTTCAGCCCAAAAATATCAACGATCATCAGGAGTTTTGAAGCTACACTGTCCGATACCCGTTCTGCCCTTCATCTCTGTCGATTTTAGAGTGCATAGGTGTTCCCGGGTTCGTGTTAATGTAGGAGGGTCTGGATGGGGGATTCCTGTTCTGATCGTTCCACTTGCGATACTTCTATGGTGGTTCTTATTGTTTTATGTTTTGCTGTTGAATTTTTGTGCTATTTGCGCCTATTGGGAAATAGCTTTCTCAATACACAGTACTGATTGTTCTGCCAGTTTCTTAAAGTACCATGCGAACAACGAAAAATGAACTTTACTCTCAGAAAGGGTCAGAAAAACATCACCTATACCTTCAGTTCTAAGTTTAATGTGGGATAATATGTCTTGCACAAAGGCAGAAAAACACACTTAAACTGAATACATTAGCAATCATAAACACCTAGAATGATGAATTCATGAATCCTTCAAATGACATACATGTACCCGTACATGTATTACTTTTTCAACGTTCATGTTGCAACAAGCCCCTATGTTCATGGCTTCCTGCTGGCAAAACTATTGTCCATCCAAACATTTGAGAAATCATTGTAATATGAATGATACAATATTTGAGATAATAGGGTCTGTGGGGTCACCCCCCCCCGCCACCCAGACCAAAAAAAAAAAAAAATTGAAAATCTAGACTGTCAGGGAGACAATCTAAGACAATTCTGGAGCCAATTTTTGGTATTATTCTTTAAAACCATGTTACTCATAATTAATTATTTTCTTCTGCTATTCATTAAAAAAGACATGTATTTATTATTCTTTAGGACCTCATAATTCACTAATATTTAAATGGCAGTGGCTAGAGATACGGGCCCGTATCCCTAGCCAATATAGGCTAAAGATACGGGCGCGTATCCCCAGCCAATACAGGCTAAAGATACGGCTCTGTACGATTAGCATTTCCCATAGGTATTGGCTAGTCGTACGGCCTTATTTTATAGTTTATTTAATTATACTTTATACATGTAATAACATGTATTAGAGTATCTTTTTCTCTTAAAATTAGAAGCATTTTCAATTAAAGAATTAGACTTTGAAAATCCATTACATTTTGACTAGAATACAAAATTAATGATTACTGCGTGTTTCGTTTTTTGCCTAGTATAGAATAATTCAACCAAGCCAAAGTGACCTTATAGTCACCGTAATTCAACTCTATGGCTTTATTGAAGTGAGTACATTTATGTATTACGTTAGTTATATAATGTTACGCAATGCGAACATGTACATGTAACTGTTATATCGTTTACACACTGTTTCAGTTTTAACCGCTTGCTTTTAAAACACTATTGTTTTTACGTTTTATGTTTTATGTTTTAAACTTTCAAATAAAATGATTTTAAAACAAATAATGGAAACCTAGGACTTTGGAATTACTAAATCAGGCATGGCTGTCTCATAAACAGTGGGAGAAAAGTTCTCACCTTTGGTGCTTCACAGAGCAAAATTGAACTATATCAACGTTCAAATTCAGTCCAGCTTTACAAGCGTAGTTCGCGTAGCGTTGATGCCGCGAAAAGTAGATGCACCAAGAGGTCATTTAATGACAGCCTAAAATTTGCAGAAGTGACTTATAGCTGCATCCATTGGGGAAAGAGCTTCAGAGCCAAAGGAACCGGGAAGCGAAAACAAAGACGTGTCCAAAAATGAGATTGAATTTTCAAAGAGAGAAGTGTTGAAGTTGGCAAGTCCACATTTCAAACATGACCAGGAATAACTTTCGTGGTCACCCATGATTTGATGCGGTACAATTTGCAGCTCACCTGAGCGGTCAGTGTGCGCTTAAAGTATACCAATGCCCCGGCGAAGTTTGTCGTCTTTATACCATTTTCTGCTCTGGAACCGGTCAAATTTTATGTAGAACCAATATATATGCATTGGTAACAAAAGTGTGAACTTGCTATCCAGTCCACATGCAAAAACCTCCTACAGAATCAGCATGTTTTCTTGTCTCATGATGCACCTAATCGCTGTCTTTTAAGCCTGGCGTCCCTTTTATGGGACATAGGCAAACAGCATAGCCCCAGATGTGACGCCGCAGAACGCGGCGTCCCATCTGGGGCTATTCTGTTTGCTTAGAGGAATTTAATCGAAAAATTGTATAAAAATCGATAATCACTCCTAACGCCCCTAAAAATGATTGTGGACTCACCCAAATGATAATGATCGGGAAAAATCATTCGTCAAATATGGGTTAAATATACCCTATATAAGCCGTAAGACTTTACGAATTTTCAAATAAACTTGAAACATAAAGATGTCAAGTACAAAGTAATAATCTTCTAGACCGATAATTACTGCATTGAGTTATTATAAGAGCCGTACGACTAGCCAATACCTATAGGAAATGCTAATCGTACAGAGCCGTATTTTTAGCCTGTATTGCCTAGGGTTACGCGCCCGTATCTTTAGCCTATATTGGCTAGGAATACGGGCCCGTATCTCTAGCCACTGCCTATTTAAATATTATACCCTATCCAGACCCTCATGTAGACTAAGGTCTCTCTATCTAGATGTAGATGAGAAACCTTGTGTAGACGCATGATCCCAAAACTGTTCTGTGACCAACATTACGAAAACTTGCCCATGCAATATACAGAGATTTTTTAAGTTGTAAAAAATGAAAATTTGATATTTTTCTTATTTTTGATCAAAACATAGATTGTGGGTACACTTTAGAACCGCCTCGCCGAGGCGGTTCTAACGAGTACCCACAATCTATGTTTTTGGAGCAAAAATAAGAAAAATAGGTATACCCCCTTTAACCCCAGTTTTTCTATATAAAAGTGGGGTTCAAGGGGGGTATATATTACACGGACATGTTTTCGTGATGTATACATGTGCGTCTCTTCTCCGAGATACCGAATGTAGTTGAGTGCAGGTCTAACTGTGTTGGAATTGCCCTTTTTTCGTTGTGTGAATCCGCCACAAACAGTTATGTACCAGTCGCCTCCCCTGCATATGCACTCTCTGCGAAAAAGGTAATCGATTGGTGTAAACAAAAATTTTAATTGGTAGGCCAATGCAATGTTTGTGCATGATTTTTATGAAAAACAGCTGTAATATTGCACCTTTTGTCTTGCGGGTGTATTGTATTTGACATCAGAACAACTCCTGGCAGGAATTTCTACTTAGAAGGCGAAATGTTTATAAAGTCATTGGTTTTCGTGGCCACCAACGATTGTGAACAAATTGACCTGAATTAGTGACTTCAGTAAAAGCCGGGTACCGGAAATCAGGCGGGATAATCCATAGTTTTTTCTTAGTCAAATTGTGTCAACTGGAAGTGCGTGGTTTTGATATTAAAATCGAATTTTGATGTTTTTCTTTCTTGTGGATCTTATCAATAAATGGATAAATGCATCAGCAAGTACCATTTTCGATGATTATCTCTGTTGCGATGACCTTGATTGAAAATTGATTTTTTTCTTATTATCATTCCGAATCAATCCGTATGTGATAGAACAAAGCTGTGTATGTTAGAAACAACATCTGACCACTTTGAAATGAATACATAGTAGCACAATGAAGCGCAGGCCAAAATAAATTTTGTTTACTTCATTTTCATACCTTGCACAGTGGCCATATTGGATTTGGTACCTTGCTCAGTGGCCATGTCCATTGCATAGCTGGGAACCTGTGAGGTCACTTACAGGTCATTGCTTGACCCATGCTCTGAGACTATTTGACCTTTTGATTTTTTTATTATTTTTCAAATTGAACAGTTTTCTAGCATTTAATTTGACTGTCTGACTACTTAAAAAACTATTTTATGCAATGTTTTGCAATAGAACAATAAAAGTAAAAATGAATTGCAAGGTTTTGTTTTGGGTTTGAGACTATCAGCCATTGTCAAGAATCCGGGTCGTTTCGCCCGTGGGTCGTTTCGCCGGGTCGTTTCGCCCTGGGTCGTTTCGCCCTTGTTTTATGAATGGGTCGTTTCGCCCTTATTTGGTGAGTCGTTTCGCCCGTGAGTTGTTTCGCCCGTGAGTTGTTTCGCCCATTATTATTATTATCATTATTATTATCATTGTTGTTTTTGATATTGCTGTTGTTGATGATGCTGGTAGATAGATAGATAGATAGATAGATAGATAGATAGATAGATAGATAGATAGATAAGATAAGAAGGAAGGAAGGAACGAACGAACGGGGGGAGGGAGGAATAGATAGATAGATAGATAGATAGATAGATAGATAGATAGATTTGTTTAAAATGAGTATCATGACTTATCTTGTTAGTATTATATTTATCTTTAACATTTTCGCGCTTCCGCCTCTGTGGCTTTTAATGTTGTTGAAAGAGGAAGGAATGAAAGAAGGAAGGAACGAACGAACGAATGGAGGGAGGAATGAACGAACAAACGAATGGAGGGAGGGAGGAAGGGAGGAACGGATAGATAGATAGATAGATAGATAGATAGATAGATAGATAGATAGATAGATAGATAGATGTGGTATTTCGAGAGTCAGTTAAACTAATCAAATAATTAACAGAAGTGTGATATTTGTCCACGTTTATTGATTAAAATGCACCTATCACACTACGATAAATTGCCTCACGAATCGTAACGAATTGACAAGTTTTGACAATTTTTTTTTCGATTCGTAGCTGAAACGTAACCGATTCGTATAGTTCTTAACTAATTCTTACAGTTCGTAGTTAGTTCCTGTGAATCGTGGGTCAGTCAGAAATTCGTGGCCAAAGTTTTGAACTGTTCAAAACTTTGGTCCCGAATTTTCGACCCAAAAAATCGCATTTAATTCTTAACACAGTCGTAGTGCATTCTGTGACATCGTAGCCCAATCTTATCTGATTCGGATGCACTCGTAACTCTTTCGGGTATTCCGGAGCTCGTCACCCAACTACGAATTGACAACGAATCCGTTACGAATGTCGCGAATACACACCGAAGCAGATACGAAATAGGTAAGAACTATCTACGAATTCATATCATTATGCGAATCAGCCAAGAGTCTCACGAATGACTTACGACTTAACTACGAGTTTGTATGAAGCTGGAGATTAATGGAATTTAATATGGCAGTTTATAGCACGAATGTTAGCC
The DNA here is from genome assembly GCA_964017185.1 of Rugalucina vietnamica. Lineage (NCBI taxonomy): Eukaryota > Metazoa > Mollusca > Bivalvia > Lucinida > Lucinidae > Rugalucina > Rugalucina vietnamica. Next base: position 12,840,089 of record OZ024879.1, on the reverse strand, counting down.
GACTGCACCGGAACGCGCCACGAAGTCCACGAATCTTACAACAGTAATATAACGAAAAAGGTACACCAAAGGACGGGAGAAAAGCCAGGTTATCATTTAGGGTGCGGCAGAAGGCAGTTCCGTTGAAGAGAAGCTACTTCTTTACTTCTGAGAATCCATCCTCAGAGGCGAAAAACATTACAGGGATAAAGCTACAGTCAGGGATGTAATTTATGAACTGAGTTTCCCAAGTATCATCGAATGGGTATAGGGGGGCATAGTCGATAGAGTATTATAGCATGAGAAGTTTGCCATCATCCTTCATTTAATTTGAAACTGATTCTCAAGCAGGCGTATTATAACTTTTATAACTATCTTGAGAAAAAATCTCACGAATTGTCAAGAACCGCTACGAATATTTATTATTCGCACATGTTATCGTCATACTCGTAACTGATTCGTAACTGATTCTCAAACTTTCGCGCAGCATACCCTCAATAGATTATGTAAATCGTTAATAATTCTTACCAAGTTCGTGCGATTGCAGCCGAATTCAGCCGAGTCCGCCGAATATTCGTAACGCTGTCGTGTCTGTGTCCTTACTGGTTCGTAAGTAGTTTCAAATAAACCAAAAAAGTTCACGAAATTCCACGAATCCTAAAAATTATGAATTCGTGACGATTCGTGAGACTATTTATCGTAGTGTGAGAGGGATATAATGCGATAATCCATTAATTCGTTTACGTCTTTAATCTCACACAAGGTGGCAATAATCGTGTTTGTTAATTAAAGGCGATGTGTGAATGCTTTGTCTTTGGCGGTGACCGATGGCCGACATTCTTTAAATGTTAAATGGTAAAGGAATAAAACATGAGTAATATTTTCTTTTTTGGAAAAATGCTTTTATATGCCGACCGTAATGCGTCAGATACTATTTATAATGTATATAACCGTATTTGATGACCTGTATCATCATTCATCTTTGAAATTGTCATACGCTTGTCGAAAGAAGCATTAAATACGATTGTCAAAGAAGCATTAAATCATGTCTGAGTTGTGCATTTTTTGTAATTTGTCTAATCTAAGACTGGCTTCTCTCCATTATGAATATTTTTCGTCCTCATAATTTGTTTTCGTTTGATTTTTGGTAACGTTTGAAATTATTCTGTATGACGTAAGACGTAAAAAATAGCTGTTTTCACTAGCCCGACAAAATCTGACTTTCTGCGCTGACCCCGCAGTTTTTATTGCCATCAAAGATAAAATAAAAATATTTTCATGTCGACCGACCCTCATCATTTTAAGAAGATAGTTGACAAGTGTTTAATTACAAATATAACTGCAACAAAAACATTTAAACTCACTTTTTTTAGATTCCTTTAACTTAATTGCATATCTGTTTCTAGTACTTATAATCGATTTTAGCGTGTTTTTACCTTTTATACAAAATATAATACGGAGAAAAAAAATTCCTACCTACCGACCCTATCCCGTCTTCTGCATGTTAGTGGAAACACTGCTATTTTTATTTTACGCCTAAATCACCGGCGTTTATGTTCAGTTTTTGGTATAAAATTTAAGTTGTCTGTTCGAAAGTATTTTTGCCGAAATATCCTGTAATAAACATCGCAGCCAATTTACATGTATAGTTAGTCGTTTTCAAAGTTCTTTAGTATATATACCCAAAAGACAATTATGAACGATCAGCCAAAGGCCATTCCTTAAGTAACAAATAACAAACAAGACACTAGATTACTTATTTGGGCATGGTAGAAAAATAAGGGCGAAACGACTCACCTAATAAGGGCGAAACAACTCACGGGCGAAACGACCCAGGGCGAAACGACCCAGGGCGAAACGACTCACGGGTGAAACGACTCGGGGGCGAAACGACTCACGGGCGAAACAACCCGGGACCATTGTCAACAATGGTGAAGGATTTAGTGCATGTGGCTGTTGTCAAGGCAATAGTTTCTCATTTAAATGAACTTCTTTGTGGAAAAGTGATGTAATTCTATATTTCTAGAGGACTGGAGACACCATTTTTGTAAAAGCTGAGCAGAAAAGTTGAGTTTGAAAAAACAGTTGGAGTCACTACCTGAATATTTTAATGTTTTCTAAGTCACTGTTTTCTGTGTCGATATTTTAGTATTACCTCAGGCTTAGATCCAGTAAATTGAATAAGTAAACTGCGCCACAGCTAAAGTTAGAACAAGGCTTTAATTATTTAGGGGCGTTAGATCATTTTGTATTTTTTTTTGAAAAGAAACGGAGGATTCTATAACATCAATAGTATTTAAAAAAAAATATCCAATCATAGGCAATTTAGAGAAATTTTTTAACTCATAAGTCAGGTATAGAATTTCATCATATGCCCTGGCCATCTATAGTCGAAATTGCTATATATTTCTTAACTTTCATTAGTATTAACAAATGGCCATTGATATGCATAATTTATTTTAGACAGTGTCTAGCCGTCCGGGCCCGGACGTTTAGACTGGATGTATAGCCGTCCGGGTCTGTACGTTTAGACCGGGAGTCTAGCCGTCCGGGTCTGGATGGCTAGCATATATCTGCATATAGGCTAGCCGTCCGGGTCAAATATATTTATCGATTTTGAAGTAACGTCCGGGTCTAAAAATTACAATTATCCTTTATTTTTAACTGTAAATGAAAATAATAAACGAAAATGCGCTACAAGTGAATATGTTCTTTTGAAGAGGTGTGACAAATTGTTATAAAACATAGGATAAACAGACTTTGCTAATTACACCTGATTAACGCGACGCAAGCATCAAAGTTAAGCCTTTCTTTGTCTGAAAACACTTGAGTTTGTGCATCATCAGTTCGTTGATGTCTTAATTCTGCAAGTGTCCTTTAATGTTTTGTTTAAAGTCGGCATTCAATTGCATCATTATAAGGGCCAAAATTTGAGTTAAATAAACAAATTCGGTAATGAAAGTATAAATTCGAAAAATGCTGGTCATGTTACATACGAGGTCGACTTAAGGTTGAACATGAGTGTAACATTTAGGGTTGGGGAGCTTTTCCCCAATTTTGACTCGTTAATGAGCAAAACTGAGTTACCAAGTTCTGCGGGAAGCTTAAAAGTGTCTTGCTCGAAGACACTACACGACGAGGGTAGGTGTTTAAACCATTGTTTGTTAGGCAATGACCAGTGTCGTACCAGACTTTCAAACATCTGTGGTGGAACTGCACTGAGAATAGAAACAGGCACAAGTTTACCTGGCGCAGAAAAACACAACACAAACCAAGGATAGAAATTATATCGCTAGATTCAATCATTATGTTAAAAAATAAATATTGAATTTCCTAGACGCCATAATAGATAATGTATTTTTAATCCGTTTTGCATAACAAATACGAGTCCCTTCGTAATAACATTGAACATTGCCCCTTGATTAAAAACGATTACTTCAAAATCGATAAACATATTTGACCCGGACGGCCAGCCTATAGGTGGATATATGCTAGTCGCACAGACCCGGACGGCTAGACTACCGGTCTAAACGTACAGACCCGACGGCTAGACTATCGGTCTAAACGTCCGGTCCCGGACGGCTAGACACTACCTTTATTTTAACTCATTAGTCAATTTCAGGTGGGGGCCAAGATACCCATGGACAGCTTCACCCCCAGGGGCCAAGATACCCCAGCCGGTTTATCTTGGCCCCCGGGGGTCAAGATACCCAAGGTGGGAGCCAAGATACCCCAGGAAATTTTGGCCCCCGGGGGCCAAGCTGCCTGCGGGTATTAGCCCCCGGGGACCAAGCTGCCCAGGGGCCAAGATAAACTGATACACCAAGCCCCTTCACCCAAACTGGCTAATATGCACAAGTCATTTGTATCCAACCCCCCCCCCCCCCCCACGGGGGAATAGCAGAGACTTTGACTTTCCTTCTTGCAAATGCCTGTCAAAAGGCCAGCACAGTGGGGGCAAACAGATGGTAAAATCTCCACTATAAGACCCCGCCCTGCAGGGACAAAAGACACGGCTATAATTCCCGCTATTTTAGCGTGAAAACAAAACCACCACATTCACCTGGCACTGCAGGGGCAAGCTGATGGTAAAATCCCAGCTTGTTTCCCCCAAGATTCAGTCCCCCGGGTTTGGGGCGGTGGGGGGGGGGGCATGGTTACAAATGATTAGTGCATTAACAACACAAGTGTATTATAATTGAACTTGTAAAATTTATGAAATTGGGCATAGCGTAAGGGCGAGCTCGGCAATGATATATGAACAGGCACATAATCTATCTTCACCTCCCACCATAACCACTTACCTTCGAATACACTTGACTTATAGTATTTGAATTTCATTTACAGATCAAGACCTATATTACATTATTTTCACCTCATTATTACCTCATTTACATAGTACAAGGGAAACTACGGAGGGGAATGAGTTATGCCCAATTTTACATAAATTTCCCCATGAAATTGAATTAATTCGGTCCCAGAGGGGGGTTTAAGCAAACCACCCAAACCCCCTCTAAATCTGCCGCTGCACCCTAGAATTTTTCTAAGATTTGGATGAGGATCTAATAATTCATTTTCTCTGGTCTTATGAGACTTCCACCACTATTGGGACATGATAACTTCTAAATATAATGCACTATAGAACCAATCAAGGCCGTGCATCCTTAAAAATGTGTGTGTTTGCTTTTGACTTGTCTCTAGCTTTCAGGCTGGGTCAGTGGATATATGTACATTGTATATATATGGGAAAATGAGGAGTCTGTTAGAAAACTATGTTACAATACATTTAATGGTCAGCCCATTGAGCCCAAGTACTGTAAAGAACTAAGACTGATGTGTATGGATGGTTTTAATAAACCACTGTTTCCAGTCCCCTTCCTCAAGCGTTCTGACATGTAGATTAAACATATTTTATTGCAATAAACTAACAATGGGATAAGACACAAGTTACATCAACATTATGAAGTCCTATCCCTCAGCTCAACTAGCTAGTACTAATGGTACAATGGTAAAACAGATCATTTTATGTTAACATACATATTACGATGTAACATACAGGTGTGTGGTCATGAGCGGTGGCGGCTACTTATAGCAAAGTATAAGTTTGGATTTTCTGGGGAAACACAACATGTACTGACATGTAGCTGTTAACCACTAGTAAGTTCGTCAGTCGGCGGCTAGCAGCTTCGCTTGGAGGGGTCAAACAGACAAACACCCAAACTAAGAATTAACATTTTACATTGCTCTTTAGAGCGAGGCGTTTCTAATGAGTACCCACAATCTATGTTTTGGAGCAAAAATAGGAAAAATAGTTATATCCCTGCATACCCCATTTTTTCTATATACATGTAAAAGTGGGGTTTAAGGGGGTATATATTGCATGGACATGATTTCATGATGATTTTCAGGAGTTTAAGCCAGTCACTATATAATCATGGCCAGTTTAGGAGAGCCGGTGTTGCTGTACGCACATCCTAGCATGGACACCCTGGCTAGAGACATTGTCGACAGGTGTAGTGGTTCCAGATCATCACAGCAGACTGTCAGTCCAGATATCTCGGAAAAAACACCAGTGAGTATATAGACCATCATAACCATTAACAAAACTTGCCCATGCAATATACAGAGATTTTTTCAACTTGAACTAGAAAAGAAATGATACTTTTATTAATTTTGCTCAAAACATTGATTATGGGTACATTTTAGAACTGCCTTGGCGAGGAGGTTCTTACTAGTACCTACAATCCATGTTTTGCAGCAAAAATAAGAAAAAAAGGTATTCCCCGGTAAACCCCAGTTTTACTTTATAAAAGTGGGGTTTAAGGAGGTATACATTTTAAGGACATTTTTTCTTGATGAAATCTCTTTATAATACAGTTTATAAAACCTGCTGCCTACCAGCATGTGACATGATGGTAAAATTCTGCTTTTTGGGCCATATTGTCATTTGGCATATCACTAGTATTAACTATTCAGATTGAGATTCTGCTTGTCAGTATTTACACCCGTCTGTAGCCTGTTAGTCTTGATAGATGTACTTAAACTGAGTCTTAAATGATCTAAACCATTTGGCAAAGGTTTGAATGCTCAAAATGTGTCATCATTTGAGTTTTGTGCCTGGCTCAGCTTCAGCAACTTTAATAAGTCTTATGTTCCAGTTTCACAGATCTCTGTCCAGTATGAGTGTACTTGTACCTGGGAAATTGAGAAGGAATGTAGAATACAGGGAAACTATTAGCTGGAACAAGTTTCAAGATGGATTCCCCAATCTGTGTATACAAGATGTACATTACATGGCAGGAAAAGACGGTAAGAAAATGAGCCGTCTCGTGGAAAAACCAACAATGTGGTTTCCGACCAGGTCCGACACAAACCAATCTGTACAGCTACAGAAAAGAGCTAGAATCTTGAAATTTCGGATTTAAGTAGTAGAGGAATTGTACTATCCGAGCAGCGAAAACAAAGGCGCTGATCAGCTTCGCGGTTACCGCGAAGCTGATCTGCGCCTTTGTTTTCGCCTATGCAGATTGTTGGTTTTTACTCATTTACGCAAAGTTATTGTCCATTTTTATCAGTGGTCAGTGTTTGTATTGACAATAAACTGGAACAAATTTCAAGTTGGCATCTCAATCTGTGCGTTCACGATGTACATTACATAGCAGGAAAAGATGGTATATCAAATATTAGCATATTCATAAGAAAAGATGTTCTATAATATTTGATCTGACAGGGAAAGCATATGCTTGCAGTGTATTGATGTAATATGGTCCACGACCAGTGCCCCTGTTTCCTCCTAGGAAATATTTCAACATGACAGTACAATTGATCAATGGGATGTTCAGCCATTTATCCTAACCTAAAAATCTTCTTTCTAAATCTGCCCGCAGATGTTCCAAGTACACCTATCTTTGTTGACATGACAGTCTAGTCTGCGTTAGCATTACGAAAACACGCCCATGTAATATACAGAAATTGTTTTTGGTTGTAAAAATCTTAAATTTCATTAGAATTTTTTTTATATTTTTATATTTTTATTTATATTTTTCTTATTTTTGCTCAAAACATAGAATGTGGGTACACGTTAAAACCCCCTCGCCGAGGCGGTTCTAACGAGTACCCACAATCTTTTGTTTTGGAGCAAAATTAAGAAAAATAGGTATACCCCTGCATACCCCAGTTTTTCCTATATAAAAGTGGGGTATAAGGGGATATATATTGCACGGGCATGTTTTCCTGATGGTCTGTCACTGTCAGACATGATGTGAGCCGCGACGCGAGAAAACCGGTCTTCGGGGTTTCCGACAAGGTCCGACACAAACCGGCCTGTACAAGCTCAGAAAATAGCTAGAAGCTTGAAATTTCGGATATAAGAAGAAGAGGAAATGTACTATCCGTGTAGCGAAAACAAAGGCGCTGATCAGCTTCGCGGTTACTGCGAAGCTGACTGATCAGCTTCGCGGTTACCGCGAAGCTGATCTGCGGCTTTGTTTTCGCATAGGCAAAAATCCAGTTTTCTCACGATGCGGCTCATGTGAAACACTGAGCCAATGCACTAGGAAACCAACGATCTGCATTATGCTAAAACAAAGACACAGATCAGCTGTGCAGTAACTGCTTAGCTAATCATTGCCTGTGTTTTCGCAATTAACACAATCCCTCATCTTCTTAAATCCAAAGTGTCAAGCTTCACACCTGTCTATTTGACTGTACAGACCAGCTTGTGTCAGACCTGGCCCGAGGTTATAAAACTTTTTTCATGCTCAACTCAGTTGAGACTAAAATTTAAAACTACTCATAAATATCCAAATAGCCCAAATATATTGAAATTGAAGGTTTAGAACTCCAAAGCCTGTAATTTATCCTGATCATAAATGTTAAAATGCCATCAGTTGTTGGCATTTTAACATTTATGAGCAGGATAAATTTTAGTCTCAGCTGAGCTGAGCATGAAAAAAGTTTTATAACCTCAGGGCCAGGTTGGTCTTCCAAATTGTAGTTTTTCTCATGTATACCGGTAAGCTCGTTTTGTCTTTTCAGTGATATTTCTTGGCAGTTTCCATGATCCAAGTGTCATTTTTGAACAACTCTCAGTTCTCTACATGTTTCCAAGGTGAGGCAATGTTACCTATCATTTCAAAGTATCACAATTTTTCATAGAGCTCTGTAAACATGGTAAAAATTGAAAATTTTCTGTTGATTGTTTTAAAATAAGAATGAATGTATACCCCTGTACACCCCACTTTTACAGTTTACATTACGAAAACATGCCCATGCATTATACAGAGATTTTTAAAGTTGTAAAAAATGAAAATTTTCAGTAGAAAATTTTGATATTTTTCTTATTTTTGCTAACATAGATTGTGGGTACACATTAGAACCGCCTCGCCGAGGCGGTTCTAACGAGTACCCACAATCTATGTTTTGGAGCAAAAATAAGAAAAATAGGTATACCCCTGCGTACCCCAGTTTTGCTATATAAAAGTGGGGTATAAGGGGGTATACAATGCACGGACATGTTTTCCTGATGATAAATGCGGGGTGCAAGCGGGGATCATTACATAGACATGTTATCATGATATCATAAATCATTGTGGCCTTCAAGTTTTTGACCAGGTTAGATAAAAGCTGGGTTTTAGAGACATAGAAGATATCTAACGGATTGAAATTTTAGATTTCGAAAAAGAGATTAAAACTATATGCAACTGTTATACTATCATTGAAGCAAAACAGCTTGGCAATTTCATGAAACAGACATGATCAGGTTTTATTTATAAGAAATGAAAATTCAGAATAAAAATGTTTACCTCTAAAACCAAGAATAGACATAATGTAACAAATGTGACAGGACAGCCTCCCTTTGGTAAAATACTTGGTGCAAGGTATTAGCGGCATCTGGAGTGCTAGTAATATGCAAATTAGAAACTTGAAACTTTGTGAAGTGAGTAAGTATAGAGTAAAAAGCGCAGTAAAACACCCATGGTGGATGTGCATACTTTTCCACCCACGGGGTTAGCTGTTGCTTGGCTCGGCTTCACTTTTCATTTTGTGTCAGAAGTGGGATAATGAAAACTGCCATACCGGAGTTTCCTTTGCCATGCATTTTTTCAAAAACTAAAAGGAGGCTATCCCGTCACACAATTATAAAATTTTAGAACTTGATAAAACCCAGGAAGCAGTGGCTTTGTCCAGACATGACTGAAAAAAATGTTGATGTGGACTGGGACAGTACCCAAATCAAATCGAGGTTAACCTTTTAGTGGCTGGTCAGAGCAGTTTATGAAAAATAGTAACAAATGCATGAGCCATTTCATGAGAAAATCAAATTTATGTCTCTATATGTGACATTATCTGGCATTTTGGGTCTTGTGGAGTCAAAGTCGGAAATTTAGTTTTTAACATTTTTACAATTTTTATTATGTTTATAATCCATTACCAAAAGCTTTAATAAATAGAGCTAACCATTAATGAACTTAAGGTCAGGGTGAAGTAAAACGTCGTTATGCAGCGTTACGCGTGACGTTGCTTTGCGACGCCAGCAGAACAAGAATTGACGCTCTTATGTCGCGCCTTTTTGAACCAAAGAAGGCTGTAGCTTTTACGTCATTTAGTACGAATTTTACATTTTTCTTCCCATAAAGAATGCGACAAATTTTTACCAAAACACAGAAAATGAGAATTTCTGCAGTGAAAGTCATTTATTGTAATTCTTGCGTCAGTCGCACACTGAAATGCAACGCGTGTTCACGCCACGACGTTACGTTACGTCGCACAAAATACCAAAAACGCACTACCATACATAACAAAACCTCCAATAGCAAGAAAACGAGCCTGGTTGTCAAGGACTTTTTTCAAGCAACCTGTTCCAAACTGATTCACGCAGATACTATCAGTTTTTAAAAAAACTTCATCGTGGAATTTAGGAGAAAAATATGTTTATGTGCGAAATCCGACATCTATTTCCCATTTCCCCATTGAGTTCAATGGCAAAAATGGTGTTTTTAGATTGTCTATATCTCAAAAACTAATCCGGTAGTCAAGGATATTTTTGCATATTCTGATGGGGGAGCATTTAATACATCGATATGCAAAAAATAAGAAAATTCCATCGTAGCGTTTTTTACTTCACCCTGACCTTAAAAAGAGAAAAAATGCACCACCCTCAGTTTGCACCATAGGGTTTTTAATTTATAAAGAAATTAATTAGCCTTGGAAAAGCGTTTGTAACACTGAGTTATAGTGTCCTGTTCTGTTGTCTTTCACAATAAATGTTGTCTAAATATTTTAGAACAAAAGTTTTAAAGCTTTTACTAGAAATTTCCTACCTATCTTTTTGGATGGTGTTTTGAAACTAGTGACTGAGTGCGCAAAAATCCAATTAACGTTGCATGCAGTTTTGTGATTTCAACTTTGATTCACATTTTGTGACGTCAACGTCTAACCCGAAGTTACCTCCACAAGACCCAAAATCATAGAGAACATCACAATTATGTGCAAAAATCAAAGGCACAGATCAGCTGTGCAGTTACACAGACAGCGCAATTCCTCTTCTTCATAAACTCTGAAATTTAAAGACTCCTAGCCATCCTTTTGTGGCTGCACAGGCCAGTTTGTATCAGACCTTAGTTGAAACCCGAAGACTGATTTTCTCATGTTGTGGCTCATATATCAACCTATGGAAACGGTGTATTAGAAAAACGGTGAATCAACGGGGGTTAATCGGAAAAATGTGAACCATCGGGCGAGGTGTCGGTGACACATCGGGATTTGCACTAGATAAAAGGTATGTTGTTTGTTTACTTCTATTTTGAAGCGAAAGCTAAAAATACTGCAGTAAATAAAAACAAATCGAACACTTGCAGGAGCTGTAAGGGTCTTTGATGCAGCCCCGGAAACCCTAAAATTGTTGAAAATGTATTTTGTTTAATCGCCACAGTGCACCCCATTTTACTACTCAAACATTTCAGTTGACTTTCGGTTGTATTTTTTGTTTATTTTTTATGCTTACATCGAATTACGAATGTAAACAACCTTAATTCAGATTGGTGAATATAGAAAAGTAAGCTCCTGATTATCAACCTTCAGAAAATTTGTAAAAAAGACTGGGAAAATCGAGATTCAGCCGGGTGATTGATTATTTGGTGAGTCTCCGGGCAAGTTGTGTGTGTCGCCGGGGAGCAACCAAATTTTGATGGAATAAAACTTTATTTTCTTCATTCTAGACAGTACATGATTGTTGTTTTTTAACTTTTAGTTTGAGTGGGATCCTATCTATCCCAATTACGGATGCTATAAACACACGTTAATCACCGGCAGTGATGAGAACTCGGACGTTCCTCGTCCGCAGCGTCCGTCATATCGCACTGTTCGCATAAATATAGTTTTATTTTTCGCTGGTTAAATGAAGCTGAAGCAAATGAAAACGTGTAAGAAATAATTGGAAAAGATACTGTCTCCAATTCTTAAATTTCTTCCGTTGCCGATTTGAAGACTGGGAAAATTATAACAGTAAACGCAGGTCCAATCTTTGGAAATAACATGGAACAGTATCTATTGGGATATTTTCTTTCCTTAAATTATCAGGGCCTGAAATGCCCCCTCTGATGTCTACCGCTGAGGTGCCAGTTTCTTGTGAGATCTAGGGACAAAGATACCAGTCACAGCCGCCGCTAGTAGAGCGCGGTAGCTGATGCGGTAGAGTGTCGGACTGTCACTCTGGAGCGAGAGGTCCTGGGTTCGATCCCCACGAGCGCCGTGTAGGGTTCGAGCCCCGCACGGGTCACATGTGGGACAAGTCAAGTTCTGCTTGCAGGTGTGTCAGGTGCTTTTTCCTGGAGTACTCCTATTTTCGCCCCACCTACTGATTTGTTAATGAGTGAAATAATTGGCTTTTAAGGCACGTAAAACTTAATCAATAATAATAATAATAATAATAATAATAATAATAATAACAATATCAATAATAATAATAACTGATTCTTAAAACATGACATTTCAACAGGTTTCCAAGTTTGATTAGCTTTACAATATACCGGGACAATGCATACCTGACGTATTAATTGATGTTAACTTTAGGTTCGGTCTCCTTTTGTTGCTCAGTTCACACGACTGGACATTTATTTTCTCATGGGAAAAATGAGGATTTTCGACATGACTATCCGAGTAACACAAGTATAAGTGTTTCCAAAACGCTTGCGATCTCTCAGCACTAATTTCACTGTATGACCACGTATAAATTCACGGCGATAACCACAGACCGAAAAGACTCTGACAGCTCGGTTCAACGTGAGCTTTCATACCCGAGCCGGCATGCGCTATTTAGTGTGACCCAATCGAAGCTGCCTTGTCCAATCAAGTACGACCGGAAGTGTGGTCGATTTACAACAAGATTCCAGCCCTGTTCAATTATATATGCGCTCTCGCCGTGGCGAGATCACAAAAAGTAACTCGAGTAACAAGGCCAAACAGCACGAGTTACAGTAATGCGCATACGTATCTACGTCATGTGCTTGCGTATAACTGTAACTCTCACTTATGTTACGTCTACACTGGACCACGTTCTCACCACATCCTTACCACGTTCTAAAAATTCCAGAACGTGGCGAGGACGGGGTCAAAATGAAACAATTTCGGATTTCTAAGTTCCCACTACGTCCTTACTACGTCCCCGCCACGTCCTTATAACGTCCGCACCACATCCTTACTACGTCCTTCACGTTTCCACTACGTCCTCAATACGCGCTCACCAAGTTCATCCCGTTTCTACTACGTCCTTGCTACGTCCTCACAAAGACCAAGCAGTTCATACCACGCGCGAACTACGTTTCCAGCACGTTCTAACTGTAAATACCGTTTTCGTTCTAATTAGCGCACATGCTCCAATAAGCGCACACCCTGGTCGTTTCTGAAAAACATGCGCATAAGCGCACACTGCTCGACTAGCATACTGGCATTTTATTGACAATTTTACACATTCATACCACATCAAAACTTATCTTCAAAAGATCAAACAATATTTGGCGACGATTGGAACACTTGTATGACATCACCATTGACCATTTAAACAAGGTTATTTCATCAGTCTATAGGTTGTTTACATTCGTAGTGTGCGCTCATTGGAACGCTATTTTGTTACCCGAACTTTAAGATATTTTGAAAAGTTAAGCGCACTGTGCGCTAATTAGAACGAATACGGTATATTAATCAGTCGTATATATTATCCTCAACACCGCTAGCAGTCGGTCGTAATGCCCATGCTGAAGCCAACAAGATCTTGTCCTTCTATTTCTCCTTCTGTGAAATAGCACAAGTGCAGCCTGTGCACCAAGTAAGGCATGATGTCATTGAAGGAGAGCAAGTTGCAAGAGTACATCTCTGTTCATGTTTTCGATTTCGATATGATTTAAATAAAAGCGAAAGCAATTGCTTGAGGGTACGGGACAATTGAAACAAAATTAATAAAACGTGGAGGACGTAGTTGGAACCTGGTGTGAACGTGATAAGAACCTACTAAGGACGTGTTAGGAACCGCTAGGACGTGATAAGAACGCAGTGCAGTCTTCTAGGACGCGGTAAGGACGTACAAGAAGCGTGGTATGGTCTTGTCGAGAACTTGATGGACGTAGCGAGGACGTAGAGAAGACGTAGTAGAAGTGTAGCGAGGTCTTGATGGTCTGCAACAAATTTGCATCGCGTCCACGAAGACCGCACTACGTTTGTACCACGTTCTTTCTACGTCCCACAAGTTCCTACTACGTCCTTACCACGTCCTTAATACGTCCTTACTGCGTTCTAATTCCACCCCGTCCTCGCCACGTTTCTTTTGAGCATGTTCAAAATTTGACCAAGACCTCCGCGTCCATCAAGACCTCGCTACGTCCTTACTACGTTCCTACCACGTCCTACAAGACCGTACCACGTCCTCACTACGTCCTTAATTTTTAGGACGTAGTAAGGACGTAGTGAGAACGTGGCCCGGTGTAGACGTAACATTAACTCGTGTCAGCATTCAATGTTACTCGAGTTACTTGTGTTACTCGGAGTGCTGAATGCAAATGGTGATTTTATCAGAAATAGTGATAGTTCTTTCCATATTTTTGTATGTGCAGTTGGAACATCAGACACAGATTAATTTGTGCCCAAATATGCACTTTTAGAGGTCTCAGCAAATTGCTTATCAGCCATTTTCATGATTTCAAGTTGATTCCCGGTTTGCTTCAGTTTCCATTACTGTGGAATAGCCTCCACATGGTGCACTAGGTCACTCACTATGGCATGACCTTATCCACTGAATAACATAGATGTGATGCGATATATGAACGTTCGTTGAGCTACGGGCGTGGCAGCTACTTCGGCCATGCAGCCCAAAGACGTTTCTTTTGGGTCACATTTTTATGTATATACCGTAATTTTACCAAATCTGTCATTTGTCCTATGTAAATGTATACACCCTATATACTGTCGGATGCAACCAAATTCTTACAGCGCAGATTGTTGCAATATCACAAGACACATGCCGAAAGGGAATGTGTTGACTGGAAGCCGGATAAATTAGGCAACAACCTACAACACAGCAATGAACTTTTCACTGTCGGTTGTTGCTCAATCGATCTGACTACCAATCAGTAAACTCCATTTTTTGTCAGGTTTCGTGTGTCGCTGCATCAATCTGCGCTGTAAGAATTTGATTGAATCCAGCGGTATACGGCGGGGTAAATTTAGCCCAATTTGACCTTGCTGTACCATAGTTGGTTTGTTTGAATTTAAGGCTTTACGTCCCAGTCAACAACAATTCAGTCATGTCTGGACGGGGCCGCCGCTTCCCGGGTATTTAACAAGAAGAGTTAATGTACGTTGCTTAAGGACACAACCCGGTGCCACCGGTGAGGATAGAAAGGTAAAGAAATAACCTTTAATAATCAAGAAAGTCAGATGGTCAGTCCTAAAAGGGCATAAGTCACGATTAACGACCGACATTAACATTGTCACATTTTTAAACAACAAATCACTGCCAGCACGAATTAACAGAATTTGAGGCTAACGCACAAGCAGGCTGAAAAAAAAAAACAAAAAACAAACAGATCCACTGCTGATACGAATAACATGAAATGCAGAAATGCGTATCAGTCAGAAGGTTTATTTTCATAAATTTAAAGTAGTTCCCCTTGGGGTGTTACTACCCAATCGCTGGGCCTATAAACGAGGACATATAAGACAGTATATAAAGTTTCAGGTGAGCGCTCTCATGGCCATTGGTCCTCTAGAATATACCTGGTAAACTGAGGCTATGTGGTAGCGCGTCGGACTCCAGAGCAAGAAGTCAGGAATTCGAACACCATGATCATCTTGTAGTGTCTTTGGACGTGACACTTAATCTCCCCAAAGTATATGCCAACTACCCCGGAAGCGGTGGCAATGAAAAATTATTGACTAGGACGTTACACAACAACACCATTCAATCTCGATATTCGCAATTCAACGTCAAAACATGGTTATGACTTGAACCACTTTCAGATCATGGAACAACTATGAGTGCTGGAGAATATTTTTAAAGGATTTTACCAATATATGGACGTTGCGGCCGCCTTTGGCATGGGCCGTTTATATACATGCCAATGAGGCTTCATATTTTTCTAAAATATGAGTGATGTTTGAAAAACTGCAATTTGTAGTTTCACGGCAATCACTAATATTTCCTTAGAAGCCTCCGTGGCATGGTGGCCAAGCTACTGGCCTTGTAAATCAGGGGTCGTGTGTTAGATCCCGGGCTTCTCCAGTCTTTTGGATGAGACTTTAAACCGAGGCCCCTTCTCCATATGACCTGACAGCTGTTGAGTGGGAAGTAAAACACCAATCAAACAAAGAAACAAACTAATATTTCCGAAAATATTTCCAGATGTCGTTCGCAGTTAACGGACAGCTCATCGGAACTAAAATTGCAATTTGGTGATGACGCTATGTAATTGCTCAAAATATTACTGGACTTTACAAAATTACTACAGTTGTTGAGTTTAAAATGAATATATATACATGTACATATTTTAAACAACAAACGGTAATCCGTTTGGGAACGATTTTCACACAAGTGCGTCTGGCACTGGCAATGATTCAGGTGAACGCTAGCGTTTTACACTTGTCGGTCTAGCACTTTAATTTCCCAACAAGAAAGGGTCGAAGATGATGCGGAATATGAAATTACCGGGTCGAAGATGACACGGAATATGAAATTACCTTGATCAAAAATAGCTCTAGAGTGTTTATAATCGGAAATTAATGCAATAAGTTTTGATTGCCCGATGACTCACAAAATTCGCCCCGTTGTCTCACACAGCTGGCCCGATGCCTCACATTATGTAAATGCACCTAGCATTAAATCCCTTTGCAATGCTTGGCGAGATTTTATTTTTTGTGGGAATTTTCCAGTATACTATTATTCATTTGCAAATACCAACGTGACCTTCTTGGTCCATTTCTTTTACTAGAAAATCAAACGAAAATGTGTTTTCGTGACCTTGAAAGGCATGCCCTCTAAAATGGGGCGCACAATCACGCGTTTCTTGGAATATTTATTTACAAACTGTTTACATAATAAAGAACAATAATGATTTCTACAGCTCCTGCAGCAAACAGAATTTTGACATACAACGTCACCCAGCCATGTCGGAACAAAACAAAAAGAAAATTAAAACTACGTACCGTGTCGCCATTGTAAATCCCGATGTGTCACCGACACCTCGCTCGATGGTTCACATTTTTCCGATTAACCCCCGTTGATTCACCGTTTTTCTAATACACCGTTTCCATAGGTTGATATATAGGCAGGTTTTCTTTTTGACAAATTTTCAGTAGATTTTTTTTTTATATTTTTTATATATATTTTTCTTATTTTTGATCAAAACATAGATTGTGGGTATACTTTCGAACCATCTCGCCGAGGTATACTTTCGAACCACCTCGCCGAGGTATACTTTCGAACCATCTCGCCGAGGTATACTTTCGAACCATCTCGCCGAGGTATACTTTCGAACCATCTCGCCGAGGTATACTTTCGAACCACCTCGCCGAGGTGGTTCTAATGAGTACTCAGGGTCCCACATTCTATGTTTTGGAACAGAAATAAGTAAACTAGGTCTAACCCTTTATACCCCAGTTATATTATATAAAAGTGGGGTTTATGGGGGTATACATTTCATAGACATACTTTCCTGATGGTTTGAATCCGTCTGTGGTGAAATGCGGGGTCATTGAGCAAGACACTTCCTAAAGTGTCCAGGAAGCAATGACTCCATCCCAACATGACTAAAAATTGTTGACTGGAACATTAAACCTTAACAAACAAAAACTTTCTTATTTAGATACTTGGCAAGATCATTTCACTTCATACTACCATATTTCCCCACTGGTACAATGGAAAGAGTAGACACAGAGGGACAAATAGCCACAGCCAAGGTAATATGAGCCACAATGTGAGAAAACCGGGCTCAGAGTTTCTGACCAGGCCTGACACAAACAGGCATATGCAGTCACAGAAAAAGGCTAGTAGTTGGAAATTTTGGATTTATGAAGAAGAGGCATTTTACTATCTGTGAAGTGGAAGCAATGGGGTTGATCAGCTGTGCAGTAACATGGCTCAGATGTAACTTAATACCAAATCTTTACCCAAGTTTTTGACAAAATGGTAGAGCAATGTTCTGTGCTTAACCTAGCAGGTGAATATATGCTAATCATCATTTGATTGAAACTGAACCTCTTGCATGCTCTCTGACTCTACCACTTTGCTATAAGTCTTCATATTACTACAGTTTCCTCACTGGTCTGAATCTCAATAGTTTACTGGTGACACACCAAATGACATTATTTCACCAGGGGTTCGGACGGGGGGGGAAAATAGTCCCTAGAACGCACAATTGGAATCGAACTTGGACACACAATCATCTGACATTTCAGCAGTAGAAAACAGGAGTCAGGGAAGTCATTCCAGTCCCTGATAGTCTGGGGAAAGAAACTACATTTATAGGCCTCTATACTAGCAGATGGAAGCTGAAATGCCTTTGAGTGACTATTTCTACAACGCCTAGTCTTGGGGATAAGGTCATCTGTAGGTATTCTGGCTTTACCCTTCAGACCTATGTATAGCAATATAAGTTGATTAACCGTCCTCAAACAGAACTTCCATATTCCCACTCCAAAAACCGAGGTGGGAAAAAACCAAACTAACAATCAGGCACTTATACCATGAAACATATCGTAAGCCGAATGAGCAGCTATTTTCCCAATAGGTGGCCACTCAGTTACCTTAACTTAATTAAAAATATGAAAACATATATAAGGTGCAAACAGCACAAAAAAAAAATTAAACACCAAGACATAAAACAAAAAAGAACCACCACAGAAGTATCGCCTTGGAACGATCAGTAACACAAAGTTACTGTGGGCTTAAACCGGTTTTACAGGATCCTAACCTCACCCTCAGCTTCTGCAGTGGTTCATAACATTTAGTAAGTTCTTCGGTCCTCGTGGTGAATCTCTAACTAGTCAATGAATCATCAAGAACAAACAAATAAATCATGATAAACATCCTGATGAATCAAAAACAAGGACTCACAGATTGAGTAAGCTGCCCGACGATGGAGATCCCTGGGCGCCGAATAACCTACTAACTCCGGAGCAAAAGAAAAACACCAGTTGGACCCCGGTGGGTCTATATCTGAGATATTATTTTCTATTTTCTAGACGCTAGCCATTATGATGTCAGGTATACCCCTTACAGCTAAAGGACCAACTCAGACAAGTACTTATGATATACATGACTGGAAATAGAGCAATTAACCTTTATTTTGCATATGCTTACTGTCCATTAGTTGTCACTCACAGTACACTTTCTGGATTTTCATAATCATTATTTCTCTTCTATTTTCTAGACACTAGCCATTATGATGTCAGGTTTACCACTCACAGCTAAAGAACCAGCTCAGATCTGTATCTATGATAAACATGACTGGAAATACAGTGGTTGACCTTTATTTTGCATACACTTACTTAGATTATCATTAGTCGTTACTCGCAGTACATGTTCTGTATTTTCATAATCATTATTTCTCTTCTATATTCTAGACATTAGCCATCATGATGTCAGGTATAACCCTCAGAGACAGTATTCTCTTTTTTCTAGACACTAGCCATCATGATGTCAGGTATACCACTCACAGCTAAAGGACCAGCTCAGATCTCTATCTATGATAAAAATGCTTGAAAACAGGGTAGTTAATCATTATTATTTCACACAAAAGGGAGCTACAAAGATTTGTATGACATATGTAGTGCTTAATTGTTACAAGTCTATAACTGAGATATCATTCTCTATATTCTAGACATTAGCCATCATGATGTCAGGTATACCCCTCACAGCTAAAGGACCAGCTCAGATCTGTATCTATGATATACACGCCTTACAGGAGAGATTCTACTTTTCCGACAATGTCATACCAAGGTAACATTTCATTACAAAAACATGCCCCTTTTCATGAGCTGTAAAAATCCAATTTCAGACTTTTTAAAAAGCTGCCCTTCAAAAAATGCTTATGTGAAATCTTTGACATGAGATGCCTTTTAATAACAGAAAGGGAAATGGTAGTAGGTTTTAATGTTCAAACAACTCATATTGATCCAAACATTTTCCTGTTTTCTCCAATATTTATGAAAAAATCCCCAAAAAGGCAATTTTGTTAAAAAATGCATTTTTACCAAAATTTGGAGATTTTCTAAAATGTGTTTCAGCTTAATCATTTGTTTTGAGCTCTTGTGTGTAAGTTTGGAAACGAAAACGAGTTCTGATAGCTGTGACTTTTTTGTGGATTTTTTTTCCCGGTTTTCAAATTTTCAGTATTTACAGAAGTAAGGAATGTTCAAATTTTCTTCAAATTGTTTCTGCAAAATATTATTGGTTTATCACACACTCTTTGCCAAATTCTTCAAGACTGTTCAAATTCAGAAAGATGGATTTGGAATTATTCAGCAAAAATGCCACTTTCAAATATTAAAATAAACTTTTTTTGAGGAGTATAGGCTGTAATCAACATTACCTTAAATATTAATAATTTTAACAGATTAGAAACAGCCATTCCATTACTACTAGCAGCCGTCCAGCAACTACCTGACATTGACAATGTCGTTTTTGCCTTCCCAGACGACGGGGCGTGGAAAAGATTTCACCAGTTTTTCCCTGGGGATGATACTATCACTTGTGTAAAAATTAGAGATGGGAAGAAAAGGATTGTTAAAGTAAAAGACGGTAAATGAGCCGCCTCATGGGAATACCAAAAATGTTGTTTCCAAACAGGTCCAACACAAACCAAGCTGTACAAGCACAGAAAAGAGCTAGAAGCTTGAACTTTCGGATTTAAGTAGAATTGTACTATCCGAGTAGCGAAAACATAGGCCCTGATCAGCTTGGCAGCTACTGCGAAGCTGATCTGCGCCTTTGTTTTCGCCTATACAAATTGTTTGTTTTCCCATGCGTCGGCTCAAATATTATGTCAATATGGCCATGTGATGTCTATGCCAGCAATTTTGTGATATTTGAATTGATTGTATAAATATGAGTTTTCCTGGGGGATAAATCTGGATGAAACAGTCACTTGTAGTTGCTTCTAGGGAATACTTTCATCAGCATGTGCCAGGAGGCCCCAGTGGCTGAGTAGTTAAGGTCGCTGATTTCATTGGTGTTTATCATCAGGAAAACATGTCCGTGTAATGTATACCCCCTTCAACCCCACTTTTATATTACTTGGCAGTCCAAATCCATAAAAGTCGCTTAGTTTTTGTTTTGTTGGCATTTTTGAGTACATTATTCTACCTATGCTGATAATATTCTTTGACATGTGCCCGAACTCGTACGGGTGGATGCCAGGTCTGTAAATGACCCTGGGTCGCAAAACTAGGTCAAAGGTCAAATGAGTGCAAAATAGCAAAAATCTGTAAAAATAAAAATAAACATTATTATTTTGGAAAATCATGGAGTGATTTTAGGTAACTTGTACTCATGTTATTCCTTGAAATGTGTCCAAAGACATAGGGGTGGGTATCAAAACTGTAAATGCTCCTGGGTGACAGAATTAGGTCAAAAGTCAAATGAGTGCAAAATAACAAACACCCGTTACAATAATAAAGTAATTTGCATATCAAACATGGACTGACTTAAAGCAACATATGCTCATTTTATTATTGACAAGTGCTTAAACTCATACGGTATATTCCAAGTTTGTTACTGCCTCTGGGTCACAGAATTAGGTCAAAGGTCATATGAGTGCAAAAATATCAAAACCTATAATGATTACAAACTAATGCATTTCTATCACAAAATCATGGGCTGGCTGAAAGTTTCCCAAAGAATTTGTAGTACATCTCTGAGATGATTTAAGGCTAATCTAGAAAATAATGCATGTCAGCCATTTAGGCCAAAGGTCAGATGAGGTCATCAATTCAAAATGTGGTATACCCTGAAAATGCATTCACAATTTCAGTTACTGGAACGTTTCAGTTGTAAAGTAGTTGACAGAGATAGGAGGTCTTGCTGTGCATGTTTGGCATTGATAGTTTTAAGTATGAAATACAAAATCTGGACTATAGTCATTTGTTCTTGCAGGTCTATTTGTACCCCATCGCACTGTTTCGCTTAGGATGAAAGTGTAGCAAAACAAGACTAAATTATTAAAACAAGCATGTTTCACTATTACCCACAAAAATAATTTTTCTTAATTCTTAATCTGATCTACCTTTGTAAAGATTATACTATAGGATGTTCATTTCATTTGTACATGATGTGAAGATACCTTCCTTTGTGAATGTAATTGATTGCCCCAACCCATTGACCCCCCCCCACACACACACACACGCAAGAAAACAAACGAGCAAAACAACAAAACAAATCGTATGAATGCACTATTCATTTTGCCCATTTTTAGAACTGTAGCAATTTCCAGAATTTAAGTCAGAATTTAAGTCATATAAAATTTGGAAATTATGGAACTTTCAAAGATGGGGTACGAAATGGCTACCATCATAAATATGCTTGGAATTTGGTGAACAATATTGTTATGTTAAACTTGCTGGTCCGTTTTTGATTATGCAATAACTTTGTTTGATATAGCTTTCCACAGTCAGTTGTTATTTAGCAAATAAAACTGCAAAATTGATAGGTATTGCAGCATTCCAAGAAGACAATGCTTAACTACATATGCTCAGAAGCAAACGTTTAGTCAGTGAAAATACATGTAAAATTCCATTGAGACTGTTTAAATCAATGTGTCTTCAAACCTCCTTGATAGTTTAGGGTTGATAATATTAACTAATATTTCCAATATAAACAATTGAATTATCATATGTGGTTTGGCCAGAGTGCATACACCAATTTTCCTTCTTATTTTAAATCAAAGGGAGGCAATCTCCAAATTCTTAATTTTTAACATGTTATTTCTCGAGACTGGGGCTGAATTTTGCTGAGAGTTTTTCGGATTCTTGTCACTAGCAACAACTTCTATTTCACAATGCTATAAATAAAAGTAATGATTTTATCATTCATCGGGTAGTTGCAGAAATGATGTATTGCGAATAAGGCCAATGAGTGTATCAAAATGTGCAACTTGGTTAATTTCTAATCAAATTTAGAAAGAAAGAATCTTTGCAAATTCAACAAGAAGGAACAGCTAAGGCCATCAGCAGGATAAATAGTTACGGGGCTTGTCAAAGTAAATAACAGTGCCAAAACTTTATCCTCTGAGTAAGCTGAGGTAAGCAAAGGGTGAATAAAATGATATTTGTAACCTCATTTACACCATGCTTGAGAGCTATGGTAAAATATACAAATTAGAAACTTGTTATTTCTAATATGAGCAAAGATAGCATGCATATGTGCAGTAAAACACTCTTTGTGTTTGCAGTGGTGGGATGATTAAAATCATCATGCCAGAATTGCCTAACCCATGGTATTCCTAGGCCAAGTCTCGGGACAAGGAAGTAATGTGACACTGTGTGTCATAGATATGATACGCTGGTACAATTTATGAGAGCCATGATGAAATTTACATAAGAAACTCAGTACTTTGAGACACAAATAAAGCTTGCATATATGTGTGCAGTACTCCCCTTGGTAAATGAGAATGATTTTTCATTGTCAGGATTTGTTGTTAGTACAGCTCATGTTGCATAAATAGTGTACTGTCAATATGTTTAAGGTTTTAAATTATAGAATGAGCAGCGACCTCAGTAAAGCTACACCAGACATTAGTTTGGATCTGCAGTGACTATTCAATTTTATCTGTCAAAACACCAAACATACACAAGATTATTTAATTCATAAGTAAAATATAAATGTAAGTAGTCTCATCAAATGATAAAAAGCAGCAGCTGAGCTTAATCAATGAAGTAATGTATTTATGATAATCACGCAATAACATACATCTTATGATTTGTACCATACTCTATTTTCGATTGTGTAAAATTCTCCAAGTTGCTATATGGTACCTTAATGAATGGACGTATGTACAAATGCCTAAGTCAAAGCTAGCATCTCAATGCCAGCACAACCAAGCCAATATCTCTACCAGTGCAAGACATCTTTACATAATCAGAGTCTCCACAAAAACGTAAAGATTTTTCATGTCGAAAGGCTTTAAATTCACGAAAATGTTTTGCTCTTGATCACTCAATATCTCAGCCCCTAGCAACCATACTTAATCTCAGTATTGCAAATGGATTATATCCTGATGACCTGAAAAAAGCAAAAGTCACACCTATCTTTAAGAAGGGAGAAAAACATGACATAAAAAACTACAGGCCAATTTCAGTATTACCAGTAATTACAGGCATATTTGAAAGGCACATTAGTACCTGCTTGATTGATTTCTTAGATAAACACAAGCTTATATATGACAATCAGTCAGGTTTCAGACGCCATCATTCCTGTCAAACTTCATTGTCTAAAATGGTCGACAACTGGTTTACAGCCATGAACAACAATGAAATAGTAGGTGCGGTTCTGCTATACCTATCCAAAGCATTTGACCTAGTAAACCATCAAATACTGAAACAAAAGATGTCTGCTTACAAGTTCAGCCAAACTTCCCAAAGATGGTTTGATTCATATCTAAGTAATAGAGTTCAGCAAGTCCAAATCTCTGGTAAACTCTCCAAGAGCAAAGAAATCAAAGCTGGTGTCCCCCAGGGATCAGTCCTTGGACCGTTATTATTCTTACTTTACATCAATGACTTGCCTTTGTACATCAAATACTGTCTTTTGGACTTATTTGCCGATGATGGCACCCTGCACACATCTAATGTCTACTTACCTGTTGTAACTGATTTTCTAAATGCAGATCTAGACAACTTCTCTGATTGGTGTGATGATAATGACATGAAACAAAATACCTCAAAATCTAAAGCCATGTTCTTATCAACTAAAATTATTGCAAACCAAATAATGGAAGATCCTTCAACTCTGAAAATAAGAGGAGATCAAATACAGGTATCTGACACAAAAAAACTGCTAGGTGTTCATGTAGATAACTCCCTCACCTGGTCATCTCATGTTGAGTCAACTTTGAAAAAATGTAATTCATTACTTTTCCTCTTAAACAGGATTAAGCAATATCTAAATGTAGCAACAAGAAAGCTCTTTTATAATGCTTATATTCTCCCACATCTGGACTATTGCTGTACAATATGGGGTAATGCTAATTCTACACTCTTGGAAACAGTCGTCAAATTTCAAAAGCGAGCTGCAAGGTCCATTTTAGATAAACCAATAGAAACTCCATCAGCTGAGCTTTTTGCTGAATTAAAATGGATGGAGTTTCCTAAAAGAGTAATGTACCAGAAAGCAATATTGATGTATAAAATCATGCATAACTTAACTCCACCCTACTTAGCTAGTATTTTTAAGTTCTCAAGAGAAGTGCATGACAGAACACTGAGATCTACATCAGATAATCTTCTGTATGTTCCAAAACCAAATTTTGAACTGTACAGAAACAGCCTTGCATACTCAGGATCTAAGATATGGAACTCAATTCCAGACAATATCAGAAATGCATCATCTCTTCACCAGCTCAGAAATGGGTATCTTGATTGGAAAAGAAGTCAAGAAGATTTAATACCTTAGGTATGGAACCCTCTCTTGCAGTGTGGAAAATGTAAAAAGTTGTTTAAATTTTCGTTTCTGTATTTTATATGTCTGTATATATTTGTTTGTATGTGTTGTTTTGATAGAGGACCTCAGGGAAGATTGGACTAGTCCAACTGAGCTTCCTCTTTAAATAAAGTCATTATTATTATTATTATTATTATTATTATTATTATTATTATTATTATTATTATTATTATTATTATTATTATACTCTGCTAACAAACCGTATCGCATGACCGTAAATCAAACCTAATGGCGGAGTCACGTCAATGTCCGAACTCCCCAACAGTGCCAACACCTCTGTTGCTCTCCGATATTGTTAAATTAGAGGACTCATGTCCAGAAGTGGAACACTGCGGCTTGGAGTTTGGTCAATGTCAGCCAGTGTCGTTGTTTTTTTTACTCATGTTGGCGTGACGTCGGTTGTATATTGTCATTATTTTAAGCTTGAAAATTTAGCGTTTGGTACTGTTCCGAAATTCCGGTAAGTCTGATTTAATGTCAAATATCCGGAAAATTAGCAATAGTTTTTTGGAACTAAAAGACAGATACTTAATTGATAATACTATGTTGGTCTGGGCGCTTTTGGGTAGCTAGACAGCTGCCCAAAGGTGGCGTTTTTTGCTAACCCAGATTTGGCCTAGTTTTATAACAATCAAGATACAACTGTTTTATACAAAGTCTGATACCATTAAATGTTATTAATGGTCAGTTTCACATTTCACGGTTCGGCATTTTGAATAAATGCCCATTAACAAACAAATATTCATCTTGCTTGTTCTTTGCCAAACCGAGCTGCACATCGCCAATCATGTGACAGGTTGCACACCAGTGAGCAGAAGGTTTTTCGCCTAGAAAATGGTTTTCAGTCATATCATTCCACAGGTTGCAATAAATGTATTTTATCGTAGTAGATGAAATTATTTATGGACAACCATAACCTATTGGGATCCTCAATACCTGTATTGAGCCTCTCTGTTTACTTGATACAGCAGCTGCGGATTAATGGTTTTCTAACCAATCAGATTGCGAGCTGCCAACTCGCTGTGTCTTGTTTGCCTCACGTGTCCAGTTGCAGGAGAAAGATCGAAAACAACTTTACTTGACCCACCGCCATCCCCATATACACCATCCAGCGGTTTTTGCTAACCCAGATTTGGCCTAGTTTTATAACAATCAAGATACAACTGTTTTATACAAAGTCTGATACCATTAAATGTTATTAATGGTCAGTTTCACATTTCACGGTTCGGCATTTTGAATAAATGCCCATTAACAAACAAATATTCATCTTGCTTGGTCTTTGCCAAACCGAGCTGCACATCGCCAATCATGTGACAGGTTGCACACCAGTAAGCAGAAGGTTTTTCGCCTAGAAAATGGTTTTCAGTCATATCATTCCAAAGGTTGCAATAATAAAATGTAAATATCAGAACTGAAATTCAGATGTTTAGCTTTCACTGGATAATGGATAACATCAGTTTTAATGTCTTTGAGAGGCCCTTCGGTCTTCACAGACATCAAAACAGCCTGAATTTCAATCAATTTATATTTCTCATTTACACACTATTTATTGATCTGGCCGTTTCGAAGAATAGATTAGCTTGACGACTAATAATTGAAGAGAATTTGCCCTAAACAGAGTTGCTTGCCATGAAATCAAGATTACTTATGTTTTCCATACGTAAGGAAATAAAATTTTACCAATACATATTTAATTATTGCTGTTGTGGGGGCCATCTTGACCACCAGTAAAAAATAAAAACATAGTATCAATCTGACTCATTTAAAATGTCTCTGATTTCCATCAATACTCTTATTTTCAAACATCACTTTTCTCAGGGTCAAAATTAGAAAACAACATGAAAAATAATTATTTTGTCCTTACATGACACTGAACCCAAAGTATATAAATCAATATCAATTATAAATCCAAACTAACTGATGGCAATCAACACCATAAATGTATCAAATGTTTCTTGGTTTAACAAAACTGATCAATTACAATATGAGAAAGTACAATAAAATTGGATGTGTATGAAGATTTTTAGATGAGGGTAAATTACTTGTACATGTATCAACTGTTATAGTATTCTCTTGTTTTTGACAGCCATATTGAACACCATCTTGAAATGACAAAAACTACAAAATCAAACAGTAGTCTCAAGAAGTACCTAAAAGAACTGTATCCCCATCAGAATACCACTGACACTGATGTTTATACAGACAATTGTAAAAGGGCATGAAAATAAGCATTTTTTGCACTAAAGTGACCTTTGACCTAAATCTGCACCACTTTGTTGTAACAATTGTTGCTGATTAAATCTCACAAATGTACTAGATGTAATTTAGGGGTTATTTTGACAAATAAATTGAAAATATTACATAAGATATTGCTGATATGTTGAAATATATGAAATTTTGCACTTAGTTGACCTTTGACCTACTTTTGGGACTCCGGGGCATTTTCAGACTTGGCATCCACCCTAGCGTGTATTGTTACACATCAAGGAACACATTTAGCATGGATGCCAAAATGTACTCAAAAATGCCAACAGAAAAATATTTTGATGGCTTGGGAGGCCAACTATATATAGCAAAACTGGGGTATGCAGGGGTATACCTATTTTTCTTATTTTTGCTCCAAAACATAGATTGTGGGTACTCGTTAGAACCGCCTCGGTGAGGCAGTTCTAATGTGTACCAACAATCTTTGTTTTGAGCAAAAATAGGAAAATATCAAAAAATTTCTGATGAAGTTTTCAATTTTTGCTACTGAAAAAATCTCTATATTTTGCATGGGCAAGTTTTCATAATGTCGTTCGATCATTTCTGGTGACTGGTGTGGATTTGAGCCCTGCACAGGGCAGTTGTGAGGCAAATCAAGTTCTGCTAGTTGATGTGCCAGGTGGTTTATATCATGGCATTCCTGTTTTTATTTCAACTACTGATTGGCCCGTCTCATATGAGTGATAACAAATACCTTCAGGGTTTCGGACCAGGTTGAATACCAAGTAGTCTACAGGACCATAAAAATGAGCAGTGACTTTGAAATTTTCTGGTTTCAAGGTTTCCACCCAGCTAGCATCATTCAAAAACAAAGATGGTGATCACAACAGAGAGGCAGACAGAATATAAACAGGCAATATAAAGATAAATGAGCCGCCACACCAGGAAACTAACAATTTTATATGCGAAAACAAAGTCGCAGACCAGCTTCGCGGTAACCGGGAAGCTGATCAGTGCCTTTGTTTTCGCTACACGGACAGTATGATACCTCTTCTACTTAAATCCGAAATTTCAATCTTCTAGCCTGTTTTTATGACTCGGTGTTCAGGCTGGTTTGTGTCAGACCTGGTCTGAAACACAAATTGTTAGTTTTCTCACGCAGAGGCTCAAATCTTACTAGAACTGCCTTGGTACAGTCAGGAAGGATATAACTGCAGGGTAAAGCTAAAAAGGCAACTAAATGAGCCGCCTCATGGAAAAACAAACAATCTGGCAAAAACAAAGACGCAGATCAGCTTCGCGGTAACCGCGAAGCTGATCAGCGCCTTTGTTTTGGCTACTTGGATAGTACAATTCCTCTTCTACTTAAATCCGAAATTTTAAGCTTCTAACTCTTGTCTGTGCTTGAACAGGCAGGTTTGTGTCGGACCTGTTCGGAAACCACATTGTTGTTTTCTCCATGAGGCGGCTCATTTTTTTTTTTTTTTTTTACCATTACAGGAAACCCCGTGAACAGACATGTGATAATAATTGATGATCTTATCCAGACAGGGGGAACACTGAAAGAATGTGGAAGGGTATGTTTCTGAAAAACAACAACAAAAAAAAACAGTTTTGATATGTATGAGCCGCAACATGAGAATACTGGTCTTCAGGGTTTCAGACCAGTCCCGACACAATCCAGCCTGTAAAGTCTTAGTAATGCTAGAAGGTTTTAATTTTATATTTTAGATGAAGGGAGATTGCACTACCAGTTTTGCAAAATCAATGGCACAGTTACTGCACAGCTGACCTGCAGCTTTGGTTTCGCATAGGCATAAATCTGTTTTTCTCATTGAATGCTTATAAACTGCAAACCCACTATAGTTTTAGCAAGCCATTTATATTCTCAACTTTTTATAACCACAATTCTTGGAAGCAGATCACTCTAGAAATACTACTAAACAAAATCAAGACATACACTCTTTTCGTAGCTCATATTTTCTCTTAATATTTGCTTAAATCATAGAATATGAGCGGTTTTAATGGATACCTCATTCAATGTTTACCTCATTTTAGCTTTTATGTTATTATTATACATAATAAAAAATTGAATCTTTCATTTATAGAGAAACTTGTGTGTCTAGCTTTTCTGTATAAAAGTCAAACTAAACTACTGAAACTGAATGTTTATTGTCCCATCACGATGATAAACTAGTGTTTTTACAGGGATGAACATTTTTCATCCAAAATGTAGATTATTGGTACCTACAATCAATGCCATCAATGTTTTGAGCATAAACATTAAAAATATCAAATTTTCCTCAATGAAATTTTCAATTTTTACAACTGAAAAAAATCTCTGTACATTAGATTGCCAATGGCAAGTTTTCATAATCAGCTTAGGCAGCATATCTAATTCTTATCTACTTTCAGGCTGTGCTTGAAAAAGGAGCTGCACATGTGAGTGCATTTGTCACACATCCGGTCTTTCCCAACGAGAGCTGGCGAAGGTTCACTGAGGGCGACGTCAAATTCAACCATTTCTGGATAACGGATAGTATTCCACATGCTAGGGAGATTTGCCAATATAAGCCTTTTGAGTTATTGTCATTGTGCGATCCAATAGCAAAAATGTTGATTGGGTATGATTTGACACTGCATTAGGTAATATTTTCATGGATGTAAGTCTGCAAAATGATATTTGTTTTACAACCAAGGAAATATTAGCTTAGCAATTCACAAGTTTCACACATCTCAAAATCAGTTGTCAAAGACAAGAAATTGACAGTCCACAACAGTCATCCAGGTGTAATTTAAATGTAGAAAAAGTTGTTAATTTCTTTAAAATAACCAAAAGCTGTCAAACAATCACCTTGGTCTGTTTCATTACTTTCAAACAACCAATGAAATTTTTGAAAAGAGAAATCAACATCTGTCATACCAGTTTACTGTGACCAATCAGAGGTATATGAGCTGATGGTGTACATTTCAAGTTGATACAAATATT
Organism: Rugalucina vietnamica; assembly: GCA_964017185.1. NCBI lineage: Eukaryota > Metazoa > Mollusca > Bivalvia > Lucinida > Lucinidae > Rugalucina > Rugalucina vietnamica. Next base: position 12,809,715 of record OZ024879.1, on the reverse strand, counting down.
GGACAGAAAATGTCAATTTCATCTTTTTGATAACTAGTTAACAGGTTAAGAGATGCTTAAAACATATGGATTGCTAAACAGCTATTTGACTTGTTGTAAGTATGTCAGCAGATTGAGTCAATTTCATGTAAATTGACAATGTTGATGGTCATACATTTGACACTATCAAAGGAAATATCATAGAGCTATATGGCAGCAAAACTGGTCCAATTTTTGTCATTGTGTAGCACAATAGCTTAAATGATTAGATATGATTCAATGCTTCATTAAGTGATATTTTAACGGAACCATGTAATTATTTTTCGAGATTTTTGTCGCCAAACTGGTCTATTTATTGTTATTGTGTGAGTCAATAGCTTAAGTGTTTGATTGGATATGATTTGATGTTGTATAAGACAATAGTTGAGAGAAATGTGTTGGCAAAACCATTTGAGCTGCCTCGTGGGAAAACCAACAATCTGCATAGGCGAAAACAAAGACGCAGATCAGCTTCGCGGTAACTGCGAAGCTGATCAGCGCCTTTGTTTCCGCTACACGGATAGTACAATTTCTCTTCTTCTTAAATCCGAAATTTCAAGCTTCTAGACTGCTTCTGTGACAGTACAGGTCGGTTTGTGTCGGACCTGTTCGGAAACCACATTGTTGGTTTTCCCACGAGGCAGCTCATTTATAGCTGTATTTTGTGTGCCATAGTGGACAATACACTAGCTGGGTATGATTAATTTTGACACTACTTCTTGGCAATATTTTGGAAGTATTTTCAGCAAAACCATTTCATAAGCTATTATTGTGTAGTCTCACTAGTCTGATAGACAATATGTTGTTTTGATGTGATTTTACACACCCATGTAATTTACAGATTTTTCTGAAGTTGTTGAAATTAATTTTTTTTTGTTGTTTACCCACAGTCTATGTTTTGCTGCAAAAAAAAAACAAAAAACAAAAAAAAAAAAACAAAAAAAAAAAAAAAAAACAAGAAAAATAGGTACATGTATACCCCTGCAAATCCCAGTTTAACTATATAAAATTGGGGTTTGATGGGGTATACTTTTCATGGACATGTTTTCCTGATGCTGCTTTCAGCAGTATTCTTGAGATATTTGGTTGGTGGTATAAACATTTGAGCCGTCTCATGGGAAAACCAACAATCTGCATAGGCGAAAACAAAGGCGCAGATCAGCTTCGCGGTAACCGCGCAGATCAGATTCGCGGTAACCGCGAAGCTGATCAGCGCCTTTGTTTTCGCTACTCGGATAGTACAATTCCTCCCCTACTTAACTCCAGAAGTTCAAGCTTCTAGCCTGCTTCTGTGCTTGTACAGCCCGGTTTGTGTCAGTCCTGTTCGGAAACCACAGCTTCTCTAGCTGAGAAGCCTGTGTGGCATAGTGGCTAAGACACTGGCATTGTAAACCAAGCATCACGAAAACATGTCCGTGTAATGTATACCCCCTTAAACCCCACTTTTATATAGCAAAACTGGGGTATGCAGGGGTAAACCTATTTTTCTTATTTTTGCTCCAATACATAGATTGTGGGTACTTGTTAGAACCGCCTCAGCGAGGCGGTTCTAACGTGTACCCACAATCTATGTTTTGAGCAAAAATAAGAAAAATATCAAAAGTTTTCTACAGAAAATTTTTATTTTTCACAACTTAAAAAATCTCTGTATATTGCATGGGCAAGTTTTCATAATGGGTCTAGGGTTTGTTCACAGGCTTCTTTTGAATGAGACTTTAAACCAAGGTCCAGTCTTTATATGACCTGATGTATTGAATGCTACGTAAAACAGAACACCACCACCACCATTTATTTAGCTTCTTAATTTTGTGGTCTAGCAGCCAAAATGTTAATTTTGTAAGATATGGCATTTCATAACCCATATTTGAGGAATGGATTTTCCCATCATTATCATTTGGGGTGAGTCCACTTTCATTTTGAGGGGTTTCAGGTGTGATTTTCAAATTTTATTAAATTTTTCGATGAAAATTCTCTAAGCAAACAGAATAGCCCCAGATGGGACGCGGCCTTCTGCGGCGTCACATCTGGGTCTATGCTGTTTGCCTATGTCCCACAAAATGACCACCAGGCTTATATGAGTTAATTAATTAGAGAATAACTTTTAACTATAGCAAACGCTGTGTTAGGCCACATTTGAGACATACTTATGTGTTAGCAGAGCTGGACTATTTGTTTTCATTGGTAAATGAGCCGCCTCATGGGAAAACCAACAATCTGCATATGCGAAAACAAAGATGCAGATCAGCTTCGCGATAGAACACTTCCTCTTCTACCTAAATCTGAAATTTCAAGCTTCTAGCCTGCTTCTGCGCTTGTACAGGTCGGTTTGTGTTGGACCTGTTTGGAAACCACATTGTTGGTTTTCCCACGAGATGGCTCATATTTGTATCTTCACAGGGTATGATTAATTTTTAGTCTCTATCAGAGCACCGTAGCACGGTGATGGGATGTTTTAGCATAGTATGCAATAAGTATGCAATAATACTCAGATGTGTAAGGTGACATCATTTTTTATATGAAAATTGTTACTTTGTTTTCATATTTTCTGCTTTTAATTTAGTAAGATCACAGTGATCAGTACCAAGTAATTTGCCATTGGGAGGGACTACAAGAGAAAACCAGTCTTTGGGGTTTCGGACCATGTCTGACACAAATTGGCCTGTACTGTCACAGAAGAAGGCAACAAACTTGAACATTCTGATATAAGTAGATGAGGCATTGTACTATCCATGCTGCGAAAAAAAACAACATTTACTGCACAGCTGATATGCCTCTTTGTTGTTTTTTTTATGCAAAAAAAAAAAAAAAAACAGGTTTCTTATGATGCAGCTCAAATGATCAATAACGTCACTCTGACCATATCAGTGGTATTTTCATACATGTAGAGGATCAATGGATTGGTTTTCATTACTTATACTCGTATACTTGCTCCCTAAAAAATTTTAACTTTGAAACCTCTATCAATATAAAGTGGTTGTCTTACAGGATATTATACCAGACATGGTTAACAGAAACTGTTACATAAAAAGTAGTGTCACAATATTAACAAGTGTGTATTAATCAGGCAATTTGCATGCATACCTGCTGTTAATACACAGATTCCTTTATGCTGATTACCAGGCGCCACACAAAGCATGTGCTAAACTATGAGTAACAGAACTCAGCCTGAAACAAGCATAATTAAGAAGGATTGAATGTGTATGAAAATGTGATGAGGCTACAAAATATGATATGTGTCATCATTTATTTTGTTTTTGCACTTATTTTGCTGAATTTATGTATTTATGTAATAATAGTGATCACACATGATTCAGTCTTTCATTAGCAGTTGCAAGCTCCCTTGGGCAGTATTGAAAACCTTTGACTTCGCCCTTGCATCAAGAAAACATGTCCGTGTAATATATACCCCCTTAAACCCCACTTTTATATAGTAAAACTGGGGTATGCAGTGGTATACCAATTTTTCTTATTTTTGCTCCAAAACATAGATTGTGGGTACTCGTTAGAACCGCCTCGGCGAGGCGGTTCTAACGTGTACCCACAATCTATGTTTTGAGCAAAAATAAGAAAAATATAAAAAAATTTCCGCAGAAAATTTTCAATTTTTACAACTATAGAAAAAATATATATTACATGGGCGTGTTTTTGTAATGGTTATCAATACTCCCCTATAGACCTAGCCAATGCTAATGAGTGGAAAATTGTGTTTGGTCCCTCTGTTGAAGGGCACTTGTTACTTTTAATGACTGTACATTTGCCTGCTTGGAGAAGAACTGTAAGTTGTTGTTATTGCATGTTTTGCATGATTAGATTACAATAAGCAGTGCTACCTGACATGCTGATCAGTAGAGTTACTTTTCACAACCTAGTCAGGGTAATCTCTTATATTTCTAGCACCATATTTTCAATGCATCACAGGATTTCTCTGGTAAAAGTTATTCTAGCATAAAGCATGATTGTCTTCTTATAATCAAGTCATTTTGTTGATTTGTTACAGTATTTTTTATGATTTTCTACATTTTTTATCAATATTTTATAATTCTAGTAACCATTCCTTGCTGTATAGAAGCTGCTATGTGATAGAATCACACTTGTTATCCAGAGACAACCAACGTGACTGAGAACAACCAACCCAGGCATCAGGAAAACATGTCCGTGAAATGAATACCCCCTCATACCCCACTTTTAGGGGTATAACTATTTTTCTTATTTATGCTCTAAAACGTAGATTGTGGGTCCTCTCCTCTGCGAGGCGGTTCAAACGTGTACCCACAATGTATATTTTGAGCAAAAATATTAAAACATCAAAATTTTTCCAATAAAATTTTCAATTTTTACAGCTGAAAAAAAAAATCTTTGTATATTGCAAGGGCAAGTTTTCACTATAAAACTTGCCACAAAACATTCTGATCAGTGGTTAGTTACTTACTTACTACCACCTTACACTGATTTCATCTGTGTTGGTTGTACTCAGTGACATTAGTTCTCTAGTTAATGAGTGTGAGAATTATAATTTTAGATATATTTATATTGTAGATGCCATTTTTTTTTTCAATATTGCATGCCATGACATAAATGTGCATGTATGTTGTATATATTTTATGTTGTAGATATAAAAAAAAAAATAACTATTACACTGGATTAAGTGTTTTTTTTTTTTGTTTTTTTTTTTTTTTTGTTTTTTTTTTTGTTTTTTTTTTGTTTTTTTTTTTCAATCCATCATGCCATTAGCTCACCTGGTCAGTTCTCACAGTCACAAGGAGAGCTTATGAGCAGCGACGGGAGAAAACTGGTCTTTGAGTTTTCCCGACCAGGTCCGACACAAGCCAGTCTGTGCAGCTACAGAAGGTGTCTAGAAACTTGAAATTATTGGATTTAGGAAGAAGAGGAATAGTACTACCCATGTAGCAAAAACAAAGGCGCTGATCAGCGTCGCAGTTACTGCGCGCAGTTACTGCGAAGCTGATCTGTGCCTTTGCTTTTGCATAGACAAAAATCTGGTTTTCTCATGACACGGCTCTTATAGTATATCATTGCTCTAAGGTTCATTTGTCTATTTCAGGCTTCTGAAAAACGGGAAGGGAAAAATAAACGAATGATTAATGTTTTATTACAAGAATATTTCGTATTACACATGTATAAAAATATGGATAGTATATAAAATAATGAAAAGTATATATTTATGGATACATGAATATGATAGCAGTCAAATTTCTTTCTGCCCCTTGGAACACATTTTAGCCCACTCAGTCAAGCCTCTTGATGCCAAAGTGACCTATGGGCAGATCTATGTACATTAATTCATATGTAATGCTGTTGTAAGATTCGTAAAAGCTCATTCTGACAGAATGAGCTTTTACGAATCTTACCACAGCATTACATATGAATTAATGTACAATTATTCAGGTTTAATATCCCTCCCAATGCCATATACTCCTGACTATTGCTTATTGATTTCATCTGTGTTGACAGTTCTAAGCTGTGTTTGTTGTCTCTTGCATATTAAACTGGCGTGTATCATGCAAACCTAAGGCTCTAGGTATTTCATATCTATATCTCAAAATAGTTACGAGGTTCATGATAAGCTACACAATTGGTAGCTATTCAACGTCAAACATGGAAACTGGATTCTCCTGAATTTCTTCATCAAACTTTGTCGGCACAGGCTTACACACCCTACTCTCATCCCTCCCGTATCTATTTATATCAAACCCTTTATAAATATCTTTCTGATCACGTGGGTCAATACGTATTGCGTCACGCGACCCAATGGCTGGATCCTCGTCAAAGTAGTTGTTAGGAAGAAGGAAGAATTTGAGTTCGAGCCCAACAGTCGGGGTGGTCGGTAGGTCCTCCATGTGGGGAATGTGGTGGATCCCCATGGTTATCCACGTGACCTGGTCCTGGAATGGAATTTTGCCTGGGTGATTAACAAATTATTACTCATAATTACATAAGTACCCGTAACACGATATTAAATAGGGGTATATTAATTAAGAAAGAATCTGTGTATATTGAGGCAATTCACGTGCGCGCGTGCTGGTAATACACCACATTTATTTATGCTCGTTACCGGGCACCATGCAAAGCAGGTGCTAATATGGGGATCAAACATGATTTTCCATTCATCAACATTCGCTAGGTCCAAATGGGCGTGTTGAAAACCGAGGGCGTAGCCCCCTCGTGACACATAGCGAATGTAAATGAATGACAAAGTTATTTTTGATCGCTATTATTGCATACATTTTGCAGAAACGAAAAAAAAAATAATGGTGCACTATATTTTACAGCCTCATCACATTTTCATACGCGTAAAAGCTTTCGTTATGCTCGTTCCGCGCGGACTTCAGTTTCTCATAATTAGCACGTGCATTGCGTGGCCCCTGGTAACAAGCGTAAGTAAAAGCCATGTATTAACAGCACGCGTGTGCGTAAATTGCAACATTAATGCATGGCTTTCTCTTCATTAATACTTTTTACTGAAAAGGACCCACTTACTGAGGCGAGGAGGTGTAAAATATGAAAAACAAAAATTTTAGCAAACCTCCTAAATTATGGTGCCAAACTGTTCCTTATGATCTAATTAAGAAAATGAATACCCATACTTTATGTTTTCGTTCACAAATAAAAACGTTATAGGTGTTTGGAATTCTGATGTGGCATGCAGTAGGCAGAGACTGTACGTAGCCCAAATATAGTTATACGTGGGTTGTGATTTAAAGGGAAAGGCAAGATTGAAGTACAATGCATCTTAAATGAAAGAACCCGTCTTGCTTAACAATATGGTATATGTTTTATCAAAATCGGATTCAAAATAAGAAAGTTATGTTGGTTTGAATATTCATCAATGTTTGTTTTTGCAGGCGGCCATCTTGGATATTCATGAAGCTTTATGACGTCATAAAGCCCTAATTAAATATGCATAATCAATATAAATGAAACACTATTCATGTTTTTCTGTTAATGTTTGTTTGAATGTTTTCTACTATCGATTTACTATCACTTCTAGACATATTTCACCATGTAAGTTTTGAAATATGAATTTTATTCAAAGTTAAAGTTTATACAGTTTTCTAATTCAAAATGGCTGCCATAAGTCACTTCGTTCCAAAATTTCAAAAGTCAATATCTCACTTATTCCTTGATGGATTTGAACAAAATTTGCACCAAAATGTTTGCTTTGACCAGTTCTTTAGTTTAAAAGGTATTGTTGTTGAACATTGCGTTCCCCTTTAAGTTCGTAGACTTTCTGTATAAAAGTTCAGATGTCTATTTTGTAGAAATCAAAAGTATACCATCTGAAAATACATTCTTATACCTATCATATGAGATATTAAGCATAGTTCTACTCAATATAGCTTCCGCACAACAACGAATTAAACGCAATGACCCTCCATCACCCGGGGCACGCTGTGGGAATTTTGTCGAAACTACGTCAAATTCAATACATATCGACATTAAAACATCAGTTTTTGAACCAAACGACATGCCCTACCTTTGGTTTTATGCAAAATTTTCTTCAGTTATTTGTTAATTATTGCCCAAATACGGCGAACATCAGAAATAGCTGTTTAATACACTCTATTTTATGTGTAATATGCACATCCGTGTTTTAAAATAAGAATGTTGGCAGTAGCGATTGTACATCAATTGAAGGAGTCATTACGAAAACTTGTCCATGCAATATACAGAGATTTTTTTCAGCTTAAAAAAGTGAAAATTTCATTGGAAAAATTTTGATATTTTTCTTATTTTTGCTCAAAATATAGATTGTAGGTACACGTTAGAACCGCCTCGCCGAGGCGGTTCTAACGAGTACCCACAATCTATGTTTTGGAGCAAAAATAAGAAAAATAGGTATAACCCGCATACCCCAGTTTTTCTATATAAAAGTGGGGTTCAAGGGGGTATACATTTCACGGACATGTTTTCATGATGGTACCTTTCTCATCATGTAAAATTCAAGTACGTCCATCTGACATCCAACACGCCATATTAATACCAATGCAGTATCTATTCTTCAACTGTACATCAAATCACTATCATTTTGAATGCTTTTGTGGGCATTTTGCTCATCAAATATAAGACGGTATCAATGCTCTTGTTTCGACGTTGCCATTTTTTCGGTTAACGACTCATTATACATTTTCTCCGTAATTCGTTCACATACTGCTTAGAAAAATAGAGATAACGCCATGATAAGTTATGATGCCTCAAATTGACATTACGAAAACACGCCCATGCAATATACAGAGATTTTTAAAGTTGTCAAAAATGAAAATTTTCAATAGAAAAATTTTGATATTTTTTTTTTTATTTTTGCTCAAAACATAGATTGTGGGTACCCACAATCTATGTTTTGGAGCAAAAATAAGAAAAATAGGTATACCCCTGCATACCCCAGTTTAACTATCTAAAAGTGGGATTCAAGGGGGTATACATTACACGGACATGTTTTCGTGATGTTGAGCTCAAATTTTGGTCTACTATATGGTAATTATTGGTATATTCTTCAATGTCTTATAGCTTCAATGTATGTTGCTATGGAGACCATTTTCATGTGCACTGCGCAAGATTTCTTACTCGAAAAAATAAAACATTGCTCCTATATAATAATGCATCAAATATTGGATAAATGCAGTAATATAAAGTCAATGGCAAAAGTCTACGAACTTAAATCCCAACCCTCGTATTTCCAGTTATAATTTTCTATTTTCACGTGAAAATATTACATTTCAAATATGTGTTATATTTAATAAGTGTTTCACTATGTTTTATGACTTAGTATATCATAAAAAAATACAGCCCTTTTCACTCGAGTTTGTTGTTAGAGCATTTGAATTATACAAGAAAATCATGTTGTCCTCAAAGACATCTGGATTGACTGATCTGCTTGTCCAATTGAAATTTTTATATATACTACTAAAATAAAATTATACTTTTGTTCCTATTGTATTTCAAATGTGTGTTCGTAATGTGCATTGAACATGTTGTGCAATGAATTTTGAAATAAAAATGTATTTTAACCAAACAGTTAAAATGTTTTTATCAGAAGTGGTGACAGCATTTCCCAAAGATAATTTCTGAATAGATTTTAGAACACATGACACTTGAGACACTGTTTCAATTGTAAAATAGAATAAAAAAGTTACCCGATTTACACAAAATCTTGATTGACCTAAATACTGAAACGGCAAGCTCGAGTGTAAAAACGTCCATTCCGGTAGTCATTTGGGATCAAGTGCACGCCCCGTTCTTAGTAAAGGAAAGACGACAGACTATTAAATCATTGTACAACAGTGACGCTTCCCAATCCAATTGTGGCGTCGCGGAATTGAGATTACATGCTTACCACATCCTCAATGCTTTCATTGTCATCGATGAAACTTTGGAAGTTCACCACGGGCTCGGCCCCGTCCCAGATAGCGAACACGGAACTGCTCCGCCGCTCGGTCTCTTTGTGTTTGGTCACAGCCATCTGGTACCTAGCCCAGGGTACAGCTCTCTCCTGGCCTTCACCTTTTGTTATCATCTGAAAATGGTTGCCATGGTTATAAATATCAGGATATTGCAATTTTTTAAAATCATGACGTTCCAGAACTAAGCATGAATGTTTTCTCTCCCTCCCACAAGATGCGGCACATCATGAAAGACATTGAGTTTCGAGCTTGTATGATTGTGTCCCTTGAGATCAACGAGAGTATGTTGAGAAATTAGAAAATTATGATTGGTTTAGATTCATTTTCTAATCAGCGTTTAATACATTTGGCCCCTCTTTGTATCGACTATCCCGTTGAAAGTTGCAAAATTACAGTAATTCTCTTTGGCTCCATGTTGCCAAATTTATAGGGTCACTGAAGAGGCTTAAGTAGCCGAAACCAAGATGATGGCTCATCCCCTTTCTCATTAATATGTTCACTGCTCTTAAAGGATCTCAGTTTTATTTTTATTATAAGTTTCAATGTTACACACCTCGTGACGCTGAATGCCAACATACGGCATATAACATATTTGTTACTTCTCTTTATGCTTCCCTTTTAAAACCCAACTACTTAAAATACCTGTTTCGACATGCCTCTCATGAGCAGCCGATACGCTCTAGGCACACCATAGTCACTCCGGCTCTTATTGTTGTAGAATATCAGGTATTTCGGGGTCGAGAAGTCGTACCGTAGCGCAGCATCCCTTTCGTATCGGACGGGCGTTGGCACTAGTTTTGTCTGGTGGTATTTTGCGTTTGGTTTAGTTGACCACTTTGTGTTGTCAGCTGCCTCTGGGATGATATCCAGCGTTTCGTATCTATTCGACGTTCCCTTGATATCCATATCGACTTTGAAATGAAACATGTGGTGATGCATGTTGCCTACGATGGTGTCCCTCAGCCGGAAGCCATACTGTTCCTCTTTGGGCATTCGGAATGACGTCAGAATATATCCGGTTGAAATGATCTTAACCTCAACGGCGCCATTTTGATGAAAGACAAAATCCAGCACATAATCGTAGTTAACAACAGTCATGATTGTTCGGACGATAAAAACGACGTCCTGCATTCCCTCGTAGAACTTGTTACCTTCAAATGACGTCCTGACGTTGTGGCGACGTAGTGGCGTTTCTGTGTTGTGCTCAAATACACAAAACGCGCGATCTATAACTGTCGCTTCCTCGCTGCTTTCCGTTGCATAGGTGGCGCTCAGATAAGTCGCGTGACTTGGACAATCTGCACCAGTTACCAGAGTCCGGGCCTGGGTGCCAAACATGAAGAAACTATCGGCGAAGTCAGAGAATCTATGCGCAGGATTATGCGCGGAGTAATACGCCCCGATTTCTTGTATGCTCATCTCATAGATGATCCTCTCTCCATTGTATCGAATATCATAAATCTGCGGTCCATTAATGGGCGACAAACGAACATGCATTTGCCAGTTCATATAGGTAATATGGCGACCGTTAATCGAGTACCGCTTTCCGTCTGGCTCAAATTGTAATGGCCGTCCTTTTTCATTTTCCGGAAACAACTTTCCGCGTCTGTGCATGGACGAATAAAGATTGTCGTCCATTACAGGAAAGGGAATGTCTATTTTAAGCACATCATTTTTATTATACGCCGTCATTAAATCATTCAAACTGTCGAAAGTTTTACCGGCATAAATGACTTTGACAATTTCGTACTGATCAACGGAAGTTCCTGTGACGTCAGTGAGCACGAGGAAGTCTAGAGGATGAAGACTGAAGTATTCCACAACTTGGAACATCCAGAGCCAGTATCGCCGTCGCTGCGTATTTCCGGTCACTCCGGGTGATTCCGGGATATTTAGTTGAAATCCTAGACACTGTTTGTCGCAATGTCCGAGCATTTTCCCTTTGTAGCTCTCCCAAAGCAGGTCCCCTGCCACTTCTTGGACCTCTTTGCTGACCTTTTCAACCATGTCAACCCATTCCGGCCAAGTAAAGGGTCGATATTTAAAGGGGTACTTAACTGGGCCCTTTTTGTAGCTGGGCTGTGGTAGCGGTCCGACCGTGTACTCTTCAACTTGTGGTGTAGCCAAATCACCTCTAAATATCATAACCGTTGCCTCTCTATCAGGTCTCCGCTGATTTCTATCAAGATAATTCAATGTCTGAATTTTATTAGGAACCCTGATCTCCATTGTGAAAATATAGCTCTTATTCACTGCGATTTCAGACGCTTTAACAAGATTTAAGTCCCTTTGATGGTAGAGGTAATCCTTGATGTTGTGAATCTCTTCCTTTGTGAGGTCATGGAACGGAGTAAGAACTGCTGGTGGGTTCAAATTTATATTGTCCAAGCCTGATATACAGTCAATTGCTGATTGTTTTGCAGTCTCCGCGTCCGTCGTCTTGTCTTTGGCAGTGCTATTCAATTTCGAAGCAACGACGGCCAGTGCAATAACAAGGGCAACCACTAGTACACAAAGAACGATAACCGCAATGCGCCAGCGGCCGACCTGCCGCCTCATGTTTGTGACGTCACCCGTCGTCATTCTTTCCAGATATTACCACCTGAAATCGATAAAACAACGATTCAAAACAGTTCAGTTTAATCCTAGAAGATCCTTTGGATTAAAGAAAGTTCAGTAATTCTTTAAATGTTTGTAGTATAGTGTTGTTCATTCTTAAAGTTTGCCTTTAAAATAACCCTATTGCGGTACTATACCCCCTGAACACGCACATATGTGTAAATAGTTATCCCATCCCATTGTGAGTTCATTGATATTCATAATTATACATGTATTTACATATAGTTGGGTGGGCTTCTTTCGTCTATAAAATGCTTGGTTAATTTAGTACTTTTAATATATCCACGGTCAACAGCGAACAAGCCTATGCAATATACACAGATTTATCGAAAAAATTCATCATAAAAATGATATTTTTCATATTTTTGCTCAAAACACGTTACAACCGCCTCGCCGAGGCCCCTGTAAACCCCATTTTCAGTATATAAATTTGGGGTATCATAGTAAGGGGGTAATCATTGAATGGACATGACTTCATGATAATTGAGCCGCCTCATGGGAAAACCAACAATTTGCGTAGGCGAAAACAAAGGCGCAGATCAGCTTCGCGGTAACCGCGAAGCTGATCAGCGCCTTTGTTTTCGCTACTCGGATAGTACAATTCCTCTCCTACTTAAATCCAAAATTTCAAGTTTCTAGCTCTTTTCTGTGCTTGTACAGGTTGGTTTGTGTCGGACCTGTTCGGAAACCACATTGTTGGTTTTCCCACGAGGCGGCTCAATAATGGTGTTGAAACATTAGGTTATTGTAGCCAAACTGTTCGTGGTCAGGCGATATCAGTTCTTAATGCACATTTCGTACACCACAACCTGCCATTTTTTTATTTTTATTTTATTTTTTTGTTAAACTTTTGTTTGTTTCATTGCCGAATGTGACAGTGTGACACGTCCCAGTCAACAGATATGGCCATGTCGGGACGTTAGCAGATGAAAGGGACCTGAAGCAGTAATACGTCGAGGGGTTTTCGCTTATGTGTGACGAGGCCTTGCACCCCCATAAGGATTTTCTTAAAATTATGGATGACCACTGTGACATGCCTCAAATTGTCGAAATGGATGTGACGTCCATACATGATTGTTTATTGGAACATTCAGAAGCAAATCAACTTTACAAACAAAATATGCACAAAGTATATATAGGAAGGGCGCTATAATGCTTCTGGGTAGTGTTTCATAGAGCAATGTGTTTGGCAGATGTTTCGATTTGGTCAGTATTGCTTAAAGTCACATGCAGCCAACAATTTTCGGCAATTGCGTGACGGAGCCACAGCTTTCTGGATATGATGAGCTTAAAGTAATTTGCTCAAGGTCACTACACGGCGGACGTACATGTAGGTATCGAACTTCTCGGCACTTCTGCTACAGCCATTTGTAACCACGGCTCCGATCCCGGGGGATAGGGTGGTCGTTGACTTTCATCCGGCAAACCACTACTTAATGCTCTGAACTGTGGATACTCATAGTTGGTAAAAAAGAAAAAAAAAGAAAATGTCTACCGCAGGCTGTTATACTGCAAACCCCGGGTAGTCTTCCCCACAGTTGGGGACAAATGAAAGGTACCCCCGCACCCGCCCGATGGTTTCCACGGCTATCCCCCACTCTCCCCCGGCTCTGGGGGCCGTGCCGTTACAAATGCATGAGTCCTATACTCTACCACTAGGCCATCGCTATTCTCCGTCTCATTGGCAGATTTCGGGCCGACGAAGTCACATAAGATCAAAAAATGAGTGTCAGCGTCGATCATTCATACAAATGGCTTGCAACTTGATACTCCCATTATCTGTGAAGGGCTATGACCTCCTTGGATTTGTTTTCTAGCCTTGAACACAAAAAATCTCCAACATTTATTTATGATTAAACAAAGAAACAAGCCACAGGATTTTCGGTCTCATTGCAACGCTATATTATGAGTCAAAATAAAAAGGTTGCCTTCTTTTGTCGACTAGCCAGGTTTCACACAGGAGCCCCGAGACTCAGAGTCACCTATTACGAAAACTTGCCCATGCAATAAACAGTAGCAAATATTGAAAAATTCACTGGAAAAATTTTGATAGTTTTAATATGTTTGCTCAAAACATTGATTGTGGGTACACAATCGAGGCGAGGCGGTTCTAACGAATACTCACAATCTCTGTTTTGTGGCAAATATAAGAAAAATAGATATACCCCTGCATATCCCTGTTTTACTACATGACAGTGGGGTATACATTACACGGACAATGAGCTTTTCCGTACAGTAAACGAGTTCGCAACGCATAAACAACGAGCACATGTAAATGTCATATTTTAGTGGGATTTGTTAGTCACACATCAGCGTATAAGTGAAACGCGCGCCGGGCGTGTTGAAAAAATAGCAAAATTTCTCACACACCAGACGCACGTCGGAAACACGTTCAAAACTCGCTACAAGCGCGTTGGGTACGCTTGGTGTACGTCCGGCGCGCGTCGCTGTACGTCGCTAAAAGTCTCTGCGCGTTTCGCGCGCGTTTGGGATAAAAAATTTTTTAAACATGCTTAAAAATTTTCTAAAAGCTCGGCGTGTCCCGGGCGTGTGACTTATACTTCCCGAATAAGTTCCACGCGCGCTACGGGCGCGTTGAATACGCTCTGAACGCGTTTGGCGCGCGTTTGAAGCACGCCAGTGTACGTTCCATGCGCGTTCCGATTTTATTAGATGTTGCTTCAGTAGCGTGCCCCAAGCGTGTGTGAAACGCGCGTTGAACGTTCGATGCGCGCATGTAGCGCGTGCTTAGCGTGTCTGGGACGTATCACAACCGTTCTCCAAAACTTTGAAATTTTTTATACGTCCGGCACACGCCCCAGTTGCGCGCTAATGTGTGACTGCTAAAGCGTGTTAAAGGAACAAATTAATTTTTATACGCCCAAAGTCTTCAGCGTGTTGAGATTTTTCATACGCCCGGCGCGCGTTTGGGTTATAGTGTGACTGCTGTTTTAGGTTTGATTATTTATTATAAGCTTCTGACATTGTATATCTGCATGAAACATGTGTTTAGGTTAAAGTGCACACGCAGCCCATGTATTTCATACAGACAAAGATCAGTATAAATACTTTCAAATCTAACTAAAAATGAGCCTTTGCATGAGAAAACCAACAATTTGGGTTTCCAACCAGGTCCGACACAAACCGGTATATGCAGTCACAGGAGCTTGAAATTTCGGATTAAGAAGAATTATGACCGTGAAGCGAAAACAAAGGCGCGGATCAGCTGTGCAGTTACTGCAGAGCTGACAACTGCACAGCATGCAGAATCTATTATGAGCCGCTGCATCAAAAAACCAACAATCTGCATATGCGAATTCGAAGACGCTGATCAGTTGTGCAGTAACTGCATAGCTGATCAGCGCCTTTGTTTTTGCTACTCGGACAGTACAATCCCTCTTC
Source organism: Rugalucina vietnamica (assembly GCA_964017185.1). Taxonomy (NCBI): domain Eukaryota; kingdom Metazoa; phylum Mollusca; class Bivalvia; order Lucinida; family Lucinidae; genus Rugalucina; species Rugalucina vietnamica. The sequence continues at coordinate 12,794,257 of OZ024879.1, read as the reverse complement.
CACTTACAGTAAATCCAATCTCTCAAACTTCCAACTTTCCTCTATGACTGAACAGGCTGGTTCGTGTCAGACCAGGTCGGAAATCCAAACTGTTGGCTTTCTCATTGAAAGGCTCTATAATCTATAAACCAACAATCTGCATAAGCGAAAACAAAGACGCAGATCAGCTTCGCGGTAACCGCGAAGCTGATCAGCGCCTTTTTTTCGCTACTCTGATAGTACATTTCCTTTTCTACCTAAATCCGAAATTTCAAGCTTCTAGCTCTTTTCTGTGCTTGTACAGGCCGGTTTGTGTCGGACCTGGTCGGAAACCACATTGTTGGTTTTCCCACGAGGCGGCTCAAATAAAGAATGGAAACATGTACCTACCGTTAAAATATCCACAGATGAAGAAATCGTCTCGAGAAACTTTAATTAAATTCTAAATTTGTAAGTGCATTATCGCGCGCCTTTTTGGAAAAAAATCGTCCTGTAGGCGCCTGTACACAGTAAAATGCCTCGTCACACAAGCACATAAGCGAAAATTCCTCGACGTAGACTTGACAAGAGTTGCGTTTTACTGCGAAAAAGAATTTTTGTTTGTTTGGTTTATTGCTAAATACATACTTTTCAAAAGATAAAGCCCCCATATGACCATAGCTGTTGACATGGAAGTAAAGCAATACATCAAACAAACAAAACGCATTTTTTGCAATTAAACGCACGTCGAAACATTTTCGCTTTTGTGTGATGAGGCCTTTATTCATATACATATAAGCCTATGGGGCATAGACAAACAGTATAGCCCCAGATGTGACGCCGCAGAACGCAGCGTCCCATCTGTGGCTTATCTGTTTGCTTAAAGGACTTTCATTAAACATGGAATAAAATTCAACCTTACCCCTAACGCCCCTAACATTGATAGTGGTCTCTCCCAATTGATAATGATGGGCAAGTCCATTGGTCATAAATGGGTTAAACATGTGAAATGAGGCGATAAACGGACATAAAAAGAGAAATAGGTCGGGTTAAATGTCGTAAATTCGATATTTGAGCCGCGTCATGAGAAAACCAACAATGTGGCTTCCAAACAAGTCTGACACAAACCGGTCTGTGTAGTGAAAGAGGCAGGCTAGAAACTTAAAATTTTGAATTTAGAAGGTAGAGGAATTTTACTATCCGTGCAGCGAAAACAAAGGCGCTGATCAGCTTCGCGGTGACCGCGAAGCTGATCTGCGTCTTTGTTTTCGCAAATGCAAACTGATGGTTTTCTCAAGTTGCGACTCATTTTTGGTTGTTTGCGGGCATTTGAATAATTGAGCCCCCTCATGGGAAAACCAACAATCTGCACTGGCGAAAACAAAGGCGCAGATCAGCTTCGCAGTAACTGCGAAGCTGATCAGCGCCTTTGTTTTCGCTACTCAGATAGTACAAATCCTCTTCTACTTAAATCCGAAATTTCAAGCTTCTAGCCTATTTCAGTGACTGTACAGCCTAATTTGTATCGGACCTGTTAGGAAACCACATTGTTGGTTTTCCCACGAGGTGGCTCATATATTTATTTTGTGACTTCATTAACCCATCAGTGACGAGTTTTCTTGTCCATCAGTATCCCTTTGGCGAGTCTACTTTCGTTTTCAAGGACATCAGGCGTCATTTGAAATTTTATATTTCATATTTTTGTTTTGCGCTCTAAAGCCGTGTTCATGTGCTGTATTTGCACCCAGGTGCAAAAATAGACCAGGGTGCAAATCTGTTCCCGATTATACAGATTTGCACTCCCTTGTGGAGCGTTCATATGCAGCAGAATTATGTCCATGTTTACCGTCTGGATTTGACATTAAGTGATTAAAATGCTCATAATTACATGTAGCAGTGGTCATTGCTGTAGATAATTAAAAAAAAAAGATAAAAACAAGAAAGAAAGAAAAATAAGAAGAATAAAAAAAAAAAAAAAAAAAAAAACATTGTTAAATAACGAAATGGAAATAAAATTAAAAATAAATATGATGTTTATAATAGAAGCACAACAAACATAAATAAATAAAAATAAAAATATAAAAAAAAATAAAATAAAGAATAAATAAATAAACGCGTTTAAAGCTACACTGACAACATGGTCATATTGCCTGGTGCTTATGCGTTGACTAAGCTTATCCCAGCCGTCTGACTTGGAGTAGCCCCTATGCGCTTCGGTTGCTCGGTAACTTTAAAACATATTAGTCGGATTGGGCGTATTGTGAGGTGGGTGAAAGAAGGCCGATGTGGAATTCGATTCCATAGACATTTCTATCCTGATATGCACCAGACTTTTAGTATCGTTGATTTGTAAATCTGTTTTTATAGTGTAACGAACAGCCGAGCCGAGCCACAGCAAACCCCGTAGGTGGAAAAGCATGCTCATCCACCAAGGGTGGTTTACTGCGCTATATACTCAACACTTACTCGATTCGTGAAATTTGCATATTACAAGTACTCAAGAAGGCGCTAATACATTGCACCGACGTATAATCAAGGGAGGCTATCCCGCCACAATGGATCATTACTAGACATTAAACACTTACTTCATTTATTTTTGGTATTAGTTTCTTAACAAGGTCACAAAAATGTTGGCCAGTATAAAACTCCCATGCAAAATGCAAAGCGATAAGCTTTTTGGTTCATATGCATGAAATACACCCGGATGCAATTTCAATTTGATCCACCTTAAAAGTAGGGGCAAATTTGCACCCGGGTGTATTTTCTTAAAACGCCGTTCATGCACCCGGGTGTATTTTCTTAAAACACCGTTCACAGGGCATAAAATACACCCGGGAGAAGCCTCCGTGGTGCAGTGGTTAAGTCACTCGCCTTGTAAACCAGGGGTCGCAGGTTCGATCCCGGGCTTCTTCAAAAACAACAACAAAAATCAATCTACCGGTTGAGCCTTCGGGTGCTCCCGGGACAACAAACCCACAAAAAACCTCCAATAAGTACTGGTCTCGCCCAGGAAAAAAAATACACCCGGGGTGCTCCGTGGTGCAGTGGATAAGTCACTCGCCTTGTAAACCAGGGGTCGCAGGTTCGATCCCGGGCTTCTCCAAAACAACAACAAAAATCAACCTCCCGGTTGAGCCTTCGGGTGCTCCCGGGACAATAAACCCACAAAAACAACCTCCTATAGTACTAGTCTCGCCCAGGAAAAAAAATACACCCGGGTGCAAATGTTGCACATGAACACGGCCATACATAGTGGATCCAGGAAGGACGCCGTGTTTAGCGAAAAAAAAAAAAACAAAAAAAAAAAAAAACAAAAAAAAAAAAAAAAAAAAAAAAAACAAAAAAAAAAAAAAAACAAAAACGGCGTCTCATCGTTTACCTGTGTACCGAAAAATTTAGGCTTATATGGAACCACATCATGAGAAAACTGCACAGCTGATCAGCACCTTTGTTTTCGCTACACAGATAGTATAGCTCGGCAAATAGGTCGCTGTATGGGCGTTACCTTATGAATACGTTATTGGGTATGGTCTACTTTTGACCTAGGTAAAAACTTAAGGTATACAGTTGAGAGACCCAACTCACATGTTGTCCGTTAGAATGAAATCCGAGTTTGTCTAATTTACTGGATTTGACAAAATACAGGTAGCTGATCTTTAACGGTAAATATGTGACAGCGCTCTAGGCTGACTGAGTTCGACTTTGCTATAATGTCCCTACTTGAACAGATGGACTAGCCGACCACGCCCAGATATGAATATTAAAGTTGCCGCCCATACAGTGACCCATTTGCCGAGCTATACAATCCCTCTTCTTCCTGGTCGTTTGTCTCTCACTAATGAGAAAGACCATCATTATTTTTTTAAATAGGTTCGTGTGTGCTGGTCAGGTCTTTGATGGCTGGCTAGGCCAATTCTAGCTCTAAACTGTCGGTTGCTAGTAGAGCAAGCCAGTGTCATGGGATCAATTGGTATTGGTTTTGCGTTCTCTGCGCTTTCTTTCAGCTTCACATATTCTCTTTTAGTCTGTTCCCAAGACCCACTTGGTATGTCAAAATCCTTCAGAGAGGCTTTGAGTGTGTCTTTGTAGCGTTTCTTTTGACCACCTTAAGAGCGCTTTCCATCGTGTAGTTCTCCATAGAAGACTTTCTTTGGAAGTCGCTCATCAGGCATTCTTATAACATACCAGTCCACCTTAGCTGTGCTAGCTTTAAGACAGTATGCATGCTTTGCACCCCTGCTTTCTTCAGAACTTCCGTGTCTGGAATCTTGACCTGCCACTTGACCTTTAACAGCTTTCTCAAACAGCATAAGTGGAAATGGTTAAGTCTCTTTGCATGACGCTGGTATACTGTCCAGGTCTCACATGCATACGAGAGAGCTGGCAGTATTACAGCCTTGTAGACTTTCAGCTTTGTGTCAGGCTTGATTCCATTTCGCTCCCAGACATTTACACGGAGTCGTCCGAGTGCCATACCGGCTTTTGCAATTCTGGCAGTGACCTCATCATCAATGCGCACTACTCTGGAAAGAGTGCTTCCCAGGTATGTGAATTTATCAACAACTTTCAGTTTTTGTCCATTCACAGTGATGGTTGGTTCATTGTACAGTTTTCAAGGTGCTGGTTGGTGTATAACCTCTGTCTTTTTTGTGCTGATTGTGAGAATGATTTTGAGACTTGATTCATGGCCCTTTGCATTTTTTGCCTCTGAGCTGGCATTCTTATCCAAATCAACTACATAGAGGAGCTTATCTTAGTTATCTAGCGCATCAGTCTGCACCTTAGTTTTTGCTTGCAATGTTCTAAGGTTGAATATATTACCATCAAAACGGTACCTGATTGGAAAACCAGTGTCACTGTCCTGAAAAGTATCCATGAGCATGGCAGAAAACATCATGCTGAACAGTGTTGGTGCCATAACACAGCCCTGTTTGACCCCATTCGTTACCTCAAATGGTTCAGAGAACTATCCTTCATTTTGCACACGTGCTTGCATGTCATCATGAAATTGCCACAACATTGCTATGAATCTGGGTTGACAGCCAAATTTGGCCATGATTTTCCAGAATCCGTCACGACTAACTGTGTCAAAAGCTTTGGTGAGGTCGACAAACGTCATGTATATATCTACATTCTGTTCTTGGCATTTCTCCTGAAGCTGTCTAGCTGTAAAGATCATGTCTATTGTCCCTCTGTCTTTTCTGAATCAACATTGACTTTCTGGGATAAGTCCCTTCTGATCAAGATGAACATTCAGGCGGTTCAACAGAATTTTTCCTAGTATCTTCCCAGCAATGCATAGGAGATGCCTCTGTGGTTGTCACAGACTTGTAGATTTCCTTTCCGCTTGTATAGGTGGATTATGGATTATGTAGGCTTCACTACATTAACACCTTAATACAGGAGCTTGATGATACCAGAGCTTATCTGGAGACAGATACTGATGAAGTGTCTGTAGTTAATGCCCACTTAAACGGTTTACCTGTTAAGTTTTCTGTTTGTGTCAATGAAGGCCAAGACAAACTTCCTAATATGTATTTGTTACCTAAGCTTCACAAAAGACCGTACAAAGCTAGATTTATTACAAATTCTAGCTCTTGTACTACCACTGAACTTTCTAAATTATTAACTTCCTGTCTTAATGCTATCAAATCTCATGTTATAAGATACTGTGAGACAGTGTATGGAACTTGGTTTTGGTCAATAAAAAATTCTGGTGAGGTGCTCAGTAAATTGAAGTGTAGAGGGTTCCGTGCGACAAGCTTGTCCACATATGATTTTTCTACTCTGTATACAACATTACCACATAATCTAATAAAGAAATACTTCTGGATTTGATAGAGTGAACCTTCAAAAGGGCATTAAAAAACTATGGTTCACTTTATTTGGCATGTAATGACAGAAAGGCTTTTTTCACTTCCTCTGACCAAAGTCGGTATACACTTTGGTCATGTCAGAATGTGTGCGACGCCTTGTCCTATCTCCTTGATAATATTTATATTAGATTTGGGACCAAGTTATACAGACAAATTGTTGGAATTCCGATGGGTACAAATTGCGCACCTCTCGTAGCTGATTTATTTTTATACTGCTACGAAAGAGATTTCATGGATTCTCTTAACCATGATAATCAAGCTGATGTTATCGAGGCTTTCAATTCCACATCTAGGTACCTCGATGACCTTTTGAACATTGACAACCCTTATTTTGAAGGTATGGTCAATCAAATTTATCCACCTGAACTACAGTTGAACAAAGCCAATATCTCAGATACCGAAGCCCCCCCCCCCTTTTAGATCTACATCTTTCTGTTGCAAATGGATTTGTTTCTTCTACAATTTATGATAAGCGCGATGACTTTGATTTTGATATAGAAAATTTTCTTTTTTTGGATGGTGACGTTCCTCGTCGTGCTTCTTATGGTGTATACATTTCGCAACTTATTAGGTTTGCTAGAGTCTGCAATCATGTTACAGACTTCAACGCTCGCAATAAATGTTTAACGACAAAACTTCTCCAACAGGGCTATCGGTATCATAAACTTCGAAAAACCTTTTCTAAATTTTATCGTAGACACTATGAATTGATTTCCAAATATAATGTTGGGTTAAAGACGCTTTTAAGTGAGGGCCTTTCGGAACCTGAATTTTATGGTGACTTGGTTAACAAATTTAAGAAGCTTATAGGAATTAATGATTTTTCTTTTCAATTCAGAAAAATCATAACACGTTACAGACGTATAGGTTATAACTTGAATGTTATGCGACAGTCTGCATGCTTAGTTTTTAACCCAATCATGGTTGATAACTATGCTGCCTTCTTTAATTGCACGCCGGTGGGTCGGGCGTCAGACTCTATGATGGCCCCGACTTAAAGCTATTCATTTTAGTTGGTTGGGGCCGGAGCTTCTTGTCTGTTGCTTGGCCCACCGGGGTCCAACTGGTGTTTTTCTTTTGCTCCGGAGTTAGTAGGTTATTCGGCGCCCAGGGATATCCATCGTCGGGCAGCTTACTCAATCTGTGAGTCCTAGGTTTTGATTCATCAGGATGTTTATCTTGATTTATATGTTTGTTCTTGATGATTCATTAACTAGTTAGAGATTCACCACGAGGACCGAAGAACTAACTAAATGTTATGAACCACTGCAGAAGCTGAGGTGGAGGTTAGGCGCCTGTAAAACCGGTTTAAGCCCGCCAGTAACTTTGTGTTGCTGATCGTTCCAATGCGATACTTCTGCGGTGGTTATTTTTGTTTTATGTCTTGGTGTTTAATTTTTTTGTGCTGTTGGTGCCTTATGTGTGTTTTCATAGTTTTAGTTAAGTTAATGTAACTGAGTGGCCACCTATTGGGAAAATAGCTGCTCATTCGGCTTACGATATGTTTCATGGTATAAGTACCTGATTGTTAGTTTGGGTTTTTCCCACCTCGATTTTTGGAGTGGGAATCTTTTTCTAAGGTTGAGTTTGCTGACAACCAGTCTATGATCTGTCCAGCAGTCTGTGCCACACATTGTCTTTGTCACTCTGACATCCTGCCTGGCTTTTCTCCGCACTATGACATAGTCTATGAGATGCCAGTTTTTGGAACGGGGATGCATCCAGGATGTTTTATTTCTGTTTGGTAGACGAAAATCTGTGTTGGTGATTAGAAGATCATGTTCAGTAAACTTCCTTAGAAGCAAAAGAAAATTACTGTTGCTCTTTCCACCTCATCGATTTATTCCAAGGTACAATAATCCCTTGAATAGATTTACTGTACATACCTTGATGCGTTAAGCGCAGCGCTAATTATTGAGGTTTGGCTATCTGTACCCCAATAGAATTTAAGTCAATTTTGATCTCTCAAAATCTTCACATTTTTATCAATGCCCCTTCTCCTTAACCAAAAATGTTAAATTCCATATAATATTTATTTTTTGAACAGAAATTCTTTGTTGTGATAGGCTGTGGGCATAAATGTCGATATTTACATCCTTATCGGAGTCACATATACGCATGAATTATGGGTATTTGTCGTACTTCGTCGAAGTTGTGATATTTTTGTCAGATGCCGTTTCTAGGCAACATAGAATAGTCCCTGCTGACCTTTGCATTTCGTTTTCTCTTTTATTTCCAAACATAAGACATGTATAACACAACGAATATGATTTGCGTTTAAATAAATGCCAATTTAATGAATTGAAGCACAAAATCTTTCCCTGTACCCCTAACAAAAATGCCATTTTTACTCAATTTCGCGTCCATGTCGACTTCGGGTCGACAAATCAAATTATCCTTAAATCTCAACTCGTCATCCGAACTCCATGATATTACACCGAATTACTGCACATACATACACGTGTAAACATGCCAAATTATTTAAATGTATCTGCATTGGGTACTAAAATATAGTTGTGTTCGCATTACTTCTTGGATCACCCACGTACACTAGAACTAACCTTTGTAAAAGGGTGGTCGGTCGGGAATATGGGCCCCGCCCATTTCGCCTGTGAGTAATAGATGGGCTGCTTCGTCACCAGGCAAATCTTATTAACTACATGTACAGACTGACCATCTATGTTGTCTATACTGGCAGTCATTATACGAATTCACGTAAAACTCTGGTTGTTATAGTGTATGCAACAGTGACATACGAAAATACCTCACATTTCATATTGTTGAGTATATTTTAATTCGTTTCAGATATTCGCCATAGCGTCTATTGTACTGTGCATGCTGCTTACATCTCTCATACAAGTGGTATTCTGCGTATTGCACATCTTCACTCATGGATGCAGTGAATACGGCTTTTGTAACAGAACGATACCGCTGCTTTGTTGGGGCGTTTTGGCGCTTTTATACTCATTGTGTATTGTTCGCTATATATATAAAAATGTGCAACACCTTTTTCGAATATTGTTCCGTGATAAATTGGAAAAGTGTAAACGTCACCGGTACAAATCACAGGCAAACATTAGTACCCTAGAATCCAGCCAGGGTAATTTTTGAAGGAGGTGACATCTTCTGCTATAGTTGATTTGAATGCATTTTTGAATAGTTTTAACCTTCCCATAAATGGTTTAGGTGGGCTGCTCTGGAAATTTTTTTGGCAGATAGGTTTACTCACACCATGTTCTGAGGTACCATGGGAATATACGCATTCCATACAAAGCAGATTTTTACATCATTTATGGGGTCATTGTGCTTTTTTGATAAATAAAACAATGCACATTTATGCAAATACTTTGAATATGTATAACTTCACACAATTCAAAATGTATTTAAAGATCATAAAGTGCTATAAATCCATTATAATGTAGGGTTTTGTCATGCCAGGTTACCCCACCCACTTTCAAGCAATGTGCGTGTTCAAAATTTATCTATAGCTTTGCGTTTTAGATACTTTTATTTGAAACATTATCATTGATCGAGATTACACTCTGTCTTTGTGCCTATCTGGGAATTTGTATATACAGCTGACCGTTTTCGGTCTGTTCAAAGTTATTGTACTTCAGCTTCTCACGGTAAAGGCTGGAAATGGTATCGAAAAATATGTTGAAACAATGTAAAGTCGGTCACTGTCAGATATATAATCATGAGGCTTAAATTGTCAAGAAAAAGTTATGAAACAAACAAACACTTACGCAAAATAATGGAAAAAATAAAGAGGTATCCCTACAAAAGTTCTGGTATCTCTGCCTCTGACAGCTCTAAATAGCTGAAATGGTGTTTTATGATTACTTAGACTTGGTTCTATAGGCTGGTTTTCAGATAAATTAATCTTATGGCTTAAAATATTAATATTTTGATGAATGCATTGAAAATAGAGGAACAATGCGAACAAATAAAAGGTGTAAACACAGAAAAGTTCTTGTTTCTAGGCATTCAATGCTCATTTAGAGCTGAAAATAGTGTAAAATAATTGCTGAGATAATTATCTTTTGATATGAAATCGGATTAATTAATCATTATGATTTAAAAGTTTAAATCTAATATTGAAATCATAGATAATTAAAGAAAAAAAATGAGGAAAAATAAAAGGGGTATACTTATGAATAGCTGAAAATGGTGTCAAATGATTGCTTTGATTTTGATATATAAGCTTGTATTCACATACATAAATCATGTGACTCTTTAGAGCCTCCATTGTCAAAGTGTTTTACATTACCTTATATTGCCATTTATATGATGGATTTAGTGAAATAAAGTTTGAATTGAATTGAATTGACTCAAAGTTGTAATATTTTTATGAAGGCATAGAAGATATGGGGAAAATGTGGAAAAAGTAAAGGGATATACGCACAAAAAAGCTTGTATCTTGGTCTCTTACGAGCCTGAATAGCTGAAAATGGCAACAAATGATTGCTTTGACGTTGTTCTTTAAGCTTGTATTCATATAATATTATATAAATCACATGACTCTAAGTGGTGATAATTTTTATGAAGGCATAGAAGATGGATGAAAAATGTCAGAAAAATAAAGGGGTATTCTTACAAAAGTTCCTGTTTCTAGTCAAACAATGATTATAAAGAGCAGAAAATGGCATCAAACAATTGTGTAGACAACTATTTATTGGTTTGTTATCAGATAAGTTAATCATATGATTTCAAGTTTCAAAAATATTATTGAAATCAAAATAGTTAAAGAAAAATTGAGGAAAAAATAAAGGGGTATACTTACTTAAGTTCTTGCATCTCAGCCTCTGGTAGCACAAATTGGCTGAAAATTGTGTTAAATGATTGCTTAGACCAAGGGACGTTGGTTGGTATTCAGATATATAAACCATATGATTAAATGTAATAATGATTTTTATGAATACGTAAAAAATATAGAAGAAAAATGTGGAAACGATGGCAGAGTATACATACAAAAGTCCTTGTATCATGGCATCAGATGACCATAAAAAGCTGAAAATGGTGTTAAATATTTGCTATGACAATTATCTTTTGGTATGAAATCGGATGAATTAATAAAATGATTTCAAGTTTAAAAATATTATTGAAAACATGGATAATTAAAGAAAAAGTGAGGGAAATAAAATGGGATATACCTACAAAAAAATCTTATATCTTGGCCTCTGATGGGCCGGAATAGCTGAAAGTGGTGTCAAAAGATTGCTTTAACTTTGTTCTATAAGTTTGTATTCATATATATAAATCAAAGTGACTCTGAGTGCTAATAAATTTTGTGAAGGAATAGAAGATGGAGGAAAAATGGGGTAAAAATAAAGGGGTATACTTACATAAGTTCTTGTTTCTAGTCAACCAATGATTATGAAGAGCTGAAATTGGCATCAAATGATTGTTTAGACAATTATCTATTTGAGTGTAATAATATAAATTATTCATATGGTTTCAAGTTTCAAAAATATTATTGAAAACATAAATACTTAAACAAAAATTGAGAAAAAAATGAAGGGGTATACTAACATAAGTTCTTGTATCTCGGCCTCTGGTGGCCCCAAATAGCTGAAAATGGTGTTGAATGATTGCTTTGATCAAGGCTCATTAGCTGGTATTCAGATATATTAACCATACGATTAAATGTTTTTATAATTTTATGCATACGTAAAACTTATTGGGAAAAAATGCGGAAACAATAATGGGGTGTACATACAAAAGTCCTTCTATCATGGCTTCAAATGGCCATAAAGAGCTGAAAATGGTGCAAAATGATACCCAAGACAACTGTCTTTTTGTATATGTTCAAATAAATTAATTATGTGATTTCAATTTTCAAAGTGTATAGTAAGGTAAGTATCAGAAATATTCCAAAATAATGCTTAAGCGTCCATACAATTGGTATCTTGTGTTGTACTGAGCTTGACCATTACCAAATATACCGAAATTGATTTAATATGCTTCATTCAGCTCTAAGAAAATGCCTCAAACTTCACTTTTAATTATAGTCTGGATTGTTTTTATGCATTACACCCTCGGTAATTGGTTATGGTCTTGTCGGGCTGTCAGTCGCGTAGCAGCCACCGCTCCTGTGCATAGAGGCAAGTTATCAGTTCTTAGTTCACATTTCTTTTGCCATTAACTTGAATCAGTCATTGAAAAGGAAGAATGTCTAATTTAGAAATATTTTCAAACCAAGACTTCTTGAAAATATTCACTAGTACAAATGCGCATGTAGTTGATTTTACGCTGTTTGATACCACTGATGCATTACCACATTTAGGTATAACCTTATGTATAGGTCCATATAGTTTAGTAAACAGTTTGTATTGCTTTTCAGGCTATTGTTTAAGCATGTTAAAGAGGATAGATTGTTAAAACAAACTAACCATAAGAAGATTAACATTAAAATCGCATACATGCATATTATGAAGGTGGGTGGGGTAATTTTACATGTTAAGTGGTAAAAATATTAATACAGAAATATGTTTTAGCAATACAGGTGTTTCATAATCAAATCAATAGTTTCTAAAATTGTTTAAAATACAAAAGCAAGTCATACAGACAGGGAAAATGACTGGATAATGGAAAGGTATGTAGTTGTCTGTTTATTAGATTTAAAGCTTATTTCATAGCAGTACCATACAACATCGCCTGATTAGACTATCGTGCCAAAAAAATTTCCAGAGCAGCCCACCCAATCCTTCTTAGGGAAGGTTAGGACTAGCCAAAAATGCATTCAAACCAACTATAGCAGGAGATGTCACCTCCAATGCTAAATATGCGAGATACAGGATTTCGGGTTCTAGGGTATAGCCATCTGGAATATATCCAAACGGTGTCTGGTAATATTGATAGGCAACCGCCGCCATTTGGTGAGACAAACCCTTTTTGGCCATGGGAAGACTCTGGCTTGAGTGAAACAATACACTCTTAGTGCGGTGTATCAAACGCCATAACGGACGTCATAGAGAAACCGCAACGCTGTGTATCAAACGTATCAAGCGCCAAAACGGAACGGCAATGTGGAGTACACAACGTAAGAAAGGAACGCGCTTATGTTGCAGCAAATGTCCATGCAAAAAATCTAGATAAAAACATTTCACATAATGGAAAAATACAGACTCAAGAACACTCCTGAGCTTTATTCGTCGTCGAAGGTAAGCGCCGAAGTTCAACCAAAAAAGAACAATGAATGGCGGAGCAGAACACAAGATTTAGAAATGCATTCGCAAAACAGCTCGATTACTGAGAGCAGGAAAATACAGAGGAATGTGAAGAATGAATATGCCGGAGTCCAATGGCCAAAAAGTTCGCCCACAAAACACATTCAGTGCCGAGAGCTGGGAAAGGCCGGTGAATATTAGCAACATTGATGTATTGTTCTTGGACGGATCGGATAGATTTGACGTATTATAGGAGCTATACGAACGAACGACGTGCCAGAGGGTAAATGCGACACACTGGAGACGGTCATGAGGAAAACGTGTCCGTGAAATATGTACCCCCTTAAACCCCACTTTTATATAGAATAATATATTCATTTTTGCTCCATAACATAGATTGTGGGTACTCGTTAGAAGCGCCTCGGCGAGGCGGTTATAACGTGTACCCGCGATCTATGTTTTGCCGAGGCGGTTATAACGTGTACCCACGATCTACGTTTTGAGCAAATATCAGAGAAAAAATTTTTTTTGTTTTCTGCTGAAAATTTTATATTTTTATCCATATAAAAATCTCTGTATATAGCATGGGCAAGTTTTCATAGTGGACGTTTAGCCTTCCTATAACATTAACCCGAGTAGATCATGTGGTAGAGAACTTGGGTGGCATAACTTCCGCATTACGAAACATGCGCGGATCAAGAGGGGGGACCGGGGGTCCGGACCCCCCCCCCCTGTAATTTGAAAATTTTACCTAAAAATAAGTAATTTCGAGATTTGTTGGGGGTTGGACCCCCCTCGTCTGTGACCAAAAATTACCATTTTCGTTGGACCCCCTCTCATGAAAATTTCTGGATCCGCGCATGCGAAAACACGTCCTTGCAATATACGGAGATTTTTAAAGTTGTAATCAGCAGAAAAAGTTTGATATTTTTATAAAATAGGTATACCCCTGCTTAGCTCAGTTTTGCTATATAAAATGTGACTTAAGGGGGTGTAAATATCAAAGACATGTGATGCTGATGGGAGCATAGTAACGTACAGTATCTGTGTACATGTATGCCCTGAGAGGAACAAGAAATTGGACAATTAAGTAACAGTAATAGAATATGGGCGCTGTCAGCATCATGAAAACATGTCCGTGTAATATATACCCCATTTAACCCCACTTTTATATAGCAAAACTGGGGTATGCAGGGGTATACCTATTTTTCTTATTTTTGTTCTAAAACATACACTGTGGGTACTCGTTAGAACCGCCTCGCCAAGGCGGTTCTAACATGTACCCACAATCTATGTTTTGAGCAAAAATCAGAAAAAATATCAAAAATTTTCAGCTGTAAATTTTCAATTTTTTAAGCTCAAAAAATCTCTGTTTATTGGGTGGGCAAGTTTATGTAATGTAAGTAACAGTAATAGAATATATGCGCTGTCAGTACAAAAATTAGAAGCAATTATTACGTAAGTAAAAAATAAGCTACAGTGGTGTTATGGCTAAAAACCCAAATTAGCCGTTTTAACGGCTAATTTGTTAACGGCTAATTGTAAAATTTCGCGGCGAAATCGTGTGAAAAATAAAAGTCAGCGCGGAATTTCGCCGCGAAATTCCGCCGCGAAATATCGGATTTCGCGGCGAAATTTCGCGGCGAAACACGGCGAAAAAAGTATACCTGTCATTACACATAAAAATCAATTGACCGGTGTTTCGCGGCGAAAAAGATTTTTTTTGTTTAAATTTAATTTTAATTTGGAAGTTTTCTTTCATTTCAAATCGTATCAATATTATGTTTTCGTTTCAGTTTTGTATGATTATCGTTTTAGTCCCCCCGACAGTCACAAAAGTGTTATTGTTTAAATTTCATTTTAATTTGTATGCATTTATTTCTTTTCAAGTCGTATAAATATTTTGTTTTCTTTTTCATTTTGTATAATAATCGTTTAAGTTACGTGTTTTATTTGTGTCTTAACTGCTTTGAAGTTTCTGAGACCCTGATTATCGGCTTTGTGTTTATTTTCATGCTTCTTTTTGAGATAAATCAGACTTACTCGATATTATTAGATCCTATTATCTAGCTTAATTGACAAAATAAAAGCAGGAATTTTCATGGGAAGATTGCCCACAGATTTGTTTGCTTGTATTGTGGCTGAAAGTCCCAGTCACCAATTTTTCAGTCATGTCTGGACGAAGCTACCGTTTCCTGGGTATTAAGTAGTTCTTCTGGGTAGTTAATGTGCCTTGGTCAAGGACACAACACGGTGTCGCCAGTGCGGATCGAACTCAGGACCTCTCGATTCGGAGTCTGATGCACTACAACTATGCCACCGCGATCCCAACCCACAGATTTATACAAATCTTTGGATTCAACGTGATGAAGCAATCGGCTTCAGCTCTTCTTTAGACATTTAATCGCCTGTGGTTATGACACTGCTAAAAGCATCAGTGGATTATCGATTATGTCAAGTGCACGCCTTTTCGTTGAAATCAATTTAGTCGAAACGACATTTGGTCGCATACGACCTTCACCGGGTCGATACGATATTCGGTCAAATACGAGCAATACAGCAACGTACATGTATAAAACTGTGTCGAAATGGTCAATAATTGACAAAATTCTTTTGCTAACCGTTTTGAGTTAAACAGCGTGTTGTGTGCCTTCCAAAATCTACATGTACGGATGGCTTGGAACACGTACATGCATGTCGATTGTCAAAACTTCACTGTATACAAGGCACAATACACTAGAAAAAGGGAGGATACTGTGTTTCAAACAAAGTATTGTAGTTCATACTTGTACACTAATTTTGTGTAAAAAAACTGGGTCATATGAAGTTTTCAGTTAATTTCGGAACACATACACAGTAAGGGCCACGGGTACGCTCCGCATGCCGCATAAATCGATGGTGAATAGAGTTGAGCGCAGAAGCCTAGTGGTGGATTGTAGGAATTGACAGGAATCAAAATGTCTTGTGTTCGATTCCTATATTCGTTGGATTTCGTACTTGAGCAAAACCGGTATACATGTATTACCCTGAAAGTGTTGTCGCCATGGGACTCAAACATTGATGACTGTTAAACTGAAGTCAGGATGATTTTCGCTAGTGGTACTTCTACAAGGAAAGTACAATGTATAAATCGATATGATTGCTATTAGCCTTGAAATTGCATTCATAGAGGGTGATCAGAGGGGTAACCAGCAAGCCCAAATGTCAATATATGTCTCTTTTTGTTTTGTCGTTTTTACAAGGTTGAGCTCAAATTAAGTTATCGTAGTTCACTCCTTAAACGCTATAAAGTGAAGCAATTGAGGAAAATGTTCAAAAATGAAAGCAAGGAATCTAACTGTTTATTGAGCAATACCCTTTAGACAATGTTTGTGCTACAAAACACGGAACAAAGTTAGATGGCCCCTGCCCATTGGGACCTAAAGAAATATATGGGCTGTTTGTGCCTCCAGACAAAGCATATACGCTATTTACTGATCATCAGATAACTGGTTTTTACCGCTCAGGTCTGTGCCTGCCTAGGAAAAATGGTTTCAAGTCAAACTACCAATACATATAAGCAGTATTGGCTTAGAGGGATGGTCATATTTCAAATACTTGTTGGATATCATGACGTCCCATAAAATGGAGGCAGCGTCCCGATATGACCACTGCTGTTGATTGGGACGTAAAGCACTTTCAAACAAACAAACAAAGTTATATTCAACGAGCAGGCTCAGTACGTTATAAATATTTTCGTCTATCCGTGGTTTTGCTATCGTACCATGTAATACGAATGGAAAAGTCGCATTATGCACGTTTTTCATTTCTATACATGCATAATCGTAAATACTATTAATGTGCACGTAAATCACGATCTATACTAGGAACAGATGAATCATAGTGTGATCATTAAATTAAAAATAAATAATTTTATGTTAACATTTACAGGTATTTCGAAATAGGATATTTAAACTTACCTGTTGTAAACGTTAAAAAAACAAATTTCGCCGCTAAACAAGGCGAAATTTTACCGCGAAAATCGGCTTTTCGCGGCGAAAAAATTTCGGTGGTTTCGCCGCGAAAAATCACAAGTGATCAGCGCGAACTGTGCAAAAGTGGGTTTTTAGCCATAACACCACTGTATTAAACAAGCAAAGGATTGAAGCTTTTGGTCAAGTTCGACTTTTGTATACAAACGATATAATTATATATGCTTTCCAGGCAAAAACATATATAAGTAAAAAGTGTTTTCATTCGATCGTGTGCCGATTTACTGAAATAGGAAATGATGCATACATACCGACTGCTTATTGGTAAAGCGCTTAGCTCTGAGACGCCAAGGTCATGCAGTTTTAGTCAAATTATTCATAAATTGAAAGGTACAAATAGGCAATGATCAGAAAAAGGCGTAATCAGAAAGAAATTTTTACTAAGAAACATAAATTGAAACTTGTTTATTTGGATATTAAATTTTAGCGCACAATTCGCATGCTTTCCCATCATCCCAATATTAAGTAGACCCCCTTACAATGGAGGAAACCTACCGAGACGTCGTTGTTGTTGACTGAGACGTTTATTGCATGGGCAAGTTATCGTGATGAAAAAATGTACAAGTCGGCAATGATCAGGAAAAGGCGCAATCAGAAAGAAATTCATTTGGGTCAAGGAGAATTAGATGGGCTGCTTGTGCCTCAATGCAAAACTTTAAAGCTACTGACCGACCATCTGTTTACTGGTATACGTTCAAGTTTGAGACTGCCAAGGAAAGGTTGATTAGTGAAACCACCCATAATGTCACCGGACTCGATCTCCGTCCTTCGGGATAGATTAACAACCCAGAACATGATGAAATGATGATGATGGTTTAATGGACATACAACAGCAACTTCAATCCATAGCGATGTCTGCAATAACAATAATATATCCAAAATATATTATGGTACCAAAAATGGTAAAATTGACTACACAGAAAAGTATACAACTTGACTGGCTTGGCTAATGGCGTAAAGTGCAGTAATAACAAAACACAGCATGAATCAACAATGAATAATGATAACAACATTTATGAAATGTGCGGATTTAAACAACATGACGTATGACCTTTGACCTTGCCCTTGCAGTTTCATGGCTTACAAAACATTACACGGCATATGAAATATTCAAAAACTGACAAATCTATCAATTTCTCAATTACCAAAATTTCTATGCTTCTTTCAAAACCATTCAGAAAATGTACAAAATACAAAAGATTACATACCTGCAATAACAATAATATATCCAAAATATATTATGGTACCAAAAATGGTAAAATTGACTACACAGAAAAGTATACAACTTGACTGGCTTGGCTAATGGCGTAAAGTGCAGTGAGGCATGCGCAACGATCATGCATATTGAAACTTACACTCGCCTACGGCGAAGACGCTATTAACGCATTTTTGTACACGATATATAATCGAAACGGACCTTAAATCGCAGGTTACATCTGACCATGACATACTTCCCCACTTTGAGAAATGGCGTCCTCGACATTTACAAATGATTGCTAAGGACTCTGATCATTTGAGGCATATAAGAAGAAAAAAATAATAAGCAGGAAAAATAATGTTGTCTTATAGTAGGCTCTTTGGGGAATACGTATCTTAAATGGGCCTACAATGCCTCTCAAATCTGAAAAATGTCATGACCAAAACAATAATAGCAATAATAAAACCATTCAGGACCTGCGCATAGTATAAAATAACTACAGATAACTATCTACTTGTTAACGCCTCTAAGCTACGTCAACATTTAAGCTCTATGCACTGAATAAAACAACAACTAAAACATAAATGATAATGTGGATGAGCAATGGAAATGATATGGAGTCTATAGGATTCTGGACCTGGATAAAACGTAACGCGTACGCGATCTGAATGCTGTGCCTCAGATAAATATCACATCCTCTGGTCGCACTGTAAATGTATATGGGTTCGCGCCCATTCGCCATTGGTCGAATCTTAATCGATCAGGTTGCCTCCTTGGTCTCTGACCTCTTCTAGGTCCAGCTAGTGGACGCGTCTTCCGTGTCGGCCGTGAAGAGTACAGATCAGTATTTTCTTGCTGAGATCGCCTCTGTGGAATGACATACTTAGGAACAGGCTGAAGACTTGAAGTCGAAGAATTGTCATCTTCTTCGTCGGAACTGTTGCTTGACGAACTATGTTCATCTGACTCGTCATGTCCATGTGCAGGTTGATCTACAGTAGACAAAGGGTGCTGTAATCTTCTTGGTCTTGGATTAGGTTCTTCCTCTGGGCATGGAAGGGCGTTGAAGGGCAGAAGCATGTTACGGTGGAGTGTCCTGGGCTTGTTAGTCGAGTTCTCCTTCTGTACAAGGTAAACAGGTATATCCGGCATCGGTTGACTTTTCACAAAGTATGGGCTCGCTTCCCAAATGTCAGCCAGCTTGTGTTTGCCCTTGATACCGACCTTTTTCACAAGAACTCGGTCACCAGGTTCCAACACCGAATAGCGAACACCGTGATCGTAGTACCGCTTGTATTTCCTACCCTTCTGTCTGGCTTCTTCACTCGCGTTCTGGTAGGCGTCTGCCATGCGGTCCTTCAACTTGTCTACATAATCTTGATGAGACTTTCTTTCTTCGGAAGATCGAATCCCAAGGAACGCATCTATCGCCAATCGGGGATGGCGCCCGAACATGAGGTAAAACGGCGAGAAACCCGTACTCTCATGCACAGCAGCATTGTAGGCATGAGTAAAGGAAGGCACATGTGCTTTCCAATCAGTCTTTTGTTTCTCGCTCATCGTACCAAGCATGTTCAGTAGGGTATGGTTGAATCGTTCAACCATACCATTCCCCATTGGGTGGTAGGGAGTGGTGCGGGTTTTCTGTATTCCGGCAACTTCACACAGCTTCTTGATAACTTTGGATTCAAAGTTTGCACCTTTGTCGCTGTGTAATTTTGCCGGAAAACCGTAATGCAGAAAGAAATTCTCAAACAATGCACGGGCAGTTGTTTGAGCCGTTTGATTTCTTGTCGGAATAGCCTGGGCATAACGACTGAAGTGGTCTGTTATGACCAGGATATTCTCAAACCCGCCCTTCGATCTTTCCAAAGAGAGGTAGTCTATGCAGACAAGTTCCATCGGCGCGGACGACGTGACGTTAACGAGATGCGCGGCCTTTACGGGCGCTGTTTTCCGGCGTATACAGCGTCCACACGACTGTACGCGTTCGCGAATGAACTTATTCATGTAGGGCCAGAAGAAACGTTGTTTGATCAGCGAAGCAGTTCTGTCTCGACCTTGGTGACCTAAGTCGTCATGGTACAACTTGAACACTATGTCTCTGAAGGCCTCTGGAAGGACTAGTCTGCTGAATTCTTCACCATTGATAGTCTCTGTTTTGTAGAGGACGCCGTCGTTCAACAAGTACTTGTCCCAATCAGGTAAGTATCCAGCATCTATGTTGTTGCGTTTGACCTGTTCTGTTGTAGGTTTTACTCCTGTGAGTACAGCGTCGACTACAAAGTTGATGTTATCATCAGCTGCTTGGGCTCGTTGCCAGTCCTGCGAGGTAAGTGCTGTATGTGATATTGTCTCTGCTTGTATATTTTCAGATTCATCCTTTCCGATGTCTTGTGTGATGTCAGGAGGTGCAAGGCTGTCAACTAACGGTTCTGTGTCCGCTTCCTGTGCAACAACTGTATTGCATATAGCTTTCAGGACTTCTGGAAAGACTGACGTTGTGGCTGTGTTCTCATTGAGTCTTGATAGCCCGTCTGCGTCGATATTCTTCTTACCACTTCGGTAGGTGAGACTGAAGTTGTAATTGGAGAGCTCGGCAAGCCATCTGTGTCCTGTCGCATCCAACTTGGCAGTTGTAAACACGTAGGTCAGTGGATTGTTATCTGTGAATACCTCGAAGTTGGTTCCATAAAGGTAATCGTGGAACTTCTCGGTAACAGACCATTTCAGAGCCAAGAACTCCAATTTATGAGCCGGGTAATTTTTCTCCGACGGTTTAAGGCTCCGGCTGGCATAGCTCACAACTCTGTCTTGGCCATCCTGATGTTGGTAGAGCACGGCTCCCAGGCCTGTGGTAGAGGCATCTGTATATAGTTTGAATGGCAGACGGTAGTCAGCGTAGGCAAGAACTGGAGGGTTCGTCAGTTTCTCCTTGAGTGTCTTGAATGCCATCTGCTGCGCATCTGTCCAAACGAACGGTGTCTTCTTTGCTCTCGGCCTCTTTGATGCTCTGTTGTTCTTGGCAGTGCTGTGCCCCACAAGAAGGTCGTTTAGCGGCCTTGCTATCCTGGCATAATTCTTAATGAAACGCCGGTAGTATCCGGTAAATCCAAGAAAAGCGCGCACATCTTTTACTGTTTTTGGTTCTGGCCAGTTTTCTATTGCAGCTGTCTTTTCTGGATCCGTTCTGATTCCATCCCGTGATACTATATGACCCAAGTAGGTGACCTCCGATTTCATGAACTCACACTTGGTTGCCTTCAGTTTAAGGTTGTAATCTAGTAGTCGGGTGAACACTGCTTGTAATCTGTCGATATGTTCCTCAAAAGTCGTCGAGAAAATAATGACGTCGTCCAGATAAACTAAGCATTCACGCAGATTCATGTCTCCCATACAGAGCTCCATGAGACGCTGGAAAGTTGCTGGGGCGTTGCATAAACCGAAGGGCATCCTGTGAAATTCATAAAAACCGAGGGTCCCTACTTGGAAGGCTGTCTTCGGCTTGTCTTCTTCCTCTATTTCCACTTGCCAGTACCCGCTCCGGAGATCCAGCTTGGTAAAATACTTGGCACCGGCAAGCAGATGGAGAGTTTCTTCTGTTCTAGGAATGGCGTAGGCATCTTTAACTGTTCTGTTGTTTAGTTTTCGGAAGTCCACACAGAATCTTATTGTGCCATCTTTCTTTCTCACAATCACCACATTAGAAGAATAGGGACTTTTGCTTGGTCGTATAGCACCGGCGTCGAGCATTTCTTGCAGGTGTTCACGTACTTCCTGGAACAGCGCAGGTGGGATTCGACGATGAGGATCCTTAAATGGTTTATCATCGTTTAAATTGATCCGGTGTTTCACCTTGTCGCAGTTTCCAAGATCAGTGAGCCCTTTAGAAAATATTCCCTTCCATCTAATCAGAAATTGCGTCATTTCCTGTCTTTGTTCTTCTGTCACTGCAGAGTCTGTCAAATCTATCCCGGCTGGTAATTCTTTGTCCTCTGGCAGTGTTGACTCCTGAACCGTTTGTTGACAGCTTTGCACATTTTCTCCTGGTGTATCCAAGTCCAGATGTCTTAATACTTTGACTTCATGGAGTTCACAAAGTGCTGTTTTAGGAGTTATCTCTATTTCCTTTGCTGATACATTATATATCTTCACTGGCACTCTTTGATTCTTTCCAATCTTATCAAGTTTGACAACCCGGGGACAAACGCCTATCCTGCTTGATGCCCCTTTCGTGGTCTCTGTCACAGCACTCAAAATCTGCCTACAGTTTTTCACCATCCCTGACAGAATAATTGACTCATTTGGTTTAAGCCTGATGGTCACTTTGTTGGTAGATTTGACAACTCCAGCTGATTCTGTTTGGCAAGCAACAAATGCATCTTTCCAATTATCTGGCACAGTGGTGTCCTCCTTACATTTATTCCTACATCGGCCGATCACATTTGTTCCAATGATCACTGGGACATGTTGCCCATAATCAGTCAAAGGCACTACTAAAGCTCCCACTTCTATCTCAGTGTCAGGCAAAAATGGCACTTCAACTTGGGCTAGTATACAGCCGATATACGGAATATCATGTCCTCCTGCTCCCTGAATGTTAAGATCGAGCCCAATTTCCTTTAATGAAAACAGACGCGGTCTAGGAGATAAGGTGTTATAGAATTCCTCAGTAACCGTAGTTATCTGTGATCCGCTATCCACTAATGCATTTGTTTCCCTGCCACAGAATCCAACATGTGTTTCATTGGAGTGACCAACAAACTTGTCAAAGAATCCTTTGATATTGGGGCTGGAAAGGCGTCTGTCCCCAGTCTGCCCCTCGATGGAGACGCCTTCTAGTTTAAACCCTGTTGTTGGTTTCTTGCCCTATCTGATGGATTCTGTTCTGGCTGTTGTTGATTTTGCTGTTTCGGATAATTATTCTGATGACTTTGACTCCCTCCAGCATTTTGATTCTGATTTTCTTCACCGTCTTCATTGTCTGTTTTATTTTTCCATTTCCACCACGGCTTTCTGTTATTTACTTTCTTCTCTAGCTGCGTGAGTCTTTCTAGAATCAAGTCAGCTTTCGAATCAGGAATGTCTTTTGTAGCTGGTCTTTCTGTTCTAATGGCCTGCTGTTGCATTGCCGAACTAAGTTGCATTGCTAGTTCTTCTGTTCTTACTTTCTCTCTTAGGAGATCGAAAGTTTCACATGTATTGAAGTGCAGTATGGTAGCCATCTTCAGTTTCTCACTTCTGAGCGATCGCCAGAACTTATCTCTCAGCAATGCGTCCTTATCTGACAGTCTAACTTGTCCTTTGTCTACAGCTCTTTGGAGGATTTCTTCCAATCGTATACTCCAGGTACTAACAGATTCGTCCTGTTTCTGGTATACAGTATAAAACTCCTGAAGAATACTCATGGGGGTTGCCACATTTCCAAAGACGCCTTCTAACCTATGAAGTATCTGGGAAACTGTTGCATCAGGACCCATTGGAAGTATCGCTTGCTTTGCGTGACCCTTCAATGCTTTCCTTATAACCTGACCCATAACAGCCTCAGAATATCTCCTACTTAGGTATTTAACTTCATAGGCCCATTCCTCAAACGAGGCTTCACTTTTTGGTTTTGGATCCTCGCCAGAGAAAACAGACATCTTCGGGAAGTTGTTTGTGGAATCCTGTAACATAGGCCCAGTGTTAGTTGCTACAGTTGCTGTATTTCTGTCTTTGATGGTAGTCATGTCTGAGACATCAAAAGTCAAAATTTTCTCTCTGTCTTTGGAGGAACTGATTTCTCTTCTTTCAACAGGATTTCTGTTTTCCAGTGTATCTAATTTCTGTTCTTCTTGTTCAAGTCCTTGTTCCAATTTCATGAGTTTTAGTCTTCTTTCTTCATCTTCATTCCGCCGTTGCAATTCGGTTTGCTCTATTTGTGCTTTCCGTTCCTTATACATTTTCATTCTTTTCTCTATGTCGCTTTCTTTTTCCTTCAATAACTGATCATATCTGTCAGTTAGTGTTCTTCTACTATAGTCCTCCTTTTCAAGTTGAACCTCTCTCGCATTAAGTTTCCTTTCTCTCTCAATAAGTTGAATTTCTCTTTCCTTTAACATTTCTTCTTTCCTTTTCCTATCTTCCAGTAATGGTATTTCCTCTCTTATGACCTCTGACTGTTCGTTAGGTAAATTCATTCTCTCCAGAGTTTCTCTCAATTCGCCTCTTTCTGTTCTTTCTCTCACTTCATTGCTATTTTCTCTCTTCACAGGTACATTCACCATCTCATCTATTGACCTTTCACGATAATCCCTACTATCTCTTTGCCTGCCAAGCGTGTAATCAGATTCACGTCGTGTTTCTAGATTCCTGACGTTTTCTTGTCCGCGAATCTGTTCACTTTGAGGAATATTGAATGGCCTTTCGATCCTTTCTCTGTATCGTAGATCATTCATCCTCTCATCATGAAACATTCCTGTAGAATACTGATCACGTTGTGGTAAGTTCAGCCTCATGTCGATAGGTTGCAACAATTCCATTCTGGGCTCCTGTTCACTAATATCACTACTTGCCGTCCGTAAGTCTAACGGTTCCGTCTGAATAGCACTATGCTGAGCCTCATCTAATCTTTGTCTTAATTGCAATAATTGTTCGACTTGTAAATCTATTGCATTTATTGCACTTCTTGGCCTATCGCTCACTACGTTCCTATCTATCCTTTGATTCGTATCGTATCTAGATATTCCTCTGTCATATGAAGTGTCAACTCTTTCTGATCTCAGAGCACTATTTGCAACGTCCATTCTTTGTAAGTCTGATCGTTCTCTTAATCCAGAATATTCTTGAAATCTCCTATTACTATCCGGTACCATAAATTGTATTCCTTCCTCTTGTGAACGAGATCTATTTCTTTCTTGCTCATAGTCTATCCTTGTCTTGGGTCTTGCCCCTTCATATTCTCTCTTAGGTGAACTTATTGTCTTAGCACCCGTCAGAGATTCATCTCTTGACCAATCTTCTGAATAAGATCTGTTCAACATCTCCCTATTCTTCTCCAGTATTTCACTCCCACTAGTTAACATTACATTAAGACGTCTATCCATGTCCTCTATCTCCCTGTCCATGAAATTCAGAAATGAAGATTGCATCCTTTCAGAGCCTGTCCTTTCTGTCTGCATCGAATCTGTGCGATTATCTTGTATTCTATCCCCACTCCTGTTCTGCAAATAACTTCCTACCTGGTCAATTAGGCCGTAATCAGCATCCTCTACACTCATTGCCATACTTCGGAGATCTCTTGTCAGTTCACCTTGACCCTGCTCATGTTCCTGTGAATATGTAAGCCTTCTTGCAAATGTCACATTCGACGGTCTTCTATCCTGTTCTGTTTCACTTACCCTACTGTTCACTTTGTCAGCACATGGTGTTTTCTTCAGAATGCTTCTTGGACCTTGAGCTTGTGAAATCTGTCTATGATCCTGGTCTTCATCAGGCAAGAACACAGAGTTGTCTTGAGGAGACACTGCCGAACTAGGCTGCATGTCTGTTCTCACTTGTGATCTGTCTGCTAAGCTATTGGTGCCCAATAACTGCATTCTATAGCTTCTATCTCTGAGATGTTGCTCTCTCTGACTTTGTAAATTAGCCATTGCTTCCTCTGTCTGTCGTTGTGTTTCCTCTTCTTCTCTAAGAAGATTACGCCTTAAATTGCGCAGTTCTCTTTCACTCATTTGATGCGCCATATTTCAATGTATCACTATATCTATTCACTTCCAAGCTTCCGTAGAAAATTATTCCTGTTCACATTCACAATCCAAGAATTATTCACAATGACACTAATTGTCCTCCGTATATTTCTCAAACTTTGATATTCACTGATAAACTTCTCCAAACTAGTGCTTTCAGTTGATCATTAATACATTTGCATATTCAAATGTCTATGTATTATTTTCACTGACACTGAGATGTTTCCGTAGAAAGCGAACAATGCATCGGCGTTTTAAATGCGCGATTGAATTCGTGTCAAAATTCCGCGAATATATACAACTTCTTTAGAAGTGTAATAAAGCGGCGGAAAAACGCGATGTCGGTACTTCTATATTCACTAAAGTGATTAATTCCCTTTCATTATCAGCATAGCCAGCACAAAATAAACTACAACTGATTAATCAATGATAACCTGTATGCACCAATAAGGATAGCAGAGCACATGTAATAACATCAATCTATTATAAAGCACAAACAGGTCTGATTCTATTCACTACTTTTTTCTTAGCAAGAAAAGGGGGTGGGGTAGGTGGGTACAGGGGTAGGCTATTGGATGTTGGTAAATGGGTAATGAAATGACATGATGAAACACAAAAATGCACAACAAAGATAAATAAAAGAGAAAAAAAATATGAATACCTACCGTGACTCGATCCTGGGTACCGTACCACTATCTATTTCTCTAATAATAGCGGCCGTCCGCTCTACCTACTGCGCTACTGAGCCGATCGATACATACTACAGTGAAAATCCAATATTCGTCACTAATATGCCGATTCAACAATGTAGGGGGAGATTATCGATTTCTTTCCAAGCGACCAAAAACTAAGTCCACAGAAAGTATTTTCGTAACAATTTTCTCAGATAAATAAGTTGAAGACGAAATTTATCGAAAATTATCAGTTCTCAGTATGCCGATCAACACTCAGTGTTTTCAATGTCGAATTTCAGTCAAGAATCTAAGTCGTTTGACAAACTATGACTATTCACTACCTATTTGTATAAGCGGGGGAAAGGACCGTCCGAGGTTGAGGGGTGGGGCGGCAAGAAGAAAAGAAAATACCTAAATGAAAATCAAAAAAACAGATATCAAACAAATGAAGAAAAATTGGAAAAAAAATGGCAAAAGTAAGTGAAAAAAAAAATTTGATGAAGCGGTGATTCGAACCCACACGGAAACGACTCCTAGTTCAGGAAACAACGTCGCTACCTACTGCGCTACGGGGGATTTACGCATGTAGTAGTGCACCAACGATGATATCGGATTTCTGCGGATCGGTAGATGCATTGGGATAGACCTTGATATTTTTAGTTACGCACGGAGGATTTTCTGTTTCAAACGCAATACCTTATGAAAAGCGAGGGGTGCGCAAAAGGTGAAATTGGCATGCAAAATAAAGCCATGATTTCTAGATTTCTACAAATAACTGCTGAAAATCTATCAAACTAATAAATTAAATATCTGCATTTCAACTCAAAAACGTTGTCTATTCACAACCCAACCCGTCGCGATGCGGAAATTTCAGAACGGCGCGTGTAACACCCAGGTGAATGACAACATATTTGTGTTTCTATGCAGATGCAATATGCCAATTGGTTATGTTGTATTGCTAATGTGTTGACCCTTTACTTGTTAACAAGGAAAGCGTTCAAAATCAAAAATGACAAATGACTAACTTTATCAATAAAAGTTATGGATATGATAGAAAAGGTTTCAAAATCAAAATGAAAATATTTGAAACTGCAAGGTAATTAAAGTTTCCTACCGCACTAGGGAAATCCTTAATCCTTAAACACAAACATATATCCAAACACACAACACAAAAAGTACATCAGTTGTAAAAACTGACAAAAGTGTCCACGGAATGAATGTTCATCTAATCCACACAATAACTGTCATCTCCAGTGGGTATCCGATTGTCGACGTTGAATCGCGATAACACTAGTTGACAGTCAATGGGCCCAACACGTGTTTAGAATAAATAAACAAACAAGATGGCTTCCGGAAGTCTTATGTGATTGGATCCGGCACGGCTATGTCACTGAATATGCATGCTTAAGCTCCATATAAGGAATGTAAAATTCCTAAACATCTCACGTGACAAAATCAATTGTCTAGGTGTGTAATCGTTGATCTATGTCAGCATAATGCTGTTCACCGAAGGTCCACACTGGCCACCAATGTCACCGGACTCGATCTCCGTCCTTCGGGATAGATTAACAACCCAGAACATGATGAAATGATGATGATGGTTTAATGGACATACAACAGCAACTTCAATCCATAGCGATGTCTGCAATAACAATAATATATCCAAAATATATTATGGTACCAAAAATGGTAAAATTGACTACACAGAAAAGTATACAACTTGACTGGCTTGGCTAATGGCGTAAAGTGCCCTTGCAGTTTCATGGCTTACAAAACATTACACGGCATATGAAATATTCAAAAACTGACAAATCTATCAATTTCTCAATTACCAAAATTTCTATGCTTCTTTCAAAACCATTCAGAAAATGTACAAAATACAAAAGATTACATACCTGCAATAACAATAATATATCCAAAATATATTATGGTACCAAAAATGGTAAAATTGACTACACAGAAAAGTATACAACTTGACTGGCTTGGCTAATGGCGTAAAGTGCAGTGAGGCATGCGCAACGATCATGCATATTGAAACTTACACTCGCCTACGGCGAAGACGCTATTAACGCATTTTTGTACACGATATATAATCGAAACGGACCTTAAATCGCAGGTTACATCTGACCATGACAATAATAATAAGCCATATTGATTTGCTTGTTTGTTAATATGTATGAGGCACATTTTGACTTTGCCCTTGTACTTTTCCTTGGGATATCATGTAATGCATTCGAAAAATGCATTTAAGTATAACCCCAAATAAACAAGTCTTATATGTTTTGAGTATTGACTAAACCACTTCTCCTGGGCAGCTGGTTCAGACCATCTGAGCGGTTAACCTGTAGTCAATAGGTCAGACACAAGCAGTTCGTCTGCTTCTCACAGCCCTAATTGACCTTTCTAACGGAGTTGGAGTTGGAATTGCAATTGGAATTTGACTTGGACTTCGTAATATTAGCGAGGGTTGTTTCAAAACATCGATGGTAAATAAGTAAAAAAGCAGAACTGTATACAAGGCGATGTTAGGATACGGGTTTGAATTCTGAATATGGAATATAAAAGAGGGGTGTCTCAAAGAGTTTATTGCTTCTCCTTTTCAATTGATTGACAGCAACTGGTTAATTTCATTAAATGAAGTAAACTTTTCCGCGGCAATAGAATTTTATTAGACATACTGGTCGTCATTAGTGTCACTGCTGACGCCCAGCACTCTTAGAAGTTTTGGGACCTTCTTTGTTAGGAACCTCCTGTATAGAAGCTGGTTCTCTCTTAACATTTCCGGTAATGACGTCAATGACCCCAGCTCTCGCCCGCTGAGCAGGCAGATTTCCCGCGTTTGGCAGATTCTACGCGTTTTGCATATTTTCCGGGATAGGTAGATTCTCTGGAATCGGAGGATTTTCTGGAACTGGAGGATTTTGTGCAGGAGGCTCCTGTTTATGGTGTACGAGAAGCACCGGTATCAGTCACTGGTAAAATTTTACCATGCAGTCCACTGCTAAATTTTACCAATGCACTGCTAAATTTTAGCAGTGGACTAGTAAATTTACAAGTGCACTGATAAATATTACCAGTGAACTGGTATTCGTTATGATCCTTTTCTACCAGTGGACTGGTAATCGCTCAAACAGGCCAGCCAATCGCAGGGCTTGCATCACACAAACCTGCATCATCTACAGCAACAAAGATGCAATTGAAGATGACGATGTAAGGTTTGTTTGTCTTCTGCCAAATTACTCATACAAAGGATCTTGTACAAAGTTTTGGGGGCCCCGCCCATTTGAGCAAAAAGAAATAGATGGACTGCTTGTGCCTCCAGAGAAGCTTATATGATGCTGACTGGCTATATGATAACTGGTTAAAATAAGAAAAGAGGAATCAGGAATCGATGCAATTAAATTTAAAGTCCCGACATAATCACCAGCTGGGAAAGAAAATACATAAAACACAACAAAACATTTTTCCGACAACACACTCGAAGAGCAGAATAACTAGCTCTTACCCAACGAGGAAGTCATCCAGCTAAGTTTGAACAGGAACGAAAGGCAACAAGCACGACAGGTCTGAGCCTGCCTAGGAAAAATGGTTCCAATGCGAACCATCTGCACATATAAATCCTTTTGGCATTGTTGGATGGTTCTATTTAAAGCCATTATGTTTTCATTTTGGGTAAGAGTCCCATAAAGTAGAGGCAACGTCCCGACATGACCTTAGCTGTTGAATGGGACGTCAAGCATCAAATCAAACCAAAATGTCAAACAAAATCGTTCATTTTAAATAAAGTGTGAATTGAAATAATATGACGCGAACCTTGCCGAGCACCTTATCCATTATAATCAATGAAGTTATTAGCATGATGTAATGCACTTTTTTTTTTTTACATACGTACCTTTATCATAAAGTACTGAACAATATTAAATTGACGTCATTTCCGCCACTAGTGATTCAGACCCGGTTCCGTGTAATTAAAATATTGTAATTGTACACTAATGTTTGTCCCCTATCCGCTTACGAGCACTACATGAAACCGGTTACCGGTAAAGTCACGTATACGACAAAGAAATTTAAAAATGTAGATTTTGTGGCTGTAAATGGTGTATGTGATACATAAATAGAATCCATCATGGGTGTCCAGTGGAGGTAGGAAAATCCCTACCCGAGGGTCCACCAGCTCCAGTGGGAAACGAGGCTCGCCGAGTTTCCCACTGGAACGGTGGACCCGAGGGTTGGGGATTTTCCTTTCTCCACTGAACGACAATGAGGGATTCTTTTTCTTACATACTTCGTTTAAATTCCTTTTTACCGATAAAGTCACCTGCTACCGTGTTTTACGCCTACCTCTGATGACGTTGTGTATATTAAGGAAATGACGTCAAATGTAAATAAATCGTTGTCAAAGTGAATAAAGATGTTGTTTTGATCAGTTTTTATTTAAAAGGAGCGTGAATCAAGAACATACACAGTGAATTTACACCAATTTTGTCCATTGCTAAATGCAGTAGAAACGATCGAATTTTCTCGGTTTCATGTAGTGCTCAAATTTTACCGGTAAAATGAATTTAGGCATAATCGGGGTATGTAAGAAAAAGAATCCATCAGTGGTGTTCAGTGGAGAAAGGAAAATCTCAACCCTCGTGTCCATCGTTCAAGTGGGAAACTCGGCGAGACTCGTTTCCCACTGAAACGGATGTACCCTCGGGTTTAGATTTTCCTATCTCCACTGACCACCCATGATGGATTCTATTTATGTATCACATACAACATTTACAGCCACAAAATCTACATTTTTAAATTTCTTTGTCGTATACGTGACTTTAACGTAACCGGTTTCATGTAGTGCTCGTAAGCGGATAGGGAACAAACATCAGTCTACAATTACAATATTTTAATTACACGGAACCGGGTCTGAATCTACTAGTGGCGAAAATGACGTCAATTTAATATTGTTCAGTACTATAACGCAAACCTCAGTCTTTGTACATTGTACGACACCCTTTTTGTTCATAGGACTCAAGCCCTATGCGCAAGGGATATAGAGCGCAGATAAATAGAGCAACCGGACCAAGTAGAGCGTAACCAGCAGCAACATAGCGAGCCGAACAACGCTAACGACCGTCGCGAGCAACTTCTACAATCGCTGAGAGATGATGAAGACCAGGCTACAAATAACAAATAGGAGCCTCCTGCAGAAAACCCACCAGATCCAGGTAATCTTCCATTTCCAGAGAATCCGCCTATCCCGGAAAATCTGCAAAACGCGGAGAATCAGCAAAACCCGGGAAATCTGAATGCCCTGTCGGCGGGAGCTGGGACAGACAAAGACGTGGCCATAGGTCATTACCAGTCGATTGGTACCGGTGATTTTGACCCTTTTCGTACACCATAAACAGGAGCCTCCTGCAGAAAATCCACCAGTTCCAGAAAATTCTTCCGAAAAATCCGCCTACCCCGGAAAATCTGCAAAACGCGGAGAATTAGCCAAACCCGGGAAATCTCCCTTCCCAGCCGGCGAAAGCTGGGGTCGACGACTACGTGGTCGTAGGTCATTACCGCATATGTTAAAAGAGAACCAGCTTCTATATAGCACAGAAGGTCCCAAAATTTCTGAGAATGCTGTCAATCAAATGAAAAGAAGAAGTAATAAAAAGGTTTGAGACACCCCTCTTTTATATTCCATATATGGATTTCAAATACCGTATCCTAACATTGCCCTGTATTTCTGCTTTTATAGTTATTGACTTTCGTTGTTATGAAACAACCCTCGCTAATATTACGAAGTCCAATTCCAATTCAAATTCAAACTCCAACTCCGTTAGAAAGGTCAAATGGGTGGAAACTACAAGTGTTAAAAATGAGTTTGGCTATTTCAATAAAAAGAAACACATGGCATGGATGACCTCAGTATCACGCAGCATGTCAAGCAGATAAAAGAGTTTCATAAACAACATGCCTTATTCGAACTAATTTGCGCAAAATGCGCTTAATTTTTAGCTCATCTGAGCCATAGGCTCACAAGGTGAGCTTATAGTTCACCAATCACTCCGTCCGCCGTCCGTCCGTCCACAATTTCAAAGATCGTCTTCTCTGAAACCGCTTGACCAATCAAAGTGAAATTTTATGTGGAGCATCCATGCGTAGGGGGAACGAAAGTTTGATCGCGAAATCCAGGTCACGTGACCAAGATAGCCGCCCCGCCCATAAATGGTAAAAAGTCAGTCAAAGAATCAGCAGGCCGATTTTCACGAAATTTGGTATGTAGCATTCAAGACGTAAGCCCATCATAGTTTGATGAAATTATGACCCTAGAATGACCTTGACCTATTTTACAGCAAGGTCAATATTGGAAACATGGGCTTTAACATGGGAAAAAGTGAAAATTATGGATTTTTATAAAACTATTGCATCCTGGGTCCTGAAAAGTGGTAGATGCAAAACCTCTAATGAAAGTATGTAATTAATTTCGTTCAAGGTCATCTGTTGACCTTGACCAGTCTGTCGTCCAAACACACTTTTCAAAGATCTTCTTCTTTAAAACCGCATGGCAAATTAAAATGAAATTTTATATGGAGAATTCATGGGTAGGGGTTACGAAAGTTTGATCGCGAAATCCAGGTCACTTTACCAAGATGGCCGCCACGCGAATAAATGGTAAAAACCACTCAAAAATCTTCTCTAGAACGAGCAGGCCGATTTTCACGAAACTTGGTATGTATGGGGCTCCAGCCCATCATATTTTGATAAAATGATGGCCCTAGGATGGCCTTGACCTATTTTACAGCAAGGTCAATTTTGGAAACATAGGCTTTTACAAAGGAAAGAGTGAAACTATGGATTTTTTTTAAAAACTATTGCAGCCTGACACCTGAAAACTGGTAGATGCAAAACAACCAATGGAGTCAATGAAGGCATGTGATGAATTTCGTTCAAGGTCATCTCTTGACCTTGGCATGCCCGTCATCCATACACACTTTTCAATGATCTTCTCTGAAACCGCTTGGCTTATCAAAGTGAAATTTTATGTGCAGCATCCATGGGTAGGGGAAACGAAAGTTTGATCGCGGAATCCGGGTCACATGACCAAGATGGGGCCACCCCCATAATTGGTAACCAGAGGACCAATGGTCCTGTAAACGCTCACCTGAGACCAGAGATATTTACTTGTACAAATAAACTTGTTAGACTAGAATGGTACAATGCATGTATAAAACCATAGGTCAGGGTCAGAAAAACTCCTGGAGTCCAATTTTTTCAAATCATAAAAATTCAGTCCATTTGCCAATTTACTGCAAGTTTTGTCCTTCAAATGACATTTTAACAATTATTCTCCATTCAAATGCATGGGCGATCTAAGTTGACCTTGCCGTGAAATAGGTCAAGGTCATCCCAGGATAATGATTTATATAAGCTTTGTAGAGCTCCATTCCCAGATTTCAAAATCATAGGCCTTCTGGTTCTGAAGAAGATTTTTAAAAATTTTTGCTATTCATAGCCATGGCGGCCATCTTGGTCGTGACCTTGACCATTTATATAAACTTTCATTTCCTCTTCCTAAGGATGCTCCACATAAAGTTTGGCTTTGATTGGCTAAGCAGTGTCATGATTTATACAAATTTTGTAGACCTCCGTTCTTTAATGCCAAGTTTTATAGCCATGGCGGCCATCTTGGTCATGTGACCTTGACCATTTTTATAAACTTTCATTTCCTCTTCCTAAGGATGCTCCACATAAAGTTTGGCTTTGATTGGCTAAGCAGTTTCTGAAAAAAGCTGATTGAATATTATGGTCAGCTACACGTATATAGCCCCGGGGCAGAGGCAGACAAACCCTGGGCCTAAAAAATTTACATACGCATAAATCTTCTGTCCATTTGCCCATTTCTAGCTAGTTTTCTGCCATTTCATGACATTTTTTCTTTTTTTTATCCATTCAAATGCATCGGTGACCAAAGTTGACCTTGCCGTAAAATAGGTCAAGGTCATCCCAGTATCATGATTTATATAAGCTTTGTAGAGCTCTATTCCCAGATGCTTCAAACCAAGTTTCAAAATCATAGGCCTGCTGGTTCTGGAGAAGAAGATTTTTTAACGTTTTTGCTATTTATTTCCATGGCGGCCATTTTGGTCATGAGACCTTGACCATTTATACAAGCTTTCATTCCCTCTTTCTAAGGATGCTCCGCAAAAAGATTGGCTTTGATTGGCCTAGCGGTAACAGAGAAGAAGTTGTTTCAATATTATGGTCATATACATGTATATAGCCCCGGGGCAGGGGCAGACAACGCCCTGGACCCAAACTATTTTCTTAAACATAAATCTTCTGTCCATTTGCTCATTTCTAGCAAGTTTTCTGCCATTTAATTACATTCTCCTATTATTCCCCATTCCAATGCATGGGAGATCTAAGTAGACCTTGCCGTAAAATAGGTCAAGGTCATCCCAGGGTTATGATTTATATAAACTTTGTAGAGCTCCCATTCCCAGATGCTCCACGCCATGTTTCAAAATCATAGACCTTCTGGTTCTGAAAAAAAAAAAGATGTTTAAACGTTTTTACTATTTATAGCCAGGGCGGCCATCTTGGTCATGTGACCTTGACCATTTATATAAACTTTCATTCCCCCTTCCAAAGGATGCTCCATATGAAGTTTGGCTTTGATTGGCATAGCGGTTTCAGGGAAGATGATTGAATATTACATGTATATACATGTACATAGCCCCAGGGTAGGGGCAGACAACATCCCAGGGGCTAAAATTTTCCATTAACATTAATCTTCTGTCCATTTGCCTATTCCCAGTAAGTTTTACCCATTTAATAGCATTTTATCATTTTTCCAATTAAAATGCATTGGCGACCTAAGTTGACCTTGCCGTAAAATAGGTCAAGGTCATCCTAGGGTCATGATTTATATAAACTATGATGGGCCAACGTTCCTGATGCTTCATACAATGTACCAAGTTTCGTAGAAATCGGCCCACTGGTTCTGAAGAAGAACATTTTTAAAGGTTTTTGCTATTTATAGCCATGGCGGCCATCTTGCCCATGTGACCTGGACCATTTATATAAACTTTTGTTCCCCCTTCCTAAGAATGCTCCACATGAAGTTTGGCTTTGATTGGCCAAGCGGTTTCAGAGCAGAAGATCTTTGAAATTGTTAACGGACGGACGACGGAGCATGGCCATCCTATAAGCTCACCTTGTGAGCCTTCGGCTCAGATGAGCTATAAAACCACTCAAAAATCTTCTTCTCTTGAACCGGCAGGCCGATTTTCACGAAACTTTGTATGTAGCATTTGGGACTCCAGCCCATCATAGTTTGATCAAATGATGACCCTAGGATTACCTATTTTACGGCAAAGGTCACTTTCGGAAACATAGGCTTTTACATGGGAAAAGTGAAAACAATGGATATTTTGAAAACTATTGCAGCCTGAGACCTGAAAAGTGGTAGATGCAAACAACGATTAGAGTAGATGAATGTATGTGATTAATTTATGTCAAGGTCAATTTTGGAAACATGGGCAAACATGTAAACATGGGAAAAAGTGACAACTAGGTCTCAGGTCAGCGTTTACATGACCAATGATCCTATGGAATAACTATAGCAGCCATAGACCCGAAACATGACCAAGATGGCCGTCATACCCACAGTGACTGTACTTGTTGACTCTCAGGTGAGCGATCGTTGCACTTTGGCTACTTGTTTTTAAAAATATGTGAAAGTAAAGATTACACAATTTAATAATATAAGCACACACTACAAAACGAAAACAGCACACAAACCTTGATGTAAAGGAGTCACCATGTCAAATATCAATACTTGCGTCTTTTAAGTTTTTCAGTCGTTACAAAAATACGTCTGAACATTTAAGGTTAAATTTTTATGCGGCTAATAACGGTAATAATACATGTAAAATGTGTTTCAAGTACCAATGTGCTAGTCGAGCAGTGTTCGCTTATACATGTTGTTCGAAAAATAGCAGATACAGAGTGGGCGCTTTTTG
The DNA here is from genome assembly GCA_964017185.1 of Rugalucina vietnamica. Lineage (NCBI taxonomy): Eukaryota > Metazoa > Mollusca > Bivalvia > Lucinida > Lucinidae > Rugalucina > Rugalucina vietnamica. The sequence goes on along the minus strand of OZ024879.1, from coordinate 12,757,620 downwards.
GAGCATGTGTGTTAATTACAACGAAAACGGTACCATTGAAAACCATCCATATTATTCTATTCGAAGAAGTGGCTCCTACTTAGAGTCAGTGAGCTCGTAATGAGAAAACCTGATTTTTGCCTAGGTGAAAACAAAGGTACAGATCAGCTTCTTAGTAATCGTGAAGCTGATCAGCGCCTTGGTTTTGCTACACGGATAGCAAAATAAGTCTTTTTCTTAAATTCTTAATTACAAGCTTCAAACCTTTTTATGACTGTACAGCTCGGTTTGTGTCTGACCTGGTCGGAAACCCCGAAGACCGGTTTTCTCGAGTCTCAGTTCCAATAATGTCCCGTTAAACGGAAGCACCATCAGAAACCATGTTTCGTAATGTGGGTAAGTCTTCAGAGGGGTTCATGAAGAAAAAGCCGCCCTGTTCCCACTCAGTACCGGGATTTATCCACTTTTATATCTAATTCCAAACGGCGCATGTTTCAAGTTTTGAAACAAACACTTTATGATAGTTTTTATGCTTGAAAAAGAAAAGTCTGTAAAACAATTCCTATGAAGATGTATAGTGCATGAAAATGTGTAAGTTCATGGATAATTAGTTAAATTTTAAAGCTGTTGATAAAATGTTTTGATTTGTTATATATTTTGCTATTCAATTTCAATTTTTCTTAATTAACCACTTTAAGAATATAATCACCCATTAACTGTCAATATGTGTGTCACCTTTGCTAAAATTGACAGAGAACAGATTCCGGCTCATATATGTACTATGTATGTGTACAAAAAAGGTCATTTCCAACGGCCGTCCGTTCACATTTTCAAAGATCTCCTCTGAAACCGCTTGGCCAATCAAAGCCAAACTTCATGTGCAGCATCCTTAGGACGGGGGAACAAAAGTTTATTTAAATGGTCCAGGTCACATGACCAAGATGGCCGCCATGCCCATATATGATAAAAAACATAAAAAAATCTTCTTCTCTAGAACCGGTGGACCGATTTCAACGAAACTTGGTATGTAGCATCGGAGACTCTGGCCCATCATAGTTTATATAAATCATGATCTTGGGTTGACCATGACTTATTTTACGGCTAGGTCAATTTTGGTTACATAGGCTTTTCAATGGAAAAAAGTGAAAACATTGAATTTTTCAGAAAGTTTTGTAGCCTGTGACCTGAAAGTTGGTAGATACAGACAACATGATGAGCCAATGAAGTATTGTGAGTATTAAAGGCCAAGGTCATTTCATGACCTTGGCCAAAGGTCATTTACAAATTAAATGTAAAACTTAATTTTCTCAGTAACTGCTTGACCAATCAAAGCCAAATTTTATATGTAGTATCCTTGTGATGGGGGAACGAAACTATATATAAATGGTCAAGGTCACATGACCAAGATGGCCACCATGGCTATAAATAGCAAAAACCTTAAAAATTCTTCTTCTCCAGAACCAGAAGGCCTAGGATTTTGAAACTTGGCATGAAGCATCAGGGGAAGGAGCTCTACAAAGTTTATATAAACCATGACCCTGGGATGACCTTGACCTATTTTACGGCAATGTCAACATTAATCGCCCATGCAGTTGAATGGGGGAAATTGTCAAAATGTAATTTGAAGGGAAAAACTTTATTGAAATGGGCAAATGGACTGAAGATTTATGATTCTGAAAATAAATTGGACCCCAGGGACAGGTCTGCCCCAACCCGGGGCAATATACATGTATATTACCACAATATTCAATGATCTTCTTCTCTGAAACCGCTTGGCCAATTAAAGTCAAACTTCATGTGGAGCATTCTTAGGAAGGGAGAATGAAAGTTTATATAAATGATCAAGGTCACATGACCAAGATGGCCACCATGGCCATAAATAGCAAAAGTCTTTAAAAATCTTCTCTAGAACCAGAAGGCCTATGATTTTGAATATTGGCATGAAGCATCAGACAATTGAGCTCTACAAAGTTTATATAAATCATGACCTTGGGATGACCTTGACCTATTTTATGGCACAGCCAACATAGGTTACCCATGCATTTGAATGACAATGTCAGCTGAGGTTGCATATCCCAGATCTCAGGTGAGCGTTTACAGGACCATTGGTCCTCTGGTTTGCTTAAGAACAGAAAGCTATTACTACATTTAAAGAATGTTTTTTTTTCTTGTTGCAGGAGATGAAGTCGAAGCAAGTGAAACATATTAACATAGGATGGCTCCATAAGTCAAGTGGAACGTTTCAGTTAGTTTCTTCACGTAAAGGGGGAGGGACCAGATCGATCGAGTGTGACAAAGACGAACCAATTACAGTTGAATCAATAACTGAGCTGGGGAAGAAGCTTTTTTTTGCAAATGGCAATAGCTCTTATGGAAACTTAGAAGACATGAATGTTGAATTGGGCACTCGGAACGGAGAAACAATCACTAAATTTACTGACTTGAAAGATGAGGATTGTAGCTATCAAGAATATTTGAAAGCACATGGATTTTATCCATCTAAATTTTATATCTATTTGAAAACTGAACTGAAAGATTCAGCTACAGGGACTCTTGCTAATATGCGGTCGTTTGAAGAAAACATAAAGAATGTACAGTCATCTGAAGAAGAGCTAGAGAATGTACCAACATCTAATTTAAGCAATTTAAAGACAATTCAATCAACAGAATTCGCAACAGAAAACTCGACAGCCAAATCCCAAGTTTTGGTAGATGGAAATGTTCCACACCAAATCAGTGTTAAATATAAAAAAAGATTGTGGTCCGCATATAGCAGTGACATATCATATCTTACAAATTTATTTAAAATCCTAGAAAGGGGGTTATTTATGTTTGCTTTTAAAATATCATAATTTAAGTCTCCAGTTATAATAATGTCAAGGATTTCCTCTGAAGCTTTTTCAATAACATTTTCAAATTCATTCCAATAATCAGATTTGGATTCAGGGGCCTATAAAAGAGGCCAAGTAGATACTTATTCTTTGTAGATTGAATTTCAACCCAGATATTTTCAATACTGTTTGATCCTATGTCATCCCTTCTCTTAAAAAAATGTTGCTTTTAATATAGACAATAAGTCCTCCTCCATTATTATAGTCCCTGTCTTTTCTAATGGGTATATGATATGAATTAATCATCAGATTTGAGCTTGGTTTGAGGCATTTAGCTTCGTTTCAGATATACAGATAATGTCATAGTCCGAGAGTTCAGCAGTAATATCTATTTTATTCCTGATACTATTTATATTCGAGTGAGCAATTTTCATTGATGACATTTGTATCGTATTGTTTGCTTGTGCATTTTGGTTTATATGGGCTGATCTATTCCCCACGCCAAATGTTATATTTTCAGCCATTGGAACTTGTCAGTCAGTATCTCCTGTGCGGAACCATCAAGCAGCGAGTAGATTTCTAATAGTCTATGAGATGATTGAGGACAGCATAAGAATAGAAATGTGAATTTTCAGAGAAGGAGTAAAAGAAAGAGTGAGTAGACGACAAAAGTATATTCAACAACCATGATACACATATTTATAGAATACAAAACTACAAATTCAAAATCAAAGATTCCCAAATAAATTTCCATTATTTTAAGAATTATGAAAAAAGAATATATATATAAGATCATTTGACATTAACATTGCAATACAATAAGTGACCTTATTTACATGCAACTAATGAAAGTGAAAATTGTACTAAACATGCTACATACTCAGTAATAAATGTATAGTTAAATATTTCTGTTTGTTTTACATTCCAGGTTAAAGGATGTGATAGTCTGAATCATATGAGAGGTTAATACTCTGACTTGATATGATGAAGCAGGTCTCAAAAGCAAATTAGGAGAACTTACGGATGTGTACAATGTTGCATTTATTGCAAATACATTTGGATTCACCTTGGATAAGCTGATAATATTCACGAGTTTTTGGTTGATGGAATCCTCAATTTGGCAAAAACCGAGATTGTGCAGCTGTACCATTCCGAAATCTATAGGGAAACAGTGGGGAAGATCTAAGTTGTTATTACTGAATACTCAGCATGATAAAAATGCTATGCATCTGCTATACAGTACAGCCCGAATGCATTTATCGAAGATATTCACAAAAGAACAGAAAAATATTTGTTTCTTCTAAGGAAGAACAATATAAAGTCTTTGTATTTTAACCTTCATAAAGCAATATCTATACTGTTGCTACATTTTATAGCACCTCAGGAGAAAAGTTGAAAATTTCTACAGGAGTGTACCAATGTACAGAAAAATTCATTAACCTTTATATTTGCTGCAAAAATGTTTTACAAACTGTCCATTAATTTGGCAGAATGTTCTTAAGTCCGTGAAAATGAATAGCTGCAAAAGTACCCATGGAGACAAATTCAAAAATTTGTTCCTCACAAAAATTAGATGTTTTACAATATTTGTTATAACTAAGCAGAATTAATAGTACATGCAGGTGGAAGGGATGGTAATCCTGCAACTGCATATTTGTATGCCACCCGAACCTGTATGGATCATAGGACAGGAGATGATCAGTTTGCGTATGAAAATATTCTGAGGCATTTGAGCATTCCAGACATGGATATGGCAAGATTAGAGGTAAACAAATAGTGCAACTTTTACATTTTAGTATGACAATGCGAATTTCATTATCTTTGCTGGGGTGAGGGGTGGTATGAGACTGGCTGAAAAGTGAAAAAAAAAGGTACAAGTATGCAAAGATCAGGAAAAGGCGCAATCAGAAAAAGATTCCCACTCCAAAAACCGAGGTGGGAAAAAACCAAACTAACAATCAGGTACTTATACCATGAAACATATCGTAAGCCGAATGAGCAGCTATTTTCCCAATAGGTGGCCACTCAGTTACCTTAACTTAACTAAAAATATGAAAACATACATAAGGCGCCAACAGCACAAAAAATTTTTATACACCAAAACATAAAACAAAAAGAACCACCACAGAAGTATCGACTTGGAACGATCAGTAACACAAAGTTACTGGCGGGCTTAAACCGGTTTTACATAGCCATAACCTCACCCTCAGCTTCTGCAGTGGTTCATAACATTTAGTTAGTTATTCGGTCCTCGTGGTGAATCTCTAACTAGTCAATGAATCATCAAGAACAAACAAATAAATCATGATAAACATCCTGATGAATCAAAAACCAGGACTCACAGACTGAGTAAGCTGCCCGACGATGGAGATCCCTGGGCGCCGAATAACCTACTAACTCCGGAGCAAAAGAAAAACACGAGTTGGACCCCGGTGGGCCAAGCAACAGACAAGAAGCTCCGGCCCCAACCAACTAAACCATCTTTCAAAAACTGTCTTGTCCAAAATCACACTTTACTGAGACACCTCGAGAAACATAAAAATCTGATGTATTTGCCTTTTGCGTGTGTACACAAGAGAGGTAATCCAAAGAACTTAAAATTGAAATATAAGAAAATTTTCGAATTAAAGTGTGCAGACCTCAGTCATGTATGGTAAACAATTTTGTTAGTACAGAATGACCATGAACATCATGTCAATAAAAGAGGAATTCTGTACAAATGGTTGGCTTGTCGACCTAACGTTTTAGTATGCCTCTGTCTAGCTTATTGTAAATAGTGTTAATGGCCCATCCCGAATGTTTTCCCCCTTAATTTGCTATAATATTCAAAATTTAGCCACCCACCCACACCTGAGGTGATTTTTGGGCGAGACCAGTACTATAGGAGGTTGTTTTTGTGGGTTTGTTGTTCCGGGAGCACCCGAAGGCTTAACCGAAGGAGGTTTTAGGAGAAGCCCGGGATCGAACCTGCGACCCCTGGTTTACAAGGCGAGTGATTTAACCACTGCACCACGGAGGTCGACTCAGTTTCTGAAGACAAGACAGATCCAGTCGGTGATTGCACATAATCAGTTGTGAATCTAGTCAATAAACACACCGCTACAACAGCGAATTTTAGTGTGTCATTCCATAACGCAAGTTAATTACTGTATATCAGCATACTACTTTATTTTTCAACATGCACGCTTCAGATGTATAGAACCTATGTCCTCCCCAGACTGTTATATGGACTTGAAATTCTTCCATTGAACAAAACGCAAATAGCCACACTAGAGAAATTTCACAGAAATAGTCTCAGAATTATTCAGTCCCTACCAGAGAGGACCGCTACGTCCGCGGTATATCTACTGTTGGGTACCCTACCAGTGGAAGCTGAAATTCACAAGAAACAACTTTCTCTACTGCACTCAATCTTGGACTCAGATAATGGTAGGATCAAGGAAGTGCTAGATCGCCAGATATCAGTGAACTTTGATAATAAGGATAGTTTCTTTTATCGTGTACTGAAAGTTTTGGAACTCTATAATCTACCAGACATTATTAGTTTGAAACAACAATTACCAACCAAAGATTCATGGAAGGAAAAGGTCTATGGCTCTATTGCGGCGTATTGGAGGGAATCCTTGGTGCGTGATGCACAAAGTAAGATAACACTCAAATTCCTCGCATGTGAAAGTATATCACTTGGTGAGATTCATCCGGTTTGGGACTCTACAGAAAATTCAGTCAATGATGTCAGGAGGGCAATTGTTAAAGCAAGGCTGCTGACGGGGACGTGTCTCCTACAAACAAACATACATAGATTCAGCCAGTATCGAGAAGATCCTGTGTGTAAACTGTGTAAGCAGCAAGAGGAGGACATTGTCCATATGCTGCTTTATTGTCCCCTGCTGTCAGAGATAAGAACATCCCATTACACTGAGCTGAGAGACTTTGTTTCAAATCATCTTGGACCCGAGATCTGGAGTAGTACCTTTTCTAAGAGAGAAAATATCGTTCAACTGATCATCGACTGTAGGGGGTTTTCTCACCTGTTCGAGGACGGAGATATTATTCATAATATAGAAAGACTTTCTAGAAATTTGTGTTATAAACTTCACACTAAAAGACTGTCCATTTTACGCAATATGGAAGATGGTGGCAGGGGATGTGACCCGTAATCTGATGTAAACCAAAGTTTTTCCAGATATTTATCTAAATTCTACGCCCTATCGACATCGACATACCTACCCTGGATACAGGGGTGCTCCTCAGAAATATAGGAGGCTCATACTAATCAAAGAAAGAAGCACAATTATAGACACAACAAATGTTGGGCAAATACATGTACACGCTGTTTATATGTTTAGTATTATGTATGTTTGTGTGTAGTTCGTAACAATCATGTTTCTGGATTTTAAAACCAATAAAGAGATTTGATTTGATTTGTACACAAAATAAAGAGAAGAGAGAGAGGGGAAATAACAACAAACGCTACATAGGTGAGAATGAACCATTTTCGGTCTCAGTCCAGTAAGGTAGAGGCTCGCTGTAGATATGTAACGAACAGCCGATCCAAGCCACAGAACCCCCGTCAGTGGAAAAGCATGCTCTTTATATATATGATAACTGGCAACGGATAAAACCATCCGCCAGCTGCCACCAAAATGTAACTAAATCTCAAAGAGAGAAGTAACTCCGAGCGGTCACTACTACTAACATTGGCTCGAGCCACTACAGTAACTCTATGTAGCTTGATAAGTATGTTCTTGCAACAACTTTGTTTGACATTCATCATGTACAATTGAATTATTGTGACCAAATATTAATGATAAATTCTACTTAGATTGTCATGGACAATGTAGCGTAACAGACATATACGCCGGCAACCTATCTCCATAGTTCAAGAATAAAATGAATCTTCGAAAAAATCAAGTATCAAAGTCACCAAAAGTTGATTAGCTGGACTGCATTTATCATATGCCAGCCAAACCAATTTATTGAGCAAAAACCAGGAACTAGTATAATCAGATCTGAAAACCTGCCATCACAATATGGAAATAATAAAACAGAGATAGATGTTTTATAGATTAGTGGCCGTGCAAAAACAAGAGAATATTTTGTTTGATTTGCTGGTTGTATAGTGCTCACTTATAACAAAACGTTGTAAGTAGCTAGACACAAATTGTGGCTATGAAGACAACACTATGAAAACGTGCATATGTTTCTGAATCTATTTCATGACTCCAGGTAGCATGCTTAAGAGAGAGAGAGAGAGCGGATGGTAGAGCATGCGCAGTTGAGGTAGCAAGGAATTAGTCAGATATTGGTTGATAGATTTAGAGCACATAAAAGTACATAATACAACATCCCCTTTGTTTTGAAAAATTAAACTTTTAGCTAATGCACAAAATCGCATACATGTGCAATTAAGCATTGTAGCGTATACGAATGAATGTTTCTAAGCATCAGCTGTTTTCTGTTTACTATTAGTGACTCAGTTCTTTAAGAAATACTACGAATGTACTTTCCAAAGTTCATTGACTAGAAAAATGTAAACTTTCCATCCACATGTATAAGCATCAGTGTCAGGTTTCATAACAGTTACAGTTACATTATTTTACCCAATCATTTCCAATGTACTTTTGATTCGGCCTCACCTCCCGACCTGATCTAGTTTTCAAACATGTAGGCGGCTGCTCCGGAACTTTGGCCGGGGATTTGATTGCAACATTTTGAGGTTCTGGTGGGTTGTCAGAAAATGAAACTTGTGACCTTGTCTGAGGTTTTTCTACAGAGGGCTGCGGGGGCAGTTCGGGAAGCTTAATAGTTTGTGAAGGTGTTTTATTCAGGAACTTACGGTTGCGGCGGTAAACTGCACCTTGAGGTGTCTGCACGTTGTATGAATGCTCATTATGTTGGGACAACACCTTTGCAGGTTCCCAGAGCTTATCTCTTTGCACGTGCACGGATTCACCTATACTGAGCGGTGGTAATTTCCGAGTCGTTCTGTCAAAATGCTCCCTTGATTTAGTTTGCAACTCTATCATTTTTTTCCGAACCGCGTCCTTGTTGATTACCTTAGGTTCAAGCGGTTCGTTTGTTGACGGTAGCACTGACCTAAGTCGTCTGCAGAACATTAACTAAGCGGGTGTCAAGTCACCACAGGACTTCAACGGTGAGTTGCGGTATTGCAATAATGGCAAGTATGGATCTCGATCATCATCCTTTGCTTTTTGCAAAATACGTTTCGTGACCTTCACATACACCTCGGCGAGCCCATTTGAGCTGGCATGGGTGGGACTTGAAATCTCATGGGTTATTCCCCATTCCTTACAGAACTGTTCAAACTGTTCGGATGAGTAATACGATCCCCCATCAGTTTTTAGCATTTCAGGTATCCCAAACCTTCCAAAGTGTACCTTAAGCTTGCGAATTATGGTAATGCTCTTTGTGTTCGGCAAATGATCAATTTCAAAGTACCTGCTGTATGCATCAACAAGCACCATGTATTCTTGATTGTTCCATGTAAACACATCTGATGACAGATATTGCCAGGGTCTTTCCGGTATATCATGCGAATGCAATGGTTCATTTGGGTTTGAATCTCTATATTTGTGACAAATTGTACATCCTAGCACGTAGTCGGTTATCTGCTTTGACATCAGCGGCCAAAACATTATGTCACGAGCGCGTCCGACGGATTTTTCGACACCGAAATGACCAATGTGCACGGCTTTTATCATTTCTTCGCGCATAGAAGCTGGAATTACCAATTTCTGACCTTTGAAAACGATGTCATTGGCGCAAGACAATTCGTCCCTATGGTTCCAGTATTCGATAAGTTCAATAATTAGCTTTATTTTTCTTATCTTTAAAGATACAGAGAATCTGATTACATATTCTTTTTTGTCTCAGTGAGACAAAGAAAATGATATAAAGAACGTTGTTGTAAGTCAATAAATATTACTTTTTTTTATTAAAGTGGGTACTCAGTACCCACTTATTAAAGTGGGTACTCAGTACCCACTTTTTTAGTCTGTAGTTTTAGAAGGTTTTTTTAATGAATTATTTTTATTGTTCAATTTACAACAGATCTGATTAGATATAATTCTTTGTCTCACAAAGACAAAGACAATGCTATAAATAACTTTTACCTAGCTTATAAAATAAACGTTTTACATTCTTATATGTATGTTTTTCAGTCGCGAAAAGTTTTTCTAAGTCCAAATAATTACATAGATTTATTTAAAAGATACAATAATTTTTTATATATATATGAGAACTTTGCATGTTTATACACTCTGGAAAATAAACTAACGGACGACGACGGACACCGTACATTGAAATAACAGCATTATTCTGCCTAAGTAATTATTTTTTAACTCCCACCATAATACACAACGGCACTTTGTGCTTATGTCATGGCCAATGTAAGTGAGTTCGACTGTAATTCCTGGGAACTTTTGATTTTGCCAATCCGTCGTCGTCGTCCGTAAACTTTTTTTAACTCCCACCATAATACACAACATCTTTACACATTTGGGATACACTTTGACACAAACTCTCATTGCAGAACTTGTAAGATCGACAGTAACAAGTGAGTGACTGTGTTATGTACAAGCACTAAATGATATAAGTATGCTTCGCCTGCACAAATAAGTAGGCCCAGGGCAGACTTTTGCTTCAGCACTACAGGCAGCAGTTCATACTTCAACTGACAATACATACATACATACATACAAGTGTATGTGAGTGGGTTGGTACGTGATATGTGCATGCAGTATATGTGTGCATTGGATAAGACATTGGATGACATGTCAATAATCAAAACCTCTTCTAATTCTTAATCGAAAAAAATTGGAATTAATAAATGAAAGAAAAGTAGAAATTTAGAAGCACAATTTGGAAAAAGAAGCCAAAATGAAAGAATACTACTTTAATGGTAAATGTAAATACAAATGATGTAACCGAAAGAAAAAAAAAACGTTTGTCAAAGATAAAAATGAGAACAAAAAAAAGATAAATCGGAATTACTTGGAAATCGGAGATCCGAGAAGAATCCTTTGCCCTTTGCCGCTGAACATTGCCCGTGCACTTGAAAGATGCAACCTTATTTTGCTAAAACAAATCAACATACGCACACACAAGCATACACATTATTACACTGGCACCATGACCTTATGACGTGTAATAATACAACATACGCACACACAAGCACACACTTTTTCACAATGAAAACATACAAAATACAACATACGAGCTGAGGCAGTGGAGAAGGATAAATACACATTCCTGACAGGAAGTAGGGACGAGAAATAGAAAATATAAGTGTTCTACATTTCAATACACAGAGGCCATGACCTTTTGTGTAATACATTCCTGAATAGTCAAAAGAGCAGAGAGTGTAGTAAGTACATAGGGAACGAGGCGTGAGTCGGTACAAACGTAAACATACAAAAGAGAGGGAGAGCAAGCAGCCTCTAACCAGGCGAATACCCCTTTAAGAATTCATTACACTGGCGCCATGACCTTTGTGTAATAATTATATTAACAAAGAACAAACAACAAAACACCTAGCCATTCCTCTAGTAACAAAATACATTATACCAATATAAAAACATACACAAAAGAGAGAGAGAGAGAGAGAGAGAGAGAGAGCAAGCATCCTCTAACCAGGCGATACCCTAACCAGGCGATACCCCTTTAAGAATTCATTACACTGGCGCCATGACCTTTGTGTAATAACAACAAACAACATAACACCGAGGCATTACTCTAGTAACAAAATGCATGATACGAATACGTATTTAAAAATGGTGACAGAGGATGGTTCCTAAGACCATTCTCACCATCTCGAATCGGTCTCAAGTCGGTCATGCGACAGCCTCCTATATCCTCTGCAGAAATACGGATCCTAGCATGCATTTTATTACGCATAAACAACCTACTTCATCAAATCTTCCTGACATGATGCCGAATCACCTTTACAATTATAATCAAACAAAAGTTCCTCACACTTTTCGATCGCTCTAGAAGCGACAAACAACACTACAGGACGGCCTTCGAGCTCTGCCGTCTTTGGCATAAGATTTGCCCGTTTATCCCTAGCATGGTTGATCAGCCTACCCTTTAACTCTTTCTTAGGATGGCAAACACACTTTTTCTCATTCGCATCTATATAATATTTGTTTCCCCCATGCTGGAAACAATACATGTAGCGATTCTCTTCGCTATCATTCTTTAGATACCTTTCATGGCCTGTCCTGTAATCCAGTAAACTACCGTGGTAATCTACTACTACGGTTCCTGCTTCAATAGGATGCTGTGCAATCAGGCAGCGTCCTTTATCATTAGCTGACCGCTTTGCCAAAGGCCATTTCTGGTTTGTGATTGCCTTGGCCACACTGGGGGTTATAAGACTTGAAGAGGTGGCCTTTTCTGCAACGTTAGGCCGCCTGTCATTCAAACTCTTAATGCCATACTCGTTCACTGCTAAGTCCAAACACTTAGAGTTAAACCACGACCGTTCCTCCAGTTCTTTCTTCAAACCCTCTCGAGCACCTTCAGAAAATTTCTTTCTACCTAACTCTTCCACCACCTGCTTTGCCCTCAACTTATTTCTGGCAAACCGCATTGACTCTCTAACATTACTCCATTCAGAGCCCACACATTCAGGGTACCGATCCGCATTCGCGCTCAGTGCTTCCTCCCACTCTTTCTGTGTCGGTAAATCGCCAACTGTCACTGACAAACACTCACTAATTAAAGCGGATCTTGCTTCACGCTCCGTTCTCGTTCGCACACCTGCACTCCCATCACTACCTGTACTTTCTGCCGGAGAAATAGGTCTATTTGACCCTTCTAACACGGCAGGTGCGCCACTAGTGGGTGCCACAATGCCACTCCTACCTGCTTCTGCTGCCTGTTCTTTCGAACCAGCCTCTTTCTGCGTATAAACAAGACCTCTAATCAAACCTAGCCCTTTCAAGACCTTCTCTGTCTTATCATCCACATAATGTCTAAGCCCAGTAGCAGGATTGTGACACAAAGCCGTTGCTATCGTGTCCCTATCAGCTTTATCGTATCTACTAAATGCTGCTGTCACTACCATATGCCTAAGTTCCGTCGCCGTTGGTGGATCCTCTATTCCAAACTTTTTCATCACTCTCTTAACATTCTCCGATATATGACTTATCTGATTACCTTCCGAATTGCGAAACAACAATCTCTTGGCTGCCTCGTCTTTTGGAGCAGGTCGCATATGCTTATAGTAAAACTCTAACCAGCCCCACTCCTCTTCCATGGGGATAGGAATAAAGGCCAACTCATGTGTGCCTGTTTTGTGGTCAGATGTCACTAAATATCTACAGGGACCTATGGCTTGTAAATTTCCATACTCTGATGACGGCTCACACTCTTTCGCTCTCTTAAAACACAATTTATTCATCTGAGTCAAAGCACACGGTCTATTACCCCACTTTATAGCCTGGCTAATCCAGAAAACATTCACAATCATAAGATCAGATTCGCTAACTCTCTTCGTTTTGTCTTTCATGCACTTCTGAAATATTTTCCTTACAGCATCTTTCAAAACCGTGTCAACCTGCTGAGTAAACTCCTTGAGTTTCTCCAAACTATCATCCTTCTGAAGGGCCATACCGGCTGCCTTCCTCATTTTATCTTCCGCCTTCACCTTACTGGATCTGGCTTTCTGCTTTTCACACTCACTAAGGACATCATCTAAACCTCTCTTAAGATGATCATGGGTGTCTCTGTACTTTGAACTTCTCACCGCCTTCACAAAACTTCTTATTGCAGAAAAATACTTGTGTCTGGTCTCGCCAGCCAGATTGCAATCTACAAACACTTGCGCCAGCCCTACCAGTTTCTCTACACTAGCAACATCCGAGAGTTGGAATTTGAAGGGATCGTTATCCTCCGAATACCAACCCATCACTCTAGAATAATTGCCAACCATGTTTGACCTATGCTTATCCGACTGCTGCACAAAAGAATCACTATACATCTTGAGAAACTCGCTAGTTTTCCGCAACTTTCTCAGCACATGAACGTCTCCTCCTATCCCAGCCTCTTTCAGCTTTCTCGCTACTACCTTAGGATTACGCTCATCCTGTCCATCATTTTCCTCATCAGCACTCGCTCTTGCATCATCAGCATCCTTCCGACTACTCTCAAGAGACACATCAACCTTTGACTTAGCCATACGCTTGCTTGGCGTTGGAGGAATCACATCTTCATTCTCACAGTCACTCATGATTACCGCCGCTTTTCGCTTGACAGACTGAGAGCGGGGTCTACCTACCGGGGGACTATGGTCTAATACTACTCGATCTAAAACAACTTTGCACGGTGACACAACCGGCGACACTTCATCTACAACCGCATCTTCAATCACTGACACACGTGGTGAAACAAGTGGGCATATTTCTACATTCTGAACTGGTGAAGCAGTTCTAACCGGGGAAGTTCCTCTCGAGCGAGGTTTGGGGCAATCTTCCGGACGAGGTAGGTCGTCGAAAACATCAAAAGTAGTACAAAACATATGGCTAATCTCAGCAATGGCCACAAGTTGGTAAATAAAAGCAACGTTCTGGTCGTCGCTTTGGGGCATGCCTGGGGTTATTTATCAGTACGCTGTCAATATTGACATTGTACTGCTCAAAATCATGATCTACAAAGAAATCGCACCACTGAACATACTTAGTCCTATACGCTATGTCCGACCTTTTCCCCTTGCCACAAGTGCTGATGAGCCAATCCGCAATTTTCTTCACTACATCCCAATCTATCTGCTCAATGTACCTAAACAGATCCTCACGAAAGTCATCCCTATAAGTAGGCAAAATGACAACAAAGTGTTGTCTATTGCAATTCTCTAGAGCCTGGGATCTGAGTTTCTTGTAATCAGAGGGGTCTCTAGAAGTAGCAGCCAAAGACGTCGAAGGCACGGCGACGTCAGGACGAGAAACCAAAGCGGTGGTTGCCAACCCGGCATCCTCCTGGGCAGATGGGAAAGATCCATCAGCCCTATTATCGGAGGAACGGGCATTGGCTGGAGCATGCCCACTCTCCTGAGGCGAACTGGGTCCCCTCTCAGCAGATGGCAAAGACCCATCTGCCGTTATATTGGAGGACTCAGCTCGGGGCTCAGTAGAAGCAGTGGGCGATTCTGAATCAGCTCTAACGACAGTTTCCTTTGCAGGACGAGTCCTGCGAAAGGCCCTTCGAAAAGCATCCGAACGTACCAAAGCACGACCGGGTCTACTTCCCGTCGGCGCTACATCCTCACCTTCCGACTCACGCGCACCCGTATCGTCCCCTAAATCCCTGAAAGACGGTTCTGAGTCAGTACTCCTGCGGGACACAATACGTCCCTCCACAAGCCCCCCGGTCGTGGTCGTGGACACAGTCAAGGGAAAAGAACTCCTGTCAATGACCAAATTCGAACTCAAAAGATACGAATCAAACTTCTCAACGGTATTCAAAGTAGACCGGCACTCAGGGCCGCCTTGCACATGGCCAAAGCCTAAACGACTACAATAGATTGTTACCCCAATTCTCCTATAGGCCTCAGCCACCATAACCCACTGATCGCCATAAAGGCGTTTCAAATCCTTAACATCGCTATGCACTAACCCTATCTCAGCTTGCCTGTCCTTCTCCGCTGCCCACATTCTGTCAGCAACCACCTGATGCCGACGACCATTTTCCTCAGGACGATACCCGCATCTCCGCAAGTGCTGGGCGATGTGAGTCTTCATCTCATGGCAGTTAGGGCAAAGGTAGTACCTGAAAGTAGAAAAGAAATACAAGAATAAGCTACGAGAATAAGAAAAAGGAATGAATGAATGTAAATACGCAGTAACATGCACAAACATACATGCTAAAGACTACTAAAGACTAGCATTAGGCCAGTAGTGGGACACTAGCCAAAGGGTTGTCGGGCTAGAAGTTTTACTTATATTAGTTTATAAATCCAGTTGTTACATATAAATTGTCGGGTTAATCAAAAATTTCTACCAATGCTTGGGGCCGGAGCTTCTTGTCTGTTGTTTGGCCCACCGGGGTCCAACTGATGTTTTTCTTTTGCTCCGGAGTTAGTAAGTTATTCGGCGCCCAGGGATCTCCATCGTCGGGCAGCTTACTGAATCTGTGAGTCCTGGTTTTTGATTCATCAGGATGTTTATCATGATTGATTTGTTTGTTCTTGATGATTCATTGACTAGTTAGAGATTCACCACGAGGACCGAAGAACTAACTAAATGTTATGAACCACTGCAGAAGCTGAGGGTGAGGTTATGGCCATGTAAAATCGATTTAAACCCGCCAGTAACTTTGTGTTACTGATCGTTCCAAGTCGATACTTCTGTGGTGGTTCTTTTTGTTTTATGTCTTGGTGTTTAAAATATTTTTGTGCTGTTGGCGCCTTATGTATGTTTTCATATTTTTAGTTAAGTTAAGGTAACTGAGTGGCCACCTATTGGGAAAATAGCTGCTCATTCGGCTTACGAAATGTTTTCATGGTATAAGTACCTGATTGTTGGTTTGGTATTTTCCCGCCTCGGTTTTTGGAGTGGGAATCTTTTTCTGATTGCGCCTTTTCCTGATCTTTGCCTACTTGTACCTTTTGATTACATGTATATCGTTCAGACTAGTGTCAGTAGAAATTTCCCTATTTGAATCATTGCGATGATTTCCGCACATCATTTAAATCTTATCGAACTAACGTCAAAATAATGTCATTTTACGTTACATGACGGCTAGAATTGAATTAATATTTCATATACATGTATATATCTTGCCAAAATGATTCAAACCACTTCACGACTGAATAAAATATACAGATTTGCTTACTATATGTGTAAGATAGGATACAATGTTCGTTTCCGATAAAAAGTTGGTACGTCACTTTGTGACGTCGGAAACATCGTTTTCCTGAAATGGCATATATTTCTCTACATGAAAATGAAGGAATCACTTTTAGCAAATATCTGCCACGGGAGCTCAAAGGGGGACGTGCATTAGAGGCCAAAAATGGCCCCCATCCGAGCTGAGTGACAATGGTGTGAAATATAGCCTAGCCATTGCTCTTCGTGAAAATAATGGTAAAAAATATGTATGACCTTTCTCATAGGAATGACCTTGGGTCAAAGGTCATGACCCATTTTAAGCAATTTCTATATATAGATATATCAGCTGATGAAAAAATTGATCATATCTCAGCTTTTACTTGATGTAGGCTACTGAAATTGGTATCAATTTAGAGCTTAACCATTTATTGGTGTTATTATGCAAACAATATTTAATTTGCATATTCATTAATATTAATGAAAACACTGAAATCAATTTGAAAAAAGTAAGTGTCAGAACTTCATAGGTCATGACCCATTTTAAGCAATTTCTATATATAGATATATCAGCTGATGAAAAAATTGATCATATCTCAGCTTTTACTTGATGTAGGCTACTGAAATTGGTATCAATTTAGAGCTTAACCATTTATTGGTGTTATTATGCAAACAATATTTAATTTGCATATTCATTAATATTAATGAAAACACTGAAATCAATTTGAAAAAAGTAAGTCTGTCAGAACTTCATAACTAAATCAATTTCAGATCAAACCATATCATGATTTGTTACTATTGCATCAATGATACTTCTGAACAAGTCAATATATTCAACTGCCATAACAGAAAAGTGTCTCATTTGGATATCCATGAATATTAATGAAAAACAAGACAAAGAAGAGACTAAACTCATATCCGTTTATGGGTTGACTTGTGATATTTATATCTTTGTTACATACTTTCAAAAGTACATCACTGAAACATTATAATTAGATGGACCTCCTTAATGCAAAAAAGAGAGAAAAATTAACAACCACAAATTCTGCATAAGTGCATGTGGATAATGTATATGTTCATGGTTTCCATAGCCACACATACTGCAGTTCCAAAGAATAGAATTAAAAAAAATAAGTAAGAACTCGTATTCAAATACTAACATTGTCAAAATATTATTATTAAGCAATGCTTCGGCTCAGCTTTATAACCTAATCTGCATTCAATACGCAAAATATGAAAATTGCATATTCATGAATATTAATGAAAACACAAGCGCTTCATCAGAAATTGATGAATAGAATAAAAAAGTATAGTGCCTCACAGATGTAAAGGTACTGCACTTGTACAATGTCATCAATACCATTCTCTGTCAATGTTATGCTAAGCCATTGTTGGTTATGCAAGATTTCTGATTTGCATATTCATGAATATTAATGAAAACTTTAGAAAATACAGATGAATACCATGAATATGCAAACTATCTAATTTGCATATCAATGGTTATCTATGATCATTCACACAAATACTCAAATAAATCACAATGACAAACTTTAACGGAGCAAAGTCTAGGATTCGACAGATATTACACTGGATAGATCATTAACTTCTGACTTATATGGATAGACAGATAGATTGGTTGATGCCTTTGGTTCAATCGCTTCGTGAATATGAAAATTTTCACATAGATCCATTACATGTCAGGTCATGCAAATTGCATTACTGATTAACGACAACTTTCCATAATACTGGTGGTAGACTGAAATAAGTATGTTTATGGTTTTAATTGACCTCTCTTACAATATATGATTTTCAGATCAATATTCATGAATATGCAAATATGGCAATGTTCATTCAGGCCCCATGTATGTAAGCATAGTCAAATTATATTACTTACCAACAACAACAACATGCCACAAAGATTGTTTTAAATTGAAATAAGTATGTTATTATATTTGAGCTGAAGGCTTGTTTCAAATTTTATCTCAATTTCTTGTTTCTTTTTATCATTATTTTCATGAGAGTTGAAACCGTAAATATACAAAATATACAAACTAGATTCTTGTCATATAGTATTTTGCATGATAGGACAATCTCATCGCATAAATGGTCCATGACAACATGCCTCAGTGATGGTAAGTAGAATATGTACGGATTTTATTGAATTCCCCCCCCACCCTTCAATGTCATTTTATATGATATTCATGAATATGCAAATAAGATGATGATTTGTGACTGAAATTAGTATATCTAAGAAGTTCATTGACTTTTCTCTTAATTTCTTAATTGTCTATGACTATTCATAAATATGCTAATAAGCTGATTTTTATGTATGGGTTTATTACATGTTAGGACATGTCAAGTTGTATTGCCTATCGACATGATTGCAAAAATGGATGTTTGTAATTGAAATCAGTGTGTTTAATGTTTTTATTTATATATTTTCTATTATGATTCTATCAATATTCATGAATATGCAAATTAGATGAATATATAAATTAGATAATTTACACAAGTTGCCACAGGTAAAAGACCTGGGCATAAGCTTTAACATGATAACTAAGATGTGTCTGATTTTGTAGGTATACCCCCATATTCAAAACTCATATTTGTGGTTGCCGATCTGGCACAACTGCATGTCTTTACTGGATTGTAGTTTGGAATCTACATGATCAAACCCCATACTTTGGAGTTATTTTGCTGTAGTAATAGATTGATCATTGGTTGTGTAGTATCCAGAACTTGTACTTTACCTTGTGCCTGATAACAAAGTGGGGTGAGCCTAAATGGGCTGGAAATACATTATACAATACAATACAGGTTGCTATGGAAACCATGTTTTTCTTCATAACACAAATAAGTGTGTCTTTGAAAAAAATCCCATTGTATTTCGGGGATCCAAATCGACAATCAGAAAATGTCTTCAGGGTGCTGGGTGTAATTAATTGACACAAGGCCTTATAATAATGACTTCTTACTTTGAGTGAAAAGCAAGTATTCTATAGAGCAAGTTTTTAAGAATTAGGTATGAGCCCAGCTAAATACCAAAAAGATATTTCCACATTTCGTACACCTTAGTGATACTAATCTTCTATGAAAATATCTTTTTGGTATTTTGCTGGGCTCTATGTAAACTGCTCAGTTTAAACTCTTCATTTTGGTCTAAAATGGCGATTTTCCTACTTTTGTCCATATTGGCGGCCATTTTGTGTTGCCATAGCAACCATCAAAGTCAAAATAATATTAGATCAAAACACTTCAATCATTCATCTGTTAAAACATGCAGGATAAAATGCTGGGCAGCAACTTTTATTTTTTCGCTTTTAAGGTGGGCCAGAAAACCCTGTTAATGCACGTCCTTCTTTCGACACAGCGGCCTTAACTATAAAAATTTTTGACATAGTCTATAACTAAATGTTATGAATCACTGCATAAGCTGAGGTCGAGGTTATGGCCGTGAAAAATCGATTTAAAAAGGTACAAGTATGCAAAGATCAGGGAAAAGGCGCAATCAGAAAAAGATTCCCACTCCAAAAACCGAGGTGGGAAAAAACCAAACTAACAATCAGGTACTTTATACCATGAAACATATCGTAAGCCGAATGAGCAGCTATTTTCCCAATAGGTGGCCACTCAGTTACCTTAACTAAAACTATGAAAACATACATAAGGCACCAACAGCACAAAAAATTTTAAACACCAAGACATAAAACAAAAAGAACCACTACAGAAGTATCGACTTGGAACGATCAGTAACACAAAGTTACTGGCTGGCTTAAACCGGTTTTACAGGTACCTAACCTCACCCTCAGCTTCTGCAGTGGTTCATAACATTTAGTTAGTTATTTGGTCCTTGTGGTGAATCTCTAACTAGTCAATGAATCATCAAGAACAAACAAAACCCAGGACTCACAGATTGAGTAAGCTGCCCGACGATAGAGATCCCTGGGCGCCGAATAATCTACTAACTCCGGAGCAAAAGAAAAACACCAGTTGGACCCCGTTGGGCCAAGCAACAGACAAGAAGCTCCGGCCCCAACAATCTAAAATGAATAGCTTTAAGTCGGGGCCATCATAGAGTCTGATGCCCGATGCAATTAAAGAAGGCAGCATAGTTATCAACCATGATTGGGTTAAAAACTAAGCATGCAGACTATCGCATAACATTCAAGTTATAACCTATACGTCTGTAACGTGTTATGATTTTTCTGAACTGAAAAGAAAAATCGTTAATTCCTTTAAGTTTCTTAAATTTGTAAACCAAGTCACCATAAAATTCAGGTTCCGAAAGGCCCCTACAAAACGGGAGACCTTAGGCATTTGAACTTCCAAAATAATCCACCGTTTATACTTATGTGACGTCATTTTTCAAACACTGAGACGTTATTGTTACAAATAATTTATATTCAAAACCAGCATATTAATTTTATGTTCAAATGTGTTGTTTTTAATTAATGTAACAGCTTATCGAACTACGCAAGGTTATTACAATCAAGTAAATAGCCCTAAGTTAATAATTTTGGTATACGACAAAATAGCTGCAC
Organism: Rugalucina vietnamica; assembly: GCA_964017185.1. Lineage (NCBI taxonomy): Eukaryota > Metazoa > Mollusca > Bivalvia > Lucinida > Lucinidae > Rugalucina > Rugalucina vietnamica. The sequence goes on along the minus strand of OZ024879.1, from coordinate 12,736,419 downwards.
ACGTCACTTTATGACGGAACGTCGCGTTAACGTCAAAACAATTTTAAAAATTAGAAACATCTTTTTTTTCTGATAGGGAATATATATTTTCTACAAGAAATATCTTGTTTGCAACTTTTTACCAAAAATACAAACAAGACTGCACAGCGACATGTATTTCACTTACTAAATTCATATTTACGTCATAATTACTCTCAAATAATTCAAAATTGCATTTGCTATAAACGAACATGATGCCATTTTTATAATATTAGCTCAACTGATCAAAATATACAAGTTATGTCCAATATTTACTTTTAATGGGTTCATTTAACTCTATTTATAGACATTTTATTACGCAAAAATGGGTACCATCTTATGTGACGTCACTATGACGTTAAAACGTTATGAAAAAATTGGAAACATCTTTTTTCTTAAATAGAATATATTTTTCTAAAAGAAAATGCATGTTTTCCACTTTTAGCAAAAATTTGCCACGGGATTACACAGCGGCCTTGACTACTGGGGAAACGAGCAACTTATCAGGGTTTGCTATAGTCTCCAATCATGTTACAGACTTCAGCGCGAGAAATAAATGTTTAACAGCAAACTTTCTCCAAGGCTATGGGTATCATAAACTTCGAGAATCATTTTCTAAATTTTATTGCAGACACTATGAATTGATTTCCAAATTGGGCTTAAAAGATATAAATAGGCAATGATAAGTAAAAGGCGCAATCAGAAAGGAGCCCCCCTTCCAAAAACCAGGTACTTTTTTCGACAGTCTGCATGCTTAGTTTTTAATCCAATCATGGTTGACAACTATGCTGCCTTCTTTCTATCGCACGCCGGAAGGTCGGGCTTTAGACGCTATGATGGCGAAAACATAAAGCTGGTTTAAGCCGATACTTCTGTGGTGGTTCTTATTGTTTTATGTCTTGGTGTACCTTATTGTTAGCAATGCTGGAACATTCATTATATATATAAAAAGTATCAAAAGCGTATACAGCAGGTTCCGAAAAGCCAAATTCGAATGGAACCACATAATACTGGTTTTGTTTGGGACATGTGAATTCACAGTTAAGACAGGGTAAGAGATCAGCATTGCGGAGGTACCGCGAATTAGACAGATTCTGTTTGAAACAAATCAGGAAATGTGTTCTTTGCCGAGTGTCCTCCAATTTCCACGAAACGTTTGGCTGAAAGAATCTCTGGCAGTGGAGATGAATTCATCATACTTGACAAAAAATTGACGACTTTGCTACAACTGTTTGATACTTAACTTAGTGAAATATATGTTGGAATAAAAATTCCAAAACAGAAAAAAAGTCTAAAACAAAAGAAACAGTGAATTGGAACCCATAATCAGATGGTCCCGTACCGGACCCGGGTTAGAATTGGCCGGTCGCCCCCCTCTTGCGGAACCGTAAGACCCGGTCGAATAGAGGAGCGGCTCGTTTGCCGTGAGCTGCGACCCGTGTCGTTTGGATGAAGGGATCCTGGTGATTGAGTGTGTCGGCTGTGCTGACGGACATGGTCGGCATGCAACACATCACTTTGGCCCTGATTTCGACTAGACGGGAGGCCATGCGGGCTCGGGTATGGTCAATCGGCTTTGTCGCGCCAAGCCCTAGGAACACCTTTTTCTTTCTCTTCTCGTCTTTTAGTATCGTCCCTGATACCTACCATATGCCCATCAACGTCTTTTTTCTGTCTTTATCATTCCTAGAAGGCGGCGGCTCAACGGGTCAATCGTGTAGGCATCAAGCTTGTGCGAGTATATCTCTGTGTATCTCTAACACTTTTGAGTAGGAAAGCCACTCATTTTAAGTGTTCCCTTGTAGGGCTCCAAGGAGGGCGGAGAGCATTCGAGATGAATCATTAATCCATTTAATTATGGGTGTTCCAGAAAATCAATCGTCACAGAACTCAAACAAACGCCAAAGGTCTGAAGAGTCAGATGGATCTTCGGATTCTGATACTCGACAGCCTACTGCACAAGTAACGTCACAATCAGCTCTAAACGTACCGCGCTTCTTAGTCGTTCAGTCGGCAGACTCATCGAGAAAAGTTTCAGATCTATCCCCTTTCGTGATTGAGAAATGCATCGCATCATTAGCAGGTCAACCGAAGAGTATCAAAAAGCTTAAATCGGGCGATCTGCTACTTGAAGTCGAAAAGAAGAAACATATCGAAAACCTGCTACGGACCAAGAAATTATTTGACCTTGACGTCAACATTTCTCTGCACAAAACTCTCAATTGTTCAAAGGGTGTCATTCGTTGCGAGGACTTAGGTCCTTGCACTGACGTTGAAATCCTAGATCATTTGAGAAGTCAAGGAGTTCAAGACATTCGTAACATTCAAGTTCGCAGAAACGGTGTCCTTAAACGTACAAGCACTTACGTTTTGACATTCAATACACCAATTATGCCAAAGAAAATAAAAGCAGCATACATATCTGTGAACGTGGAGGTATACGTACCAAATCCTCTACGATGTTACCATTGTCAGGTTTTCGGCCATCACGAAAGCAGATGTAACAGGCAAAAACTATGTGCAAATTGTGGAGAAGACAAACACTGCAGTGATGATCGCAACTGTGATAAAACAGCAAAGTGCGTCAACTGCAGTGGCCCACACCCCACTTTTTCACGCGACTGTCCGACTTGGCACAAAGAAAAGGAGATCCTTAAAATCAAATATACCAGAAATCTTTCATTCTTCGAAGCGCGCAAAATCGTTGAGCAGCAATCGTCGACTGCAAGCAGAAACTATGCCAGCATCATAAGAAGTGCTGGCACACAAGTCAAACTTGTAGATGCCATGACACAGACTGATGAAACATACGACGTTCAAATTAAAACACACCAAAATCCAGGAGGCGATGCCCCTTCTGGTACCAACCAGACTGCAGGAGGTAAAGCATCCCCTGCACAAGCAGGAGGCAAACCTCCTCCTGCTCAAAACCCTCCGTCCAACAAAACTGCAGGAGGTAAACCTCCAACTGGAGGTAAACCTCCAACGGCAGGAGGAAAGCCTCCTGCACCACCAAAGCCTCTCTCACCAAAGGATAGAAGGAAGCTTCTGTCCGAGAGAGTACCGAAAGGGGCTGATGACCCCGTAAGAACTGACAATTACTTTGACTGCCTTGAAGAAACTAGCATGGAGGCAGATGTCACTCCTCCTAGTCCTCGCAAAGTGCATCTTCCAAGAATTCCAAATACTTAGTTTCCAGTCTTTTACATTTAAGAAGGGTCAAGTTTTTAATTCTCTGTAAATTATTTAATGGACAAAAGTAAACAAAGAATTATACAGTGGAATTGTCGAGGCATAAAACCACGTTATGAAGAATTACTATTACTATTAAGTCTACTAGGACCTTCTGTTTTCTGTCTACAAGAAACTTTTCTGAAAACTGACGACAACTTTACTTTCAAAGGCTTTAATGTTTACAATCACATCCACTGTGATTGTGCCAGAGCTTCTGGTGGAAGCTCTATTCTAGTTAAGTCTTCCTTACCTCAACGTGAAATTAAGTTGAAAACAAATTTACAAGCTAAAGCTGTTTCTGTTACTCTTGACAAAGAGATTACTTTCTGTTCTGTCTATATCCCGCCTTCCTTCGAACTAAGATCTGAACATCTTAACTCTTTACTTAAGCAACTCCCTTCTCCCTTTATGATATTAGGTGACTTCAATGGTCACAATTTACTTTGGGGTAGTAACGATAATGACCCCAGAGGAGAGTTAATCGAGGAATTTATCACACAGAATGACATCTGCTTAATGAATGATAAATCTAAAACTTATCTTGATTCTGGAAAAGGTACTTTTTCGTCTATTGATCTCTCACTCTTTCATCCCTCTCTCTATCTTGACTATAATTGGTCTGTATGTGAAGACCAACACGGGTCTGATCACTTTCCGATAATAATTGAAAGCATTCAGAATCACGATGAAGATCATAATCCTTAATGGAAACTAAATAAAGCTAATTGGGATTTATTTCATACTTTATGTGATGAATCCCTTACTAACACTTCTCTCTCAAAATTTTCTGATCCTATAGCAACTTTTACTTCTTCTTTAATAAGTATATCTGAAAAATGCATTCCAAAAACCTCGACAAACCCAAAGAAAAGTAACCCATGGTACAATGACGATTGTAAAGAAGCTATCAAACAACGAAAACAAACACTATCTAGGTTCTGTAAGTTTCCAACTAATGAAAATTTAAATACTTATAGGAATTCTAGAGCAAAGGCCCGTCGGACAATTAAATTAGCCAAACGTAAATCATGGAGAACATATGTGTCAAAATTAAATTACAAAACGCCAACCAAAAAGGTCTGGGATATGGTTAGGAAAATATCAGGTAAAACAAAAACTGCTACTTATCAACATCTTAATACAAATTTTAACAACGGATCTGAATTGGCATCAACAAAGCAAGATATAGCAGACACTTTGGCATCACAATTTTGTTCAAATTCATCAACAAGCCATTACTCAAAGGATTTTCAAAAATACAAGAAAGAACAGGAAAAAATTAAATTAAATTTCAAGTCATCTAATAATGAAGAATATAATACACCATTTAATTTAGATGAACTGAAGGATGCTATCAGTAAAGCCCATGATACAGCAACAGGTCCCGACGAAGTTCACTATCAAATGCTTAAACATCTTCCTCCTAGCTCACTTCAAGCTCTATTAGAAATATTCAATGATATGTGGGAAACTGGGAAGTTTCCCGAAAGTTGGGAACTAGCCACAGTTATACCAGTTCCTAAACCAGGAAAAGACCACACAGAACCTAACAATTATAGACCAATAGCACTTACAAGTTGTCTTTGTAAAACCTTAGAGAGAATGATTAATGTTAGACTTGTCTGGTACTTAGAAAGTAACAATCTTATTTCACCTGTTCAGTCGGGCTTCCGATCTGAACGATGTACCAATGACAATTTGGTAAGACTGGAAACATTCATACGAGATGCATTTGTTGCGAAAGAGCATGTGGTGGCCGTGTTTTTCGACTTGGAAAAAGCTTATGATACCACTTGGAGGTATGGCATTCTACGAGATCTCCATGATCTCGGAATTAGAGGCAGATTAGCTACATTTATAGAAAGTTTCCTTGCGGATCGATGGATCCAGGTTCGAGTTGGATCGACTTTATCCGAACAATTTGATCAGGCACAGGGTGTCCCACAAGGGAGCATTCTGTCTACAACATTATTCAATATCAAGATCAACAGCATAATGGACTGTTTGGATCCTAAAACAGATGGATCATTGTATGTAGATGACTTTTGCATGTGCTATAGATCGAAAAGTATGAGAACTATTGAAAGACACTTACAGCAGTGTATAAATAGAATAGAAAAGTGGGCTTCGCATAATGGTTTTAAATTTTCCAAGTCGAAAACACAATGTGTACATTTCTGTCAGCTACGGAAAGTACATGATGATCCTGAACTTTACTTATATGGATCTCTTATTCCAGTGGTTGAAGATTTTAAATTTCTAGGAGTTCTATTTGATCGAAAGCTTTCCTTTATACCACATATCAAGTATTTAAAGGCAAAATGTCTAAAAGCATTAAACTTACTAAAGGTTTTATCGCATACCGACTGGGGTGCTGACCGCACTGTCCTTCTGCAGCTATATCGGTCAATTATTCGGTCGAAGTTGGATTACGGATCCATTGTGTATGGATCAGCTAGAAAATCATACCTGAGTATGCTTGATACAGTTCACCACCAAGGACTAAGACTAGCTCTTGGGGCTTTTCGAACGTCACCTGTTGAGAGCCTCTATGTTGAGGCAGAAGAACCATCACTATATTTGCGTCGAGAAAAACTTACTCTTCAGTATGCCATCAGACTTGCAGCAAACCCCTCTAATCCTGCACATAAGGTAACTTTCCCACCATATATTTCTGACGAGCTCTTACAGCTTTATGAAAGTAAACCAAATGCTATCAGGTCTTTTGGTTTACGAGTAGCACCACTTTTAACATCAGCAAAAATCAAACAAGATAAAATAGAAAAACATTCCGTTTCTGAAATTCCACCATGGTGCATTAGAAAGCCAACAGTAAATTTGACACTTCATACAGGAAAAAAATCAGAATCAAATCCACACTTTCTCAAAGAAAATTTCCACCAACTACAGTCACAATTTTCTGATTATCATTTTATTTATACTGATGGTTCAAAGGAAGATAACAAAGTAGGCTGTGCTACTTATTCCAAAGACGCTTGCAAAACTTTACGTCTACCTGATGGTTCTTCAATTTTCACAGCAGAAGCTAAGGCTATTGACTTAGCTTTAGACTTCATTAATAATTGTAACTCGTACAACAAATACGTGCTTTTCTCTGATTCTCTATCAGTCCTTCAGGCCCTAAACCATACAATGTCCAAAAACCAACAAATACAAAATATATTGCTGAAACATCATAGCATTTCTGAATTTAAAACTATTGTGTATTGCTGGGTTCCCAGTCATGTAGGAATATATGGTAACGAGCAAGTCGACAAGAAAGCAAAAGAATCACTGAGCCTAGAACAAACAGATTTTAAAATTCCTTTTATCAATTTTAAACCTTTTATCAACGAGTATGTCTTTAATGAATGGCAATTAATTTGGAGCAGAGCAGATGACAATAAATTGAAAGAAATTGAACCTCATGTTAAACGACCAAGATTAATTCATAAACTTTCGAGACGGGAAGAGATTGTTCTTTCTCGTCTTCGAATTGGTCATACACGATTGACGCATTCATATTTACTTAAACGAGAAGATAAACCTCAATGTATTGGATGTGACACACAATTAACTGTCAAGCACTTTCTGCTTGAATGCATTGATTTTATAGATGTACGTCGTTCCTGCTTTCAAAGTAACAGTTTGAAAGATTTGTTCAAAAATGTATCTGTTGAACGCATTTTGTCATTTTTAAAACGAACTAACCTTTTTAACAAAATATAAATTTGTAACACAAATCATATTTCTCCATTTCTATCATTTCATTTTAATCACTGTATCTTTCATCTAGCGGAATAATATTTATGACTTTGATAATTCTCACCATATGTTTTGCTTTTTCTCTGAACTAAATTATGCATTTTACAATTGTTAGACGCTAATGACCCATTAGGGTTGACGCGTCGTTAAACATCAATCAATCAATCAATCAACCATAATCAGATGGTATACATCCACGTGATGTGCTGGCAGAACTGGTTATCTAGACCCTATTACTTTGCTGCGAAACTGAGATGTTAGTGAATAGGAAATTATTTACGATTATTATAATAATGTATATGACTAAAACAGGTGGCAAATGAGTAGGGGCTAGCAAACTGCAAGATAATTCTTCCGTAAGATATTCTTCTGATTGGCTGAGATTTCCTTCTAAGATAACTGCTGCCTCTGTGTAAGATAAACAATCTGGGGGAAAACCTGGGGTCAATCTGCCACTTGCAGAGTAATTAATTGATGAAAAATGCCTTTGCATACAGAGAATTTATTTCTACAGTTACTGCCTATATGCTCTCTTATACGTGGGTTGTCCCAAAAGTCCCATTACACTCACTGTTTTGCCCTGATAACAACACGTCAGATCTTACAACACTTATGATCACCAAGTATTATATCTAAGGGCTATTGGGACAAATTTTTGTACTGCTGCGTGCATTTGTTAAAATGCTGTGGAGGTTTGAACCCTTGCGGAGCAGGTCTAATGACGTTGCCGTTGATTTTGATTTTTTCTTAATATTTTGTCGCTTGGATAAATACACTACAAACAAAAAATCTATTTCAAAATTAGATTTATTTCTAGCTAAACGATACCTTAGCATATATTTGGAAATCTGAGTAAAATATTTATAAGCAAATCGTCAAAATAATGCTATAAAGATCAGCCATGCAAAATAAGGATAATTTTAAAAACTGCCCATGTTTCATTAGGTCAAGTAATAGCTGATATATCGTTTCAAAAGTAGGTGTTGTGTTCAAGTATTGAAGTCACCAACTAATATCAAGCTAAACATTTGCTTGGTTTCCATTAAAGAACAAATGTTAGATGTTTAAATATAACGACCCTGTATTTTTGCTCCGCATGTTTTTGCCGACATCGTAATTTTGTCGTTGAATTTTTATAGGTCAGCTTCTTTATTTGTCTCCCAAAGTATCAAATCTTTCGCAAATTTCATAAAATTATCACTAAATGATGCTCATAGAATAGTAGTAAGGCTGGTATATTTTTCTAAATGATCACACTATACCTATTTTGATTAAGCAGATTGTGAAAAATAAAAATTACGGAAACATTTTGCATAATTTGACTTGCTCCGGTCATGCCTACTTATGGTAACCAAGGTAACTGTAGCAGTAAGGTTAATGAAGTGAGTATCATTTTGAACAGCAAAATAAGTTCCAATATGCCCAAGTATTCTGCATGAGTAACTGTTGTTGGCTCCTGCTATGCGTTCAGAATAAAATGTATTTGTAACGGGACTTTTGGGACAAGCCACGTAATGTGATCAGGAATACGGATTTTTTGTGTTAGACTACTACTGTGATCATTGTGAATTATGAAATTATCTAATACAAATAACAGATTCAACAATAAAACAAAAAGATGTTTTCACAGTTCATCATATAAGAGGCTAACTTTATGTAATCTAAAATACACTATCCAAATGCCCATGAAAAGGACGACAAAGAAAAAACGCCTTTTTGAAGAAAGCGGACAGAAATAAAGTTGAAGACTCCTTCAAACTGGAAAAGCAAACCAACGCAAAAAAAAATCTCACCTGTTTTATTCTGTGTACCAGGATAATATAAAATATTTTCCTACGATAAAAATTGTTTTTAACATTGCTGTCAACCTACCAATGTTTACCAATCTGACAGAACTTTTGCTCGACAAAACATTTGACGTTTTTTGCAACTTGTCTTTTTTGCAAAAAAGGCTAATAAATCCCGTCTTCCGTTTTAGTATCAAGAGAAAGAAGGGAGAGTATTTCAATAGATTAAAAATCTAAGTTATTCTGGTTCCCTTTTTATTCAAGAATGGGGAAGGGGTTAACTGAGACTTGAAACCAATATTAGAAAAACAAAACAATGAAAATCAATTAAAAATTGTTATGCCCAGGTATTTCCCTAAAGCGACAACAGCTGTTCTGGTTTCCGTTCGATATAGCTGAAGAATTAAGAAAGCCTTCAGAGACTTGAAACCAAGATTCTAAAAATATTAGTTCGATTACACTAAACCAAACAAAAATATAGTTTCGCACGAATGCGAAGCTAATAAAACTAAAACTAAAATCTTTCAAGAGCAGCGAACATAAGAATAGAAAAATGATAGGCCATACCATGGTTTCGGCTACTTAAGCTTCGTCAGTGCCCCTTTAAATTTGGCAAAATGGAGCCATAGGGAAAACCTGTTATTGAGCAAGTCAATACAAAACTAGTAGTATTATCCAAACAATGCCAAATATATGAAACGTTGGTTAGAAAATGAATTTTGACCGGTAATGATTTGCTTATTTTTAAGAATACCCTTTGTTTAAGAAGGGGCTTTGTTTTTGTTATTCTGTCTCATTTTTCTGGCATTTCTAAGAGTCATGTTTGTAGAATTTTGTCAATATGGAACGACGTCTTAGCTTAAGTGTTTGAAACCGAGCGTTAACTGGCCAACAAAAGATGCAGTGAAGGCAAACTTACCTCGAATGTTCAAACGTTTCACGAGAACAACAATGATCATAGACTGCACGGAAATATACGTAGAAAAAAGCATTTCGTTCTGCTGCTGAACATCACGAAAACATGTCCGTGAAATGTTTACCCCCTTGAACCCCACTTTAATACAGGTGCGTTCACTTATAAATATACCCCTGCGATATTCAGAAATAAATTGACAACTTTTCTTGTTTTTGAACAATCGTCACTGGCAAGAAATAGACAACTGGATGAATTTGTTTATATAATATGTTAAGTATGTCTATAAATATTTGCTCTGTATATAAAACTTCCAGATCGTATGATGATGTATGCCTAAATTAATTACATAACATATGGAGCTAAATTTTTAATAAAAAATTCGCTAATATTCGAGTTTCAAAGATTCCAAAAGGAACCATGGTAAATGGTTGGTAATTTTGTTTGTACATTATGAAAGAATAGCTATTTTTGTGCGACGGCTGAAAATTTGGTGTCTTTATGAGATCTACTTACAAAGTTACATCCTGATTTTAATTCATTATACATTTTAGAATTTCATGATAAAGCGGTTGTTACAATATAAATCCAAGCATGTCAGTGTTATTTGGCAAGGAAACTAATATTGTACTAGGACGGTTTTACGACCAAAGCTTGCTAGAGGGTCCCTTCATGAATTAAGCATTGCTTAAAGCACTGTGGAGTCACCCATGACTTTGTATTTTGCCAAAACGTGGGTTGGCATTTCATCATATAGTTTCATTATTGTTTCCTACGCACCGAGGGGCTAAGTTGGCTAAATATATTGTTAGGCAATGACAAATCTCCTCTTCGTGATATTTCAAACCTCTTCTATAGCGTTTAAGTCATGGAAATTAACATGCCAATAAAGGATGTCAAAAAAATATGCAAGGCAATGTTCTTTGTATTCATCTTTAATCCACAAACACATTATTGATATTAGAGGAATGTCTGTCTTTGAATGTGCTGGTGATTTCCTTGACTTATGCATATATATAGGAGAGGATTTAAATATCATGAATATAAGCAAAGAGAGAAAGCCTAACTATTAAACATTATCTGTGAAAGTCCCAGTTCCCTGTGGTATTCTGACCCGAGGAAACAAATCATGAATTGTATGATAAAATGTCAACCCACGTTTTGCCGGAACACAAAGCCATACATAGGGCACTCCATAGTGCTTTAATGCATGCTTACCTCATGAAGGAACCTACCAGCAAGCTTTGTTTGTAAACCCGTCTTGGTAGAATATTAGTTTTCTTGCAAAATGACACTGACATGCTTAGTTTTATATTGTAAGAACCGTTTTACCATGAAATTCTAAAATGTACAATAAATAAAAATCAGGGTGTAACTTTGTAAATAGTGCTCGTAAAGACACCAAATTTTCAGCCGTAGCACAAAAATGGTTATACGAGGGGAAAGCAAAAAGTTCGTGGACTTTCTTAATAACTTTTATAATTGATGCCCGATTGTTTTCTTATTTTCACAAGTGTAATAATGGTCTATTGTCGACATTCATGTAAAATGTTATATGTTGAATCTTATTTTTGATTGGTCAAATTACATCGACAAACACGTGGGGTTTGCTACCCCGGAGCACGCCGTAAAATATCTGTTTACGTGTTTATAAATATAAAAATATTTTAAAAAAATGTCATTTCTAAATCTCCTTAAATTATGGATATATTGATAATGATGTAATTCGGCTAGAAATGTGAAATTACAGTTCTCGCATTCGAAAGAGAACGCTACAGCGACACTTTTTGAAAGACAAGTCTAAGCAAAATTTAGTAAAAATGACGTTACTGGTAAATGACGGAAACTTGCACATCGATAAAATTTGTGCGAGACTTCCGAATAAAACCTACAGAAACATCTGATTTGTTACAAACAGCTAGAGACACATCAGAACTGAAGCATAAAACAGTGTTCAATGATGTGCAAAGTGCTAGTCACAACGAAATAGCTGTTAAAAACCAACAATTAAGCACAGAAATCTACGCGAACAACTTTAACGCCATGGCATGCCCCATATAATCCTAGCGTCTGTCGCAGAAATTGTCATAAAAACTAAATTTTTCTAGCGATTTGCCTTAAACTTTCTACTGTAATCCTTCACGGATGGGGAATAAATATATATGAAAATTTGATTGAAGTCGAATGAGAAATAATGTTTTTATAGGAACTTTTGACTCGGCCAGCGTATACAGAAAACCCGTTGGCAAATGACGTTAACGTCTTGGCGTGCTCCGGGTAGCGCTAACGCGCATCAAACAAATTGCCATATAAACGATGTTTATCAAGCGATTTGTCTGAAACTTTCTATGCTTGTTTGTATTGAATTGATCGCAAACATACGGTAATTTCAAAGAAATCGCATATATACTTTTGATTTTATTGACAGAGTCCACGAACTTTTTGCTTTCCCCTCGTACTTTTATAATATACAAACAAAATTACCAACTATTTACCATGGTTCCTTGTGAAATCTTTGAAACTCGAATATCAGCGAAATTTTTGTTAAAAATTTAGCTCCATATGTTATGTAATTAATTTAGGCATACAGCATCACACGACCTGGAAGTTTTATATACAGAGCAAATATTTATAGACATACTTAACATATTAAATAAACAAATTCATCCAGTTGTCTATTTTCTGCCAGTGACGATTGTTCAAAAACAAGAAAAGTTGTCAATTTTTTTCTGAATATCGCAGGGGTATATTAATAAGTGAACGCACTTGTATAGCAAAACTGGGGTATGCAGAGGTATACCTTTTTCTGCTCCAAAACATAGATTGTGGGTACTCGTTTGAACCGCCTCGTTCTATACCAACAATCTATGTTTTGAGCATTAATAAGAAAAATATAAAAAATAATCCACCGAAAAAAAAAATCATTTTTTACAACTTTAAAAAATCTCTGTCTATTGCATGGGCATGTTTTCGTAATGAAGGGCAACACGGTCATCTTCTTAACAGTATTTTGATTATTTGGCCCCTTTGGGAATTGAGTCTTTGATTAAGACTACACAGATGTAAATTCTTGAAATTGCAGCAAAATGTCTGGCTTTCGCTGCCAGTTTTATAAAGGGTCACTGATGAAGGTTCATTACCCGAAATTGTACAATATGGCCCATCTTCTAGCTTTGTACTTTTACTGCTTCCAAAGGATCTAACAATTATTTTTATTTGCTATTCCTGCAGCTGGTGTTGTGCCGTGTGGCGGCCCTAAAAAGTCTCCCCGTACATCATCCATAGTGCAGATTATATTTTCCTTTTGATCCTTTGGGATCAGTGAATATATATGAAGTATTTCAATTTTTTATATGTTAAGAATCATCTTCTTAACAGTATTTTGATTATTTGGCCCCTTTGGGAATTTGAGTCTTTGATTTAGACTACACAGATGTAAATTCTTGAAATTGCAGCAAAATGTCTGGCTCTCGCTGCCAGTTTTATAAAGGGTCACTGATGAAGGTTCATTACCCGAAATTGTACAATATGGCCCATCTTCTAGCTTTGTACTTTTACTGCTTCCAAAGGATCTAACAATTATTTTTATTCATATAAACATGCAAACACATTGAAACAATGTTTACTTGGAATTATCCATTATGTCATGAACAGTAAGCACATTTCTTTCCAAACTATAGTGGGGCAATATCGGATCAGGCAATCGTGAAACAAAGTAAATTTATGTGACATACTTGAAGGCGATAATGGCATGACAGACAGGGGATTTAACTGTCGCCATTTAGTCATACTCAACTTCGTGAACGCCGAGAGACCAGGGCTTGAATGGGTGCAGTGTGAAGATTGCCTACGATGGTTCCAATCTCAGTACCTCAATGAAAGTATCTTAGGTCACACAATGAAGAGGGTCCAGTCTCTTCAGTGTGGGTGTCTCAGGAATAGGCCATTTAAGACACAGATGTGAGCAATTTCGTTTACTATGCCCATTGCATATTATCTGATATGAGCTATACTATGGCCATAATTGAATTGTTCTTATTCTCATTTCCTTTTAGATTACCTTTGTGTGATGAGAGGGACAATAAAGTTATGTTGTTTTAATGTCTGTGCCCTATAAACCAGTCAGCTGCACAGTAACCAGCGCAATTGTTTTCCCTCCGTAGATAGTTCCATCCCTCTACTTCCTATACAGTTAACAAAAAGAAATCATGTTTAAAATAAGGATAACTAGTTTTGACCATTTTTTTACAGAAATACAGTCTTCCGAGATGTCAAGAAGATCAATCGAATCCTGGAGTGACAATCGACCATTTCTGAAAGTAAGTTCAAGTTAATGTAATATTATTTTGGATCCTGTAATTATGATGAGTAGCAGCTTCTACCTAGTTAAAACAGTTTTGCCTTGAAAAATCTATATAAGCTTTTCGTAGAAAGCCAGCATAATAAATTTTAATACTTGATCCATTTTGAATACAAAAGGTCTTCAAAACTTGTAAACATACACTACTGTGGGTGTTACTTGAATTGCATACATCAGTATAAACAACTGAATGTTTGAATTCATGTAGCTGACAACTGACATTTAGTTTGTGTTGTGTAATTGTTTTCTATATAGTAATTACTGGTTCCTCTAAAGGCATTGCTGCAAGATATCGAAAACCAGAAAGTTAGAAGAAAACTCAATCTACTCCTTTATATACTGAAAGTTCAGAAATATAAGTGAAAACTAATTTTAGTAATTTGTTGCCTCTTGAATGCTAGGTTTGGCTAAATGGACTTAATATAAGCTTAAAAGACTATAAAAGTACTTGTTCAGGGATTCATAGACTTGCATATATTGGGTAATGGAAACTGGTATATAAAAGTTGTGTGAACATTTCCAAGTTTGCATAAATTTCTTTTGGAATTTCAGAGGCAATTAAAAAACAACAACAACAAAGCCATTGCACCATGCAGTAAATAGAGCACTAAGATACGTGGTTGTTGTGCTTTTATCTCATGCATACTATAGTGCTCTGCATTCGACCTAAATTACACATTTTTAGCTCACCTGAGCCGAAGGCTCATAGGTGAGCTTATAGTATACCCATGCTCCGGCGTCCGTCCGTCCGTCGTCCGTCCGTCCGTCCGTCCGTCGTCCACAATTTCAAAGATCTTCTTCTCTGAAACCGCTGGGCCGATTGTTCCCATATTACACATACACCATCTACAGGTAGGGGGAAAGAATAATTGTGTTTTTTGTTTTGATCGGATAAGAACTCTGGTTGCTATGGCAACTTATGCTTCCCATAGACTTACAATGGAAAAAAGTGAAAATTGCCAGTTTTTGCTGTCTTGTTGGAGATATTTGAATTTTGTTTTTGCAGAAATGTTTATTGAGTAGTCCTCTACGTTTCATGTGACTTTTGTCCTAATCCTTTATTTTGATTGGTTGCAGGGGCCCCATATAGGGCAAAATTTCAAAAAAACATTCAAAAATCTTCTTCTCAGAAACTGTCAAGGGGATTAAGCTTGTACTTTGTATACATGTTCCTGACAGTGGCCTCTACTTAATTTGTGTTTTTTATTCCAGGCGGATAAGAACTCTGGTTGCTATGGCAACTTATGCTTCCCATAGACTTACAATGGAAAAATGTGAAAATTGCCAGTTTTTGCTGTCTTGTTGGAGATATTTGAATTTTGTTTTTGCAGAAATGTTTATTGAGTAGTCTTCTACGTTTCATGTGACTTTTGTCCTAATCCTTTATTTTGATTGGTTGCAGGGGCCCCATATAGGGCAAAATTTTGAAAAACATTCAAAAATCTTCTTCTCAGAAACTGTCAAGGGGATTAAGCCTGTACTTTGTAAACATGTTCCTGACAGTGGCCTCTACATAATTTGTGTTTTTTATTCCAGGCGGATAAGAACTCTGGTTGCTATGGCAACTTAAAGTTTCCATAGACTTATAATGGGAAAAGTTGAAATTGACTATTTTTGCGGTCCAGTTGCAGATATTTGAATTTTGTTTTTGTAGAAATGTTTATTGAGTAGTGCTCCACATTTATTGTTACTTTTGTCCTAATCCTTTATTTTTATTGGTTGTTGGGGCCCCATACAGGGCGAAATTTAGAAAAACATTCAAAATTCTTCTCCTCAGAAACTGTCACAGGGGTGAAGCCTGTACTTTGTATACATGTTCCTGACAGTAGCCTCTACATAATTTGTGTTTTTTATTCCAGTCGGATAAGAACTATGGTAACTTTAAGTTTCCATAGACTTATAATGGGAAAAGTGGAAATTAGCTATTTTTTGAAAACTATTGCAGCCTGAGATCTGAAAAGTGGTAGATGCAAACAACTAATGGATAAGATGAAGGTATATGATTACCGGTAATTTAGGTCAAGGTCATCTCTTGACCTTGCCCGGTCTGTCGTCCATACACACTTTTCAAAGATTTTTTTCTCTGAAACCACATGGCCAATCAAAGCCAAATTTTATATGAAGCATCTATAGGAAGTGGGAACCAATGTGTATATAAATAATCCAGGTCACATGACCAAGATGGCTGCCATGCCCATATATGGTAAAAACCCTTAAAATATCTTCTTCTCCAGAACCGGTGAACCGATTTCAACGAAACTTTGCATGAAGTATGGATGACTCAAGTACTACAATGTGTATATAAATCATGACCCTGTGGTGACCTTGACCTATTTTATGGCAAGGTCAACATAGGTTGTCAATGCATTTAAATGGGGAAAACTTTTAAAATGTCATTTAAAGTGAAAGTCTTGCAGTAAATGGGCTGTAGGACTGAATATTAATGATTCTGAAAAAAAATGGACCCCATGGGCTCATCTGCTTTCAAAATGTTATTTGAAGGGGAAAACCAGCAGGAAATTGGCAGATAGACAGAATATTGATTATTCTGAAAAAAGAAAATGGCCCAAGGGCTTCATCTGCCCCTGCACTGTGGTTAAATACCATAATATTCAAACATGTTTATTGGTATATGAAGCAGATCTCAGGTGAGCGTTTACAGGACCATTGGTCCTCTGGTTCTTCTGTTTTTTTTCCAAGCTGAAGTTCTTATTTTTTTATTAAAAGGTTCTTCTCTTTATTATAATTATATATTATTTCTACAGGGAGTAAGAATGATAAAGTTTATTGAACAGCAGCTACCAGCCCCAATTGTCAGCAAGAAGACAATTGAATGTGTTCTGTTTCCTGAGGTAAGCTAGATAATCAATTTAGTATTGTGACGGGATAGCCTCCCTTGAAAAATACGCTAATGCAACGTAATACAGCCTCGTATTGAGCGCTTGTAATATGCAAATTTTAAACTCGAACCTTTGTGAAGTTAACCACCCTTGGTGTATGAGCATGCTTTTCCACCGACGGGGTTTCTGTGGCTTTGCTTGGTTGTTCCGTTACATTTGGTGGCAGCGGTGGGATAAAGACAACTGTCAGACCGAGTTGCCTTGCCCATGTGTTTCCCAGGTCAAGACTCGGGACGAGTCTTCTCGGAGGGGGAAGTAATGTGACGGGATAGCCTCCATTGAAAAATACGTAAGTGCAACTTAATACAGCCTCATACTGAGTGTTTGTTATATGCAAATTTAAAACCCAAAACTTTGTGAATCGAGTCAGTGTTGAGTATATAGCGCAGTTAACCACCCTTGGAGTTTCTACCGTTTTCCCGTACAAAAAAATCGCTTTTAAAGACTTTAAAAATTTAAACTAAAATGACAATAACGGGATATTGCCAGATTCCATAAAAAATGTTCAAGACAAAACGAGACGTGTCTGTTTGTGAAGATCAACGTGGATCTGACCACTTTCCAATTTTGATTGAAAGCGTTCAGACTCATGATGAAGCCCATAATCCTAAATGGAAATTGAATAAAGCAGATTGGGATTTATTTCATACTTTATGTAATGAGTCCCTTACTGATACTTTTCTCTCTGATTCTTCTGATCCTATAACTGACTTCACTTCTTCTTTAATAAATATATCTGAGAAATGTATCCCCAAAACCTCGACGAACCCAAAGAAAAGTAACCCATGGTATAATGACGATTGTAAAGAAGCTATCAAACAACGGAAAGACACTTTGTCGAAGTTCTGCAAGTTCCCAACGCATGAAAATTTAAATAGTTATAGGAATTCTAGAGCAAAAGCCCGTCGGACTATAAAGTCTGCAAAACGCAAATCATGGAGAACATACGTATCGAATTTGAATTATAAAACACCCACTAAAAAAGTTTGGGACATGGTTAGGAAAATATCCGGTAAATCTAAATCTGCTTCTTATCACCATCTTAATTACAATTTCAACAATGCGAACGAAACAGCTTCCACAAAACAAGATATAGCAGATACTTTGGCATCACAATTTTGTTCAAATTCCTCAACCAGTCATTATTCGGAGGAATTTCAAAAATATAAGAAAGAACAAGAAAAGACTAAGTTAAACTTTAAGTCCTCAAATAATTAAGAATACAATACTCCTTTTAATTTGGATGAACTAAAAGACGCCATCAGTAAAGCCCATGATACAGCAACAGGTCCCGACGAAGTTCACTATCAAATGTTAAAACATCTTCCACCAAAATCACTTCTTGCTCTCTTAGATATATTTAATGATATGTGGGAAACTGGAAAGTTTCCCGAAAGTTGGGAACTAGCCACTATAATACCAATTCCTAAACCTGGAAAAGACCATGCAGAACCTAACAGCTATAGACCGATAGCACTTACAAGTTGTCTTTGCAAAACCTTAGAGAGAATGATAAATGTAAGACTTGTTTGGTACTTAGAAAGTAATAACCTAATATCTCCTGTTCAGTCGGGCTTCCGTTCTGAACGAAGTACCAACGACAATCTAGTAAGACTGGAAACCTTTATTCGTGATGCCTTTGTTGCAAAAGAGCATGTTGTTGCTGTGTTTTTCGACTTGGAAAAAGCTTATGATACCACCTGGAGACATGGTATTATGCGAGATCTACATGATCTCGGAATACGAGGCAGATTAGCTACATTTATCGAAAATTTCCTTGCGGATCGTTGGATCCAGGTTCGTGTTGGATCGACTTTATCCGAAAAGTTCGACCAAGCACAGGGTGTCCCACAAGGGAGCATCTTGTCTACAACATTGTTCAATATTAAGATAAATAGCATAATGGATTGCTTGGATCCTAAAACAGATGGATCATTATATGTAGATGATTTCTGTATGTGTTACAGGTCAAAAAGTATGAGAACTATCGAAAGGCACTTACAGCAGTGCATCAACAGAATAGAAAACTGGGCCTCACATAATGGTTTCAAATTTTCCAAGTCGAAAACTCAATGTGTACATTTTTGTCAACTACGGAAAGTACACAATGATCCCGAACTTTATTTATATGGTTCTCTTATTCCAGTAGTTGAAGATTTTAAATTTCTTGGAGTTCTTTTTGATCGTAAACTTTCTTTCATTCCACATATCAAGTACTTAAAAGCCAAATGCCTGAAAGCGTTGAATTTACTGAAAGTATTATCACACACAGACTGTGGTGCTGATCGCACTGTCCTTCTCCAGCTATACCGTTCCCTCATTCGTTCAAAATTAGATTATGGATCCATCGTATATGGATCGGCAAGACCATCATATATCAGTTCTCTTGACACAGTACATCATCAAGGCCTAAGATTAGCTCTGGGTGCTTTTCGAACATCACCTGTACAAAGCCTCTATGTCGAGGCTGAAGAGCCATCTCTATATTTACGACGAGAGAAACTTGCCCTACAGTACGCCATTAGAATTGCTGCTAATCCATCAAATCCAGTTCATAAGGTGTCTTTTCCGCCATATATTTCTGAAGAAGTCGTACAGCTTTACGAAAGTAAACCAAAGGCTATCCGGTCCTTTGGTTTACGGGTTGCACCACTTTTAAAATCAGCAAACATCCAAAAAGATAAAATAGAAGAACATTTTGTTTCAGAAATACCATCATGGTGCATTAGAAAACCAGAAGTTAATTTGACTCTACATACAGGGAAAAAATCCGACTCAAATCCACACCTTCTAAAAGAAAGTTTTCATCAACTACAATCTCAATTTATTGACTATCAATGTATTTATTTATACATGGTTCAAAAGAAGAAAACAAAGTTGGTTGTGCTACTTTTACAAACGGCAATTGCAAAACATTACGTTTACCTGATGGCTCCTCAATTTTTACAGCGGAAGCTAAAGCTATAGACTTAGCTTTAGACTTAATAAATGAAAGTAACTTAAAGGACAAATTTATTATTTTTTCTGACTCTATGTCAGTTCTACAGGCCTTAAACCATACATCATCCAAAAACCCTCAAATACAAAAACTATTAATAAAACATCATACCATCTCGGAATTGAAAACAATTATCTATTGCTGGGTTCCCAGTCATATAGGTATATATGGAAATGAGAAAGTTGATAAGAACGCTAAAGAATCGTTAAATCTAGAGAAACCATTTTTAAAATTCCTTATGTCAATTTTAAACCTTTTATTAACGAGTACATCTCTGACAAATGGCAAACAATCTGGAACGGAGCGAAGTTTGATAAATTGAGGGAAGTCGAACCGATCGTTAAACGACCAAAAACAACTCATAAACTTTCGAGACGAGAAGAAATCGTTCTTGCTCGTCTCCGAATTGGTCATACAAGAATAACACATTCCCACTTATTAAAGCGAGAAGATGAACCTAAATGCATTGGCTGTGATACACAATTCACAGTTAAACACTTTCTTTTAGAATGCACTGACTTTGCAGCAGAGCGAATTTCTTGTTTTCAAGCTAATAACTTGAAAGAATTGTTCAAAGATGTACCCGTTGGAAAGATTTTATCATTTCTTAGACAAGTAAATCTGTTTTATAAAATATAATTTTTAAATCACCAATCTTATTATTTCATATATCGTTTCTTTACAACGACATTTATATCTTACTTAGTGTTACTTTTTAATACGAGTTCAATATATTTTAACGTTTTACCTTGTTAGACGCTAATGACCCATCAGGGTTGATGCGTCGTTAAACAACAAACAAACAAACAAACAAACAAACAAACAGTTAACCACCCTTGGCGGACGAGCATGCTTTTCCACCGACGGGGTGTGGCTTAGCTCGGTTGTACAGTATCATAAAAAATATGTATATCATCATGATCAATGCTGCATTCTGAAAAATAGCAATTATTGTTAAAAAATGTAAAACTTTTCCAAGTGACAAAGTAAAACAAAAATAATTGCATCTTAACATCATGTACAATCTGAAAAAAGACATGGGCAAACTTGTTAACTGACTGGTATACATTTCGACATGCAAGTGTTCGCAAAATGCAGCCTTTTGTCTCCATTCATGACCTCCAGTTTTAAACCATTTAATGTAGGGTCGTGGCTCAGTAGTTGAGGTTCCATCTATTTATAATTACCATGTTATGTCAAGTGTGACATGATCAGTATGTTGACTAAATGCATGGGATTTGATGTGATACCAACCAGATAGCACCAATATAGACAGAGACAGGGGAAGATAACAAGTCAATACTTGAGGAGAAACTTATTTTCTTGCCTCCAAGATGTTAAAAAAGCAGCTTATAAAGGACTGGTGCGCCCAGTCCTGATATATTAAGCCAGGGTAAATTTGTCAAATTTTCATTTTGTATACAGTTAATTAATAATGGTAAATCCAACAGGAATTTGGATGCATTTATTATTGGCATAGGTGTGGCATTCTTCATTAACATTTGAAGCGTAAAAAATGAGAATTACGCAAAAAAGTAAAATTTAATTGCAGAATTTGAAAAAGTTTGACCAATTTTATTCCCGTCGTTTTACTGCATTTTATTCCTTATGTTCTAAATACTGCAAACCAAGTTTTATCACCAAAATGGTGCATAATTTGCTTAAAGAACAAATGTTTAAGTTATGAAAACATACATTTTGGTTGTTGTTTTTTTATTGCTTCAAATATTGTGTTGCGAACTCGATGTGCTGCGGTCAACTTTATTGACGTGCGACACAGGAAATATATTGCAAAATACACATTCTTTGACAGCTTATTGTTTTATCCTTTTTTATCACTACACAAAAAAAGATCCCTGTTTATATCAACCAATATGACAAGACCTTTGAGTACTGCATTTCGTGATTTTCATACGGATTTCGTCCGCGAAAGTCAATTTGGTCAGTTCGATCGTGCCATTGGATGCCGTTCGCTTTTTAATGAGACCTGAACTGCAGTTCTTTCCCTTGACCACTGACGTCACGATACACATTGCAGCGCCCCCGGATGTTTATTTGTAGGAAATGGCACATTCGATGGATCTCGACTTGTGAAGAGGAGAAAATTTACAGAACATAAGTCATTCGTCAATCTTTGTACGATCGACACGTGTGTTGATCGCTAATGAAAACCCCCGATATAATGTTTGCATATAATTTCAACGACTCGTTTTCTTGTTTTTGACTATGATCTTGCACTTTTGAATGTATCTTTCGACATGAAGTTGCCGGAAAGCTTGTTTTCCGCGATTTCCCATGTCGAACGTACATTATTTGACAAACATGGAGGTGGCGATCGTCATTATTTGACATCCCCTTGTGTGTCGACCGTCATATTTTGACTGGAGTAATAAACAAACGGAATCCAAGCAGATTTGTATCCCATGAACCGCTGGATAAGTTCTTAGAACAGCAGCAAAACACGAACACGAAACGGAAGACGACAATTGATATCAAACTCTTTCAGAGTTACCTAGCATCACAGGACGAAACGAGACTTCCGGTATTAAATTCCACCAGCAGAATTATCCACATATATTTCTGGATTCCTCCTCTCTGTCCGGAGAAAAGATGGAGAGGAATTCGAACCAACGGCAATGAGATCCTTTTTCTCGTCGATCAACCGACACTTAACACAGAATGGTTACAAATTCCCTATTGTAACCGATATCCAGTTCCGCCAATGCCGCGACGTTCTTTCTGCTAAGTCTAAGCAACTAGGTAAAGGTAACAAGCTTCAGGCTGCCGATGAATTACGCATGATGATATAGAACTAATGTACCAGAAACAAGTTTTGGGCCTGCATGCACCCAGTTCGCTCACATACACCCTCTGGCTGATTTGTACGCTTCAATTCGGGATGCGAACAGGAAAAGAAACTCATGACCTCCGCTGGGGTGACTTACGAAAAGATGATGTTGGTGATGAATATTTAGTTTACACCCAGGAGCGGCAAACAAAAACTCGCACAGGATCCAGTCCCAGGGACATACGTAAAACAAAGCCAAGGGCCTATGCCATTCCAGACAATCCAAACATGGACACAGTGGCCATCTACAAAAAGTTCCTTAGTGTAAGCCCTAAGAAAATGCTAGACCCAGAAAGCCCATTCTTCCTTTCGATCAACTATTCCCCCAAGGCCGTTAATGCCTGTTTCAAGAAAATCCTCATGGGTGTCAATTAAATGTATGGTATAATGAACGCCATGACTGGGAGACTCAGACAAACGCCTCACTCCATACAGGTGAAATATCACAAATTAATTGTAAAGTCTCCATTTTTCTTTCAGTGTCAATGTGTTTTTTCTTGTTTTTCTTTCTATGTATACTGCAGCGCCCTCTCGCAAGGATTGTGTTGACAAAATGCATGGCAAGCTGACTGAAGCAATTATTCAAACTGGTGATTGTTGATGAATTAACAGGCAAACACCAACTAGCCAATGCATTTATCTATCCACCGACGCCATCCAACCAGATGATATCTAAAATGAAACAAGTAAACATTATAAAGCAAACGTCAGAATCTTGTTGCGTCAACAATTTTGTAAAAAAATCACTTTGTTTTGGTTTATTTTTTCACAAGCTCTCAAATGGTGCACATCCTTAATTTAACAAAATACCCAGTTTATGTAAATTTTGGCTTTCTTTTGCAGTGTGAGGAAGCATCTCGTCAGGAAGCTGACAGACGCAGGAGTGCCGCCAAACCAAATAATTCAGATATCTGCACACAGGAGTACTAATACCCTGAATGACTATAGTTACTTGAAGGGACCACAGACAAAATCGATATCAGGAATTCTGGCCAACCAAACACCTGTAAAGAAACCGGGCCGAATTGCAACTGTTTCAACATGTCCTGATCAGGATGAGCCACATGTAGCTCCCAGGGATTCATCAGCTATCTTGCCAATGCCCCAAATGCCTGCACAAATGCCTACACACAATGGGCATGCCCCCACCCCAATTTCGTTTGGCCCCGTCCATGGTGGATTTGATCCTACCAGCTATTATGGAATGTTCTCAGGAAATCAAATCCACGGCAACATAAACATAAACTTTAACCAGTCCCAACAGCTTTCAAAAACACAATATTCAAACACGTGTACCACGTCGAAGTGTGCACGTCCAGGATCTGGATCCCCAATTTGCCCAAAGAAAAAGTACAAGCGCATCAGAATACTTTGACAGTGATACGGAAAGTGAATAATTTAACACTTACTGATATCGTGGTTTCTGAATCTGAATCTGAATAGTTTTACTGGTGACACGCCAAATGACATTATTTCACCAGGGGGTTCGGATGGGGGAGAAATTAGTCCCTTGAACGCACAGTCATCAGACATTTCAGCAGAGGAGATAAGTGAATCAGGGAGGTCATTCCAGTCCCTGATAGTCTGTGGAAAGAAACTACTTTTGTACGCTTCTTTGCTAGCTGAAGGTATCTGAAAAGCCAAAGAGTGTTGATTTCTACAACGCCTATTCTTTGGGATAAGGTCATCTGTGGGTATTCTGGCTTTACCCTTTAGACCTTTGTATAGCAATATAAGTCTACTATCCTTCCTCCTTTTCTTAAGAGATTCCCATTTCAGTTGACCTAAAATGCCAGTCATGCTCCCAGTTTCAAAAACATAATTTCCCGTCACAAACCTTGCCGCACGATTTTGTACCTTTTCCAGTTCTTCCTGGAGGCCAAGAGTGTGAGGGTCCCAAACTGAGCTTCCATATTCCAAGACCGGGCGCACCAGTCCTTTATAAGCTGCTTCTTTCACATCTGGGAGACAAGAATACAAATTTCTCCTTAAGAATCCGAGAGTTCTGTTAGCCTTTGTACAGACATTGGAAATATGAGTATTCCATTTCAAATCATTTGTGATAGTTACACCCAGGTATTTTATGCTTTCAACGTTTTCCAGTACAGTGCCCTCAAGGGTGTAGTTAGCCTGTATCTTACTAGACCGTTTATTTGTCAGCTGCATCATGTTGCATTTGACGGGTTGAAATCTCATTCCCCATTTCCTAGCCCAACTGTCTAAACGATCAATGTCTCTCTGAAGTTTCAATGTATCCTCTTCATTCTTGATTTCACGATAGCAAACACAATCATCAGCAAAGAGTCTTATTTAAGACTCAATGTCTGCTGAGATGTCATTTATATACAAGGAAAACAGCAAGGGGCCGAGAACGGTGCCCTGAGAGACACCCGACACAACTGGAGCCCAATCCGATTTAATACCATTAACCACTACCCTTTGTTGTCGGAAACAAAGGAAAGCATTTATCCAATTCAGTGTTGTTCCACCTATTCCATAGCTAAACGATTTGCTTTTAAGGAGTTCATGGGGAGGAGTATCAAAAGCCTTTTCAAAATCGAGTATGAAAGTGTCGACCTGGCCTTTTTTGTCTAAGATTTTGGCCCAGTCATTTATCACTGTAGTCAACTGAGTTTCACAGCTATGCAATTTCCTAAATGCGTGTTGCCTGTCCGACAAGAGTTCATGTTCATCAAGATGATCCATAATATTTGAGCAAACAATATGTTCAAGAAGCTTACAAGGAATGCATGTCAAAGAAACAGGGCGGTAATTGCGGGCAAGTGACCTGTCGCCCTTCTTAAACAGGGGGCAAATATTAGCAAGAGACCATTCTTTAGGAATTTCACCTGTATCAATTGACTGCTGGAAGAGATGGGCGAATACCGGCCCTAATTCCACAGCAAGTTCCTTTAGGACTCTGGGATGAAGCTCATCAGGCCCTAAGGCTTTAGACGGGTTTAGACCTTTGGTCACCCCTTCCTTTGTGACCACAATATCATGCATGAATGGGGCAGATCTATCCATTAGAGGGACCTGTTTGTATTCACTTTTAGTGAAAACATCCGAGAACTGACCATTAAATTCTTCCGCCTTCTCAAATTCGGATTGTGCAATTCCACTTCCATTTCTCTTTTTCAACGGGGGAATACCTTGGGTATCTTTTTTCTGATGTTTATGTACCTGTAAAAATCTCTAGGATTAGCCTTAACATCTCCTACCAAGTTGTTCACGTAAAGATCATGCTGCTTCCTGATATCAGCTTTGATCTCTTTCCGTAAAGATTCAAATTTAGATCTAAATTTTGCATTACCAGTCTTTTTAGCTTTTGCAGGAGTTGCATTTTTTTCTGCGAATCTTCCTCCTTATTTCAGGTGTTATCCAAGGGACAGAGGTAACTGAGCGACTAGTTTTTGAGGGGATATGTTTATCCGCCGATTCCTGAATAAACGATGTAATGAGATTGAAATTTTCCTGGACCGACCGAGTATCTGAGTAACCGTTGAAGTATCTTTCCTTTGCAAATTTAAGTGTTTCTGCTCTCATAGATTCATAATCACCTTTCTGATAACGATACACTTTTCTCCTAGGTTTCTTTATTGGGGGGATAGCAATTTTCAAAGTGCCAGAAACAATGTCATGATCACTGAGCTTATCCGGGGAATGAATGTCTGCAAACTGACCAGGAAGAGAGGTCAAAATTAAGTCCAAAGTATTTCTTTCTCTGGTGGAGAAATTGACTAATTGTTCCAAACCGTGGTCATTCATAATATCTATCAAAATCTGACCCTCCGTCTGACTCAATGATGACCCAGATTTGCTGAGTCTGTCCGGCCATAAATATCTCTAAAGTTGAAATCACCTAAAACGTGTATTAAGGGGGGTTTGTTGCCTTTATTAATATTTTTGATTTTGTCAAGCTGTTCTCTAAATAAATTGTCAAACTTTTCCAGGGAATTCAATAAGTCATTTCCATTGTCCGATACTGGTAAATGACCATCGACAGGTGGTCGATACCAGCTAGCCACAAAGTGAGTTTTCTTATTTACAAAAAGTTTGACCCAAACTGACTGAGTCATTGTCCAATTCTGTGAGGGACATGTGTGGGATGTCCTTGTGCACAAGAAGCAGAACACCACCACCATTTAAGGTTCTATCCTTTCTGTACACGCTGTATGGAAAAGATTCCGGAAATAATTCAGACGTTAATATGGAATTGTCAATTTTTGTCTCCTGAATCGCCAAAATCTGAGATTGATGAAAATCCACGAAGGCCAGCAACTCGTTTTTTGCCTCTTATACTGTTTATGTTGATACTGGAAAATTTCAGACCACTAATAAAACTGTTTTTGCTAGTCAAGGTTTCAGTGGACTTGGTTTCATGACCTTTTGCAAGTAGGTCAAACCTATTTTCACTTTCCAAGTTAAACTGTTCATTGAAAAAAGAGTCTGAGAAATTGAAAAAGTCACATTTTGGGCAAATCCATGTACAGTTTGAGTTTTGCATTGTTTCATACTCTGAGTCTGACATAAAAGAACAGTTACTGTGCACCCACATTTCACATTTGTCACACTGGACAGCCTTATGGGAATTCAAAACAGCACCACTGCATAGGCTGCACTCAGCTTTGCAGTTTGAACAATACCAAGAATCATTATCCGACTCAATCTTTTGTAACTCAACGGGACCAAGATTTACGAAAGACGCATGGAAGCGTTTCTCGCAATCTTCACATTTAACTGCTTTCTCGGCCGCCTTGCAATACTTCTTGCACGTGCGGCACTGGAACCTGGGGCCTGGGTTCATTTCGATATCTCCAGCCAAAATAATAAGAATCAACAAGTTTGTTCCCTGTGAAGGATTGAAACTGCGTAATCCTTCGGAGCCTCTTCTGTTACCAATTTTCCTTGTAAAGGCCAAACTCTGAGCAATTCTACCATCTGAATTTCCAAATCCTATACTACAGTCCCGGTTTGCATCCAAAATATCTCCTGATGTTGTCCACTTCCAAACACAGAGCCCGAAAACCAACAACAAAGCCAACCTGAGGAGCAGCGGACAAGACTTCGGTGTATGGAAACAACATACCAGCTCTTTTCCAACCCGACAAGTCAACCGCCTCACAGTTGGACCGACAAAACCTGAAGCCATGAGTTCCAATTCAAATGATTAAACAAAAACACCTTCAATCACTATATGAATAAAGTGGGTGGGGGAAGGTCAAACCAGAAAAACTATTCAGATTCTTTAACTTTTATGACAGATCGTTGCAGCCCTGCTAGAGCCGTTCAGTGTCACTGTCAATAAAGCTTGAACAAATTCTGGTCCAAAAGCTTGTCAGCTCTCAGGCAAAAAAGTTTCAAGAACAGAAATTTTCAAGTAAAGTACGAATCGTTTTGGCGCGAATCGCACAACTAAGAAAATCGATGCTTAGACTCTTAATTTGGGGGAAAACAGCGACCAACAATGAGAAATTGCAGGTCCCAAACTTCTTGACCTAAAGTCGGAAAGTTTTACGAACAAAAACAATGGGAAATTCGCAAAATAATAGAAAAAAAAAACTTCTCTTTCAAAATTCTGTGTCCCGTGTCGCCGAACCGAACCGAACCGTCACACGGTTTACAAAATGCATGGCCATTATTCCTGTAAAATTGAATTAATCAGGTGAAAATAACTGAAAACGTGCGCTCGTCATTTTTGACAGGACTGATGTTGGCAATTTACTACGCCACAATTTCAAAATGATTTATTGTTTTTAATAATTCATTAATAGTTATCTTATTTCATTAATTGATGGTATTAAATGTGTTTTTGAAGCCATGAGTTATTAGATAATTGTTTTAAATAGTTTGGAACTATTTTTTATGCGTTGTCATCCAATTTATTCTTTGTACTTGCCGCTGTGATTCGGCTCGAAGCGCGGGTCAATCGATTAACCGTTATTACCTAAAAAGTATAAAATAAAAAAGAAAATTTGTTTTTTTTTTGTTTTTTTTTTTGTTTGTTTTTTTTTTCGGTGAATACAAAATATATTTCATCTCGTGAGTTGAAAACATCTAAATTTTCAATCGTGCTGCGCACTCGTGAAAATTCTGATGTTTTCAACTCACTTGATGAAAATATATTTGGAATTCACCTCAAAAAAGCAAATATCCTGTATAGATAACATAATATATGAATTTGAAAATTAAAGAAATAAATGTTTACTACACTATTCATCTTTTAACACGAGTGTGTTACAACACAGGTTTCGATATAACACTATGGCTGTCGTCTACATATATTGGTTATTTTAGATTTTTTTTTGTGGATTCACTTCTACATTTCACTTGCGTTATAATAACATGGTTTTGAATTGGACTTAGATACTTGATTTGGATACTTAGATACTTGTTTTTTTCCCACCTAGGTTTTTGGAGTGGGAGTCTTTTTTGTAATTGCGCCTTTTCCTGATCTTTGCCTACTTGTATGATGGCCCCGACTTAAAGCTATTCATTTTAGTTGGTTGGGGCCGGAGCTTCTTGTCTGTTACTTGGCCCACCGGGGTCCAACTGATGTTTTTCTTTAGCTCCGGAGATAGTAAGTTATTTGGCGCCCAGGGATCTCCATCGCCGGGCAGCTTACTGAATCTGTGAGTCCTGGTTTTTGATTCATCAGGATGTTTATCATGATTTATTTGTTTGTTCTTGATGATTCATTTACTAGTTAGAGATTCACCACGAGGACCGAAGAACTTACTAAATGTTATGAACCACTGCAGAAGCTGAGGGTGAGGTTACGGCCGTGTAAAATCGATTTAAACCCGCCAGTAACTTTGTGTTACTGATCGTTCCAAGTCGATACTTCTGTGGTGGTTCATTTTGTTTTATGTCTTGGTGTTTAAAATATTTTTGTGCTGTTGGCGCCTTATGTATGTTTGCATATTTTTAGTTAAGTTAAGGTAACTGAGTGGCCACCTATTGGGAAAATAGCTGCTCATTCGGCTTACGAAATGTTTTCATGGTATATGTACCTGATTGTTAGTTTGGTTTTTTCCCACCTCGGTTTTTGGAGTGGGAGTCTTTTTCTGATTGCGCCTTTTCCTGATCTTTGCCTACTTGTACTTTTTTTAGATACCAACAATCTGACATTAGTGCTTACGGATTCGCATACATAGAGTTTACTTGCATGGTTATATTGTCAAGCGAATTTGGGTGCCATGTCATCATACAGTTGCGTTAAAGTCCGACGAAATAGAGGCAGCGTCCCGACATTACCATAGTTTTTTACTGTAATGATAAGCCACAAGTCAATCAATTAATTGATCAATCTATCATTCAATCAACAAAACAATGTATTTCACTCGCTAATACTGCATGAAATAATGACATGAATACTACAAATATTTTTTTTATTTATCGATTTGAGGACCAAGGCAATGCTTCCATATTGAATCGATTCAAGCATTGGCTGATTCGGAAATTATTACTGTTTCACATATGGTTAATTTTTTCCTACTTACCATCCCTATTTTGAAATTTCATGCAACCTGAAACACACATATTTTAGGCCTTAGCATTAGGCCAGTAGTGGGACACTAGCCAAAGGGTTTTCGGGCTAGAAGTTTTACTTATATTAGTTTATAAATCCAGTTGTTACATATAAATTGTCGGGTTAATCAAAAATTTCTACCAATGCTTGGGGCCGGAGCTTCTTGTCTGTTGTTTGGCCCACCGGGGTCCAACTGATGTTTTTCTTTTGCTCCGGAGTTAGTAAGTTATTCGGCGCCCAGGGATCTCCATCGTCGGGCAGCTAACTGAATCTGTGAGTCCTGGTTTTTGATTCATCAGGATGTTTATCATGATTTATTTGTTTGTTCTTGATGATTCATTGACTAGTTAGAGATTCACCACGAGGACCGAAGAACTAACTAAATGTTATGAACCACTGCAGAAGCTGAGGGTGAGGTTATGGCCATGTAAAATCGATTTAAACCCGCCAGTAACTTTGTGTTACTGATCGTTCCAAGTCGATACTTCTGTGGTGGTTCTTTTTGTTTTATGTCTTGGTGTTTAAAATATTTTTGTGCTGTTGGCGCCTTATGTATGTTTGCATATTTTTAGTTAAGTTAAGGTAACTGAGTGGCCACCTATTGGGAAAATAGCTGCTCATTCGGCTTACGAAATGTTTTCATGGTATAAGTACCTGATTGTTGGTTTGGTTTTTTCCCGCCTCGGTTTTTGGAGTGGGAATCTTTTTCTGATTGCGCCTTTTCCTGATCTTTGCCTACTTGTACCTTTTGATTACATGTATATCGTTCAGACTAGTGTCAGTAGAAATTTCCCTATTTGAATCATTGCGATGATTTCCGCACATCATTTAAATCTTATCGAACTAACGTCAAAATAATGTCATTTTACGTTACATGACGGCTAGAATTGAATTAATATTTCATATACATGTATATATCTTGCCAAAATGATTCAAACCACTTCACGACTGAATAAAATATACAGATTTGCTTACTATATGTGTAAGATAGGATACAATGTTCGTTTCCGATAAAAAGTTGGTACGTCACTTTGTGACGTCGGAAACATCGTTTTCCTGAAATGGCATATATTTCTCTACATGAAAATGAAGGAATCACTTTTAGCAAATATCTGCCACGGGAGCTCAAATTTCGACACAGCGGCTTTAACTATAAATTTTTTGACATAGTCTATAACTAAATGTTATGAATCACTGCATAAGCTGAGGTCGAGGTTATGGCCGTGAAAAATCGATTTAAAAAGGTACAAGTATGCAAAGATCAGGGAAAAGGCGCAATCAGAAAAAGATTCCCACTCCAAAAACCGAGGTGGGAAAAAACCAAACTAACAATCAGGTACTTTATACCATGAAACATATCGTAAGCCGAATGAGCAGCTATTTTCCCAATAGGTGGCCACTCAGTTACCTTAAGGTAACCAAGTCACCATAAAATTCAGGTTCCGAAAGGCCCTCACTTAAAAGCGTCTTTAACCCAACATTATATTTGGAAATCAATTCACAGTGTCTACGATAAAATTTTGAAAAGGTTTTCGAAGTTTATGATACCGATAGCCCTGTTGGAGAGGTTTTGCCGTTAAACATTTATTTCGAGCGTTGAAGTCTGTAACATGATTGCAGACTCTAGCAAACCTAATAAGTTGCGAAATGTATACACCATAAGAAGCACGACGAGGAACGAACGTCACCATCCAAAAAAGGAAAATTTACTATATCAAAATCAAAGTCATCGCGCTTATCATAAATTTTAGAAGAAATATATCCATTTGAAACAGAAAGGTGTAGATCTAAAAAGGGGGCTTCCGTATCTGAGATATTGGCTTTGTTTAACTGAAGTTCAGGTGGATAAATTAATTTATATACTGATCGTTCCAAGCCGATACTTTCGTGGTAGTTTTTCTTGTTTCATGTTTTGGTGTTTAACATTTTTGTGTCGTTGGCGCCTTATGTTAGTTTTCATATTTGTAGTTAAGTTTAGGTAACTGAGTGGCCACCTATTGGGAAAATAGCTGCTTATTCGGCGTACGATATGTTGTCACTGTATAAGTACCTGATTGTTGATTTAAGATTTTTCCCCACGTCCCAGTGGATGTACTTTTCCTGATCTTTTTTTCACCACTTGTACCTTTAAGCCATCATTCGTTGTAGGACTGATATATTCACGTAGTGTAATATAGACCAAGAAACATACATGTACGCTCTTGTTGCTGAACACATTAAATGTACAAGTGTCAAATAATTTATATTTCTTTGTTGTTTTATATGACACTACTATTTCAATGTATTATCTTTACTTAAATATGAATAAAATAATAATGTTTTTGTGTGTTATTCTTTTTTTTTTTTGTTATAACCAAAACGCGTAGACCTGAAATACACCATGGCATATTTTTCTCCAGTATGAATAAAAAGTAAAACATGTACATAATGCACTTCACAGGCGCACTCAAAAATATCTACATTGTGATTTGCTGGTTCCCAGTTTTCCAATAACCAGTATTGGAAAACCAGGTAACCAGTAAAAACCCCTAAGCCAGTCATTGGTCAATATTTGATGGCAATGACAAACTGAGGGGGGTGGTGGGGGGGGGTTACTAGTTACCTGGATTTTTTATTGATTGTTGGATAACTGGGAACCAATAAATTCATGTGGATTTGGTCAATATCTATTTTTTCATATTGCAGCACCCTCTTTCGAGTATTATGTGCAGTTGCGCTGTCAGTGCTATATATAACAAAATACTCCAAAACTGCATGAAGAAGGGTCCGATTCGGTAATTAAGCCCGATCCGGTGGTTGCACACACCCCACAATAACTAGTCAATTATGATTTTGATTGTTTATGTAGTGGTGTTTGTGACAAAAATAAATTTGATCGGTTATGATTGGATTGGCTTTGATAAACACACCGCTACAACAGCGAATTTTAGTGTGTCAGTCCATTACTGTATATCAATTGAGATGGAACGAGGGTTTCTTTCAATCTGCGGGGTCTTTTTCCTTCAATCTGTGGGGTTCCCTTTGACAGCCAAGGGCCTGGTTTCAGTTGCAATGTTTTGCTACACTTCTCAATAGAAGTCCTCGATCAGCCAAGCAATAACCAGACTTGCTCTCGGACTTGTGGGATGAATGACGTACTTGCCCTTAGCAAAAATAAATGCATTGAAATTGTCTTCCATTGACATTGGAATAAAACCATTTATTGAAGAGTGCTTTTGTTTTACCTTTTCATGATTCACATTATAAATGGTCCCTATACAGTAACAGATAGGGAACATATAAATTGTCTGGTTTCGAGAGTGAACCAGTCTGTTTTTTTTTAATTCCAACACCATTGAAAATAGGCGAAATATGCAAATGAGATGAGGATTTATATGACGTCATTTTCCATGCTTTTATAAATGGTATTTCCATGGTTCTTGATATCAGCCCCTCCATTTAAATGACATCATAACAATGGTGGATCCATACTCTTTAAATGGTCATAAATAACCCCTGTGGCATGAGAAAATATGCTTTTCCTGCTTTTGCATATTTGAAAATAAAAACCCAAATCAGCTGCTGCTCAGTTACAGGCAGCTCATCAGCCCTTTTGTTTTTGTTATATTTCCTCTCTATTTTCTAAAACTAAAGTTTGAAACCCCTATCAATCTTCTATGGCTATATGCTGTACAGCCAGGTTTGTGTTGTATACCTGGTAGGAAACCCTGCAGACAGACTGCTCTCATATTATATTAGCAATCACACAAAGAACACAATTTCATTACTTAAGAACTTATTTGCCTCAAAACAGTACTGTAATTAATAAGTGAATTATTGTTTGCATTTCATTTCTATCTGATGCTATATCAGATAACAAGCTGAAAAATTCAGATCATGAAATAGACAGTGCAAAGAAAATCCTACCCTTTGCATACATACAGTGCAGACCACACTAGTTTATATTGATAATAAATACAAGCACCAATTTTCAGTGATATCACTTAACAGCAGCTGTCGCCACTAATCAAATTGTTTGCTGGCCGAAAAGATCTATGTAACACTATCTACCATCTTGTTAACAGGCAGAACATTGATAAACAAGGCCACCATGATTTACACCTGTTACAGCTATTCTACAAAACTATTTTAAAACATTCCTTTCTGTGCCACACATTGTTCAAATAACATAACTTCAATCTGCACTTTCACTTAGATAGTTTTGCATAGTTAAGATATAGCATCTTATTCTTGATAAAATTCTGTATCTTTCCTATGATCGGAGGACACCTTCTTGTATGTTGGTTTTCTGAATAAAATAGTCTTGATTCTTGATTCAATAAACTTCAACCTGTTCCTATTTCAATGTATATAAAAGAAAATAAATCAGATACAAATGTTAAATGAGCCTTCACATGAAAAAACCAACAATTCGAGTTTCAGACCAGGCATGACACCAACCGGGCTGCACAGTGACAGAAGATAGCTAGAGGCTTGAAATTTTCAAAATGTATTCAGGAAGAAGAGGGAATGTACTATCATTCTGTGTAGCGATCAGCCGTGGTTACAGCATTATCTTATCTGCGCCTTTGTTTCACATATGCAAATTGTTGTTTTTCTCATGCAGTGGCTAAATAATACTTTTCATCCTCAACTCATACAGCTTAGCATGGCATTTATCCTGCTCATGATCATGTTAAAATGCTGGGATTGTTGGCAACTTTAATAGAATCTGTCTTTGATAATCTCACCCTTATAAAGGTAAGTAATAACTATAACAACTAGTATGCATTATTAAATTTCATGCTCGGTTTAGTTTAGAAGGAAAAAGTTTTATGATCTTGGATCCAGGTCATGTTTTTATAACATTTGTCTTTTTGTTTCGGCTATAGAAATTGTCACATATACATTCCAGGTTTATGTCACTTCAGTCTTTGCATGAAAGTGATTCCATTTCATCCTGCGAGGCACTTGATTCCATTTCCATTTCATCCTGAGTGGCACTCGATTCCATTTCCATTTCATCCTGAGAGGCACTCGATTCCATTATGATTTTCTTCTGTCTCTGTCTCTTTGTTAGTCTGGGCCTATTGATGAACCTGTAGTTTCCAATTTTATTTTGCACTAGCTTGGTATAGATACCCTCAGTACGAACAAGTTCCAAACTCAAAACACTTTGCATTCATGTACTCTGAAAAGAAAAGAAAAAGAAAACTGATGTATCACATTTGCATAAAATCACACACACGCACCGCACGCACATACACACACACACATTTTCATGGGCATTAATGCTGTAAACATTACTAGGAGCTTACCAGAATTGCGCGGAAAAATTTTGTAGATTCATTTCCGCTTCACGCAGTTGGTTTAAAATTATTGATGAAATTGATTAATCATTTGGCAATATTTTCACAGGTTTGTATCAAAATCCAGTTAACATTTTCTGAAATATCTTGAATTTCTTACACCTAGGTGATGCTAGGTAAGGCTGACCGTAGCCTAGGCAGAATTTGGAGATGCATTTAGTCGATAAATTTTTAACTCGTTTTGCTTTTGTGACCATCTTTTGCCCTGATGAAAAAATTGTTATTGAAATTCCATATTTCATTTAAATTCTTCTTGCATTTCTAGGTAAATATATTTTATTAAATGCCAAATTGCAAAATTACAAAAGGTTAATTAATAAAACGTTTATACAATACCATATCGGTTTAAAATTATTTCAATACATATGAACCTCAACGCGACAAAATGTACCTTCGGACATTCTGACGTTACTAGGAGAAAGCAGCAAAAAAGCGGAAAAATCATGTAATATGTGTTTTAGAAATAACACTGTATTTGTAATCTTTGAACACTGGGCGACCAAATGAATGAATTTTTAAACATATTTTTTTCAATATTTGGAGTTATCTGCCCTTGTTTTAGCCCATAATATACTTAATTTTCCTATATATATCGCAAAACGGTAACCATAGCAACTGCAGCATGATAAAAATAGACAAAATAATTTCAAAAGATTGCCTGTAAGGATGATATGCTTCTATTTTAAAAATAGGTTCTGACCAGTGTTTAAACAGATTTAAGCAAATGCATTGAGTTTTTTAGGCTCTATTAACATGCAGAAATCATTACGCAACTTTGACGTCATTTTCAAGGACAATGACGTATGTAGGGTTTATATAATAAATTGGTCATAACTCACAAAATAACTGGTCAAGTAAAGACTTGCAAACTGTAGAAAGATTATACATTCAAAGTAACATTGTTTTTCTAATACTAAAAAAATTGTCCGAAGGTACATTTTCCCACGTTGTGGCCCATATATCATTTTCGCATGTTAAGTTTTGATAGCTGATACATGTTAGCTGATATATCTATATGTTCGCAATAACGCGATTCACTTATATCGCGGTCCGATTTTATGGACCCCAATGCCCGCGTTATAACGAGGTTGCCCATTGAAATTGGCTCCAAAGAAGGAAAAATGTAAAAAAAAAAAATGTTACTATCACAAAATAAATGCTTATATTTTCCACTGAAAAATCACAATTTCTCACTAGTTTTGGCCTAATGAGTGACTTTCTACCATGGTATTTTTGAGCCAGAATTATCCCTGAAAAGTATTCTGTCCTCCATATCAACATTATTCCATCTGCATTAAACGAAAAAATAAATGCATTTAAAAAAACTCACACATGCAGGCTCTTCTAACCATGGGGGTAATACAAATGGGCTGTCTACCGAGACAATACTGAATATATGGCTGTCAACTGAGAATTGCAGCTATGGAACAAGCCATAAGGGTAAACAAGTTGGCTTCTTTAAAAAGAAACCAATGAAAAGGTCAGCAGCCGTTTGTAATAAGAGATTCCCTTTTGCTCTAGATTTCAGTGTTGTTGATTCTCTGGTTCGTCATTAATTTCGATTCTCATACATCTTAGTTTCGTTTCCTATATGTGAATGTCGTTTCTTGTAATGAAGCTTGAGTCCAGTGTGTGTATCTATTGCTCAAGGCAATGACAAAAAAATTTGATGTTATGGAATCAAAGCCAATAATAAAGGGAACACGATTACAATCAATATGTCGATTTGTAGAAAACCATTTTGCAGTGCAGTCAATTTGTGACAGAGTTCTGAATTTTGACCTGCAGCCACACTACAAGAAACAGACCCATAGTGCAATGTGATGGACTAAAAGTCAGCAATATAGAGTTTCTGTAGTTTCTGTACCCCTCGCCAGGATATATACGATGTAAACCTAGATGCGCTATGATAAGCAGTCACCACGATCGAGACTGCTTGCTAGATATTTACCGCTTAGTATGACGGGGTGTGACAACAATTGATAAATTAAATTGATTGTGGTGAACTGTCCAGTCCCTATAGACGGGTTCACTAGTTTTTAGTAAGCGCTTTACGTGACAAAACGCGTAATTGAGGGAGAGCAGTCGATCATGGGTACAATTTTTTTCATATTTAAAGTAAACAGTGTACAATTATTGATACTTTGAGGTATTGAATATGATGTGATGTCCAACTACCAATATTGACCGAAGTGAACTTAAGCTGAGGTCAATATTGGTAGTCTCTGTTGGATATCTCATCATATTCAATGCCTCAAATTGTTTTATTCTGCAACACTTTCTTTTTGTGTAAACTTGATAAAAAACAACACCTGTATATGAATTCACTACTGTTAACAAATTCAAGCCCAATATTACTGGAAAATTGTTGACTAGGACATAAAGCCTGAAAAAAAAAAAAAAACAGTATTATATGCATCTGTACCTCTCATCAGCATAGAAAAAGACATCAATCAATGTACTTTTCAAAAAATAGCTGAAGTGTTTTATATTCAATGTGAAAAAAGCCAGGTCATTGAATATCACAAAATATGCAATAGGCTGAAAGCACCTCTGCAATACTGTCTATTATAAGTTATTGTCCAAAAATATTCACCAGACGTTGACCTTTATGCATTGCATAAATTAAATCGCTATGACGTTGTATAATAAAATATCGATATAATCGTAATTGATTCGTGCACCGTCGGTAAGACTCGATAAAATACGCGAAGAATGTGTATCCAATATATAAGCAGTTTGCTACATCGTGTATAACAACGACCATAGCTCAGTGGTTAGGACACCGGATTTGTAACAAGGGGATCCCTGGTTCGAATTCCATAGCAGATGAAAAATATATTTTTCTTTTTATTTTGTTAAATAAAATGCATATCACGTTTTATCAAAAACAGTCGCACGGAGAACATGTTATTCTTGCTTTATTGCATTTTTCATGTGTCATATCGTGCAACATAAGGGTTTTCAAACACAACCATATCGACAATATGTCTAAGCAGAAGTCAAACCATTTCTTATCTTCTAAAGCCAAAGAAATTATTTTCAACGTTTCTGACGCCTTCGAGAAAGAACAGACGCCGGGCTCTGGGTCATTCCTGGACAGAACAGCGAGGGTTACAGGTGTGAGCCGCAGCACAGTGGATCGAGTTAGACGGGAGAAGAAGGAAACTGGGATATTGCTGTCTCCCAAGAAGACTACGGCGCGCGGACCGTACAAGCCAATAGATGGGTTCGAACAGTCCGCTATTAGACAGAAGATCACGGAGTTCTATACAGTGAGACGCCAGCTACCTACCCTGAAATCTCTTCACCAGTCCTTGACAGAAGACATTCAGTTCCCTGGAAGTGTAGAGACCCTCAGAAAGATACTCCATAACCTTGGATACAGGTGGAAAAAACCAAGGACAACCGGAAAGTGTTAATAGAGAGACCTAACATTGTTGCTCTGCGACTAGCATTCTACATGAGGAAGAAGGAGCTGGAAGACATCGGCTATGAGTTGATCTATATTGACGAGACATGGATCGATACATCATACACATCCGACTACTGCTGGCAAGACGAAGACTCACCAGGGATTAACTCACCCATGAATCGAGGGCAGAGAATTATAGTGGTGCATGCTGGTGGTAAACATGGCTTCGTCCCAGGAGCGTTCCTTGCGTATAAGGCCAAGTCCCGTTCTGGTGATTACCATAGTGAGATGGATGGTGCTAACTTCACCAAGTGGGTAGAAGAAAAACTAATCCCCAATCTTGACCAGCCCAGCGCCATTGTGATGGACAATGCCTCCTACCATAGTATGACAACCGACAAATGCCCGACCTCGAATACGAAGAAGGCAGATATACAGGTATTTACGCGGATCAAAATGTAACTTTTGTAAAATCCTAAAGGCAGGATTCTTGCATGTTTTTCAAACATCGTTTAATAACAAAACCAAACAAAAAAATGAAATAAATATATATGAATAATAGAAATTAATTGTAAAACTAAAAAATGATACAAAATGATCAATCAAATTTTTTTATTAATGCAAACGAAATTTTCACATTTCATTTCTTCAAACTGTTTTCTATTTTCAGGTCTGGTTGCGGAGACACGGTGTGCCATTCAAGGCGGAAATGTTGAGGGCCCAGCTGTTGGAACTAGCGCGGCTGAACAAACCACCACCAAAGTACACCATTGACGAGTTGCTGAGGAGTCATGGCCACGAGGTTTTGCGGTTGCCTCCTTATCATCCAGATTTCAACGCCATCGAAATGATCTGGAGCCAGCTGAAAGACATGGTCAGGAAAAATAACCTCACCTTCAGGTAGATTTGAAAAAAGGAAAAAAGGAAAAATAATAAATATTTACTGCCATCTGATGAAATAGTTAAGGTCGTGTCCTGACGGTCAGTTATCATTGCAACACTTACGAGGGTGGGTCGATCGTTTGCTACTACTACTTCTAATAATAATACTAAAAATAATAATAGTAATGATAAAATTATAAATAAATAAATAAATAAATATTTTTTTTATTTTGTTACAGGTATGACGATGTACTGAAAGCAACAATTGATGCTGCTGCTAAGATCGGCGTTGACAGGTGGCGAGGTGTGTGCGACCACGTTGAACGTCACATACAGACCAGTAAAACCAATGATCACGTTGTTGACGACCATATGGACGCCCTGGTCATTAACCTCAGAGATGACTCTTCCGACGACAGTGGCAACGAAGACGAATGAAATTCATTGTATTTGAAATTTGAAATTACTTAGAGTATGAAATATATATATGTAAATGTATAAAAATAGAGAAAAAAAAAACATACACAAAATTGACCCAAAAAATCAAATTATTAAATATGATAGAGAATGATTAGGGTACATAAGAAATAATAATAAAAAAAATCGATTAAATGTGGGACTCGAACCGCTATCTGTAAAATGAGAAGTAAAATTGTCTTTATCTGCCTGCTCTACCATTTGAGCTATGCAGTCCTGAACAATTTTTTGGCATAGCAACCTTATATACCGATACATTTACCTTGCTTACAATCACGAAGAGTCACGATGATGTACGAGCAATCACGTAGCGGTCCGAAGATATATTTAGAATTGCAACGAACTATAATTATATACTAATAGAGTTCATCCAACACCAGGTGAATATTTTTGGACAATATTAAACAGTCATTTCAAGGCTGTTTGGTGAATAGTCAAAACTATGGCTCGAGGTGCCGTGGACAGCTCAATGCACTATCGCTCGAGGGCGCAAGGCCGAGGGCGATAGTGCATTGAGCTGTCCACGGCACCGAGGGCCATAGTTATAACTATTCTGCCAAACAGCCATGAAATAACTGATTTATTATCCAACCGAGCCCAAAATAATTAAAGATTTCATAGCTACTGCTTGCCTAATTGGCACGTGTCGTTGGTGAGCTCATGTCATTCTACGTCATTCGCGTGACGTTTGACGTCACCGGCCAGTCAATAGTCTTGATCGAAAGGAGGTTAGCGGAAATTTAAAATCTCTCTCTCTCTCTCAAATGCTGTATTAGATGGTTTGAATGGGGCTTCCTTAAAATAAGTTTTTATACAGGTTATTTTATCGTTTTCCTTTCTGATTCCTTTCTGATTCATGCACTCAAACTTAGCAACTTAAAAATAAATAAATAAATATAAATAAATGACATTGTACTTTAAGGGCATTTCAAGACAGTACAGGAGTATATAATGTCACAAAGGTATACCTGTACCATACTGTCTGTTTGTTTGCCACTCAAGTACTCAGTGACTAATAGAATGATTAACATGTCTTATCTCACCTGGTTAATATCAGGCACACTTCATAATTGGTTTCAATAGACAAATTAATCTGTTTGGTTATGATTAGAGACTGTTTGGTTTCTTTTTACCTGAGATACGCATATTGAATGCTGATATTAACTTGATATAAATTATTTTGCATCTTCCTAAACAATAAATAATAAATATAATATAAAAATTATTTTATTTTCAACTTTTATCTTTTGAATGAATGATACTTATCTCACCTTGTTAATATCAGACACACTTCATAATTGGTTTCGATAGACAAATTAATCGGTTTGGTTATAATTAGAGTATGTTTGATTTCTTTTTACCTGAGATACACATATTGCATAGTATGCTGAAATACTGTTAATTGATATTAACTTGATATAAATTACTTTGCATTTTCCTAAACAATAAATAATAAATGTAAAAATTATTTTGCATTTTCCTAAATAATAAATGTAATAAAAACATATTTTATTTTCAATGAATGAATGAATGTGAATGAATGAATGAATTATACTTATCTCACCTTGTTAATATCAGACACACTTCATAATTGGTTTCAACTGACAAATTAATCGGTTTGGTTTTAATAAAAGAATGTTTGGTTTCTGAGATACACATATTGTATAGAATACTCGAATGCTGTTAAATGATAATAACTTGTATAAATTATTTTATGTTTTCCTAAAACAATAGATAAAAGATATAATTATAAACTTTATTTTATTTTTAACTTTTATCTTTTGAATGAATGAATGAATGTTGCCCAGTGTCTTTTTGTCAATTTTTCTTCACCTTTTACCAGCATGAAAATCTTTCAGTTACCTGTCTTAATAACCAGTCAACATTTTCCTGAGAACCATTCAATTATTAACTGAACCAGTCCCTGGTAAGAACAAATGATTTTTCTTCATGATTAACTCGTCTTATCTCACCTTGTTAATATCAGTCACGCTTCATAATTGGTTATTGCTCATATTTTATGACAGGTGATAAAATTGATTAAAGGACAATAAACCTTGAAGTTTGAGCCTCTTTAATTTTAATAAACCTTGAAGTTTGAGCCTCTTTAATTTGTTTTCACAAATTTGTTCTGGATAAAATATTGAGGATACTTGATCGATCTTAAGTTTATTTAAAAGAAGACTATCTGAAATTAATGATTCATGATTTTGTTCGCTTGAAAACCGTTGACTGTTGTCTTTAGACCTCAAGTGCAGTGCTCTTATTTCAATTGAATCAAATAAATAAATAAATAAATATTGGTTTATGTTCTGAAAACAATATCCTAAATTTGAGGATATATATACATTTGCATGCATTCCTTTGTTAAAACCTTGCGGAATAGGATTATATTGACACCTTTTTGCAAAGAAAGAAAAAAGAAAAATAAAAAGAAAGTAATAAAGAACACAAAAGATGAGATTAAATAAAAAAAAAATAGAAACAAAAATATAAAGAAAGGAAAAAATATATGTTATTTATTAATAGCTTATCCCCCCCAAAGGAACAATAAATTAGAGATGATATAATATAATACGGGAAAAATAAAAATAAGACAAGCCTAAAATAAGACAAACTGATGTTTTTTTTTATTTACCAAAACCATTTCAGCAAATACAGGTATATGTTAACATCAAACACCAGCCAAAGTGAACTACAGGTACAGGTAGGGGTATAGAGGTGCCAGAACTTGGAGTGCACTTGAATTGAACATCAGGTGCAACTTATGTCTCAGATACAGCAAATACAGGTATATGTTAACATCAAACACCAGCCAAAGTGAACTACAGGTACAGGTAGGGGTATAGAGGTGCCAGAACTTGGAGTGCACTTGAATTGAACATCAGGTGCAACTTATGTCTCAGATTAAGCTCACGCGAAGTGCACATGGCGAGCACATGATGTGCACAAGGGTGTATACTTTAGTTCAGAATTCACTGTATAGTGATGGCTCTTCTGCCTCAACATAGAGGCTCTCAACAGGCAACATTCGAAAAGCCCCAAGAGCTAGTCTTAGTCCTTGGTGGTGAACTGTATCAAGCATACTCAGGTATGATTTTCTAGCTGATCCATACACAATGGATCCGTAATCCAACTTCGAACGAATAATTGACCGATATAGCTGCAGAAGGACAGTGCGGTCAGCACCCCAGTCGGTGTGCGATAAAAAATGCTTTAAGGCATTTTGCCTTTAAATACTTGATATGCGGTATAAAGGACAGCTTTCGATCAAATAGAACTCCTAGAAATTTAAAATCTTCAACCACTGGAATAAGAGATCCATAAAAGTAAAGTTCAGGATCATCAAGTATTTTCCGTAGCTGACAGAAATGTACACATTGTGTTTTCGACTTGGAAAATTTAAAACCATTATGCGAAGCCCACTTTTCTATTCTATTTATACACTGCTGTCTTTCAATAGTTTTCATACTTTTCGATCTATAGCACATGCAAAATTCATCTACATACAATGATCCATCTGATTTAGGATCCAAACAGTCCATTATGCTGTTGATCTTGATATTGAATAATGTTGTAGACAGAATGCTCCCTTGTGGGACACCCTGTGCCTGATCAAATTGTTCGGATAAAGTCGATCCAACTCGAACCTGGATCTATCGATCCGCAAGGAAGCTTTCTATAAATGTAGCTAATCTGCCTCTAATTCCGAGATCATGGAGATCTCGTAGAATGCCGTACCTCCAAAAGGTATCATAAGCTTTTTCCAAGTCGAAAAACACGGCCACCACATGCTCTTTAGCAACAAATGCATCTCG
The DNA here is from genome assembly GCA_964017185.1 of Rugalucina vietnamica. NCBI lineage: Eukaryota > Metazoa > Mollusca > Bivalvia > Lucinida > Lucinidae > Rugalucina > Rugalucina vietnamica. The sequence goes on along the minus strand of OZ024879.1, from coordinate 12,692,125 downwards.
TATGAATGTTTCCAGTCTTACCAAATTGTCATTGGTACTTCGTTCATACCGGAAGCCCGACTGAACAGGTGAAATAAGATTGTTACTTTCTAAGTACCAGACGAGTCTAACATTAATCATTCTCTCTAAGGTTTTACAAAGACAACTTGTTAGTGCTATAGGTCTGTAATTGTTAGGTTCTGTGTGGTCTAGATACTTTCGAGGAAAATAGTCAAGAGGTGTATCTAACAATGTTTATAAAGATTCGGTCAAGCAAAAAATCCAATCACACAGAATTTTTCAACATGATTACAAACATTTCAACAGAAACACTTGAACCAGAAATTGCACGATTTGAAGGGGAGTATGAATTCAATGAAACTCAAGACTGAGAAGGAATATTGCTGACTGGTGTTGGATGCCTTGCCATGGTGAAACATGAATCTTTGAATTGTTAAATACTGATACGTATATGAAAATGTGATATATGGAAATAGACAATAAAAACATGATTTAAAATACTTTGGAGACAAAACATGTTACTAGTATCAACCATAGACACATCAAGAGAATATGACTGATGGAAGAGTAACACTGACTACTGACCAGGAACCCCTGCTTGAATACATTGGGTAAGTTGATCATACAAATGTAAGATTAAAGTGGTGCCAAATAAGGCTTTGCTGCACTATTAACGATTAAGGGGGAATTAGTCCCAGTGAATGATTAAACACGGATACTTTGTTAGTCTTTGATTTATAAGGAAAGAAAGCAGGAGGCTATATTCAAGGTCACCGTTACAAAATTCTTGTGCGTCCCGTGTGCCCAACCCATGCAGTTTTCAGATGAATAAGTTACATGCTTATGGCCCGGATTCCTCGAAAGTGCCTTATTGCCAAGGGTAGTCCGACACCCAAATCAGAAAGATCCATTTTACAGCACAAACGGGTTCCTTATAGATTGCACTATAAGCAATCTACCGGTGATCTCTAAGATCTTTTGTGATGGTGCCTACTAAAACAGAACACTTGGCGAATTTATTATGAACAGAAATAAAACATATACTTCGCACTATGTTAGCGCAAAGAGAGGCGTTTCTTGAATTTTATGCTGACATCATACAATGCAACTGAATTGTTTTTATATGAATACTTGTCCATTTTGTATAGCTGTTTCTCACAACACAACAGTCTGTTATTTAATACTTAAATGACATTATTCAGCAGGTAATCAGCGAAGGATGCGGAGATCTCGTACTGGTGAGACGCCTAGAAGAAAAATTTCGAGGTCGATACACGGCTGATATGTTTCTTCTCTGCGAGTTCTGCCTGGGGTTTTACCTGAGTACATCTCTATGGGTTCATGTCGCCATCTGTACCTTCAAACCTGAAGGTACACAGCCCTCAGAGCTTCACTCGTAATGCGAGGGTTTTGCTCTCGCCTTTCGTGAAACAGGTATTCGAGAAGACATCGCCCTTTATACTATATTTGATGGCATGAAAGAAACGGCAGCAAACCCAGGCTTCAAAAAATGTGACAATGATGTTTTGATTAGAGAGTTTACTTTGTCCATGGTGGGGCGATTAGAAGATGATGAACAACGGATAAAAGACATTGACAATGTAAGAACGAAAGTGAGAACTGTTGATCGCCTGCTTAAACAGCTTCAACACGATAATCAAACCTGTGACCCACTCTCAACATTCATATGTGGACAGAGATATAAAAAGGTCTGCGAAGCAACCAAACGCCTTGCGTTACATACAACAGATTCGCCACAGATCGCCTTTGTTTTGGGCAACTATATCAAACACCTGGCACTACTGAAAATTAGCATGGGTATCTGTAACGGCGATGCAGATGAGCAGTCTGAAGGCAGGGATTTTCAGTTTTTATTCCAGGCACACTTGACTGACCAAGTGTCCTGTGTTGCAAAACGTCGACAACGTTTACGGAAATTAAGCAAGTCAGAAAAGTTGCCCGACACAGAGGATCTGGTAATGCTACGCATATATAGAAAAGGAAACAGCAGATATATGTAAGGTGTCAGCGCCGAGTCAAGAGGAAATCATACGACTCCAGAAGCTAACCCTCGTACGGATTGTCCTGTTCAATAAAAGGCGAATTTCCGAAGTACAGGACATAAAGGTCAAAGATTTGGTGAAGTCAGAAATGCATAGAACACTAGACAGCGAGATCAAGAAATCTCTCGATGTCTCAGAAAAAGCCCTAGCGACACGGTAGGTTTTGTAATTGCAAATAGTAACATTTTTATCTTTATGCTGCCGACTTATTCCGTCTGTCTGTTTTATACACACCTTTAATAACTGGTCTGTCTGTTTTATACACACCTTTAATAACTGGCCCAGAAAGTAGCACCACTACGGGATCTGGTTCAATCCTTGACGGACCAGCACATTTTTGTTTAGGCTTTGTCAAACATTTTCCATGAAGATAAAGATAATCTGCAGCGGAAAATAAAATTGGATATAATTAATTATACTTGAATATCCATAATTCCATTTCGAATTATGGATATCTAAAATTCGTCAACATTTATCGATATCTATAAATTGAATTATGGGTATCCATAAATTGAATTATGGATATCGATTATTCAGTAACTTTTTAACCATAAATCGATTTTTGGATATCCATAGTTCGATGTATGAATATTCATGAATCGATTATAGATATCCAAATTCATCAACATTTTTAGATATCCATAAATAATGCTAAATTAATCGAATAAATGATATCCATGAATAAGCTTAAATATTTACAAGTTGATTTGATTTGTTAGGAAGTAGAGAAAATCCATTATGGATATCCATAAATCATATTAAAGATATCAAATATTTAGTCTATCTAATGATATCCATTATTAGAATTTTGGATGTCTATAATTCGATTTATGGATATCCAAAATCAGCCTATTTTTGATATTCAAAAATTGATTTTTGGATATCCATGATATAATTTATTGATATTCATAATTCGATTTATTGATAACCAGAAATGGTGAATGAATAGTAAAACGGCACCCAATACATAAAGGCCTATTTATATGTGTGTGACTTTTTAAAGCACCCTCGTGCCTGAACATAGGACTATCCTATTTAAAGTTTTGTCGATTAGGATTATTATAATTGTAGCTATAATGGCTGCTCAAGAAATCGCATTATTTATTATGAATGGTCGCTGAACAACATTTTAGCATTTTATCAGTTATGAGTTTATTTAACAAACAGTTGTATCCATACTACAATATTTACATTTTTTCTAAATCCTCCTTAGATGAACCATTAGATGTTCATCTGTGTTTATACATCCATGAACAACATTGTGTCACGCGACGTCACACTTGACGTCAAAAAGCAATGTTTTCGCCAATCTGATTGGACGTTGTAAACGTCGACGCCGTTCCACTGTTTGTATTAACACTGTGTATAAATTATCTATCTGCTCGTAAATATGATCGCCTTGATGATTTTTCAACAAGCGATAGAGAGAAATGAATATAAATATAAGAAGTGGGTTTACTTTTTTCTGATGTTCATGGAGCTATAAACGGCAGAGGGTCGCTAGCAAAGCTTACATGAACCCCTCGGGGTTCATTCACTTTGCACGCGCAGTGAACCGCTATGAACCGCAGTGGGTCGCTAGCAAAGCTTACATTAACCCCTTCGGGGTTCATTCATTTTGCACGCGACCCACTGCGTTTCATAGCTCCATACTTGAGAAAGTAAGGGACGAACAAAGACATCACACTACACTGTTGAATGCAATACTAAACAGAGATGGAAACAACGGCACCAATGAGCAGGAGGATGGTGTTCCAGAAGGAATTAATTTCCCCATAGATTCGAAAGAGGAAATGAAATCGTTTCAGGAGAAACTAAAAGAGAACAACACTGATAAGCTGGTGGTAAGTCTCATTTTTTTTTTGTTTGTTTTGTTTTTTAGTAATATGATAGTAGTTTGTAAGCCATGTCGTCACTTGTCATCTACATGTAATTGTATCCTGGATCATTTTAACATATTATATAATTTAAACATAAATTGTTGGTAATAATATAATCGTCTTGTGGTGGTAAAGCTAAAAAGTACCCACAACTTATTTTGTGGTGAATAGAATGAAACGTATTCTTATCTGTCACTGCTGAGCCGGCTACATATAACTCATTCAGAGGCGCATCCGAGTGGCAATTAGAAGATCCTGTGTTCCATCCTCTGGTCAGGCACCATTCTTTGAGATTATGAACTACTTTCCATTGTAATTCTCCAGCAGTTTCTAGAAGGCCAGTTGTCAGTTTAAATTAGTATTATCATGGAATTAGTATTATTATGAAATATGAGTGATGCCCATGGATGTATATGTTAGTGCATTGGCATCGCTCTGACATGTTTCAGAAAAGATTTGCAGATGCTGTAAACATCTAATAACATATTTACCTTTTCACAACAAAATATGAAAAAACACAGTTTTCCCTAATATCATTTTTCATGACATTAGGTGACAATCATTTGTGCTTTGATTTCATTTTCCCCTTTTTTGTTTGTATTGTGTGCTAGAAAGTATGAGCCATGACGCGAGAAAACCGGTCTTCGGGGTTTCCACCAGGCCCACCACAAATCGGCCTATACAGTCTCAGGAAAAAGGTGGACGGCGGCATATTGGAAAAATTGTTTGTTGGATTTACTTACAATGATAAGAAGTTTAGGGCCTCCTACAATATTTATGACTTCATCTGCAGATGATATGCATTGGAAATAAATTGCGAATGTTCTTCAAGTAAGTAATGCTCAGAGTAATACTCGGTTTGTACAACAAGATCCTTTATTAACAGCAATTGTTATTCACAGGCGATTAGAAGGTTTACTAAAGTTTGTTCTTCTTAATGGCGAGAAACCTTTAGGGGAAATTGAAGACTATTTTATCAGAGTAGAATTTCAAAACCGTGGAACAGCACATTTCCATTGTTTTTTCTGGGTTAAAGATGTGCCTAGCTTTAAGGATACCTCAAATAAAGATAAACTTTTATCTTATGTAAATTCTGTTGTGAAAACTTCTATTCCAAATGATCCTTCTTTTGCAGCAGTCGTTGCAAAATATCAATCACATCGTCACACAAAATATTGCCAAAAGCAAAACCGCTGTCGCTTTGGTTTTCCTTTTCGATAGAGTTCCAAAACTTGTTTTAAAAAAATAGTGGATGTTTCCTCTGAACAACAGAAAGGAAAATGGTATGAGACTGAACGCCACCCTGGTGATGAATATATTAATGCATATAATCCAACAGTTTTAAAATTCTGGAAAGCCAATATGGATATACAACTCATTAATTGTGCAGAGATGTTTCCTCTGAACAACAGAAAGGAAAATGGTATGAGACTGAACGCCACCCTGGTGATGAATATATTAATGCATATAATCCAACAGTTTTAAAATTCTGGAAAGCCAATATGGATATACAACTCATTAATTGTGCAGAAAGTGCAGCATATTATGTGTGCGCATATTTATGTAAAGCAGAGCCTGAAGATTTAAGAGCAGCCTTGGCTGATGTTATTGAAAATTTTTCACAAAGCCCTGACTCAGTACCCTTAAAAACACAGTTACTTAGAATTGGAAACTGTGTATTGAAGACAAGACGACTTTCAGCTCAGGACGCTGCATATCGAATATGCAAATTACCGTTAATAATGTCAACACGCACTACTGTTTATGTCAATGTTAGACCTCCTGCAAAACGTTACAGAATGCTGAAACCAAAGAGTGAAAGACTTGAACTTGACCCCACAAGTACAGACATATTTAAAAGTAATATACTGGATTATTACAGAGCAAGACCCAATTCACATGAGGGCATTAGTTTATATGAGTTTGCATCCTTGTATTTGAAATGTTATCCTCCAAAAGCCTCAACAGGTCATGGGCGTAGTCCGATGGAAAGAATTAAGTTAAAGAGTCCCTTAGTCTTCTAGCTACCCATACCCCCCTCCCCCCCAGGGGGAATTTTCTACACTATGATTTTCGAAAAGTACATTGAAAAAGCTATCAAACCCTGTTTTCTGCCATCTGGAAGTGGAAGCGTTTGCGTTTTATGCTATGTTTCATTATAGTACCCTAAATATTCAATGTTTGCGTTTTAATAATGGGGGTACACATAGAAAACTGAAGATTTCTAAGTTGTTTCTTATCCTAGACCAATGAACTTGGTCTCATTTTAATGCTTATACATAGCCCTTTTAACCAATAATAAGTAATGGAAAATATCTAATTTGCTTATTCATGAATTTTCATTAAAACATTAAAATGAAAAACGAAACATTTAAAAATTAATTATCCCCATAAAAACTAATTTCAGGCCTAAACTATCATTGTGGCTCATTGTTATTGTACCAATAAAACTATTTGACAAATTTGTTGACGCCATGGACCTTAATGAAAATTTTCTCATTTGCGTTTTCATGAATATTAATGAAAATGACGAAAATCAAAATTTACTCTATCGCCATTTAAGGGTTTGAGTGGGTTGTAGGATATACCTTGCAACCTTAGACCAAATGCTCATGGGTGCCAATTTGGTCAGAGGATCACTTAAATGTCCATTTTAGTGATCACCCCACCCCTAATAAGCAGAGGAATTATTGTGGTACACCGCATGTATCTTGGCTACTGATAGACATAGAGAGCTGAAATAGTTATCAAATGATTGCTTTGGCAATGTTTTATAATCATGTAATAAGATATATAAACAACTGGCTATATTAATGCTCAAATATTAAAAAGAAGTTCAGATATTAGAAAAGAAACATATAAAGGAAGGGGGTATACCAAACAAAATTGGCTATATTAATGCTCAAATATTAAAAAGAAGTTCAGATATTAGAAAAGAAACATATAAAGGAAGGGAGTATACCAAACAAAATTGCTAATATCTCAGTGACCAAAAACTCTTAAGAGAACTGAAATGTGTATCAAATGATTGTTGTGATAATGTTCTATAATCATGTGATAAGATACAGAAAGAATCTGACTTTCTTGATGTTCAAATATTGATAAGAACTTTCAATAGAAGAGAAAAATCATAGAACAATGGAGGGGTATACCTACAGATATGATTATATCTCGGCAACCAAAAGCCATAGAGAGCTGAAACTTACAACAAATGATTGCTATGATAACATTCTAAAACCCTGAAATAAGATACATTTACAATCAGACTTTTCTGCTGTTTGACTGTTGATGAAATCAATAAATATAGTAGAAAAATCACAGAAATTAGAGGGGGTATACCTATGGAAATGTTTATAGCTCAGCAACCAAAAGCCATAGAGAGCAGAAATTGGTGTCAAATAATTGCGTTGAAAATATTCTATAACCTTGTAATAAGATATATAAACAAGCTGACTTTTTGTTGCTCAAATATTCAAGAAAACTTAAGATATAAGAGAAAAATCACTGTCAAAAGAAGGGGGTATACCAATGAAATTGCTAATATCTCAGTGACCAATCACTCTAGAGAGTTGTAATTGGTATCAAATGATTAGTATGATAATATTCTATAATTGTGTGATTAGACATATAAATAATCTAACTTTCTTGTTATTCGAATATTGATGAGAACTTTAAATATTAGATAAAAATCAAAGAAAAATGGAGGGGGTATACCAATATAAACGTTTATATCTCAGCAACCAAATGTCCTAGAGTGCTGAAATGGGTATCAAATGATTTCATTGACAATATTCTATAACCATGTAATAAGATAATTAAACAAGCTTACTTTCTTGTTGCTCAAATATTTAAGAAAACATAAGATATAGCAGAAAAATCACTGCCAAAGGAAGGAGGTATGCCAATAAAATTGCTAATATCTCAGTGACCAATAGCTTTAGAGAGCTGAAATTTGTATCAAATGATTGGTATGATAATGTTTAATAGTCATGTGATAAGACATATAAATAATCAAACTTTTTTGTTGTTCAAATATTGATGAGAACTTTTAATATTAGATAAAACTCAAAGAAAAACGGAGGGGGTATACCAATGTAAACGTTTATATCTCGGCAACCCAATGTCCTAGAGAGCTGAAATTGGTATCAAATGATTGCTATTGTGTAATAAAATATTTAAACAAGCTACTTTCTTGTTGCTCAAATATTTAAGAAAACATAAGTTATAGCAGAAAAATCACTGCCAAAGGAAGGAGGTATACCAGTAAAATTGCTAATATCTCGGTGACCAAGAGCTCTAAAGAGCTGAAATTGGTATCAAAACATTGCTAGGATTATGTTCTATAACCATGTGGTAAGACACACAAACATTCTGACTTTCTTGTTTTTCGAATATTGATAAAACTTTAAATTTAAGGGAAAAATCACAGAAAAATGGAGGGGTATACCAATGAAAAGGTTAATAACTCAGCAACCAAAAGATCTAGAGAGCTGAAATTGGTATCAAATGATTGCTATGATAATGTTTTATAATCATATAATATAATAGATGAATAATTAGACTTTCTAATTGTTCGAATATTGACAAGAACTTGTAGCCAGAATTTAAGAAACTTTAGATATAAGAGAAAAACATAGACAAATGAAGGGAATATACCAATAGAATTGACAGTATCTCAGCAACCAAAAGCTCTAGAGAACTGAAATTGGTATCGATTGATAGGATCATATTCTATACACCAAAAAATATGAAAATAATAGAAATAATCAGATACAAGTCATTCTGTAGGTATACCAGTTCATTTTTTCATTATTTCTATGCGATTTCTAGTTTTCATTAATATTCATGAAAAAAATAGATGCGCCTTATATTCTTAAATACATGTATTATATGTATAATGGTGATAGAACATGGCCATAGCATTCATTTGATTTCACATTAGTGTTCCATGTTTATCAACAGCACGGGTACAAATGATACTATATGTATACACCCTATTTTTCCAGGATTTTTTACTTTTTAATTAATATTCATGAATATAAAAATGAGATGATTTTCACATGACAACAATAAATTTATGAAATATGTCTAAATGGTGCAATATAAATGTGTCACAACTATAGTTTAGGCCTGAAATGAGTTAATTTATGGGTTTTTAATGATTTTCTACCATTTTCATGTTTTCATTAATATTCATGAATATGCAAAGTAGATATTTTGCATTACTTATCATAGAATAAAAGGGCTATGTCTAAGCTTTAAAAAAAGACCAAGTTCAATGGTCTAGGATTAGTAACAGCAGAGGTATGATCGATTTCCTACGCCTACCCCCATTATTTCTATACAAAAGATGGTATCAGGTCATATAATAAAACATAGCATAAAACGCAAACGCTTCCACTTCCAGAGGGCAGAAAACAGGATTTGATAGCTTTTTCACTATACTTTCAGAAAATCATGGTGCAGAAAATTCCCCCTGGGGGGGAGGGTTTGCCCTACTGGCCATTAGCCTACCTTCAATATCTTTATGCGAAGGCGTACAAAAGCTGCTGTCATTCGTATGCCAAAAGTAGCAAAGCATACAGAAAATTATTATTATACTTGCTTGACTTTATTTTTCCCCATAGATGCGAGAGTGAAATTTTATCAGATTTTAAATGAGCAAGAGATTCATTTATTGAAAGAATGCAGACACATAGTCTTAAAATGAAACAGCTTATGATATCTCAAATGAGTAAGAAGAAGCACTTCGGTTTGTAAGACTTTCTCAACTTGAATTACAAAGTCTCATTATGCCTAATACAGCTGAAGTGGGTTATGAAAGAGAAGCAGAAGATTTGTATGACTATAACCCGATTGAGGAAAGTAATTTGAATGACTGTAGAAGTTTAGAGCATGATCTTCTGCAAGAACGTGATGCTGTAGCTTTCAATGACAGCTCTGAAACTACACATCTTTCTCACTTGCTTAATGGCATTTCAACTGATGACTTAGTAAAGAATATCTCCGATCTAACACATGATCAGAAACAAGTTTTTGATTATATTTTATCTAAATTCTGCTCTAAAGAACAATATCATATTCTAATAACTGGTGGGGCCGGAGTAGGCAAAAGTAAGTTGACTTGTACACTAATCAAGTGGTTTTATGCTCGTTCAAGTACATCTGGTATACCTGTTCTAGTATGTGCTCCTACCGGAGTAGTATACCTGTTCTAGTATGTGCTCCTACCGGAGTAGCAGCAAGAAACATAAATGGCCGCACAATGCACAGTGCATTTGCATTGCCAATAGAACATAAGGGCTTTAATCAATTTTTAGAGTTAAGTGCAAAAACATTAAAGCGTTACAGAGATGCAAACAAAAATGTTCATACAATCTTGATTGACGAAATATCTATGGTCAGTGCCAAATATTTACGTTACATTCACAAAAGGTTGTGTTCAATTACATCCAATGATGATTATTTTGGAGGTTTAAATATGATTTTAGTTGGAGATTTTTTTCAACTGAGGCCATGTAAAGGATTTTATGCTTTTGAAGAAAAGACACTTTGGAAGTTATTTCAACCTTTTTTTCTTGAAACAAATATGAGGCAGAAAGATGATTTAACATTTACAAATTTGCTTAATCGTGCTAGGGTTGGTTTGTTGACAAAAGAAGATGAAAGATTATTGAAGATCAGACTGATAAAAGGAGTTGAAGATGAAAAATTTTCTAATGCTGTTCACATTTATCCTACTCGTAAAAAAGTGGCAGCTGAAAAATAATAAAAAAACAGAATTTATTGGCTGCAAATGATTTAGTGAATATTGAAGCTATTCATTACTTTTCTCGTGATGACATTAATCCAAATGGTGATGTACCTGAACATTTGATACCAGAAGATGACCGTGATGCAGGTGGAATGCCGAGAACTTTACAAATATCAGTTGGAACCCGTGTAATGCTTTTAAGAAATTTGAATACTGGTCAAGGTTTGGTAAATGGTGCCATGGGTTATGTGTCTCATATACATTATGGAGAAGATAAATCCAGGCCACAGTGTATATATGTAAAGTTTGATGACCATACAGTTGGCCCCTTATTACAACAAAGTCAATTTGATAACAGTATTGCCATAACAAGTATTGGACAGGACTATTTTTATAAAGGAAGAATTGTAACAAGATTTCAGTTTCCTTTATGTCCAAGCTGGGCCTGCACTATTCACAAAATGCAAGGTATTTCTTTGGATTGTGCTGTGATGTCCTTAGGCAAAGATGTTTTTACCAAAGGAATGTCATATGTAGCATTGAGCCGTGTTACAACACTTGAGGGTCTAGCACTCTTATCATTTGACCCAGATAAAGTTAAGCCAGACCCAAAAGTTTTGAAAGAATATGCTGCTTTGAAAAGTAAAGCAAAAAAAAAGAAAAAAGAAGAAATAAATTACACGAACATTATAATATAAAAGCAGATTACTATTTCATGCTTTGTACAATTAGTTAGCAATATTAAGACTGTTTAATTTTATTGTTTTTACATAATTCTATAGTGAACATTCTTCAGAACTTTGTTTTAAGTCACTCATGCTGTAAAGCAGATACATGTAAGTTGGACTTATAGAAAACAATCCTCTTCTGTTGTTTGCTAACAATTTGACCTTTAACAATCTTCTTCAGAATGCAAAGAAATGCCTAGAATCTGTACACTTAGCATACAAAATTACAAAGGGCTAGAGTCCATAAGAGGCTTTTTTGGCCTTAAAATTTCTGAATAACTTAAGTTCCATATTTTCTTTGATTAGCACTCATATGACACATGATAAAGGCAATATGCCATAGTGACAAAACATCTACTCAAACACCTGTATTTGAATCTTTGAATAAAAGTTTGAATCTCGCACCACCCATCAACTAACACCAAACTTAGGTCATAAATAAAGCTACATGTATAAAAAATCATGTTTAATGCAAAGGTTTGTGTTGGTTGACAGATGGTGCGATACTTAAATAAAAAATAATGGAAAAATGATGAAAATCACTATTTTACCTGAATTTGTCAAGCTACCATTGCAATAGTATTTTATGCATATTTTCATGTAGCCTAGCCTAATGTTATCCAGTATGAGAAAACATTAACACAGAAAAGAATTAGAATTTTCTAAAAATCTAAGGCCAAATATGAATCTTAATGAGCCTAGTTCTTTACTTGTACACTATTATACCCCCCCCCCCCCGACATTTATGCCAGCAGGTCAGTTGATTTTAAGTGCACACTAGAAAGGTACAAGTAGGCAAAGATCAGGAAAAGGCGCAATCAGAAAAAGATTCCCACTCCAAAAACCGAGGTGGGAAAAAACCAAACTAACAATCAGGTACTTATACCATGAAACATATCGTAAGCCGAATGAGCAGCTATTTTCCCAATAGGTTGCCACTCAGTTACCTTAACTTAACTAAAAATATGAAAACATGAAAAATATGAAAAATATGAAACTTTCTACAATATATCAACTTTGATTGGTTAGTAACCTACGAAAATGATTTCCAAACTTGTACTCATGTATGATATAAATTTCAACCAATATCATATTTCTTAACTTCTCAGAAATATAACATTACCTCTTTATCTTACAGACGTCACTTGAAAACCTTCTGCTCAAGCCATAAAATATATATTAGTTTGTTTCAAACATCTTCATACAAATTTCATTCAAGCTTGCGGTTATGTATGAAAAAATTCCAACCAATATAATTTTCCTCCACTTCTCAAAAATGTTACATTACCACTTATTTTACATACTTCTTAACTTCTCAAAAATATTATAGGCCCGTACCGGACCCGGATTAGAATAGGCCGGTCGCTCCCTCATGCGGAACCGTAAAACCCGGTCAAAAGAGGTGCCACCTGTTTGCCGTGGGTGGATACCCGTAAGCCGGAGAAGAGGATCCTGGAGGTTGAGGGACAGGCCAGAGATCTTCACCTGTCTCAACACGCCTCTTTGGCCTCGGATTCGGTGTAAACGAGAGGCCGTGGAGGCTCGACACGGTCAATCGGCTGCCATGCCTTGCCCTAAGATCTCTTCTTCCTTCTAACTTTCTCAGTATCGAATGATACGCAACCGTGTTCCAAATCTCTTCATTTAATCATCCTTTTCCCTGTATCTCAGAAGGCGGTGGTTTAAGGGTCAATCGACGGGCTTGTTTTTCGGTATTTCTGGGTTACTTGGGTCTAGGCTGAGAGGCAGGGTGGGTACAACGTCTGGATGTTAGTTCGTTTTTCTTTATTAGACATCTGACTTAATATTCAGTTGTTGTTAAAGCTTGGGTAGTCTGAAGTACTTTGGAATCTTGCACGGCGAGTATGACGGGTATGTAGCTTTGGCGCTGGAAACTGGAGAGCCGTTTCCGCATAGCGTCCCCTTGTAGGGCTCCAAGGAGGGTGAAGCGCATAGCCGTCGAGACTTAAAACTGAAAATATGGCTTCCTCAAATAACAAACGACAACGACCGGATTCCGACGATGATATAGACGCTTCGGCACTGTTTAGAGCACAAGACACTTTTCCAAAGTTTTTACACATTGAATCAACTACTAAAGAAACACCAGTCACGTCACTGTCACCATTTGTGATAGAAAAGCAGATAGAAAGCATGATAGGTACGCCAAAATCCGTCAAGAAATTAAAAAATGGAATGTTGCTTGTGGAAACAACACGAAAAATGCAAACGGACATCTTATTGAAAACAAAAAAGTTCTTTAACCTATCAATAGAAGTGAAACCACACAAATCTTTGAATTCTTCGAAAGGCATCATCAGAGACAGAAACCTCAAAGGAGAGTCAGAAAAGAACATCCTAGAATATTTAGAAAATCAAGGTGTAACGGCAGTTAAACGTTTTACTGTTAAAAAAGGACAGGAAACCATTAACACCAATACTTTGCTTCTTACTTTCAACTCAGTCGTCCCACCAAAAGCTGTCAAAATTTTCTATCAAATTGTACCTGTTGACATATACATACCTAACCCTTTGAGATGTTTTAACTGTCAGAAGTTTGGACACCATGAAGATAAGTGCCCAGTTGACCCCGGGTCAGTCTGTGAAAGATGTGGCATGGGTGACCATGACCATCATACAAATCATTGCAAAAACCCGATCAAATGTGTCAACTGTGGCGGAGGACATCTATCTAGGTCCAATGAATGCGAAACATGGAAGAAAGAGAAAGAAATAATGCGCCTAAAGGTAACACAGAACTTAACCTATATTGAAGCCAGAAAACAAATTGAACAGAAGCCTGAATTCAGTTTTTCACAAGTAGTTAAATCTTTTGCTGCAAAGCCAGAAACGAAAACAACTGCCACACAATACAGTGACGAAGACTGCAAAATCACTGAGAGTTCAAAAGTTCTGATTGCTAGAAAGCCAAACAAAACAATTAGTCCCCAAAATCAGAAATCAACATCAGATCAAGCAACCGTAAACGCAAAAACAAATAAACCTAATCAACCGAGTACGAACGCAAAACCACATTCTGCATCTAGTAGGGTGCAGAAGGGATCAGATGATCCCGTCCAACAGTATAACAAATTTGGAGCTCTGGCTAATGACGATACCATGGCGATGGACGAGGTTGCCTCGCGCCCTGGTTCCCGTGGCCATCGTCCTCGGTCACCAATCAAGGCTCCAAAGTAGAAGTTTCCAGTCTACATTTAAACAAAAGGTCCCGCATCTAAATCTCCTCTCTAAATTATTTAATGGGTAGCAAATATAAAATAATACAATGGAACTGTCGAGGTGTAAAACCACGTTTTGAAGAACTACTACTTCTTTTGTCACTACTTAGACCTTCTGTTTTCTGTCTTCAAGAAACTTTCCTCAAACCTAATGACACGTTTACTTTGAAAGGCTTTAATGTTTACAATCACATTCACTTGGATTGTCTAAGAGCATCTGGTGGGAGCTCTTTACTTGTCCATTCAACATTACCACAACGTCAAATTAAACTTAAAACGGATCTACAAGCGGTAGCTGTTTCTGTTACACTCGAGAAAGAGATAACTTTCTGCTCAGTCTATATCCCTCCCTCTTATCTTTTAAGATCTGAACAACTTCTTTACTTCAACAACTTCCTTCACCCTACATGTTGGTAGGTGACTTCAATGGTCACAATGTGCTTTGGGGTTGTAATGACAATGAT
Source organism: Rugalucina vietnamica (assembly GCA_964017185.1). Taxonomy (NCBI): domain Eukaryota; kingdom Metazoa; phylum Mollusca; class Bivalvia; order Lucinida; family Lucinidae; genus Rugalucina; species Rugalucina vietnamica. The sequence goes on along the minus strand of OZ024879.1, from coordinate 12,676,997 downwards.
CCCAGAGGAGAATTAATCGAGGATTTCATCACGAAAAACGACATTTGTTTGATGAATGATAAATCTAACACTTAAGTAGATTCCGGTAAAGGCACTTTCTTATCCCTTGATCTTTCACTCTGTCACCCCTCTCTCTATCTTGACTATGACTGGTCTGTTTGTGAAGATCAACGTGGATCTGACCACTTTCCAATTTTGATTGAAAGCGTTCAGACTCATGATGAAGCCCATAATCCCAAATGGAAATTGAATAAAGCAGATTGGGATTTATTTCATACTTTATGTAATGAGTCCCTTACTGATACTTTTCTCTCTGATTCTTCTGATCCTATAACTGACTTCACCTCTTCTTTAATCAATATATCTGAGAAATGTATCCCAAAAACCTCGACAAACCCAAAGAAAAGTAACCCATGGTATAACGACGACTGTAAAGAAGCTATCTGTTTGTTTGTCTAAGTCTGTTTGTGAAGATCAACATGGATCTGACCACTTTCCAATTTTGATCGAAAGCGTTCAGACTCATGATGAAGATCATAATCCCAAATGGAAATTGCATAAATCAAATTGGGATTTATTTCATACCTTATGTAATGAGTCCCTTACTAATACTTCTCTCTCTAATTCTTCTGATCCCATTACTGACTTCACCTCTTCTCTAATATCAATATCTGAGAAATGTATCCCCAAAACCTTGACAAATCCAAAGAAAAGTAACCCATGGTACAACGATGATTGTAAAGAAGCTATCAAACAACGAAAAGAAACTTTGTCGAAGTTCTGCAAGTTCCCAACGCATGAAAATTTAAATAATTATAGGAATTCTAGAGCAAAAGCCCGTCGGACTATAAAGTCTGCAAAACGCAAATCATGGAGAACATACGTATCGAATTTGAATTACAAAACACCCACTAAAAAAGTTTGGGACATGGTCAGGAAAATATCCGGTAAATCTAAATCTGCTTCTTATCACCATCTTAATTACAATTTCAACAATGCGAACGAAACAGCTTCCACAAAACAAGACATAGCAGATACTTTGGCATCACAATTTTGTTCAAATTCCTCAACAAGTCATTATTCGGAGGAATTTCAAAAATACAAGAAAGAACAGGAAAAGACTAAGTTAAACTTTAAGTCCTCAAATAATGAAGAATATAATACTCCATTTAATTTAGATGAACTAAAAGACGCCATCAGTAAAGCCCATGATACAGCAACAGGTCCCGATGAAGTTCACTATCAAATGTTAAAACATCTTCCACCAAAATCACTTCAAGCTCTCTTAGATATATTTAATGATATGTGGGAAACTGGTTGGGAACTAGCCACTATAATACCTATTCCTAAACCGGGAAAAGACCATGCAGAACCTAACAGCTATAGACCGATAGCACTTACAAGTTGTCTTTGCAAAACTTTAGAGAGAATGATAAATATAAGACTTGTATGGTACAGTACAGTCAGCGTGATGTTTATATCCCTCACGCTTACGAACGTGGAATCTCGCATGTCACGTGACTTTTTTCCGTGGATTTTGCGTGGAATTAGCGTGGATTTTGCGTGAGTTTTGCGAAGAAGTAGCGTGAGTTTTGCGTGGAACTGCTTAAGTGTAGCGTGAAACGAAACGTGAAAAGGATTAAGAGAGTTGCGTGAGATATCTACAGTCCCACGCTCGCTCACGCTTTCCACGTTCGTTTCACGCTCAGGATAAAGGGACATGAATAAAGTGGTTCTTTTCACTTTTTATATGCATGTTTATGTCTCTTGTCAACCAAAATAAAAACAGTGATGTCATTTCCGCCGCTGAAATTTTGCCGTGTACAGACATGTACATGTACTAATCAGTATGGTGTCTCACATTTCTGAAACAAAGAAGACACGCGCAAACGTAGTTTTTGTTGGTTTTTTCTATACTTTCTTTTGTTTTCGTTTTTCTTTTTTGTTTTTCCAAAGTTTCAAATCTCAAAGATATGCTTGCATTTTATCACTTATCACACAAACTGAACTGTGTGTTTGTTTGATTAGGATAATTTATAACTTTATGCACCAAATTAGAGTCAACTTGTTAATTTTAACTTAGAGGCTATGTCGCTTATTAATCCTGTGTACAATAATTGTGCCGATACAAGAATAAAGAAACCCTGATTTTGTTGACTTTGGTTAATGCTGAACAACCATTTTACCGACTTTTAAGATGAATTAAGATGAATTAATTGCATGTAAATTTAATGGTAACGTACATCGTAATTTATGATTAAGTGATACATGTACATGTAGCAAGGTGCTTGAACCGTATTACATGTAGGTCGAGCTTTAATTGACGTTGGGCATCTTAGAGAATACGTAAGACCCATTTGTTTGATAGATGTTCTGAAAAACAAAAAAATGGGGTGCTCATCTTCTCTTATGGCAAAAGTATCAGATATAAATGTTCTGCATCTAAAACCGCGGCAGTCAAAAATGCACGTCGCTGCCAAATAATATTTAAACGTGCAAATTTTGTCATCACTTTATCTACAATGATAATTGAATCAACACTGAATAATTTAATTTGGTCACAAAACTCTAACAATTTTACCATTTTGAACAAGACGAAACGATAATCCTTTTCTCGCATGTCTCTTAATCTTTTCCACGCTTCTTTTCCTTAATGAACGTGGAAAGCGCGAGCAAGCGTGGAACTGCTTATATTTCACGCAACTCACACGCTTCTTGCGAGGAATGAACGTGGACATAGCGTGGATTTTGCGAGGAATGAGCGAGGGTTTTGCGTGGATTTTGCGTGGAACTTAATCCTTATTTCTTTCGTGCGTGAGCGCGAAGGATATAAACATCACGCTGACTGTACTGTACTTAGAAAGTAATAACCTTATATCTCCTGTTCAGTCGGGCTTCCGTTCTGAACGAAGTACCAACGACAATTTAGTAAGACTGGAAACCTTTATTCGTGATGCCTTTGTTGCAAAGGAGCATGTTGTTGTTGTGTTTTTCGACTTGGAAAAAGCTTATGATACCACCTGGAGACATGGTATTATGCGAGATCTACATGATATCGGAATACGAGGCAGATTAGCTACATTTATTGAAAATTTCCTTGCGGATCGCTGGATCCAGGTTCGTGTTGGATCGACTTTATCCGAAAAGTTTGATCAAGCACAGGGTGTCCCACAAGGGAGCATCTTGTCTACAACATTGTTCAATATAAAGATAAATAGCATAATGGACTGCTTGGATCCTAAAACAGATGGTTCATTATATGTAGATGATTTCTGTATGTGTTACAGGTCAAAAAGTATGAGAACTATCGAAAGGCACTTACAGCAGTGCATTAACAGAATAGAAAACTGGGCCTCACATAATGGTTTCAAATTTTCCAAGTCGAAAACACAATGTGTACATTTCTGTCAACTACGGAAAGTACACAACGATCCCGAACTCTATTTATATGGATCTCTTATTCCAGTAGTTGAAGATTTTAAATTTCTTGGAGTTCTTTTTGATCGTAAACTTTCTTTCATACCACATATCAAGTACTTAAAAGCCAAATGCCTAAAAGCATTAAACTTACTAAAAGTATTATCACACACAGACTAGGGTGCTGATCGCACTGTCCTTCTACAGCTATACCGTTCCCTCATTCGTTCAAAATTAGATTATGGATCCATCGTGTATGGATCGGCAAGACCATCATATATCAGTTCTCTTGATACAGTTCACCACCAAGGCCTAAGATTAGCTTTAGGTACTTTTCGAACATCACCTGTACAAAGCCTCTATGTTGAGGCTGAAGAGCCATCTCTATATTTACGACGAGAGAAACTTGCCCTACAGTACGCCATTAGAATTGCGGCTAATCCATCAAATCCAGTTCATAAGGTGTCTTTTCCGCCATATATTTCTGAAGAGGTCGTACAGCTTTATGAAAGAAAACCAAATGTCATCCGGTCCTTTGGTTTACGAGTTGCACCACTTTTAGAATCAGCAAACATCCAAAAAGATAAAATAGAAGAGAAGTTTGTTTCCCAAATACCACCATGGTGCATTAGAAAACCAGAAATTAATTTGACTCTACATTCAGGGAAAAAATCCGAATCAAATCCACACCTTCTAAGAGAAAGTTTTCATCAACTACAATCTCAATTTATCGCTTATCAATGTATTTCTCCTGATGGTTCAAAAGAAGAAAACGAAGTTGGTTGTGCTACTTTTACAAACGGCAATTGCAAAACGTTACGCTTACCTGATGGTTCTTCAATTTTCACAGCGGAAGCTAAAGCTATAGACTTAGCTTTAGACTTCATAAATGAGTGTTACTCAAAGGACAAATTCATTATATTTTCTGACTCTATGTCAGTTTTACAGACCTTAAACCATACGTCATCAAAAAACCCTCAAATTCAAAAACTATTAATAAAACACCATACCATCTCAGAAGTGAAAACAATTATTTATTGCTGGGTTCCCAGTCATATAGGTATATATGGAAATGAGAAAGTTGATAAGAACGCTAAAGAATCGTTAAATCTAGAACAAACTGTTTTCAAAATTCCTTATGTCAATTTTAAACCTTTTATTAACGAGTACATCTCTGATAAATGGCAAACAATCTGGAACGGAGCGAACTTTGATAAATTAAGGGATGTTGAACCGATCGTTAAACGACCAAAAGTAATTCATAAACTTTCGAGACGAGAAGAAATCGTTCTTGCTCGTCTCCGAATCGGCCATACAAGAATAACACATTCCCACTTATTAAAGCGAGAAGATCAACCCAAATGCATTGGCTGTGATACACCATTTACAGTTAAACACTTTCTTTTGGAATGTACTGACTTTGCTGCGGAGCGAGTTTCCTGTTTTCAAGCTAATAACTTGAGAGAATTGTTTAAAGATGTACCCGTTGGAAACATTTTATCATTTCTTAGACAAGTAAATCTGTTTTATAAATTATAAATTTTTAACCATCAATGTTATTATTTCATATATCGTTTCTTTACAACGACATATATATCTTACTAAACGTTACATTTTAATATGATTTCAATAGTTTTTTATCGTTTTACCTTGTTAGACGCTAATGACCCATCAGGGTTGATGCGTCGTTAAACAACAAACAAACAAACAAAAATATTATATTATCCCTTATTTTACAGACTTCACTTCAAGACATCCTGCTTGGGCCAGAAATAGTTTCTGGCCCCCTTACAGTCCAGGTCCTGGCAGTGGACAAAGAAGTTACATCGTATACATCACCGAATGGAATTGCCAGAAATCGGTTCAATGCGATCATTGCAGACCAGACAGCAGCTTGCCTGATAAAAGTCTTCAAGGGAAATTTATTCAAGGATTTTATTGTGGGATTAGGACTTAGGTTGGACAGTTTGATAAACAAGGAAAACATGCTTCTGTTAACTGCACAAGGAACAGCCTCTATTATGCCGCCCCCGTTTGTACCAGTTAACATCAAGGAAAAGGCACCAGTACTGCCATCATCTGAAGCATCCATCGCCACAGCGCTGGCCAGTCCTCCAAATTCTATGCTTACAGTTAAAGGTCAGATCATATATGTAAGTATTGATAAATATATGTTTATTGGCATGAAAACATATGTGATAAGTTATTTCTAGAAATTTTTGTAATCAGATTCAAATTTCAGCCTGTAGAATAAAGTGTGAAACAAAGATTCTAAAAAAAATATTGTCGCTCGTGTGTCAAAACATCGTAACTCGGATTTTCTAGCTTTTTAGGAGAGAGAAAAAACTTAATAAAATCAACTAGGATGGGCCAATTGTAACGAAATTCAGACATAATAAAAGTCTTAAAAATCCCCCATTACAGGGTTTTTTCGTTCATAGATTAGTGCAAAGCATCATGGAGAAATGTAAAAAAAAATCTAGCAGATACAACTTTTTGACTCAATTTAGTCCGTTCACGTGTAGCTTTTGACCCCAAGATACGACATTTTACTGCTAAAATATCTTATATCAGCACTCAAAACCTCGTATCTCGGTGAAAAGCAATACTCAAAACATTGTTTCTTGGTGAAACATTGCAATATCATGGGTTCTGATTGGCCTAGCTATACAATTTTTTTGATAGAACATGCGCCGTATGGGTTGCATTCCCGCCGTGTAAAAAAATCCGAGTTACGCCATTTTGACACCTGAGCGACCATATATATGTATTTAACCTACCCATAACATTTAAATGGTAATTTAGTAAGAAAGAACTAACCAGATGACAAATGTTAAGCACATAGCGAAGCTGTTCATAAAAATATGATGTTAAGAGGATAATTTTCCACAATTTACACAACACAAGCTTATTTTCTTCACATCATGTAAGGTTCAATGTTAACTGTAAACCATGCAACCAATTATTCTCTAAGAAATAAGTATATTGATATTAAAAATGCAATTTAATCTAATTTCAGACATCACCTGTGGAAATCAAAACAGTTAAAGGAAATGAACTGCCTCTGGTCCAAGCAACAATCAGAGACGAAACAGCCAAATGCAGAATAGCCCTTTGGCAGAATCTCAGTACAATTAAAGCTGGTCAGTCTGTTAGACTAACATCAATCAACAAACATACATACAGGAAGGAAGACTTCCTGCAGACAACCAGTGATTCCAAGCATGAGGTAAAATTTTCAAATTTATACTTTTGTCGTATACTGCATCAGTTTTATAATTTTACAGTATTAATGAACTTGTAAACATTAGAACAAGTAAACTAATTTAGCTTTTATTACATGTATTTAAATGTAAAGTTACAGCAGTGACCAATAGGGTTATAAGGTCAGATTTTAGGTAAGTGTTCTTACATGTAGATTCATTGCTCAGAGTAGTACTAGTTGGTACATATATCAAATGTTGTGAGCATTTATAGGACCATCGGTATTCTGGTTTGCTATTGTTCACTTTTTTTGCATTATAGACTGGTTTTCAACTTACAAAAATGAATATTGAAAATACAGGTAATTATAACAGTCTGAGTTCATAGGTCAGAAGGGTTCTGAATACCTGATTACCAATATTAATTATTATACATCGCCACTTTAAAAAGTGTGGGATATTATAAATAAAAGCTCTGCAAGCAACCTTTATAACCCGCCACAGGAAATCGGCGGAGAAATCTATTTGTTACAAATGCACAGAATATCACATTGAATTTCAGAATAAAATCAGAGAAATTAAATTCAGGAAATAACACCATTACATGTATTTCAAATGAAGAAATATTGCAGTGTTACATTAATTAAGGGACATAAGGGACATAAGTCATGCTAGAAAGTTCAGAAAAAATGAATGAAGTTGTCTTTACACGTATCTTATTCATCAAAGCACAAACATATACAAAAATTACTCAAAACTTTACTTTATAGACTGAAAATAAAGTAGAAAAGTCACTGCAAAGTTTGAAGAAAATTGGTTAAAAATGCTCAAGATAGAGAGCGGAAACGAAATCGCTGATGTACGGACGTACGGACAGACGGACGGATGGACAGACACTCATGCGCAAATTTTTAGCGGAGAGTATAACATAATAGTCTGCACTTTTTAAAGTGGCGGGGTATAATACTGTCTGCTAAAAATTTGCGCTTGACTGTCTGTCCATCCGTCTGTCCGTCAGTGATTTTGTTTCCACTCTCTATCTTGAGCAATTTTCTTCAAACTTTGTATAAGAGTTGATACCAGGAAGGACTGGTTTGGGATTGTAGATGGGTAATTTTCGTCAAAAAAGTACAGAATTATGGCCCTTGATTTATACTAAAATTCCGTTTCCGCTTTATATCTTGACCATCTTAAGGCCAATTTTCTTCAAACTTTGCATAAGAATTAATATTGAGTCGGAGCATTATTGGATTGCAGAGGAGTAAATTTCTCTTAACTACAGAGTTATGGCCCTTGATTGATGTTGAAAATAGCATTTTGCTCAATATCTGTTGAACAAATGTATGGATTTTGATAAAAGTTTGTAGTTAGACACACATTGACAAGATCTAGACTTGGATAATAATATTTCATATTTTGTGAATCTTTAACAGAGTAATTGCCCTTGAGTTTTGTGAAAATGACTGTCACTTTATTTTCAATTTAAAATGCAAAAATTTTGAGTTATTTTTGTACATTTTTAATGAGTTTAATTTATCTGATTTTATTCTGAATGTCCATATGCCTGACATTCTGTGCATTTGTACAGAATGGATTTCTTGTGGCGGGTATCATGCTTGCCTGCAGCGCTTTTATTTTTAAAGCTGGAATCCAGCCATAATGCAGAAATTGCCATAATATTTCGCTAAATTGTTTGATATGCACTTTTTACTTTTTAATTTGATTTCAGATTCTGCCGGAAGACACATTTACATACGAATGTGAGGATGAGCCTTTAATGAATACTGAAGTCGCAACACGGGAGAATGTGATGACAAAAGTCATAGTTACTGGCATCAATAGCCTCACTACGTATAAAGCATGTGCCACAAAAGGGTGTGGTAAAAAAAAAGACCACATCAACATGCCAGAAATGTGGGAAAGTAGCATCAACAGATGCATGTGTCATTAGACTTTTAGTTAAGAAAGAAGGAAGTGCAAGTGAGGACATAGTAACCCTATTCACAGACCACATTAAAAAACTAACCCTGGCATATGATCATGAGCTAAATGTGTGAGAACCTGAACAAGAATTGAAAAAGCAAATAGTACAGCTTATTAGCGAAACAGGTGGGCTACCCTTTTACAGTGAAATGATGAACAACACTGTCACTAATTTAAGGGTAAAAAGGCAAAGTTCTTCAATTTAGATATAATGTAAGTTGTATGAAGAAAAGCAAAAAGCGTGCAAACATCGGTGAAATGGATGGACAAAAATGTTAAGGCTAATATAAAATGTATATGTGATTTTGAAAATAAGGTATAGCAAACATATTTTTTTTCAATATGTTACCAAGACAAAATCTAAATCTCAACTTTTTCAAATGCCACTTTTAAAATATTTCTCACAGAAAATGCCTATTAAAAATGTTTAGGTTGTAGCCAAAAAATAGGATAGATATGGGAATCTGAACCATATATATATTTTATTTTGGCGTTATGATAAGATAAAACTATGTTCATATATTGTGTACATAACAACATGGGTAAGAACTCACTAAACAATTCAATTGGTGCTTTGATGTTGCAGTGGGTAAGAACTCACTAAACAATTCAATTGGTGCTTTGATGTTGCAGTGGGTAAGAACTCACTAAACAATTCAATTTGTGCTTTGATGTTGCAGTGGGTAAGAACTCACTAAACAATTCAATTGGTGCTTTGATGTTGCAGTGTGTTATGAAAGAAGACATTTGCGTTCTTGTTATTTGTTAAAATTGCTGTTTTGACATTAATTTGTGAGTTTATATGACAGCTGAAACTACCACAATCTCTTTATAACATTATTGTTTGAGTTCAAGCCAATCTGTATTATTGAGTAAAATGTATGGATATATGGAAACATGGAAAAGAGCTTGATAGTCATGGTTTTACATAATTTACATAAAATATTAGGTCTAATAAGCGCACATACTCAATAAGAACACAGTATGGTCTTTTCCAGACAACTAGTAAATAAGCGCACACTAGGTCTATTAGTCTATTAAGGTATTTTTATATCTGTGACTGTCATTTTATTTCTGATTATTGACTTAAGCATTTGTTGATTGCAATGATTCGACAAATAGTTTGTTTTAAATAATGCTACTTATAGTGCCGATGCAAGTGTTCACATGCTTTATATAACATTAAGAAAGAATGAAGTAACTCAATACCTCTTTGCTTATAGTATGTATATAATATGTTTACATGTATTTGTTATTTTCATTTATTTCATTGCATTGTTTATTATCATCATTTGGTTATCACTGTACCTTTTTGCTATTTTACCTCAGCTTTTGTCTCATAAAGGTATACATATTGTATTCGCATGTTTCATAGTCTGTGTTGTTACTATTGAGCTTCTTTCTGTTAAATACCTTCTCCTCTAAAACCGCTTGGCCAATCAAAACCCAATTATGTGTAACACTTCCTTGGCACAAGTTTCTATACTTAATCACAAAGATGACATGCTTAAGTTGGCAGCCATTCTAATGTGGTAAAACAATTTTTCCAAAACTAGTTGGTTAATTTCATACTTCTTACAACTCATAATTTTCAATTGAAACCGCCGTGGCTCAGGGGTTGGGTAGAGAGTCAGATTCCCAATCTAGACGTCGTGACTTCAAGACCTATCAGATGTTATCTTTGTGTCATTGATTAAAGACACATTCATTCATCAAACAGTACTGGTAGACTACCAAGGAAGCCATGAGTCTGTCTCAACATGACTGAAAAATTGTTGATTCGGGCATAAAACATTCAGCCAACCAATCATAACAGTCACTTTTTTTTAATAAAGCCAAAATTGGTTATACTGGTTTTTCAATGGTTAAAATTATTAATTTTTCAAGTTTCGTAGCTTGTGATCACAAATTTGTATTCACTGACAACTTATTTGGTAACAAATTGAAGATATACACTGTATATGAAAACTTAAGTTCAAAGTCATTTTCTTACCATTGAGCAAAGTGACTTGCTTTCCAAAACCGAATTCCAGGTGAATATTCTCAGGACAATTGTTCTTAAAAATTCTATTTCTTGCATCTTTACAGCCTTGCGTAGTCTATTCTTGACTATAATATTTTTTCTTTAAGAATAATTAAAATATGGTGAAAAACTTTCTGTCACTCATTTGACAACTTATTTGGTAACAAATTGAAGATATACACTGTAAATGAAAACTTAAGTTCAAAGTCATTTTCTTACCATTGAGCAAAGTGACTTGCTTTCCAAAACCACATTCCAGGTGAATATTCTCAGGACAATTGTTCTTAAAAAATCATGTTTCTTGCATCTTTACAGCCTTGCGTAGTCTATTCTTGACTATAATATTTTTCTTTAAGAATAATTGAAATATGGTGAAACACTTTCTGTCACTCATTTTGTAAATACATATATGTTACAATTTTGCTTATTTTTTTTCTAGTCTTCTACATGTATTTGTATTTCCATTTGTACTAATGTCAAGTAGTTTATGTATGTATTTTTTCTAGCCTTGTGTTAACATAATATGTATAGATGGTGCCTATACACAATGATTGATTGTTCTTGATAACATTTTCTACAATTTAAAAGTTTCAAGTCAAAATTTTACCGTTGTGGACTGGAAAAGAAATAAGTCTGTTTTGCTTCCAAGCAAAGCTTATAGCTGAGTGACTTATCACCTGATTAATAGTTAATCACTCAAAAGGTCAGCCTACTCTGACATAACAAGTCGTTTAGTCCTACAATTCATGCATATATATCAAGGCTTAGTTATTTCAAAGATGGTTATATTCAAACCATATTATTACTGTCAAAACTTAACACAAATATTTGGTAGAAGCCACATAAAATACGGACAATGTTTCAACATCATTACAGCTGCTGAGTAGGATGCAAACTACAGATGAATGAGTAGTTTTGTAGTACAATTAGTTTGTCAATGCTCATACATTTAATATTAATGATAACATATTCCTCAATGTGAAAATGTACATAAACTCAAAAAAATTCATTCATTGTCTTTTATATTTTCCAGTGACAAATAATAATTGAACAGTATTATTTTGAAACAATTTCTTGTATTTCACATGTATCACATAATTCTGCTTGAATATGTGTTTAATGCAATATATACTGTTTACAAAAAGTAGGGCATATTGGTATATAAAAATTGTATGACTTTTAAAAACATTAGAACCCTGCAAAAACCCATGTTCACAACTTGATTTACAGAATCCTTTTTCAAACAAAGGACAAACAAATTAGGAGAAAGTTTTAACTTTTTTTAATTGGACTTCTGCATATCTGTTCCAGATTCAATGTTTCATATTGAAAAAAATCAACAATTTAAAACTTACACAACCATCTGTTGAAAAGAGTAGCCAATAAACATGTTGATTTTTGTAGGCTTTGTATTATTTCATGTTGCACCCCTATAACTTTCTATTGAATTAATAAGTGCCATAAATTACAAGATACTACACTTCTGTTTCAGATAAAGCGATAGCATTACGAAAACTTGCCCATGCAATAAACAGAGATTATTTTAGCTTTAAATCTTGACAATTTTCGACTGAAAAATTTTGATATTTTTCTTATTTTTGCTCAAAACATAGATTGTGGGTACACGTTAGAACCGCTTCACCGAGGCGGTTCTAACGAGTACCCACAGTCTATGTTTTGGAGCAAAAATAAGAGAAATAGTTATACCCCCGCATACCCCAGTTTTGCTATATAAAAGTGGGGTATGAGGGGGTATTCATTGCACGGACATGTTTTCCTGATGGACATTACACAATAAACTCTTCTCCCATATGTTAAAATAATTCAAACTTTATAGAAGAGATGATTTTCTAGATTTTTTTCAGTCCCAATATCCCTTAATTTTTGTGAACAGTATATTACTTTTATGCAGTAACCTTTCATAATTGTTGAATTTGTCATATTTTATGCCAAAATATTTTTGTTTTATGAAAATTATTTTTAACAAACTTATTTAAACATATTTCTACAAAAAAGACTTGAGTTTATTGGCAAGATACTTATCTATAATAATTATCTACAGGACTCAAGATTTGATTATGTAACTGCCATACTCCATTTTTGATATGTTAGTTATAAGTTGTTAATTTAGTAGTAGATTTTATTAGTTTTTAGAAACAGTTAACTTTGTTATATTAAAATTTGAAAAAGCAATTTTTGCGGTATTCAGTTTTTGCTTTCCTCCCATTTAAACAATACAATAAATCAGTCATGTGCATTAATAGTTCTACTGTATTAATCAAATTTTCCATTGGTGTCATGTAATGTATGTAGGCAAAACAGTTGCAGACCGGCAGCACTATGTTGTGTCCTTGAGCAAAGCACATTTACTTCCCATAGTACTGGTTAAATCCAGGAAGCGGTGGCTCCGTCCTGACATGACTGAAAAATTGTTGACCAGAACGTAAAGCCTCTACACAAACAAACAAATCAATAAATCCATTTATCTGGTTAAGACATAAATTAAAGACTACATGTCACAATATTGTCATTCCCAAGAAACAAATCCTGTAGATAGCTAACAATATTTGGTTATTAGCTCACCTGAGCCAAAGGCTCATCACGCGAGCTCATAGTATGGCCATGGACTGGAATCCGTCAACAATTTGAAATATCTTCTACTCTGAAACCGTATGGCCAATCAAAGACATAGTCCATGTGGAGCATTCTTTTGTGTAAATAATTTAAATAAATGACCAAGATGGTCGCCATAACTATAAATAGCAAAAACCTTTAAAAATCTTCTTCTCCAAAACCAGAAAACATATGACACATTTCAAATAACGCACTCTTTCCAAGTGTAACCTATTGGCGGCTTTTTAAAAGCAGCCAACTTGGACATACCTAATTTCGGGTAAAGTCACGTAAAATGGGTGTTGAATCTCAAACTAGTCATTAAACACACCGCTACACCAGCGAATTTTAGTGTGTCAATCCACACTGCCATACGCCCTCACGGACATTCTAGGCAGAATGTATCAAGGACATTACTATGAGGTAGCTACTGGGCCAAGAATTACAATCCACCGAAGACCTAAGTTAAGGTGTCGAATTTCAGCATCCAAAAAGATGTATCTTAAACATACTGAACTCAAACTTATTGGTTTTATTTTGTAAATAGCATTTTACTTTTACACATCTTTTACACATCTGTATATTTTCGTCAGAGCAGTTATTGATTTTAACGGTAAAATATGAAAAGGGTGCAGATACTTTAGTTAGATAATCATCCCAAAACTGAAACAGTGGATTCTGTCTCCCTTTTTTAATTTCTTCTGTAAGTGGAACTATTGCTTGCTCTAGCAAGCTGATGGCTTCTTGGTCAACAGAATATAAACACTCGCTCGATGATTTGAGACACACTGTCTGGAATTCTTTTTCCACTTTTTATGATCCATGCTTTGAACTGCATAAAAAACCTTCTTTGGAGTGCTTCATCTACCATTATCAGTGCCCTCATGGCCATTTCAATATCTTTCCCAGCCAGTATTTGATCTGCTGTTCCTGTAACATATACATCAGATGTACAATAGATGTTTTTAATCCTGCATCACCGTACAGAAACCCAGTCCCAGCGAAAACAGGTCTACATAAGAAAGTGCATGCCTCCCTCCATTGGCACAACTCCATTTAGCTCATCTGGCCTTGACCAAAAAATTTCCAGGGCTTTAGTTTAAAGGCCCATATCAAAGGTAATTGGACATACATCTTGCCTGCTCTTTCGATCTCTTGAGTGATGTTGTAATCGTTTGGCGGTGCAAAATGATTGGATTGAAGACAACATCGACAGTGTCATGCAAGCAGTCCGGTTCAATACGAGATTTGAATATAGCCCAAGGTGGCACTGCCACTACTCGATCATCACAGAATACACCACATCTTCCAATGTTGTATAATAGCTCCGCAAGTCTCAAATGTTTTGCTGAATTAGTTCTTTACTGTTTACTTCATTAAGTGTTATTGGAGGATTCAGGATCGGTTTGGGTCTCGAGCTTGGCTTCAAATAGTTTTGAACATGGTGTAGTCTTTTTCCTGAAAGCACAAAAAATCCTCGTATTTACTAACTTATATTACAATAATGAATGGCAAATGAGTCATTAGTCCTATACTTGATATTCCATTTTGAGACAGAGTTAATAACAGTTTATTTGTTTGTTGTTTAACGACGCATCAACCCTGATGGGTCATTAGCGTCTAACAAGGTAAAACGATAAAATATACAAGTACAAAAACTTTATTCGGTATAAAACATAATACAATGTTTATAACCACAATATTGAAATCGTATTAAAATGTAACACTTAGTAAGATATAATTGAATGTCGTTGTAAAGAAACAATATATGAAATAATAAAACTGATGGTTAGGCAAAGATCAGGAAAAGGCGCAATCAGAAAAAGATTCCCACTCCAAAAACCGAGGAGGGAAAAACAAACTATCAATCAGGTACTTATACCATGAAAACATATCGTAAGCCGAATGAGCAGCTATTTTCCCAATAAGTGGCCACTCAGTTACCTTAACTTAACTAAAATATGAAAACATACATAAGGCGCCAACAGCAAAAAATTTTAAACACCAAGACATAAAACAATAAAAACCACCACAGAAGTATCGCCTTGGAACGATCAGTAACACAAAGTTACTGGCGGGCTTAAACCGGTTTAAAAATTCGATAATCGGGGTCCCAGGAAAAGTGGTTTATCTTCATTATACTACTGTTTGTTATGCCTACCTCTCTGTTGTACTCGTTCCCTTTCGTTCCTGTTGAATCCTAGCCGAATGGCTACCTTGTGTGGAAAGAGCTAGTCATTCTGCCCTTCGAGTGTGTCGAAAAATGTTTTGTTGTGTTTTATGTATTTTCTTTCCAAACCGCTGTCTATGTTGGGACTTTAAATTTAATTGCATCCCTGGTCCCTCTATTCTTACTTTACATGGCCACAACCTCACCCTCATCTTCGGCAGTGGCTCATAACATTTAGTTAGTTCTTCAGTCCTCGTGGTGAATCACTTACTTGTCAATGAATCATCGTGAATAAACAAATAAATCATGATAAATATCCGGATGAATAAAAAACCAGGACTCACAAATTGAGTAAGCTGCCCGACGATGGAGATCCCTTGGCGCCGAATAACCTACTAACACCGGCACAAAACTAGAATTTGTTTTTCTAGGAAAAAGGTACAAGTAGGCAAAGATCAGGAAAAGGCGCAATCAGAAAAAGATTCCCACTCCAAAAACCGAGGTGGGAAAAAACCAAACTAACAATCAGGTACTTATACCATGAAACATATCGTAAGCCGAATGAGCAGCTATTTTCCCAATAGGTGGCCACTCAGTTACCTTAACTTAACTAAAAATATGAAAACATACATAAGGCGCCAACAGCACAAAAAATTTTTATACACCAAAACATAAAACAGATGTCTCCCCCCTTTTTGTGGCCAGAAGGATCAAAATACTTAAAAGGCAGTGTGTATGGAATAACAATCTTTTAAGATCCAGTCAAGACATCTTGTATGTGTGATTATACACTAAATTGCACAGAGGTATTTGTGAAAAAAATATATGATGAAAGATTATTATCTATCCTTTTTTCATATAATTTTTTTTTATAAAATCCAAGCTAAACATGCAATACGAGAGGACCATGCTCACCTGACATCTGGCCTTTGCAAGTTTACAATGAAATGAAACTGCAGAGAATATTTTTTGTGTTAGTAAGGTAACAATAAAATTCTTAAATTTCTTGTACTTTCTTTCCTTGCATACAGCAATTTATATACTCACTTGCTTGAAACCCTGGGCACAGCTGAAGGGTAATCTGGAGAAGTTTTCTATGCTACAGGATTCTGTGTCTCTCAGATACCAGAGTCGGTGTTAATAGATACAAATGTCATTTCATGGAAACTGTAGTATGTTGGAACAATCCCAGACTGTGTAGGCACATATTCCTGACCCTTTATGTAGATATGGTCAATCAGTGTATCTTTTCTAGTTGTTGGAGAGCAGATAACCTGGCTATAGTTTGACAGAGTGTTCTTGAGTTTGTTGTTGACTTCATTTAAGAGATTCACATTAAAGTCCCCCATTAACACTGAGAAGCGGGTTTTGATACATTTGAGAACCAAATTTATCTGTTTACAGAATTCTGCTAGTTGGAGATGTGGTGGTCTGTAGATGCTAAATGCAGACATTGGGGGTGATTTCACCTCTATCCCAACACATTCCAGATTGATAGAAGATGTATCTATAACACTGTAATCAAAGTCCTCATGAACAAATATTGCTACTCCACCACCTTGTACACCCTGTGTCACATGAGAAACCTGCTCTCTGTGTTTGAATACTGGGACATGTCTTTCTGATAGACTTGTGAGGGTTATGCCAGAGGAAGTCCACGTCTCTTGAAGGGCTATGATGTCTGCTCTTTGCAGGAAATTATTCTGTTTAATGTCTTGTAAATGGGGTAAATATCCCTCACAGTTATGGCTTGCTAGAATAAGGGTCTCAGGATCCACAGTTATTTCATCTGCCTTGAAAAGGATTTTCCATTCTGGTAAAGAGTAATGCCTTAGGCATTGAGTCAAGCTGTTTCTTTACATTTGGGTTACTATATATAACATTAAGGTCAAAGTCACTGTCTAGGAGATACAAGCCTTTGCCACTTGTTACTCTGCTTAGAGCTACATATGCCATTCCTGGTTTGAAAATGCCTTTCAGTGATATAAGGGCCTTATCTGTTGTAATACCTTGTACTTTGTGCATTGTAACTGACCATGCTAAAATAAATGGATAACCATGGCGGGTCACTTCATATGGAGATGACTGAATTACTTCTGTCACTGGTGTTATTACTGTTGATCTCTGATCCACATGTGGAGGTGGCTTGTTTTTGCTTCTGGACTTGATGCCAACCTTTTCATTATCAAATACTACACATATGACTGCTGGCTGGCCTAGTGGCATATGCCCTGGGATAATAGCTGAAACAGTGCCTATTGCACCATTAGTAAGGCCATCTGAGACATCCAGGTTCATTGTGAGCATGATTCTAGTTCCAACACATACGGAAAAATGGGCAGGTATAGTAGCATCTTGTACCTTCAGAGGATCGTTTCTTCTGTAGGTTTTCTGTGTTTTCTTATCGTGACAAGTATCTACTGCCTCTATTTCATACAATGTTTGTTTTTCTGAAATAAGCTTCAGCATTTCAGCATTATGAGCATCTCTTTGCCTACGCAGTGGGGCTATATGTAGAATATGTCTAGGAAAATCTGGAGATATTTCACTGACAAGTCTGCTCCTAAGAAATTCCATATCTTCTTGCTTTAGTTGTTGGTTTTGGGGCTTATTCTGTTTAGCATCTCAGTAAATTTATCATCACCCCTCTGTCGAACCACTTCATGAAGAGTCCATACACTGAAAAGGCACCACAAATCTGTTAGAGATTTGTTGACAGAAACAAGAGATTTTCCTGAAATTGGTGGTATTTGGTAAAAAGATATATTTCCAAAAAAACACTGTTAGGTTGTGAAGGCCTTTTTATTTGCTGGAGCCTACAGTGTATGGTATTGAGTAGTTTTGTTGATACCATAGATACTTCATCTATAATAAGGAGCTGAAGATCATGTAGTTTACTTCGCAGAGTATTGGCTGCATCCTCTGACAGGAAATCACCTGAGAACTTACTGATGTTGAAAGCTGAATGAATAGTCTGGCCATCTATGTTGAAAGCAGCTGTTCCTATATAGGCAACCTGAATCACAACTGGCATATCGGCATTTTCACTTTTTCTACTCATAATACGATCAACTTCATTGATTATACATTTGATTGTGTGAGATTTGCCAGTCCCAGCACCACCTGTGAGGAAAACGTGGAATGGTTTAGCATTTCCTTGTTCTTTTTGTTCAGCCCAATGCTTTATAAACATGTATAATTTACGCTGTTCTTCATTCAACGATCTCACCATTTGACAGTGATCACTTTGTAATGTTCTTGTGGAGGATGTATGGCATGCAGGAGCATTTTTTGGCACTTTTACATCTTCTTGGCAGATATCTGGAATGTTTATCTCTTCCATGTCTTCCAATATTTCTGCTCTGATACTGTTTAATCCCTCTTCTTCTTCAAGTCTCTGAACTTCTTGATTAGCAGCAATTTCAGCCCAAGCATCTTCTGGTATAACACCATTTTGTATAGCTTGCCAAGCATCACTAAGTTCTTCAGATAATTGTTCATAAGGCTGCATGTTTGGTATGATTATGTCAGAGAACTGGTGGAACATTTGTTCGTATGTGTCAACATCCTCTGGTTTGAAGTCTTGCTGTCTGTATGGATAAAACATTGCCAACATTGTGTAATAATAATCTTCTGACTTCTTTTGTCTGTTACAGTCAGGATATCTTATCACTGCCTGTGTTTTTCTTCTTTTAATGGTTCCTTTGTTATCAAGAAGTGTATACACATTGGTTGTAGGACGCTCTGTATCTTCTGTTTCACTAAATTTGTTTACAGATTTTTCAATAACTTTGTACTTGCTGGCGAATTCAGCCAAACAAATGTGTTAAAACTCTTCAGTGTCAGGTCTTGCAATGTATCTGTCTATTATACTTGTCATCCATACATCCTCACTCGAAGTGTCTTGCTGTTTCAATGCTGAAATAGGCTTTCTTTGCTTTCCTGGTTGCTGTACAACTGAACTCATCATCCTCACTGTCATCTAAAAGACTGTAATCAACGTCTTTTAATTCTTGAAGAGCTAATTTCTCTTTTTTCAAATTATCAACCTCCAGTTGTAGGCCATCCTTTTCTCTGTGTAACATACTCGCATAGCTTGTTAATGTTGCATTACTTTGAATCAAAGCTGCTGTATCTTTCAAACATTTCTCAAACGAGTAGCTCATTGATCTTTGAAAAGCTTGCCCTTTCCTCTTGAGTCTGTCCAGACTTTTAGTTGAGTCTTCTATGTCCTTCTTTATCACTGAGTACAAGCATGCCTTTACCTGAGTGTCCATGTCTTCGCAAAACTGATCTACTTTTTCTTTTAGATGTTTCAGATCATGGGTTTTCAATTTTGATGACGATGCTCCAGTCTTAGATGCTTCTTTCAGTGGTGTGCTTGTAGATGATGATGCTCCAGTCTGAGATGCTTCTGATATACTGTACGTTAAGGATCATCATCTTAACAGAATTGTGCATATTTGGCCCCTTTGGGAATATAAGTCTTTGATTTAGACTATACTGGTGAAAATTATTGAAATTGCAGCAATCATGAATGTCTGGCTTTCGCTGCCAGTTTTGAAAAGGGTCACTGATGAAGGTTCATTACCCGAAATTGTACAATATGGCCCACCTCTCTTTGAATGTTTTTACTGCTTCCAAAGGATCTAACAATTATATTTTATTCTTTTATTGGTGTGCTTTGAGATGATGATGCTTCAGACTGAGATGCTTCTTTTATTGGTGTGCTTTGATTAAAAATGTTTGGCTGACTGTACATTTTCACAGGAGTTGATTTCTCACTAGGCACTTCTTTGTCAACATCTTTACATTTGTTTTCTGTCTCTCCACATGATTCTTTTCCCGTATGTTTCTGGGAAGTGCTTTCACTTGTTTCAGCCATTGCTTCTATAGTATCAAATTACCTGAAACAAAAAATAAAAGTCTGTACTACTAGCCATTTGTAACCACTGTCCCTATTGAGCTGGGAACAGCAATGTGGGCAAACACCCCAGGCCTAGAATGTTCATAAGGGAAGGCTGATCCTAGATATTAAGCACGGTAAAGCTTGACTTAAGTGCCATTTTTTTAAAATTCCAGTATTGGTGCAACATTGCAATTTTGCATTTACCATAATGGCCAAACAAAATTTGCTATTTTCTGGCCATGATTTAAGACGGTTTCACAGACATTTAAATGTAAACAGTTCTGAAAGTGCAGGGATTACATAAACTAGCACTTGTAATGGCAAAAATCATCATTTGTATTATTCCCTGGCCTCAAAGGAACATGATTACAAATGATGTGTATTACATTTTTTTTTGTCTTAATGATTTATGCTTTTTTTCCCCTTTTCCCTTTACCAATCTGGTATTTTTAAACAGAATATGTTTCATACAGCCAGGACATGAACAGTAAATATGCCAGCTATTCCCTTCCCAAATCAGGGACTGTGGTTACAAGTAACTAATGCATTAAAAATTTTGCCCTGTTTATGCCATTATGTATGCACCTTTCCAACCTAAGACATTTTATTTTCTTTTTCAAATCTGATCATTTTACTTCCATGTGTTTTAAAGAATTTCAAATTCAAAAGTTTAGAGAGATACAGGTGTTCCAAGTGCATCTATTGTCAATGAAAAGTCACAAAAAAGCCAAAAGATATATCCCCGTTTGTGCATACAAATTGCTATATTAAAGCAGAGTAAAAATACAGGTGTGACTACTATGATAGTTATGCCATGGTTGTTTGGTGAACAGTCAAAACTATTGCCCAGGGTGCTGAGAATGACTCAAAAGACTGTGGTCAATAGTCCATCTAGTCATAAGATGAACCCAAGGGCAAAGGTTTTGACTAATCACCAAACAGCTATGGAATAATCACCCAACAAAACTATTATACTGGAGAATCATGGATGCTTAATCCAATCACGAGTTATCTTTTTACCAAGTTATCTTATATAATCCTGTGATGTATCCAAAACTATTAACCAGTGAATAATTCAGTAAAACTGCAGTTGCAGCTTTTTCGCGCCTCGCACGGGGCACGGGTCACATGTGGGACAAGCCAAGTTCTGCTTGCGGGTTTTTCTCTGGGTACTCCGGTTTTCGCCCCACCTACCGATTGATTTGTCTCGATAAGAGTGAATAAGCTTGAAAGGGACGTAAAACTGAATAAAAAAAAAATTATTAAAATAGCTAGAAATATGCTGTTACTCCATATATAGCAGTTGGGCTAGGAACAGGCTTTTAGCCATTCCTCATTCATGCTAAGAGTACAAATAGAACATCATTAACTAGAGATTAACCCACTGTGTAAGGATATCCTTAAAAGTCTTAGGCAGTCAGAGCAAAACAAGTTCAAATGACATATTGCAGCCTCTGATTGGGATTTACATTGTTCGTTAATATCATTTCCAGTAACTTATTTTGCTATTTCTCTATACTGATGGGCACTATATTCCAGCAATGCAAAAAGAAGATGCATAGACTTTTAAACAGTGGTTTGATTTCAATTTATTCTATCTATAGATGATTAATTTGTTTGATCCTGTTAAACTGCGGTTCTGGTTCCATCTTCATATTTAATTTAATAACAGTGATTTTGGACTAATATTAAACTGTGTTTTTGTGTCGAGTGAAGGAACTACAAGATGAGAAGTGTCAGGGTAAAACATCAAAGCAGGTTACACCAGTGAAATTAAAACATTACAAGCACTACAACATGCTGACTACATAATTATATGAAGTACCATGCAGGTTACACAGTGTTAGTATCACTAGCATGATGAGTATATGAATACAGTGAAATAATGCATGAATGAAAAATATTGACAGCACCGGGGCGTGGACCCAAGCCTGTTTAATTCTAGCCATGAACATATCTATGAAATTTAATTTCGTGTACATTAAGCTACCGTGAAACTGAAAAAAGGTCAAAATAGGCTAAAATGTACATCCCAGGGGCCACATGTCATTAAATTTCCCCACTTTCTACAACATAATTGATTTTTTTAAGATTTGATGCTCATAGCTAGAACTGGTGCCACCTACAGGCCTGGTAGAGGAAAAAAATCAACTTTTCATTTTTTTCCCCTGATCAACTTCAATTTTTTGTTGGAGAAATAAAGAGAAATTTCTCCAGGTTTCAGCCTGAATTTACTCTTATTCTCTCTGTACACGTACAATGTAAATTTTCGCATTGTGCTCACTCATGATGTTTTTATTTTGATGCAGCTTAACATCCAGGTAAATATTTTGCAAAGCAACAATTACCAGTCTACACAGGTGCTGCATGAAAATTCTGACTTATCAGTTCAGGCACCTAATTTAACAGGTTGAAACAGATTTAAAATTTGTATCTGCCTCTACATATTTAATTAATTGAAAACAAATGCTCAAAGCTAGAACTGGTGCCACTTTACCTGAAGCAAAAATCTTTAGCCTGACTGCTTTACTGTTAGCCTTTATGTATAAAACACTGGTTTTCTGGCAAATAATACTGGCTGTTTTCTTGCAAATAAATGATAAATAAAAGCTAAACTATACAAAGAGAAATATACATAACAGAATGAGTGTTAATGAGTGCAAACAATAATGAAAGTTAATAGGAGCTAGGGAATATAAGAAAACATATAGCAAAGGTTAATAGGAGGGAAAATACAGGGCTAATGTTTTAGTAAGCCAATCAAATTAAATGAGCAAAATAAATGTCCACTACATTTTCAAGAAAGAAGAAGTTACCTGAACTTAAGTTCTTGTGTTCTGCACAGTGTCCGATGTTGGTTAATAATCCTATGAAGTTTCATCATGATATCTTAAACGCATTTTTAAGTTACTGAGCGCACACGACTAGAATGCAAATTCTGCCATTCTCCATTTCAAAGGGCCATAACTCGAAAAATATGCAATCCAGTATTACGGTTCTTGTGTTCTGCATGTCGACTCATGTTGGTTAGTAATCCTGCGAAGTTTCATCTTAGTATCTAAAACTGTTTTCGAGTTACAGAGCAGACACGACAAGAATGCAAATTCTGCTAGTTTCCATCAAAGGGCCATAACTCAAAAAATATGCAATTTAGAGTTACGGTTCTTGTGTTCTGCACGTTGTCTAATGTTGGTTAGTATTCCTATGAAGTTTCATCATGATATGTTAAACGGCTTTCGAGTTACAGAGCGGACACGACTTGAATGTAAATTCTGCTATTTTCCATCAAAGGCCAATAACTCGAAAACTATACAATCCGCTCCGTTCCAGATTGTTTGCCATTTGTCAGAGATGTACTCGTTAATAAAAGGTTTAAAATTGACATAAGGGATTTTGAAAACAGTTTCCTCTAGATTTAACGATTCTTTAGCGTTCTTATTATGTCCCCCCTCCGAAGGGGTGGGGGACATATTGTTTTTGGTGTGTATCCCGTCGGCGTCAGCGTCGGCGTAGCTTTTTGTCTGTACGATATCTCCTGAACCACTGGATGGATTTAGACCAAACTGGCACAGAAACTTCATTGGGACAGCCGAATGGAGTGATTAAATTTCTGTGACCTTGACCTAATTTTCAAGGTCACAAAAGTCAATTAACTGTTTGAAAATCCAGGTGTCTCCATCCGTTTCCGCTCTCTAACTTGAGTAGTTTTTGACCGATTTTCTTTAAACTTTGCATATTAGTTGATACCGGCAAGGAGTGGTTTGGGATTGTAGATGGGTAAATTTTGTCAAACGACCTTAGAGTTATGGCCCTTGATTGAGGTGAAAAATTGCATTTTGTTTGTTTCCGCTCTCTAACTTGAGTAGTTGTTGACCGATTTTCTTCAAACTTTGATTATGAGTTGATACCGCCAAGGAGTGGGTTGGGATTGTAGATGGGTAAATTTCGTCAAATGACCTTAGAGTTATGGCCCTTGATTGAGGTTAAAATTGCATTTTGCTCGTTTCCGCTCTCTAACTTGAGTAGTTTTTGACCCATTTTCTTCAAACTTTGCATATGAGTTGATAGCGACAAGGAGTGGTTTGGGATTGTAGATGGATAAATTTCGTCAAACGACCTCAGAGTTATGGCCCTTGATTGATGTTAAAAAGTGCATTTTGTTCGTTTCCGCTCTCTAACTTGATTAGTTTTTGACCGATTTTCTTCAAACTTTAATTATGAGTTGATACCAGCAAGGAATGGTTTGGGATTGTAGATGGGTAAATTTCGTCAAATGACCTAAGAGTTATGGCCATTGATTGAGGTTAAAATTGCATTTTGTTCGTTTCCGCTCTCTAACTTAAGTAGTTTTTGACCAATTTTCTTCAAACTTTGCATATGAGTTGATAGCGACAAGGAGTGGTTTGGGATTGTAGATGGATAAACTTCGTCAAAGGACCTCAGAGTTATGGTCCTTGATTGATGTTAAAAATTGCATTTTGATCGTTTCCGCTCTCTAACTTGAGTAGTTTTTGACTGATTTTCTTCAAACTTTGCATATGAGTTGATACCGGCAAGGAGTGGTTTGGGATTGTAGATGGGTAAATTTCGTCAAATGATCTTAGAGTTATGGCCCTTGATTGAGGTTACAAATTGCATTTTTTTTCGTTTCCACTCTCTAACGTTAGTAGTTTTTTTTACCAATTTTCTTCAAACTTTGCATATTAGTTGATACCGGCAAGGATTGGTTTGTGATTGTAGATGGGTAAATTTCGTGAAACTTCAAACTTTATAAATATGGAAAGCTGAAACATGTGATATTTTAAAATGTCTGTTGGTATGTATTGGTTTTAATTTAAAATGTCTGTTGGTATATATTTTTCAGGGTTACCTATATGTAAAAATTTACAAAATTAAAAGTGGGTTTGGGCAGAAAGGGGGGACATATGTTTTCCTCTGAAAACTCTTTCTAGTTTACTTTCTCATTTCCATAAAAACCTATATGACTGGGAACCCAGCAGTAAATAATTGTTTTCACTTCTGAGATGGTATCATGTTTTATTAATATTAACAGTTTTTGAATTTGAGTTTTTTGGATGATGTATGGTTTAAGGCCTGTAGAACTGACACGAGTCAAAAAATATAATGAGTTTGTCATTTGAGTTACACTCAATTATGTAATCTAAAGCCAAGTCTAAAGCTTTAGCTTCTGCTTCGAAAATTGAAGAGCCATCAGGTAAACGTAACGTTTTGCAATTGCCGTTTGAAAAGTAGCACAACCAATTTTGTTTTCGTCTTTTGAACCATCTGTAAAAATACATTGATAGATAAATTGAGATTGTTGTTGAACAATCTAAAAGTTCCGGCCCTCGTCTGAATTGATCTAAAAAATGGGATACCAACTCGTGCATAAGTTGCTCGGCTATCCATCAGTCTGTCGACTAGGTAAACTCAATGCCCCCATCCAGCGCGTGAAATAATCTCCAATAACCAGAATATACTTGTTTAATCTTCTGTAGGGGTGTCCTATGATATCTAGGCCAAATCTGTCCAAACTAACTATATGTAGTGTGTTCCGTGCTTGTTTGAATTGGTGCTTAACGTCCAAGTCAACAGCTAATAGTCATGTCGGGACGCTGTCTCCATTTTATGGGACTTTTACCCAAAATTAGGTCGTCATAAAATCCAAAAAAGTGCTTCAAATATAACCACCCAACTATACCAGCAAGGCTTATACGTATGGATAGTTTGATATGAACCACTTTTCCTGGGTAGGCTAAGACCTGAGCAGTTAACCAGTAATCATATGGTCAATAAGTAGCAACGAAGCTTTGCCTGGACGCACAAGCAGCCCATCTATTTCTTTAGGTGAGGGGCCAATATCCCCCAGACCGGCCCCCATCAAACGCCAGCCCATCGTTCAGGGAGACAGCAAGGTCGGTTACCTAAAGAGCAGAGGCATCTACTTATATTGAAAACGAAATCGAGTGGTGGTATGGCCCGGACTTGACTACCGGTCGGAAATCTTGTTATCAAAAATCGAAGATGCTATATTGACCTATGGCAGGGTTCATTTGTATGTGTGGCTGGGAACCTGTAATCTGACGGTTAAACCCAAAACAAATATGTGTATCTTAACCCAAGACATGGCTGCGCCCAACTTACTAGTATAATAGATTGTGAGCGTATCGCTAGACTTGCCAAACGTAGGAAATTTACCGTTTTGGAAATCTCCTACTATTCTACGAGGAAATGGAACCAACTGAAATGACTCGTATCCCGAGATAAATTCATAATAACAGACACATCCCCAGATAAATTCATAATAAGAGACAAAGTACTGGAAAAAAGGATAAAAATAGCAAATGAACACCTTCACCAGATAAATAGATTGTACCAAGTTGAGTAGGTCACTGAATGTTGATTTGGAAAAAAAAACAACAATGAAAAAATAAGAGAAGACCGAAAAAAAAAAAACCTTCAATCATTACCTCGCGGGTGGTAAACTTTGAAACGACCTCCAAAAAGAGGTAGTGAAATTGTTCCAATCGCACATCCGGGAACTCGCGAGGTTGGTCAAAAGGCTAGAAACGGATAAACAAAGGTAGGTGTCGGTGGTTCTTTTGATTTTTTTCTCTAAGTTTCAAGAGAGTGTCGTGTAAAGATGACTTCTCGATGCATAAGTCCCAAAACTGTGGTTGAAACAGAAATAATTTCCGCTGGGTCGTTTTTAAAAGGTCGAACACATGTTGCTTTTTCACAACAGTTTATCAACAACTGACACCTTTTTGCAAAATTTGTGGTTTTCCACGAAGAATACAGCCCCGGTATGCTCGCCCTGTATGCAAATGAAGTACAAAAACACACATACCGGTGACAGAAGACCACAAAAAGAAGAACAACATAGTGTTCTTGAATGCGATGATACCGTCCTCTGGTCTAAAAAGAGTATTCAGTATTAATGTGAAACATACC
Source organism: Rugalucina vietnamica (assembly GCA_964017185.1). Taxonomy (NCBI): domain Eukaryota; kingdom Metazoa; phylum Mollusca; class Bivalvia; order Lucinida; family Lucinidae; genus Rugalucina; species Rugalucina vietnamica. Next base: position 12,649,725 of record OZ024879.1, on the reverse strand, counting down.
GGCAAATTCGAAAAGTCATCCATAGAGGTTTATTAACAGGACATCCATCTTGTGGATTTATAATTATGTTCACTATATCAGTTAGTTGAAGTTTTTAAATAAAGAATACGCAAAGGAATGGTTACATTTGAAATTAAAACCCAACCCAGACACCAAGCGGGAAAGAATAGATACTTCCGTCTCCGACTTTTTGGCAAACTATGGACACACTGGGGATGATGAACCAGTCCATGTGTAAGTTTGGTATTTGTTATATACAACAAAATATTTTCATTTTCATATATATAATTTATAGCTGTCAACTGTAACAGTCACAGTGATATGTCGATTTCTATCGTAACACATTAAAAAAGGACAAACTGGTGAACATATATACATGTACATACGAATTTGTAATACCAGGATCGTAAAATGCAAGAAATTATGCATTTGTAACATGTCTTGCTGACATTTGATTAATGTTACATCGATTTGTTTCTCACGGATGTACCGACTCGTTTGAGGTAACTGAGTGGCCACCTATTGGGAAAATAGCTGCTCATTCGGCTTACGAAATGTTTTCATGGTATAGGTACCTGATTATTAGTTGTTTTTTTTTTCCCACCTCGGTTTTTGGAGTTGGAATCTTTTTCTGATTGCGCCTTTTCCTGATCTTTGCCTACTTGTACCTTTTTACCTGGAGGTACAGGCAGCCAATTTATTTCCTAAGGCCCCAATGGGATGTCGGCCCATAGTCCCACTATTTCAAGGCACAACTGCACAATGAAGCAAGCCCGAAGCTGTACACATTAAACCTGTCGTGTCGTCCTCTGTAATCGAACACATTTCCTGGATGTTTCATCTCAAAACGAACTTCTACCTCCTCATCAGAAAAACTGTCCATGAAATGTATACATGTACCCCTTACACCTCAACTGTCCGTAAGCGGCATAATATGTAGTTACAATATTTTGATTATGAGCTTAGTTTTTATGTCACCTTCGTTACACTCTGTGGTGCAGTGGTGAACACGCCCGCCTAGAAGTTGCAATTTGTAAGATAGTTCGTTACCCACGTTTTCCTTTTTTTCTTGTCATTTTTTGTATATTGTTACTTCATTATCCTTTATCCTTTAACGTTCTCTATCTTCGTTTTGTATTTCTTCTTTAAAAATTAGTAATTTTTCTAGCGATGCTTGTGCCCTGCAGTGAAAATTCATCATAACCACTCACATTCAAATACACACGTGCAATAAAGTCAGAGACATATCTCGAAGACAAATACGGTGATGAAAATAATCCAAGGAAATACGATTTTATCAGTAGTATGTAAACTAGGGAATTATAAGTCTATGATTCATTTCCCATGATTCATTTCCCATGATTGATTTCCCATGATTCATTTTCCATGATTCAGTTCCCATGATTCAACTTTCAGCATTCAATATGCATTCGCACATCACAATAAAGCTTTTTGCTTACTGCGTTATAAGAAGCAACTCAAAAGTGGGTGTAGAGTGTAAATTTCAAATGTGTTGATTTAATAATTTAATATGCTCAGCCTAATATATGTTCAATTAAGCAGATATGCATTAAGTTTTATGATTTGTTTTCAATCGAAATTAGGTGTGCTTTGTCACTGAGTAGTAGCTTTATATAAGAAAGACGAAGATTCAAATCTATCCCCTCCATGAAAGCCATTCCACTCCTTTAGTGCGTGGTGGTTCCTTCTCAGCATAGCTAAGGCCCGTACCGGACCCGGATTAGAATAGGCCGGTCGCTCCCTCATGCGGAACCGTAAAACCCGGTCAAAAGAGGTGCCACCTGTTTGCCGTGGGTGGATACCCGGAAGCCGGAGAAGAGGATCCTGGAGGTTGAGGGACAGGCCAGAGATCTTCACCTGTCTCAACACGCCTCTTTGGCCTCGGATTCGGTGTAAACGGGAGGCCGTGGAGGCTCGACACGGTCAATCGGCTGCCATGCCTTGCCCTGAGTCTATCTTTAATAAATTACATAACTGAGGTCTTTTTACAAGTATCATATTTTTGTATGTTCTATTCCCTTTAGTTCAAATATTGTGGTCTTTTTCATATTATTCCAACTTACCCTTGAGTGATTTCAGCCTGCCTCTTTTGAGGCTGGCTTGGACTTCGCACTCTAATGCAATTTTTTGGTGGTAGCGGCTGACGCTGTGCTACTATCAGTCAACTGGCTTGGGCTAGGCACTAAAATTTCGATGTGCCGGCTGCTGGTGGAAGCGGCTGACTCTGTGTCAGCTACCGTTTGATTAGATAAAGGTCGTCCAGTACTCGAAGTTGATGCTTTGGCTGTCAAAATTGGTCCTGGATTTTGAGTTGGTGCATTGGTTTTCTTGGACCAGTAGGCCGCTATTTTTGGGCCAGTGACAGAAAAAGAAGGACATGTTATATGAGTGTTCGCTCGCTTAGTCAAAGTTAAATATATGTAGCACAGTGTGGTTCTATTTTTGAGGGAAAATGTCTAAGACAGCATGTGTATTTAGGACTCCCCCACCCGCGGAACTGTATCTTTTAACGTTTAACAAGGACACCGTATATAATGACTTTACGTATAAAAACTGATATACTAAATTTATATGCTTCACATAGCAAGCGGTATGTTGATAAAAATACCCTTTGGGCTTAGGAAAACGCATAAGCCGACAGCCCTTTCTTGAAGAATTAAAACCTTACCTAGCATGCAATCTGGCAGTATCTAGCATGGTTTCAAACATCGCGTACAACATCAAAAGCAACCAACGGAAAATATAATTGATGCGCTTTATTCTTCTGTTTGCGTCCATTGTAGTAAGAGATATTGCATGACTCTGCACTTTTCATACACAAATCAAGGGTGAATGTAGAGCGTAGCCAGGATCCATCAGTGTCATTTCTTGCGTTGTGTTTTAATAACAAGTCTTGCCACAGGAGTCCCATATTTATTGCTAGCTTTTTAACGACCGATTTTAATTGGAAACGAAACAGAATACTAAACTAAAAAACTGCCCTGTCTCTCCCAAAATAATCCCTTTATACCCATGGGAAATCCCCGAAAATCATGTTAAATAATTATAGTCTTAAAAATATTACTTTATGGTCTAAACTTGATGACAATTTACATATAAGGAAGCTACAAGGCCGTTTAAAGTGTTGTGAAATACCCCCAAAACAATCTTATCTTACATTAGCATTTTTGACAGGTCGAGGGTAATAACTTAAATACAAAAACATGGTGACATAAACCAATGGCTTTAGATATCAGACACCAAACGCCAAAACGTCGACGACATACTAAACAGACATCGCCACAGGACGATGATGAGGAAGAGCCAAGCAACAAAACGAATAAAACAGCAAGATGTGAGCAAAACTCACAAAAAGGTATTTGACCACCATTTTAGCTGAAATTTTTTTTTATTTCAAGCTGAATCTTTCAACGTTTGCTGTGTATAGTAGTATTGTTTGAGGGGGCAGATCTTGAGGTCTTTGTATCTTGAGGTCTTTGTATCTTGCGGACATTGTATCTTGAGGTCTTTGTATCATGAGGACGTTATTATCTTGAGGTCTTTCTATTTTGAGAACGAAAAATCTTGTATCGTGAGGACGAAAGAAGTTTGTATGAATTGAGAACGAATAATTTTGAGGACTTTGTTAATATTGAGGACGTAAAAACATCTTTGTCTCTCGAGCGCATAAGTCTTGAGGAGTTCACGCCTTGAAGCTACTAATCTTATCATCAACTTTGTTGGAGGAAAAAGAAATAACATGTATTATGCCAAGGTCGTGATCAAAAAACCTGCGTACGTGTGACAAGCTGTTCTTGACCTGAGCCAGAATTTTGACAGGATAGGACACAGGTCTAGAAAAATAATCTTGCCTTGAAGCTTCTAACCTTATCATCAACTAAGTTTGAAGACACGCCATGCTCCTGTTGTCATCTAGAAAAGTCGTACGTGTTTTAGATCCTATCGCTGGAGTGACCTGCCACGTGTGGACTTTGACAAACAATCAAATGAATGTTTTTTTTTTTTGACATTGTAAATTTTTGAAGAACACTTGTTTTTCTCAAAATAAGCAGATTTCTGACACATTTACAACATGATTAATTGAAGTACTTCAAGCATCTAAACTAACGAGCACCGGATAACATAATTCTTGGACATTCTTAAACAACATTTTTTTTGCTAACGTGAGCAGATTTCTGACACACTTTTATTAGTGGAGTCTCTTAGTTCTAAAGCTCTTTTTCTGGTCATCAGCGATTATAATACCAATACCACCAATGTTTGTTTGTTTGTTTATGTTTTTTTGAGATAGTAAATATTTCACAGTTTGTAGCGTCTGATCTAAATCTATATGATTTGCTATGTCTTACCTTTCTCAACGAAGGAAATCAAAGGGTTCGTGTACATGTATAAATGTGCACAGTATTCAGATGGTATGCGATTGATACTGCGTGTATGTATTTAAATAAAAGAATTCATAACATACTCCGGTTTTGTTATAACATATTTTTGTATTGTTAACGTTTCTATCACTATTACACATCTCTTACGTGCAATACAGCATCTTGGCAGGACGCTGTCCTTACGTCCTTCTACAAGTTCGTGACTTACGTCTTTCTGGAACGTTTGTCTTACGTAAATTGATGAACCAGCGAAACGTAATTGTTCTCGTTTTACGACACATCAATGCGTACATGAGACTGCGACTATAAAAACTGCTCGCGCCCGCAACAATCTCAGCCCGCCGCAAAAATCTCAAATTACTTTCACGTAAAGAAATAAGATAAAAAAATAATAACAAAATGCCACATTTTGTATATCTTCTTTCGTCCTTAAGTTTACTTTTGGAGTACATGTTAAAATTCCAAAACGATTTCGACATGGACTTGGATATTGACTTAAGGAACTCTCTCCGGGTGGTGAGATATTTTACCAGCCGTTTCGCTCGACTGGTAGAGGCTGGGGCCCACCCGGACCATCCAGCATTCGACAGTATAAGACCGGACTTGGAAACACTTTTCAGCAACCATCTATTCGTGCTAACCACCTCCATTTCGATGCATTTTGGATGGTGGTGGCTCGTATGACACGGAATAGACGGTTGCGTTGCTGCAAAGCTAAGCACAGTCTACGCCTCTCCAGGATACAGCGACTCAAGGGTCGACTCATCAAACTTTACCAAAAGCTGTTGATAAAGATCGCAGGGAGGGGCGTCGCTGATTTCGACCATCAATTGCTGGATGGTTTTTCGCACATATTGGAAGATACAGAGCTGAGGGGGCCTGATGGCGTCCTCAGAAACGTTCGGGATACAGATCACGGTTTATCCTAAGTAACCTATTTCATGTTTCTTGCCCTTTTTAACCACCAATAAGGAGTCATTGCGCCGCGTCTCAACGCGATTGTGCTGCTAGTTAGTTGAGTTAAACCCGCCACTGGGTTGTCTACTGTGATCACGTATACTCTTCGTTCATCACGGTTTTATAGCCAAATACAATTTATGATTGTTGATAATAACAAAATGCCACATTGTGTATATCTTCTTTCGTCCTTAAGTTTACTTTTGGAGTACATGTTAAAATTCCAAAACGATTTCGACATGGACTTGGATATTGACTTAAGGAACTCTCTCCGGGTGGTGAGATATTTTCCCAGCCGTTTCGCTCGACTGGTAGAGGTTGGGGCCCACCCGGACCATCCAGCATTCGACAGCATAAGACCGGACTTGGAAACACTTTTCAGCAACCATCTATTCGTGCTAACCACCTCCATTTCGATGCATTTTGAGATGGTGGTGGCAAAAATCGAATTAGGGTATATACCATAATTAATTTGGGTAAACACCATAATTCGAACTTTGAATTAAGGTATACACCCAAATTAATTTGTGTCTATACCATAATTCACTTTTTTTCTTCTGAATTAAAGCCTTGACCATACTGAGGCGCACCAAGAGGGTCAAAAATTTAATTTGGGTCTATACCTAAATTATTTATGGTATAGGAGCTTTTAGAGATTCCCTTTGTGACGTCATATCCGCGCATGCGCAGATCGCTGGCCGTCAATTCAAAGCGACCATTGTTATTCAAATGTGTAGGCGGAGCATGAAATGTAAACAATGTCTGACATTTTACGGGAAAATATATCGGTTTATGCAAAAGGATTACCACCAGTTGAGAAAGAAAGATACTTTGAGAAATTAACATTCAATGGTGGGACTGAAAAACTACCAGATCCGTTTACAGTCGAGGAAAAACTTTGGGTGAATGATCCGTGTTTGTGACCGGAGATTGACTTTGGACAAATTTATTTGTACCTCATAGAAACGCCAGCGCTGTTCAGCCCTTCGTCGATGAAAGCCTATAAAAGCCTTGAAGCTTACAAGTAAGTTTTTGATGTTTGATTTTTGCGCAGTTTTTCTTATTTAATATCCAACAAGCTTCAGTTTTCATGCCTCGAAAACTGCACGCGTGGCTACTTGTGACACCATTAACCCAGCTCGCTTGCACCCTAGCCTATTAAAATATTTTCTGAGAGAAATCTGCACTCTCTTGCTCTGTGGACAGATTGAGAATATTTCTCCTAGATTGTAAAATGTGAGAAGGAGTATCATAAAGCCCAGGATTTGAGGATTTCAGTTTAGCAACCCCCACCCACCACCACAGTACACACACATACATAGTGAACCAATGAAAAATTATTTTTAATGGCATGGTGCAGTTCTAAAGCGTAGGACCGGGTTGTGGGATCATGGTTCGAGCCCCAGCCAGGGTGTCTTTCGTTGTTTCCTTGTGCACTATGGAAGCAATGTTTTATATAACTTCTTGCATGATGAATGGTAGATCTATCAGAAATTGCTGGGGACAGAATACCATGATCTAAAGGAAAAAATGTTTTTTGTTTTGTTTGTAGCTTAACCTCCCTGTCAATAATATTTCAGTCATGCCCGGCAGTGTCAGAAATAAGACCCGGGAAGCAACTTGCCCGGGGGCAACCTGCAATCATCTGAACTTGCCCCCTATGGTTTGAACTTGTCCCCATAGAAACGTCATATAAATGTTACTAAATGAAGATTATTTATGATGTTTATGCATGAATTCAAAGGTACAGACCAATTATCATTGCTTTGAATTTGTAATTTAGCTCATCTAAGAATGATGAGATTAAACACTTCTTGGAAAAGTTCAGGTTGTCCTGGGGTCAACCTTGCAGTAAGATCAGATAGCCCCCACCAAATTTGACCCGTGACGGGCAAGTGGGCAACTGCTTATTTCTAACCCCTGATGTCGGGACAGAGCCATCACCATGCAAGAACACAATAATAATAAAGCTTTGTGCTCCATTTCTGGGCATGATAACACCGATTTCTCCTAAGATTTGCCCGATAATAAAATGGTTGTCCACAACATTTATACGGGCCATTCCTGGCATGTCCCTGTTCATGCTGACGGAGCCCAGTTTCTGTCTTTAGAACAGCACCACAATGTTTGCAAATCTAAAATGATAGAGAAAAAAGTTGCATGAAGGTCTTATATTTTTCACTATTAACTCACAACATAAATTATGTATAAGACAGATTTTTCATGACATGCAGACATGCTTGTACCTGAAAACGTAATATTGTAATTGGGACGCAAGCTATTGTTGACAATCTGTTGTACTGTGTAGTTTGGTAACAGAGTTCTATAACCAGTAAAACACAGACGTGTGAACTCTATCATTGAAATACTTCTTCATGTCAACCCATTCATAAAACACCACCGGAAAAATAAAAACTTACATTTAAAACGCTTTTTATTTCACTCTGTGAGCATTCTATGCATAAGGGACATGAATATATACACAAAAATAAGAAATATAGCCCCTCTTCATGTATCATCTATTCACTGTGTGAACCTATTCCAGGAGAATAAAAGCTTTTGCTCATCAGTATTGTAACAATATATATTTACCATAAAATCAAGTATGATTGGCACAATCTGTATATTTTCCGTATCTGATCCAAACCCTGCGCAAATCAGACAAGTGTTATAAGAATTACCGACGGAAATCTTACCTTTGTCGGAGGTTATTTGGTTCTAATCCGCCATTGTTGCTGTTGTATAGTCACGTGATTCCCTGCCATGAACAAGTATCTAGCAAAAGCTATAAAATGTTACAAGAAGATCCATCACAAACATCACAAAAGGAGGAGACATGGGAAAAATTATCTACAATACTATTTAGCAGACTTCGACAGGAAAATGAAAGCCGAGGTTGATGTTTCAGTCGCAAAAACACTAACTCAATCCGACCAGAAGTTGTGCACCTTTTTAAGCGACCAATCATAAAAGCAAAACAGAGTCGTCCAGTACCAGTTATTTTCACAAGTCAGATGATCAAATATATCGATTGTTTGATACAGCACAGAAATGAGTTCGTAGACAGTGGTGATCCATATCTGCTGCCAGAGGCGCCACGTCCCAAACACACCGTCAGATACAATGAAGACCTTTGCTGAATCATGTGGTGCCAAACGCCTAAAACTTTACGATTAACCACATTCCGAAAGCAAGTAGCGACATTATGTCAAGTAATGAACTTAAAGGAAAACGAAATCGATGTTTCCATTCTTAGGGCATAAAACACAATAACTCGTGGTTTTTTTTTTATTTCAGCTATTCGCCACTTGCGAAAATTGACACCGGTATGTGATGGACCCTGGGCATTGCTTTTTTACTTTGCGTAAGTGTTGATTTTTACTCTTGCTCGAGTTCTATTAATAGCCCCTCATGTAAAAAAATAAACTGCGTAGTTTAAAGCGTGAAAGATGGTAGCTACAATCAGCCTGGCGTATATATATGCCTTCCTTTGCGTGTTTGTGTAGTAAATTGAACTCGACAGCCGGATGGGGATACATGGTATTGTGATTGGGCGAATGAAGGTGTTTATAGACTGAAGGCGGAAACAACTGTAAAGCACATTACCTTCAACGGAAATTACGTAACCCTTATATTATATTTGCAGTCGCTATTATTACGATAAAACATATTTCCTTGGATTATTTTCATCACCATATTTGTCTTCGAGATATACTGAACCAAACTTATAACTCAACACGGTTAAGGCACGTTTTTCGCATTTTAATGTAATGCAAGACGGTCTACTAGACATATGCTGGTCAGCAATCGCCAGTGAATAAATTGGGTGCAAAAATTTTGATTTAGAGAGCATGGGTCACTGAGCTCGAATCTGATTGGTCAAAACGATTATTAGGGTGGCATGCGCCTCCTGAGAGATTCTGGAAGTCAGTTTTAACGCAAATTGATTCTTTATGGATCGTCCAGTGAAGCTGGATAAGGTAATTGTTAAATGCCTTCCATTTGTACCCAAAATTTTAAATCAAAGTTTGAGTCATTGAAAATTGAACGTTTAATACTGTGTATTCCATTGAACGCAATACAAAACGGAATTGGTGACAAATTCTAACGGCGAATGTTTTTAATGAAACATTTGTGGAAACATGTTCATTCCGTCGTTCAGCATTGTTAGAAAACACAATAACATCCAATTGTTGGGTCAGGACCGTCTGTAACAAATGTTAAAATGTGAGTAAACTTGAATGTTTGGGGGCGAAAATGAGTTCTCATCTCTGCTCAAAATTGAGCAAAATTGATCTTTTGACAGTAAAATTATTCATTGGCTAAAGTGGAGCAGGGATTATCCTGAAAACCGACATTAATTTCTAGGGTACGAATACACGTCACATGTCGCGTTCTGGAAAATCACAATGCACTTCATTTTTTGCCAAGACCCTACCTCTGAAAAATGATTAATTTCTTGAGACGCATAACACAGAATGTTACAACCAAGATGCTGTGAGATGTGTCGATCGTCCGGTAATCTGATTCAGTAGAATCAAAGTTAAGTTGTTTACGTTCCGGAGTATAGCATTAAAAATAAACTGATGTTGCGTTATAAGTTTGGCTCAGTATACGTCTACGACTTAATTGCACGTGTCAAGTAGCTTATGAGGGGAGAGCTATCACCTCAAATTTCAGCTCGGCTCCGCAACTGCTGAATTACTGGATGATATTTATCAAGCACATGGGATCCTAACCTATTATTTGAATAAACATTTCTAAGTGGCAGGAGTGCATAGATCATTTAAATGATCCTTATCAGCTAGTTCAACAGATTGTTATTACTAGGCCTGAAAATGGCTGTGTCCGACAAAAAATCACCTCAGATCACAAAACAGGTTTCCTACAGTTCTTTTTTTTTAAAAAAAAAAACTAATACATATATTCTTATAAGGGGATCTATAGTTATTTTATATCTATATGCTTTATGAGGATTGTCTGATACTTGTTATTTTTTCTATTAACTTTATTTGTGTAAGGCAATGTATTTTATTGACATGGCAAAAGAAGCTATTACAGGTCATTCTGTAAAATATTTCTGTGAACATAGGAATGGCATCTAAGTCTAAGAAAAAGTTGCAATTTTTAATCAAAGAAAAAAGTGAAGAAATCAATGAGAAAATTCTACAAGCTAAAGAGACTCACATAGAGGATTTTGAATTGAAATTTAAAGAAACATACAGAACTTATTTGGAGCAGTTTCCTGAAAGGAAAATTTTGTTTGAATATGCCACTAAACTTGAATTGTTCAGAGAATTGTCAGAGACACTTTTATTTCAAATTGTACAGATCAATACGAAATGCCAAAAGAGTGCAAACAAATATGCTGTGTTTCAGATGATGTGGTATACATTTTCTGGCAAAATTCTTAACAAGGACACAGGAGACAAACAAATGGACAACATTTTGAACTTATTCATTTCAGACATTCAGCAAAATGTGAAAAATATAACAGAGGAGGATGTTCGTATATATTTTTCGTGTGTCCTGAAATCATTTCTAGATTTTTATCTACATGTGATATACAAATTAAATTTTGCAATTTTCTTTCCATTTTTAAATTTCAAATAACTGGACTATTCCTATATTTTCAGACATTCATGTCATTGGAAAATGCAGAAGCTAGTTAAAGAAAAACTTCTGATGTCCACTGTTTGTAATGCTTACTGCATGTTTTGAAAATAAATACAGCAGCTACTGATTGAGTATCTATAGCTTATAGCTATTTTCTGTGACTGTACAGCTCGGTTTGTATGAGACCTGCTTGGAAACCACATTGTTTGTTTTCTCATTATGTGGCTAATTTTCTGACATGCAGCTGTTGATAAGAATCATGTTTTAACCACAAGCAATAAATCCCCAGCAGGGAACACATTAGTGACCGTTATGATAAACATTAGGAGCTCAAATATCTCTGACTCTCCTGCGATTTTCCAGCCAATCAGATTACAGATCTCCCTTTCAGCGGATCCGCGCTGAAAGCTACAGGTATATAGAAAGCTGGATGCTCTTGTCATGAGCTCTTGCACGTGTGTATTTGAATGTGACTGGTTATGATGAATTATACATGAACTTTGTTTTCTGATTTTTGGTGCTAGATCTAATGGAGAAACGGACTTTCTCAAAGATTGTTTAATCGAGAACGAGTTGGGGTTAGCTACGTGCATTTATGGGGGCACCGGGAGCATGTTGCAGACACATGATATCAATGCCGAAATCGAGCGACGAGAATTCGACAGATTGCCCGTGAGGGTAGATCTGTCGAAACTTCCAAATGTGCGAAATTTGGATATCAAAACCAAATTCCTTGACACCAAGAGTGCTTGCGAGCACATCACAAACAACGTACATGTGGGGACATATGAGCCAGTGAAATATGTGAGTATGATTTTTCTTCCACCGCTCAATAGCCATATCTACTTGTGTATTGTTAAAATGGGCCATGCTAAAACAAACAAACAATAATAATAATAATCATGACACGTTAAACTAGGGTTTGGTTGGAGCAATATAGAACTGCCTAGAGTCACAGACTTGTTTTGTTGTTGTTTTTGTTTTTGTGGTTAAACAGAGCCTAAGATACTCTTGACCTTACATTAAAAAATTAACACCAATTTTGATATTTATTTCAGCCCCCAAAAGAGCCAGCCAGCTGTTTTGCTCCCACACTTAACTTAGGGTGTCAGCGTGCATTAAAAATTGCCAGTGTAGCTCGACTGTTGGGACGAATGAGACATATAGTTTTTTTTTTTTTTTTTTTTTTTTTTTTTTTTTTTTTTTTTTTTTTTTTTTCACAGAAGTGAACCGGCTTCAAGAAGCCTTAAAGAAATGCAAAAACGACTTCAACTGCCTGAACATAAGCTCATTATTGATGTATCCACTGGGTGGAATTCAGCTTTGGAGATGGTTGTCAGATCTCTGGAGCAACAGCCTGCAATCTATGCAGTACTAAGCGCTAAAGAAATCCGTGGAAGGGAAAAAGATCTTGCATTGCTGAGTGATACTGATATCTCCCTGGCTGAGGAGCTGGTGGTTGTACTTACTCCTCTACAGACAGCAACAAAACTCTTATGTGATGAGTCAATGCCAACAGTGTCAGTGATACTGCCACTGCAGCATCAACTCCTCACTTTCATGCAGCAGAAAGATGGTGATTCTGAGTTTATAAAAAATGTGAAAGCCACTATCACCAATGACCTTTCAGGGAGATATCAAGATATCAAAAGCAAGCTGAGTCTCTCTGCTCTCATTGATCCCAGGTTCAAACTGGCCCCATTCTTAACTGATGATGAGAGGTTGGATGATTATCATCAATTAACAGTAGAGGCAGTTTCTGTCAAAAATGACAGGCCGGTTGTGGTTAAGCAAGAGCCAGGTGTTGCCATTGAACCCCCACTGCCTATCCTCCCAGCTCTTCCAGCAATGCAAATCCAGTCTGTAGCTGAAGAGTCTCCTAATCTTGACCCTGTAAGTCCCTCAGGCAGTCCCACCAAAAAGTAAATAAAGGAAGAAGAGGCCGAGGCCAGTGATACCTGAAAACATACTGCCATGTCAGCCCTTTTTGGTGATGTTTACATCACAAATGTAGTAGAGCCCCCTAAGCCCAAACAAGAACTTGTTGAAAGTGAAGTGTTACAGTTTAAAAGGGAACCTCCCATCAATGCCAATGAGAGCGCACTAAAGTGGTGGAAAACACACTCTGACAAATACCCTACCCTGGCTCTTGTAGCTAAAAAAGTACCTCTGCATTCCTGCAACCTCAGTACCCTCAGAGAGTGTGTTCACCACCGCTGGAGACGTGACAGCACAGCGGTCTTGTCTCAAACCAAAGCATGTTGATATGCTAAAATTTTTGAAAAAGAACTGGAAGCCAGCAAATTCTTAAACACTTTGTAGCATGTTCTAGTTCAGCCTCAAAATATGTTGCAAAGAGGCTACTTAGTTCAGTTTGTTATGTTTAGAGTTATGTTGTTCAACATTTTTTCTTATAATTCTAGTCTAATGATTCTAGTCTAGCCAAAACTACTAGTCAAAACACTCAAGCATTTAGACTTTGTATCATGAGTGTATCTGAGAATGTGACATTCTTTTTCTTTTTCTCAGCAGCCACTGGTGCTACTGATACCACCAAGTCAGTCCCTGGTACAATCTCAACAGACAGAGCCACATCAGTTCATGTTACAGAATCGACCATCACAGCTATGTATGTTTTTCTTTTTCTAAAAAAGGCTTATGTATCCAGGTTTTTAAAAACAATCTAAAGAGTCCTGACTGTTTGGCTAAACAGACTTTAGTTACCTTTTACAGAGGCACATTTCAATTATTAATGATAGCACGATATAAATTCTTAAAGCTACCTAAATGGATTGAAGTAAGAATTTATATCATCTACACGATACATGCTAAAAACCCAAAGGTTTTCGGAAGATTTCTATTGTGAAATGCCCAAGAAATTTTCAAAATTTCACGTTCCAGGCACTGTAATGATGTTTATTGCAGACGAAAAGTTAATTTCTACTGTTTTTAGGCATGTAATGTTTTGTGTAACTCAAGCGGTGACTTCTTAAAAATTGGACAAAATCTTTGAATTTAATATAGCGTCATATAGGAAATAGGAAACCTTTTATAAGACCATGTTCCCCCCTTGCCCAACCAAAATATTTTGAACACAACTGAACTTTTGTAAATGACATAATATATCCAAATGCCATGTTTGGGCAAGGGGGGGAAGGCTGTCAAAAAGCCCCAAAACCGAAAAATGGGCTCAGGTCCATTATTTGTAATTGACCAGGGCTATGGAAATATACTGTATATGTATGTTCTACCTGAATGAACAGACTGACTGTCCTATTTTACTAGGTATACACAAGGTGTACACTTATGATGCATATAGATATACTGTGCAAAATATGTATATCAATATTTGATGTTTTTTGTTTTACTTGAGATATGCCTCCATGGGCTTAAAATCAAATGTCACTTCAGCATCACATAAAGACTGGTTCTACCATAGTTTGATACATGCAAGCCATTGCCAGAAGAACTTCCCTAATGTCTGTGAAGTCACAGTTCAAAGTAAAATGTGCTTTATTTATTTTGCACAGTATATTTAAGGTACAGGTTTTTGCATAAGTGATGGACATTGCTGTTTACGGTTATAAATCTAATAAAGATGTTGTACCTGTTATTCTTGGATAAATAGTTTCTACCCAAAATTTTGGGTTGCAACAAGCATATTGTAGCATTTCCTTGATAATCTATCGCAAAAATTATGTTTTTCGACAAAATATTTTTTTGAAAAAATCTGACCCCCTCCCCCTTTGACATAGATTTATGCTGTATGTATGTAACATCAAGATATTTCCACCATGTTGTTGCATTGATCAAATGTTGAATTTTACGGAGAATGCAACATATTGCCTATACAAATCACGCAGAAGCTGCCAGAAACACTCAAACTTTGGGCGGGAAACCTATGAAACCTTCCGAAAACCTTAGCCGTTTTAACGGCTAATTTGTTAGCCGCTAATTGTAAAATTTCGCGGCGAAATTGTCTGTAAAATAAAAGTCAGCGCGGATTTCGCGGCGGAACACGGCGAAAAATTATACCTGACATAACGCATAAAAATCAATTGACCGGTGTTTCGCGGCGAAAAAGATGACAGTCACAAAAGTTTTTTGTCTTTGGATTCAACATGATGAAGCAATCGGCTTCATCTCTTTTTTAGACATTTGATCGCCTGTGGTAATGACACTGCTAAAAGCATTAATGAATTTTCGATTACGTCAAGTGGACGCTATTTCGTTGAAATCAATTAAGTCGAAACGACATTTGGTCGCATACGACCTTCACCGGGTCGATACATATTCGGTCGAATACGAGTAGTACAGCAACGTACATGTACAAAACTGTGTCGAAATTGTCAATAATTGACGGGGTTCTTTTGCTAAGCGTTTTGAGTTAAAAAGCGTGTTGTGTGCCTTCTAAAATCCACATGTACGGATGGCTTGGAACATGTACACGCATGTCGAATGTCAAAACCTCATTGTATACAAGGCACAATACACTAGAAAAAAGGCGGATACTGTGTTTAAAACAAAGTATTGCAGCTCATACTTGTACACTAATTTTGTGTAAGAAATGGTTCATATAAAGTTTTCACTTTATTTCGAAACACATATATACAGTAAGGGCCACGAGTACGCACCGTGGCAATATGAGCGCATGCCGCATAAATCGATGGTGAATAGATTAATTAGAACAAAGGTGAGCGCAGAAGCCTAGTGGTGGATTGTATGAATTGACCAGAATTGACATTGTTGACTATTAAACTGAACTCAGGATGATCTTCGCTAGTTGTACTTCTACAAGGCAAGTTCAATGTATAAATCGATATGATTGCGATCAGTCTTGTGCTAGAATCCATAGAGGGTGATCAGAGTGGTAACCAGCAAGCCCAAATATCAATATGTCGCTTTATGTTTTGACGTTTTTACATGGTTGATCTCAAATTAAGTTATCGTAGTTCACACCTTAAACGCTATAAAGTGAGGAAATTGAGGAAAATGTAAAAAAAAGCAAAGAATCTAACTGTTAATTGAGCATTACCCTTTAGACGATGTTTGTGGCACAAAACAAGGCACAAAGTTGGATGCCCCCTGCCCATTGGGACGTTAAGAAACATGGGCTGATTGTGCCTCCAGGCAAAGCTTATACGCTATTGACTGATCACCTGATTACTGGTTTACCGCTCAGGTCTGTGCATGCCTAGGAAAAATGGTTTCAAGTCAAATCATCCATACAAATAAGCAGAATTGGCTTAGAGGGATGGTTTTATTTCAAACACTTGTTGGGTATCGTGAGTGTTATCGTGATGTCCCATAAAATGGAGGCAGCATCCCAACATGATCATTGCTGTTGATTGGGACGTAAAGCGTCTATTCAAATAAACAAAGTTAGATTCAACAAGCTGGATCATTACGTTATAAATATTTTCGTCTATCCGTGATTTCGCTATCGTACCATGTAATACCAATGGAAAAGTCGCATTATGCACGTTTTTTTTATTTCTATACATGTACTTATACCATGAAAACATTTCGTGAGCCGAATGAGCAGCTATTTTCCCAATGGGTGGCCAATCAGTTACCTTAACTAAAAATATGAACACATACACAAGGCGCCGACTGCACAAAAATATTCAACACCAAGACATAAAACAAAAAGAACCACTACAGAAGTATCGACTTGGAACGATCAGTAACACAAAGTAACTGGCGGGCTTAAATCGATTTTACATGGCCATAAACTCACCCTCAGCTTCTGCAGTGGGACTTTTCACTGTTAAGCGTCATATTCAAACAAAAGTGTTCAAGTAGACTCATATTGTTCTAGAAACTGATATAATGTTAATAGTGGAGACTGTGCAGTGCCTTTAAACATTAATTTCAAGCAAAAACTGTATTTTGTTTTTGTTTTAATTCAAAATATTAGTGTTAAAGTGGCTTTGAAACATTAAATTAAGTATTCTTCTATATTGGATAAACTGATAATTGTGCAGCCTGTGCAGTGACTTTAAACTATATTTTCTTCTTTTAAGCTTTCAATTTATGGTATTTAAAGGTAAAAAATGAGCTGAAAACTGAGATCAATGCTTTTGAAGAAGTGGTTTGGAGTCTTTACTTTTTTTTTGTCTAGAACTGATTCAGTATGCTTGAAATATTGAATATTATGCTTGTTTTTATTAACCTTAAGAGATAAATATAAAAGAGATAACGAATGTGTTTCTTCTTTTTTCATCTCATTTGTACACTTTAGGATGCTATTTAGCATTATGAGATCATACTGGAAAATATAGTTTATAATTGCACCGTGCACGGAAATTATTGATCTTAATTTAGTGGTTTTGCTACAAGACAATGAATTGGGGCGGCCCCCGTGGCTGAGCGGTTACGGGCGCTGTTTCATAATTACTCGATCATCTCACCGCTGTGTCTGGTGTTGGATCTAGCCCCGCTCTGGCCACATGTGACACGCCAAGTTCTGCTTGCGGGTGTGCCAGGTGGTTTTTCTCGGGGTTATCGCGTTTTCGCCCCACAAACTGTTTGGCCCGTCTCATATGAGCTGAAATAATCTTGAAAGGGACTTAAAACTGAATAAAAATTATGATTTGGACAACCCTGATTATACGTTCAGCATCTTTACTAGCGAAGTTATCTTGAAGCGTGAAACCCCTGTCTGCAAGGACCTGATCACCTGAATGGTGATATATCTGGTGTATAAATCCCGACCGACCACAATTTTCCGTCATCGATAATATCCTGAATCACCACCCTTTAGGCCTTCATACATATTGTTTCTATCCACTACTTAATACGACATAATTCTGCAAACGTACTCGTCTGACAACGGGCTCTGTTTATTTTATTGATAACAAATACAGGCTTTGTTCATTTCACTAGCGCTTTGAAATATTGATTATTTATCAACTATTTCACAGTTAATAGCAGGTGCTCGGTTTGTTTATCTTGGCGTTGATTATTCATTGCCAATATGGAGACTTCAAGATCAGTTAAAATGTAAGATACGAAATCTCGTCTTCCATTTTGCATTTGCAGTACAAGAGAAAGCACGTTTGAGGCTGAGTGTGAGGAACAAATGAGAAGTGGTGGGGGACGGTTCATCTTTGGATTGGTACAATCCCTAGAATTGTTTCATGTTGTTTTCATGTGGGGGGAAAAGGTAATTCTGGAGTGGATGCGAGATCAGTCTACTAGCCAGGACCATTCCATTTCATCGATGAAGTGGATCAATGTTCTTGAAAAATAAAGCTAATCGAAACGGGGGACAAGTATTTCGATGTAGAAATAAGAGGCACATCAGAAGGCACTACGGACGTTTTCTTTCATTGAGAAAATACACAATGAAATACAAAATGTCATCGTTATCTTCAAGTCATACAAAACAAGACACTTCTACAATGTTCTGTCTTCAGTGGAATTGAATATGGTTCGATAGCATGCAACTGTGTCAGCTACATGTACCTGTGTCAGCTACATAAGAGTTATTCAACGAATATTTTCCAAGACATATTTGCCACAGAAGAATCGGTGGAGAACTCGAAACAGACGAGTCATTCGGTCAAAGTTAAAATCCTAACAAGGTCCTCAAAGTATGTATATTTGGTCGTAATTCTCCACCCAGTGAATGCTAACCTCACGGAAACAAAATTGTTGCCCACTCATTCAAAGACACATAATCCTGGGGTCAAACATACACAGCGATGAATGGTCAGCATACTTCAACAGGGAAGGAAGTTACAATCTCATAATTTGGGATGTAAACAAAAAAGAATTGAAAGATTTTGTAAACCCATGGAGTTTTTATTCTTTGTTTCAAATGATGAGACAGCATTGCTTGGTTAAGGAAGATCGTTTGACTGGCTACTGATTTGTAATGTCATTGTGGCAAAACTGCTAAACTTAACAGAAGGCGGCGGCTTAAAGATAAATATTCTTCCGTTGTCGATGAGGCCATGAATTATCTATGCAGAAGAATGCATTTTTTGAAGATTCATCATACAATATTAGAGACCTAATTATTTTCATTAAATGTTTCATAGAAGGCCACACGTTAAAGCGATGTGCATTAGCAACAAACATGGACTACAAACATACCGCCATTATGTAACAGGGTCAGAAACCATAAATATATATTTATTTTCATCATTCAGTAGCTTCCCAATCCTCCTAGTATTTTTATTATGTTAAGTGAGAACCACTTTAGGAGAAATAAGTGTGAGTTGACCTGAATCCTTTGGTTCGGTTCGGTATCAGGCAAAATTGGTTTTTCATTCTTTAGCTACACATACGCAATCTTTCTTTTTCTTTTAGTGAGTGAATCTCAGAAAGCGCGGTCTTTTAACAGCGTCATTTGCTTCAAAATTCTCAAAGATTAAAGACGTATAATAAAATTTAGTGCTGTCAGAAAGTTTCCATAGACATTCAGGTATTTGGAACTGTTGAAATTATTCCTTTAGAATCCTTTTATTTAAGTTTAAATTTGGTGTTTAATTCACAGAAACGAGCAATTCAATGTTTTCGAGAATGGCGGTCATTTTAAAAGTGCAATGATTTAAGTAAAGTCCACATATAAAAATAACAATCTTCTAATTCTCCTTTTGCATGCCTCACTATTAAAACTAGAGAATGTTTTGTGCCTGCATGATGCTTAACTATGTTTTTATTTCCACAGCTAACACGTTCACGTGTGACAGTGGTACAGTGATGAATGTCTTCTTTTTGGTCGTGATTGTAAGGCCTTCAGATCCCATATTATCTGGTAAGCCAAATATTGTAGTTTTGCCATTTTTGAATTATGAAATAAGGGAGATAATCACTACACTGTGCACCGGTCTGTGGAATACGGTTTTATTTCATAGGAAATGTAAAGTAATATTGTGTTTTATTTCATCATAAATGTATTTTTAACGTAAATGGGTCATCTTTGATTGTTTCACATGAAATAGGCAGCATTTTATATGTTAGAAGAAGTTGAATGTAAGATTTACATTGTTTCGTTAAAATGTTGATGTACAGTTAAGTGTGATCTTCAATTTCTATGAATTTTGAGTGTTTATTGTGTTTTACACAATATGCCATTGTGTCACACACAATTTTGTGCTTTGGGCTCACTCAGTGTCTAATTTATGTGCTACTTTTTATTGCACATAATTTGGATACTGTAGGAGACCATTAGTTATTCAGCATGATATTATAGCATTGTATCATTATCGTTTCAGGGCCTGTGCTCAGTGTGCTGTTATTAAGAGATTAGACTAAACTTTCAGTTTCCCACCATTCTTTGAATGCAAGTGAACCGACAGAATATATAAGATGAACCCACGACCAGACTTGTGTCTTAGTAACCCCCCCCCCCCAAAAAAAAAAAAAAAAAACACACACACACACAAAAAAAAAAAAAAAAAAAAAAAAAAAAAAAAAAAAAAAAAAAAAAAAAAACACCAGTCTGCCACAATTAAATGGGCAAAATACGTTAGAGAGCTTTTTTGCCAATATGTATTTGACGCATATAGCATTATCAATTTTTGAGGGTGAGGTAGAAATATATGAAAGTGACTTTAGCAGAAAGGTGATATGTCATAGAGGTCAGCCCAGAGGTTGCCCGATTTGGATTTTTGGCATTGTAGAGCGATCGTCGTACTGTACCCTGTTGACGACAGAAAGTCAGAAACTCTAAATCTTTTAATCAGAAGGCATGTATTTCCAGGATCTAGAATTTATTCTGTCTCATGGGCTGCTTACATGAAACCTAATGCGATCGGTTACGAGCACTTCACTGTAGTCCACAAAACAACTTTCAAGCAGATATATCAGAATGCAAATACCGGTGAAACCATTGACTGTCATACCAATCGCATTGAGGGTGCATGGAAGAACTGCAAAGACCATTTTAGGAGAATCTACGGTACGAATACGAAGTCCTTTGAGCAACATTTAGCCGAGACAGTATGGAGGAAACACTTCCACCAAGAAGTCTACGAGTCATTCTTTAACCTGGTAAGGGATGTCGTCATGCTGAGGCAGCCTCAACACTTCACGTATCGTAAACCGGTGTTCGTCACGTGGCCTCCTCCCAGTGCAGAAGATGAAGCACAGCATCACATCACTATTGTCCAAGAATCCGACACTGAGAGTGACAGTCCATCTGAAAACGAACCAGTGTCCGTTACGCAACTACACACCTCTGGTCACATAGCAAGTGATGTGTCACATGATAAACCGCCAACCACTGAAGGCACCAGGATACATAGTCGAAGGACAAGTGTTGCTGTCCAGGCAGACGATCACGAGAGTCCAAACGTTTCCACATCACCTGATGCAAGAAATGCCAAAATTCGAACTCCGAAGTCAGCTTAAAGCCACTGTGCATCGATTGTTGCTCCAAGAAGCACTTCTCCGAAGCCAAGGTCTTCACGCGGCACAGCCGATATTGCACACAAGTTTGTGCCTACACGTAGAAAGAAACGTTCGCGTGTCACACAAGAAACACAACAGCATTTGGAGTAAGACAAAGCCGCAAGTCGACATGCACTTCCTTCAGGATACATACCTGTGAAAAGAAATGAAAAGAACAAACCTTAATCAACCGGTGCTAGAAAAGAAAACCCTTACGGAAAAGATGCATATGCCATGATGTCATCAGACAGTGCATTTGAAACTTAAAAACGACAAAAGCCAAATAAATGACAAATAGATGGGAAACTGATTTTAATAGTTTATATAAAAGCGGAAAATAATATATAGAAAGTAATATAAGTTTGAAAAGTACAAAACAAATGTTTTTTAAATAAATGTGTATATAAGTACTCGATAATTGATCGGCGCCAAGTCTTCAGAATCATATATGAAAAAATAATTGTGCATATCCATCAACATATTATGGTAAGAATATTTTTATATTAATTATGAATTGCGCTATAAATATTACAAACATTATTTTCTCGACAATTGCATGCGCGTACACAGTATTTGACGTCGTTATTGAATGAAACTATGTCTGATGAAACGAATGCTAGTTTAAGTAGAAATAGACAAATTTATAATTTATGGATGACCACATAAGATATTTTAGGTCCAGCTTGATAATGGCCTCATCATATACGTAGATATTTTTGGACACCACATCTGAATCATTTTGAGACAATTTAAGTTTGTAGGTTTGTTTTTGTGAATGGATTAAATCCTGATTTGTTCTTGAAGTGGGTAAACCTGCTCAATTTGGACCTTAATTACAGGTTCTATTAAAAGAAAAGAGAAAACTGGCAAAGTTCTACAGAACCTTATAAATAGAAATTGTCAAGCATCCCTCGTATATCAAACGGATCTGTGACATTTCGTGTCACGTTCTTATATATTTAAACTGGACTTGTTCATCAGTTCTAGAATTCAACTATTCTCAATGTCAATTCTGATTGTCCGGTCGTCAATCTGGTACCAGTTGGTGCGTTACGTTGCTTACCGCCCCCCCCCCCGTTCTCAGGATTCTGTGGCTCAAAGATTGCACTCCTTTGACTTTTTCAGATGTCTTCAATCCCTAGTCTGTTAGACCTGCAGGCAATGCCCAGTAGAGCGTTCCGGCTCAAACAGCTAAAGGAGTATACGTGTCCCGTTTGTAGAATTATCTGAAGACAAGGCAGATCCAGTCGGTGATTGCACATATTCAGTTCTGAATCTGAATAGTTTACTGGTGACACGCCAAATGACATTATTTCACCAGGGGGTTCGGATGGGGGAGAAATCAGTCCCTTGAACGCACGAGTGAAGCGAACTTGGACACACAATCATCTGACATTTCAGCAGTAGAAAACAGAGAGTCAGGGAGGTCATTCCAGTCCCTGATAGTCTGGGGAAAGAAACTACATTTATAGGCCTCTATACTAGCAGATGGAAGCTGAAATGCCTTGGAGTGGCTATTTCTACAACGCCTAGTCTTTGGGATAAGGTCATCTGTAGGTATTCTGGCTTCACCCTTCAGACCTTTGTATAGTAATATAAGTCGATTATCCGTCCTCCTTTTCTTGAGAGATTCCCATTTGAGTTGTTCAAGAATGCCAGTCATACTACCTTCCTCGAAAGTATAATTCCTAGTTACAAATCTAGCGGCACGATTCTGTACCTTCTCCAATACCTCCTGGAGGCATTTAGTATGAGGATCCCACACAGAGCTTCCATATCCCAGGACTGGGCGCACCAGTCCTTTATAAGCTGCTTCTTTAACATCTTGGGGGCAAGAAAATAAGTTTCTCCTCAAGAATCCAAGTGTTCTGTTGGCTTTAGTACAGATATTATTGATATGGGTATTCCACTTAAATCATTTGTAATTGTTACACCTAGATATTTAATGCTATCAACATTTTCCAATACCGTTCCCTCGAGGGTGTACGAGGCCTCAATTTTATTTATCCGCTTATTTGTCAGCTGCATCATGTTGCATTTGACAGGTTGAAACCTCATGCCCCATTTTCGGGCCCAGCTCCCTTAAAGGTCAATGTCTTTCTGAAGTTTCAATGTATCTTCCACTGTTTTAATTTCACGGTAACAAACACAGTCATCAGCAAAAGGCCTGATTTGAGAGTCAATGCCAACGGGTATGTCATTTATGTACAAGGAGAACAACAATGGACCGAGAACGGTGCCCTGAGGGACACCAGACACAACAGGGGCCCGGTCAGATTTAACACCATTAACTACTACCCTTTGCTGCCTGAAGCACAAAAAAGCATTTATCCATTCCAATGTCTTTCCACCTATACCATAACTAAACAATTTGCTTTTAAGAAGTTCATGTGGAGGGGTGTCAAAAGCTTTTTCAAAGTCCAAAATAAAAGTGTCGTAAAAGTGTTGTGAATCTTGTCAATAAACACACCGCTAAAACAGCGAATTTTAGTGTGTCATTCATACGCAAGTAATTACTGTATATCAGCATACTACTTTATTTTTCATAACATGTACAATTATAGTCACAACAAATGTTGGGCAAATACATGTACACGCTGTTTATATGTATAGTATTATGTATGTTTGTGTGTAGTTGGTAACAATCATGTTTCTGGATTTTAAAACCAATAAAGAGATTTGATTTGATTTGTACACAAAATAAAGAGAAGAGAGAGAGGGGAAAAAACAACAAACGCTACATAGGTGAGAATGAACCATTTTTGGTCTCAGTCCAGTAAGGTAGAGGCTCGCTGTAGATATTTATTTCTATTTAGTAAAAGCTTTTTCTTTGTAGAAATCTGAATTATTTGCTTGTAGCTGACTTTGGTCTCGTAGTTTATATTATATAACCAATGTCCGGGGAACGCAGTAAGAAAGACAATTGTAGAATAGATCTGTATATTATGAGTGCTTTTGGGCCTAACTTGACTCTTATTTTTGACAAAATCAATGGAATCAATGAATAAAATATTTGCACGGTATCCAGATCCGACTCAGTACTTTCATGCACATTTCTTTTCGAATCCGGGATTATCTTTCGGCAAACCACTACAAAGTTGTTCAGTTGCACACTTGTCCCATCGCTGGACATGTCACGTTTTGTGTGATTCCGCCCACAGTTCTTAATTTGTTTGGTCCGATCCCCGCTTGTGGTTCCCGTCGTGGTTGTGTCGTAGTTGTTGATCTTCCCCGGCCTCGTGGTGGCTTTGATATGAATTCACATGTGGTGTTTGTTTGCGTAGAGCATGTACCAATGCCTTGTTATTGGTATCTTTAGGTTGCTCCTGACTGAGCTAATGAGTCATGGCTATGTCCCGAAACTTCTGTAACGTAAGGTCCGAACCCTCTTTGATGAGTTTCTCAAGAACCGTTTATGGCGGTACACCAAAAACGATGTGGTCCCTGACCATATCGTTATGTAAGGCTTCAACGTACCCACAGTTTTTCAGCAGAAAAAAATAAAATAAAACTGAGATCCCTTAAGAGCAGCGAACACATTAATGAGAAAGGGGATGGGCCATACCGCGGTTTCGACTATTAAAGTCTCGTCAGTGACCCTTTAGAGTTGGCAACATGGAGCCAAAGAGAACTACTGAAATTTTGCAACTTTCAACATGGTAGTCGATACAAAGACACTATTATTATCTAAATGGGATCAAATATTTTAAACATTGATAAGAAAATGAATCTTAACCGATAACAAATTTCTGATTCCTCAGAAGTCTGTTACACTTGTTTGGTGTGTTACTTTCTGCAGCTTCCAATACCCATTCATGAATTGGCTCTTACATTAACCTCAAGAGAATGAAAACAATGACATGGATAACGCTTTACTAGCGCAAAACCTGCCTATATTTGTGAGCAAACAATTAAAAAAATATCAGAGAATTGATTTAAATATACATTTCATTAACAACTTACTGAATTTGAAAGCAAAGAGACAATATTTACGCCAGGGAGTGAGTGACGGCAGTGCGGAATGATATTATTAGCTCACCTGAGCCGTTAGGCTCACAAGGTGAGCTTATAGGATGGCCATGATCCGGCGTCCGTCGTCCGTCCGTCGTCCGTCCGTCGTCCGTCCACAATTTCAAAGATCTTCTCCTCTGAAACCACTTGGCCAATCAAAGCCAAATTTTATATGAAGCATCTATAGGAAGGGGGAACCAATGTATATATAAATAATCCAGGTCACATGACCAAGATGGCCGCCATGCCCATTTATAATAAAAACCTTTAAAAATCTTCTTCTCCAGAACCCAAAGGCCTAGGATCTTGAAACTTGGCATGTAGCATAAGTGACTCAAGGTCCACAATGTGTATATAAATAATGACCTTAGGATGACCTTGACCTATTTTACGGCAAGGTCAGCATAGGTTGCCAATGCATTTGAATGGGGAAAACTTTTAAAATGTCATTTAAAGTGAAAGTCTTGCAGGAAATGGGCAGTATGGCTGAATATTTATGATTCTGAAACAAATTGGACCCCAGGGGCTCATATGCCCCCACCCCAGGGCAATATACATGTATATCTCCATAATATTCAAACATCATCTCCTCTGAAACCGCTAGGCCAATCAAAGCCAAATTTTATATGAAGCATCTATAGGAAGGGGGAACCAACGTATATATAAATAATACAGGTCACATGACCAAGATGGCCACCATGCCCATATATGGTAAAGACCTTTAAAAATCTTCTTCTCCAGAACCCAAAAGCCTAGGATCTTGAAACTTGGCATGTAGCATAAGTGACTCAAGGTCCACAATGTGTATATAAATAATGACCTTAGGATGACCTTGACCTATTTTACGGCAAGGTCAACATAGGTCGCCAATGCATTTGAATGGGGAAAACTTTTAAATGTCATTTAGTGAAAGTATTGCAGGAAATGGGCAGTAGGTCTGAATATTAATGATTCTGAAAAAAATTGGACCCCAGGGGCTCATCTGCCCCCACCCCGGGGCAATATACATGTATATCTCCATAATATTCAAACATCTTCTACTCTGAAACCACTTGGCTAATCAAAGCCAAATTTTATGTGAAGCATCTATGGAATGGGGGAATTAATGTATATATAAATTATCTAGTGCACATGACCAAGATGGCTGCCATGCCCATATATGGTAAAAACCCGTCAAAAATCTTCTTCTCCGAATCTGGTGGACCGATTTCAAAGAAACTTGGCATAAAGCACCAATGGCTGAAGTACTACAATGTATATATAAATCATGACCCTGTGGTGACCTTGACCTATTTTACGACAAGGTCGCCAATGCATTGGAATGGGAAAAACTTTTAAAAAGTCATTTGAGGTAAAAATCTTGCAGGAAATGGGTAGTAGGACTAAATATTAATGATTCTGAAAAAATGGACCTAAGGGCTCATATGCCCACACCCCGGGGCAACATACATGTATATTACCATAATATTCAAACATCTTCTCCTCTGAAACCACTTGGCCAATTGAAGCCAAATTTTATGTGAAGCATCTATAGGATGGTGGAACCAATGTATATATTAATAATCTAGGTCACATGACCAAAATGGCCGCCATGCCCATATATGGTAAAAACCCTTCAAATATCTTCTTCTCTGAAACCAATAGATTGATTTCAATGGAACTCGGTGTGAAGCATCCATGGTTAAAGTACTACAATGTATATATAAATCATGACCCTGTGATGACCTTCACCAAGTTTATGGCAAGGTCAACATGGGTTGCCCATGCATTTGAATGGGGAAAAACTGTTAAATGTCATTTGAAGGGAAAAGCCAGCAAGAGCCAAGAAATTGGCAAATGGACAGAATATTGATTATTCTGAAAAAAGGAAAACAGCCCAAGGGCTTCATCTGCCCCTGCACTGGGGTTAAATACCATAATATTCAAACATGTTTATTGGTATATGCAGCAGACTCAGGTGAGCGTTTACAGGACCATTGGTCCTCTGGTTGTTCTGTCATGACGGCTGAGTCAGCTGATCATGTTTTTCTGCCTCATTCCGGACAAGAAGGTATGTTTTATTGTTTATATATTTTCACTGTTACACTCACACATGGAACTGAGTGGCCACCTATTGGGAAAATAGCTGCTCATTCGGCTTACGATGTTTTCATGGTATAAGTACCTGATTGCTAATTTAGTTTTTTCCCACTACGGTTTTTGGAGTGTGAATCTTTTCTGATTGCACCTTTTCCTGATCTTTGCCTATATTTACCTGAAAATGTATTTAGGATACCAGTGTATTGGAATGCGACTGCAAATGGGAGAAAGCTTGCGATAGGGACTGGGTGGGGAAAGTCAAAGGGTCTCGCTGTTTGAAAAAACTACGCGACCTCTTCTGCTCTCATGCCGGAAGATTTCGAAGCTAGTGCCATATCAGTTAAACCGCCAGTATGCGTAATACCACTAGACATGCGCCTATCCTGATCAGACGGAACAGCATATGAATCCAAACTCTTGGCACTATGGTTACCTGTCACGGACATTATTCCCTGGTTGGAAACTCCAGCCGCACACAACATGGTAGCTACAGTTACACAGATGCAATAATTCGTAGCCTTTACTAATGCCAACATCAGTGGACAATCTGGACATGAACGCATACAAGTTATTGACTCCAGCTGAACTCTTCGCATACCAAACCTCATTATCTGGGTCAAATTAAGTTAGAGGGTTAGAGGCTTCTGAAAAAGGGTCTCAATTACAGGGCGTAATTCAGATACATTCTTTTCATATGCCTTTAAGGGACAAGTGTCAGTTCCAGCTTTTGTAATTGTATCAGATCTTATTCTGGAGGTAAGCTGTTGAGTAAGTTTATCTCTCTCTCTTTCCAAGGCAATTACTTCATTAAGCGTTTCATCATACTTTTCATCATACTGCTTTCTGTATTTTTCGTTAAAGTTTTCATTTGTTTTATCTCACTGAAAAAGAAAAGATATAAGTAGGCAACGCTCCAGGAAAAGGCAAAATCAGAAAGATCCCCACTCCAAAAACCGATGTGGTAAGAACTTGCAAGCAATCCCTGAAGATTGGAAAATAAGAGCATTAAATGAATAAAAATTAAAATTGAGATCCTTTAAGAGCAGAGAACACATTAATGAGAAAGAGGATGGGCCATACCGCGGTTTCGACTATTCAAGACTCGTCAGTGACCCTATAGACTTGGCAACATAGAGCCAAAGAGAATTACTAAAATTTTGCAACTTTCAACAGGGTAGTCGATACAAAGACTAGTATTATCTAAATGGGACCAAATATATTAAACATCGGTTAGAAAATGTATCTTAACAGATAATAATTTTGAAAGCTCTTTTCCAAATTTCATGTATATCACGTACAATGTTTGTGGCTGTTCATTCATGAACTTAAGGTAGTGCCTTCGTGCCGGCAGAGTTGTATTTTTCCTGCTCTGAATATACGTGAATCTTGTGGCTTCTCAGTTCTGCATATTAATCTTTTACCTCGCCAGAGTTAACATTTGTCAACAATTTTATCATTGTTTGCTGTGCATTATTTCAAAGATCTGTTGAATAATGTTTTTTTTCTGCTTGTCCTTTTTATTTATTAAACAACGCTCTTAACCGCTCGGACACGGGGGCCGCCGATTAAGAATATGTATATGGAGCAAAAAGGTACAAGTAGGCAAAGATCAGGAAAAGGCGCAATCAGAAAAAGATTCCCACTCCAAAAACCGAGGTGGGAAAAAACCAAACTAACAATCAGGTACTTATACCATGAAACAATCGTAAGCCGAATGGGCAGCTATTTTCCCAATAGGTGGCCACTCAGTTACCTTAACTTAACTAAAAATATGAAAACATACATAAGGCGCCAACAGCACAAAAATTTTTAAACACCAAGACATAAAACAAAAAGAACCACCACAGAAGTATCGACTTGGAACGATCAGTAACACAAAGTTACTGGCGGGCTTAAACCGGTTTTACATGGCCATAACCTCACCCTCACCCTCAGGCCATAATCCCAGAACCAGAAATAAATGACGCTAGTATGACTTAAAAAGTACAAGTAGGCAATGATCACGAAATGGCACAATCAGAAAGAAATTCCCAGTTCACAAACCTGAAAGGTTGGGGAAAAAAGGGATGGGAAAACCTAAAATGACACGTAGGTATTTATACCAACAAAACATATCGTAAGCCGAGTGAGCAGCTTTTCCCTAATAAGCGGCCACTCAGATACCCGAACTTAATCAAAAATATGAATGCATACATAAGGCTCAAACAGCACAAAATTTGACTCCAAAATACAAAAAAAAACAACAACAATCAAAACAAACAAAAAAAAAAAAAACAAAAAAAAAAAACAGAGGACCAACGGTCCTGTAAACGCTCACCTGAGATCTGCTATATTAACCAAATATTTATTTAACAAATTTGCCCTTTATGGGGCCCCACCAACAAATCACAATAAAGGATTAGGACAAAAGTCAACCAAACTGTAGAGGACTACTCTATTAACATTTCTGCAAAAATAGAATTCAAATATCTGCGATTGGACCAGAAAAAATAGCCAATTTCCACTTTTCCCGTTTTAAGTCTATCGAAACTTTAAGTTGCCATAGCAACCAGATTTCTTATCCGACTAAAATAAAAAAAAACACAAATTATGTAGAGACTACAGAACATGTATACAAAGTACAGGCTTCATGCCGTAGACAATTTCTGAGGAGAGGATTTTTAAATGTTTTTCGAAAATTTACCCTTTATGTGGCCCCAGCAACCAATCAAAATAAAGGATTAGGGAAACAGTCGCATGAAACAGAGATATACTCAATAAATATTTCTGCCAAGATAAAATTCAAATACCTACAATTGGTCCAGAAAAAATAGCTAATTTCCACTCTGCCCATAATAAGTCTATGGAAACCATAGCAAACAGAGTTCTAATCCGACTGGAATAAAAAACACAAATTATGTAGAGGCTACTGTCAGGAACATGTATACAAAGTACAGGATTCATCCACTGGACAGTTTCTGAGGAGAAGATTTTTGAATGTTTTTTTTTTTCAAACTTTTGCCCTTTAAGGGGCCCCAGCAACCAATCAAAATAAAAGATTAGGACAAAACTCACAAGAAACGTCAAACACTACTCAATAAACATTTCTGCAAAAACAAAATTCAAATGTCTGCAATTTTAGCCGAAAAATAGCCGATTTCCACTTTTCCCATTATAAGTCTATGGAAACTTTAAATTGCCATACCAACCAGAGTTCTTATCCGCCTGGAATAAAAAACACAAATTATGAAGAAGCCACTGTCAGGAACATGTATACAAAGTACAGGCTTGACAGTTTCAGAGATGAAGATTTTTGAATGTTTTCGAAATTTTGCCTATATGGGGCCCCTGCAACCAATCAAAATAAAGGATTAGGACAAAAGTCACATGAAACGTAGAGGACTACTCAATAAACATTTCTGCAAAAACAAAATTCAAATATCTCAACAAGACAGCAAAAACTGGCAATTTTCACTTTTTTCCATTATAAGTCTATGGGAAGCATACGTTACCATAGCAACCAGAGTCCTTATCCGATCAAAACAAAAAACACAATTATTCTTTCCCCCTACCTGTAGATGGTGTATGTGTAATACGAGAACAATCGGCCCAGCGGTTTCAGAGAAGAAGATCTTTGAAATTGTGGACGACGGACGGACGCCGGAGCATGGGTATACTATAAGCTCACCTATGAGCATAAGCTCACCTATGAGCCTTCGGCTCAGGTGAGCTAAAAAAAATATCGCCTTGGAACGTTCAATAATATAAACCAGAGGACCAATGGTCCTGTAAACGCTCACCTGAAACCCAAGATATATACCAATAAACTTGTTTGACTAGAATGATAATATACATGTATATAACCCAAGGGCCGGGTCAGAGCAACCCCTGCGGTCAATTTTTTTTGTAAACATAAAATTTTAGTCCATTTGCCAATTTACTGCAAGTTTTGCCCTTCAAATGACATTTTAACAATTTTCCCCATTCAAATGCATGGGCGACCTAAGTTGACCTTGCTGTAAAATAGGTCAAGGTCACCCAAGGGTCACGATTTATATAAACTTTGTAGAGCTCCATTGCCTGATACTTCATGCCAAGTTTCAAAATCATAGGCCTTTTGGTTATGGAGAAAAAGATTTTTAAAGGTTTTTACTATTTATAGCCATGGCAGCCACCTTGGTCATGTGACCTTAACCATTTACATATACTTTCATTCCCACTTCCTAACAATACTCCTCATAAAGTTTGGCTTTGATTGGCCAAGCAGTTTCAGAGAAGAAGATCTTTAAATATCACTGTAATATACATGTATATTGCCCCGGCGTGGGGACAGACAGACCTCTGGGGTCCAAATTTTTTCAGAATCATCAAAATTAAGTCCATTTGCCCATTTCCTGCAAGGTTTTCCCTACAAATGACATTTTAACACTTTTCCCCATTCAAATGCATGAGCGACCTATGTTGACCTTGCCGTATAATAGGTCAAGGTCATCCCAGGGTCATGATTTATATAAACTTTGTAGAGCTCCAGTCACTGATGCTTCACACCAAGTTTCAAAATCATTGGCCTTCTGGTTCTGGAGAAGATTTTTAAGGGTTTTCTCACACCAAGTTTCAAAATCATTGGCCTTCTGGTTCTGGAGAAGATTTTTAAGGGGTTTTTTTTCTATTTATAGCAATGGCAGCCATCTTTGTCATGTGACCTTGACCATTTATATAAACTTTCTTTCCCCCTTCCCAAGGATGCTCCATATGAAGTTTGGCTTTGATTGGCCAAGCGGTTTCAGTGGAGAATATGTTTCATTATTATGGAAATATACATGTATATAGCCCCGGGGCAGGGGCAGACACCCCCCCAGGGGCTAAAATTTACCATTAACATTAATCTTCTGTCCATTTGCCTATTCCCAGTTAGTTTTACCCATTAAATAGCATTTTACCATTTTTTTTCCCATTCAAATGCATTGGCGACCTAAGTTGACCTTGCCGTAAAATAGGTCAAGGTCATCCTAGGGTCATGATTTATATAAACTATGATGGGCACACATCCCCGATGCTGCATAACAAGTTTCATGGAAATCGGCCCACTGGTTCTGGAGAAGATTTTTAAAGGTTTTTGCTATTTATAGCCATGGCGGCCATCTTGGTCATGTGACCTGGACCATTTATATAAACTTTCGTTCCCCCTTCCTAAGGATGCTCCACATGAAGTTTGGCTTTGATTGGCCAAGCGGTTTCAGAGGAGAAGATCTTTGAAATTGTGAACGACGGACGGACGGACGACGGAACATGGGTATACTATAAGCTCACCTGTGAGCCTTTGGCTCAGGTGAGCTAAAAATACTGGGGGCTTTAACCGGTTTAACGTGCGCCTAACCACACCCTCATCTTCTGCAGTGGTTAACAACATTTAGTTAGTTGTTCGGTTTTCGTGATGAATCTCAAACTGGTCAATGAGTTATCAAGGACAAACGAATAAATCATGATGACCAAAAACGAGGACTCGACAGATTCAGTGAGCTGCCCGACGTTGGAGCTCCCTGGGCGCCGAATAATGTACTGAACCCCGGAGCAAAACAAAAACACCAGTTGAACACCGATGGGCCAAGCAACAGACATGAAGCTCCGGTCGCAAAATGAAAACTAAAACTGAGATCCTTTAAATTGTAACGCTTTATGTCGGGGCCAATACTACATAAAAATAATCATTTAAGAGCAGTGAGCGTATAAATGAGAAAAGAGATGAGCCATACTTCGGTTTCGGCTACTGAAGCCTCCACAATGACCCTTTACACAAGACAAAATGGAGCTGTATTGCTCCATACCAATCAAACTGGTGCACCAATCATTTTTCTTTGAGTTTGTAATGGCTGTTCGAAAAACAAAGCTAACACCGACAAAGAAACGCACTATTGAAGAGTACCGCTAAACAACAATTTCTCTAAACATTTACAGTTCAATTTAGATAAATGATACTCTGTCTTATAGTGAAGTTATGCGCCAAATTTCATGATGACATGCAGGTACGTGTGCAAAATTATGCAGAGTTCTCCGAACCCTTCAAGGTAGCGAATGGGGTCAAACAGGACTGCGTTTTGGCTCCAAGACTGTTCAGGATGATGTTTTCTGCCATGCTCATGAATGCTTTTCAGGACAGTGACACTGATTTTTCCAATCAGGTACCGTTTTGATGGCAATATATTGAACCTTACAAGGTTGGAAGCCAAAACTTGGATGCAGACTGATGTGCTAGATGAGAGTCTCTATGCTTATGGTATGGATTAGAATGCAAGCTCAGCGGCCCCCGTGTCCGAGTGGTTAAGAGCGCTGTTTCCTAATCACTTGATCATCTCACCGCTGTGTCTGGTGTGGGTTCGAGCCCCGCTCTGGCCACTTGTGAGACAAGCCAAGTTCTGCTTGCGGGTGTGTCAGGTGATTTTTCTCGGGGTTCTCCCGTTTTTGCCCCATCTACTGATTGGCCCGTCTCAAATGAGCTGAAATAATCTTGAAAGGGGCATAAAACTGAATTAAAAAAAAGGAATGGATGATCAAAGGCAAAGGTGTAAAGAGCCATAGATCAAATCTCACAGTTACGTGATAACTACGGTAACACACGAAGACAACTTAAAAGGAATATGTCCAAAGAGTCAAACACTTAGTGAGCTTATGACCTTTATTGAACAAGCACTCAGATTGAAGTCCATATATGCAAATAACATGACAACAATATTACAAATAAATAAACAATACTCAAAACCGCGACATGGCATACAAAACATCGTGAGATACATGTAATGCATTTTATGCTTAAAGGCGATGAAAACAATATATAATAATATAGCTACATGCATAAATACATGCACGAACAGCCTTCAAGGCGAAAGAAAAAATACATGCTAACAATGCTACATGCGTAAAATGCATGCATGAAACAGTCAGAGACTGACGGACACACAATGAGCATAAAATGCAAATTATAGGCAACATGCACGTTACTGAACATTCTCAAATAATTTGTATATCCTAATTTATGGGCGCCCAAAACAGACATGCATGCACCCAAACTTAATAATTGTTGCTAACAAGAACAAAAAAAAAAGATTGTTGCAATGGAAATTGGATTTAAAAAAATAAAGAGAAAGATAATTAAGAAGATTCACTTAGTACCTCGTAGTAATACGCCCAAAGAGTCTAACACTTAGTGAGCTTATGACGTTTATTCAACAAGCACTTGGAGTGAAGTGCTAGTCTCATCGAATATCCCACTTTATTTGGGCAATTGCAAGGAGCTCCAAAAAGATTGATTTCTGGACATCAGATGAAAATTTTAGATAGCATCAACTTGGAGAACAGGAATTTTGAACTGCTTATCAGTGTCTTAGATAATTAACCATGTCATAAAAGATGGCGACGGCAGAAAGACATTTGAACGAATATATAATAAAGATGTACATGATAAGCTGACAGTTACTGAAGTTTTTATCATTATTTTCCTACAGAAATAGATCTTAACTTACGCGCTTTCAACTAAATATGTTAACGGCGGCTCCCGTGGCCGAGCGGTTAAGAGCGCTGTTTCTTAATCATTCGATCATCTGTGTGTCTGGTGTGGGTTCGAGCCCCGCTCTGGCCACATGCGAGACAAGCCAAGTTCTGCTTGCGGGTGTGCCAGGTGGATTTTCCCGGGGTTCTCCCGTTTTCGCCCCACATACTGATTGGCCCGTCTCATATGAGCTGAAATAATCTTGAAAGGAATGTAAAACTGAATTAAAAATGTTAAAAATTTAAAGTTATCCATGCTTGCAAGCGAAAAAGTTTGAAAAAGTCTAACCTAACGGCGATACTGACGTGACGTTACAATTTAAGACACATGATCAAAACATGCAGGTCTGCTTAAAGTGGGAAACCAAATTCATGCTTAAGCAACTGTTTAGTCATCAAAACAAAGAAAAAACATTGAAAACGTTTGGGAACAAAACTTTATCGCCGAGAAATAAAGATCGTAAGTTTTTGAATTCGACGTTTTTACCTCTGCTCCTACATTATCGCCTTACAGTAACGTTTCTAACTGGAATTTCACGAAAATCGCCGATATGTTAAAATAAAGAGAGTTGGAAAAATTCCCTATCGTGGCTTCTTAACGTGAGCTACAATGAGCATAACGTCAGCGTTATCTCACTAGCATGATGCGTCATGGCTCTGAATCTTTCTGAATCTTTCTTGTTATGCTTAAGAAAATCAATAGAAACCAAGCAACTCGAAATTAAGGCAATTTCGACCACTTGACGGCGCGTTGACGTCGTTTTTTTTGGCAGGTAAAATTTGTACCGAAAAAGACCAATCTCACTTCTCACATTATCAACAACGATCATAAAGAAGGGTTGAAAAGGATGGGTCTAATGGGCTTAACAAAAGTCAATTGTTTGCATTGTGTTCAATGGTTGAGAATTTTGCATCCATTCCTGTATTTCTTGGTTGTTCCAGAAGCCTCATTAAAGGATGGCGTTTTTAAATTAATCGTATCATGCGCCTAAGGCACTGTTCTTGTTATTTAGATTAAAGAAATGTTCAAAATTGCTCTAAGGTGATCAAAAACTATATGTAACATAAAAATTGCTAAGTTTATTTTGCATAGTATATGTCCAACTAAGATTACATTGAAACAATCCCTTGTTTGTAGCAAGCGGCCCCCGTGGCCGAGCAGTTGAGAGCGCTTTTTCTTAATCACTCGATCATCTCACCGCTGTGTCTGATGTGGGTTCGAGCCCCGCTCTGGCCACATGTGAGACAAGCCAAGTTCTGCTTTTCCTCAAGGTTCGCCCGTTTTCGCCCACCTACTGATTGGCCCGTCTTATATGAGCTGAAATGATCTTTAAAGGGACGTTAAACTGAATTTAACAAACAAAAATGTTTGTAGCAACAAACTAAGCATGCATCAGTGAAATGCATATGTAATTCAAAATGCGTTATCTGCATGCCGTACATGAATAGAGCGAAATAAGCAATCTACACATGAACTATGCATTTCGTTTCAATTCTTGATATTAATTCACAACGAGATGGCATATAAAATTTTCAATGACATTAAATTACATCTGAGAAACAAGAACTCATTCGCACAATTTCCGTAGTTGATTTTTGTCGGCGTGACAATTGAACTGGCAGTGAAACATCACTGGTGGAATGATTCACTGGTGCACCATGGTTTATTGTCATAGCTGAGGGTGTTTGTACTGGCAGTGAATCATCACTGGTGCACTGAGTCACTGATGCTCTATGATTTATAGTCATAGCTGAGGGTGTTTGTTCTGGCAATGAAACATCACTGGTGTACTAACATCACTGGTGTACTGATTCACTGATGCACCATGGTTTATAGTCATAGCTGAAGGTGTTTGAACTGACAGAGAAACAACACTGGTGTACTGATTCACTGATGCACCATGGTTTATAGTCATAGCTGCGGGTGTTTGTACTGGCAGAGAAACATCACTGGTGTACTGATTCACTGGTGCACCATAGTTTATAGTCATAGCTGTGGGTGTTTGAACTGGCAGTGAAACATCACTGGTGTACTGATTCACTGATGCACCATGGTTTATAGTAATAGCTGAGGGTGTTTGTACTGGCTGTGAAACATCACTGGTGTACTGATTCACTGATGCACCATGGTTTATAATCATTGTTGAGGGTGTTTGTACTGGCAGTGAAACATCACAGGTGTACTGATTCACTGATGCACCATGGTTTATAGTCATAGCTGAGGGTGTTTGTACTGGCTGTGAAACATCACTGGTGTACTGATTCACTGATGCACCATGGTTTATAGTCATAGCTGAGGGTGTTTGAACTGGCTGTGAAACATCACTGGTGTGGTGTACTGATTCACTGATGCACCATAGGTGATGCCGACTGGGGTGCTGATCGCATACCGACTGGGGTGCTGACCACACTGTCCTTCTGCAGCTATATCGGTCTGTTATCCGTTCGAAGTTAGATTACGGATCCATTGTGTATGGATCAGCTAGAAAATCATACCCGAGTATGCTTGATACAGTACACCATCAGGGACTAAGGCTAGCTCTTGGGGCTTTTCGAACGTCACCTGTTGAGAGCCTCTATGTTGAGGCAGAAGAGCCATCACTATATTTGCGTCGAGAAAAACTTAATCTTCAGTATGCCATCAGACTTGCAGCAAACCCCTCTAATCCTGCACATAATGTAACTTTCCCACCATATATTTCTGACGGACTCATACAGCTTTATGAAAGTAAACCAAATGCTATCAGGTCTTTTGGTTTACGAGTAGCACCACTTTTAACATCAGCAAAAATCCATCAGGATAAAATAGAAGTATATTGCGCCTTTTCCTGATCTTTGCCTACTTGTACCTTTTTAATCCAACATTATATTTGGAAATCAATTCATAGTGTCTACGATGAAATTTAGAAAAGGTTTTTCGAAATTTATGATACCGATAGCCCTGTTGGAGAAGTTTGGCCGTTAAACCTTTATTTCGAGCGTTGAAGTCTGTAACATGATTGCAGACTCTAGCAAATCTAATAAGTCGCGAACATATACACCATAAGAAGCACGAAGAGGAACGTCACCATCCAAAAAAGGACAATTTACTATATCAAAATCAAAGTCATCGCGCTTATCATGAATTTTAGAAGAAACAAATCCATTTGCAACAGAAAGATGTAGATCTAAAAAGGGAGCTTCGGTATCTGAGATATTGGCTTTGTTCAACTGTAGTTCAGGTGGATAAATTTGATTGACCATACCTTCAAAATAAGGGTTGTCAATGTTCAAAAGGTCATCGAGGTACCTAGATGTGGAATTGAAAGCCTCGATAACATCAGCTTGATTATCATGGTTAAGAGAATCCATGAAATCTCTTTCGTAGCAGTATAAAATAAATCAGCTACGAGAGGTGCGCAATTTGTACCCATCGGAATTCCAACAATTTGTCTGTATAACTTGTATAACGAAGACTAGTATTATCCAAACTAGGCCAAATATATAAACGTTGGTTAGAAAATCCTTTTACTGATGTTTATAAAGATTGTTGATTTTGATAATGTTTTGAGAATAAATATAATTGCAAACAATATGTTTTCAATATTTTCTATTTCCCTATGGCCCATTATAGTGATATAAGTATATGATAAATTAAAAGGACCCCCCGAATCGACGGGTTTCATCCCCACATGTAGGGCGGTGTTATGACCTTGAGCATGACAGATTAACTCCCCAAAGTACTGGTTAAAACCTAAGACATGTTCTGGCTGATTGTTGTTGACAAGGACATTTAACCTCAATACAAACAATATAAAGTTCCAATGGACTACGCAAGAAACACTGACAGGAATACATTAGCATAAAGATTTCGATGGCAATTTCATTGAACAGCTCCAAGGTAGTTAGGAATTTTTAAAATTAAATGAATGCAGTCACGCAGAAATAACAAATCAGAGCTTATAAGGCAATGGGGTTGAGACAAATTACACAGCAGCTGAGAATTCAAAAGAAGTATCGAGTTATAATAATAATGTAATAGGATGAACAATCTGCTACTGCTGTTGAATAATATGTTTGAATCAGCACGTGTTTCGTTCTTTCCAAAATTTAATAAATCAGTTTCGGTCAGAGCATAACATTTATTAGACCGAAAAGGACAGTTTTCGTTGCTATGAAATAAGAGGGACATTTTAAAATTTAGGAATTAAACATAGACGCTTTTTTATGAACATGTTTCATCTAAAGGAGCACCATGCGTTATCTCAAAAAAGTGAAGTAAAACAAATGCCTTCGTGAATACGCCGATACAGCGTGATACACTTTTCAAATATTAACATTCTTTGACACGGCGTGGTACCTGTAAATGCAGCATGATCGAGATCCAATTTAATCCGCCGCTGAAACAGCGTGATGTCAGTTAAACACAGCGAGAACGAGACCCACTTTAACATTTATACGAGATGCATTTGTTGCTAAGAAGCAGTTACATAGCGTGATACCAGTATATGACAAACTAAAATGCACATAGCGTGAACGAGATCCACTTTATTCCGCCGTTGACACAGCGTGCTACCGTTTAAAAGAAAATAAATCTATTGTAATCCATTTCTGTAACCCTACTTGTAAGCTACTCAGCTACTATCTCTGATATGGCAGCTACCTCGTACATTTTTTGTTGTCTTTGTTCGTTATTTTTTTAAAGCTTGCAAGCTTTTGTTTCAATGCTGACTCAACCATTTCGGGGCATCCATACCGTTTTTCTTAACGGTCCCGTATCCGCTTTAGACCTTGAGCTGGGTCATTAGGGTTGGACGTTCTAATGCTAAGGACATTGCGTGATAGTTCAGGACCCATCCACTTGACAGGGAGATCCATCCCCTTAAATGGGGTCACATTTAACTCGGTCATGATGCTCCTTAAACTGGCTTTCCATACAACCGGACATTGGACTTGGACTAGAGGATAAAATTCATCAGCATTTGCATTCAAGACAGGGGCTGCAGCTGGTTGTCCTGGACTCACTGGTGCAAGGAGTATACACTTTGTTATTCTGGGTATAAAACCGCCATTGCTTGGAGCAGCAGATTCAACCTTACAATTTTGCATATACTGTGATTGTTCACCAACATACGCGCTGGTACGTTCCTCAGCACTGTTATACTGACCCTTGTCCCGCGCCGGACCCGGGTTAGAATTGGCCGGTCGCCCCCTATTGCGGAAGGCAGGTTTATAAGTTCTGAATTGATACCAACTTCAGTGGTCTACAAGAAGTAAAAGCTGAGATATGATCAATTTGTCCCATTAGCTGATATATCTCTATCGAAATTGCTTTGAATGGACCATGTCCTTTGACCCAATGTCATTCCTATAAGAAAGCTCATACACATTTTTATTATTATTTTCATGAAGAGCGCTAACTTTATTTCATATCATTGTCACTCAGCTCGGTTGGAGGCCATTTTTGGCCTCTAATGCTTTGTGCTCCATTTCTGGACATGATAACACCGATGTCTCCTAAGATTCGCGCGATAATAAAATGGTTGTCCACAACATTTATACGGGCCATTCCTGGCATGTCCCTGTTCATGCTGACGGAGCCCAGTTTCTGTCTTTAGAACAGCACCACAATGTTTGCAAATCTAAAATGATAGAGAAAATAGTTGCATGAAGGTCTTATATTTTTCACTATTAACTCACAACATAAATTATGCTTAAGACAGATTTTTCGTGACATGCAGACATGCTAGTCCCTGAAAACGTAATATTGTAATTGGGACGCAAGCTATTGTTGACAATCTGTTGTACTGTGTTGTTTGGTAACAGAGTTCTATAACCAGTAAAACATAGACATGTGAACTCTATCATTGAAATATTTCTCCATGTGAACCCATTCATAAAACACCACCGGAAAAATAAAATCTTACATTTAAAACGCTTTTTATTTCACTCTGTGAGCATTCAATGCATAAGGGACATGAATATATACACAAAAATAAGAAATATAGCCCCTCTTCATGCATCATCTATTCGCTGTGTGAACCTATTCCAGGAGAACAAAAGCATTGTAACAATATATATTTACCCTAAAATCAAGTATGCTCTGACAGTCATGTCTTAATACCAGTATTTAAAAGGGACTGTGATTCTTTTCCTTTTCATTGCATACCAACTTGATGCATTTATTGATGACTCTTATGTCTTGAGAGAGATGATCAGTAGTAAGTAAGGCGGTCTGGCTGATGGCGGTTTCGGAGGGGATACCGACGAGCAGGGGGTAGTGCTGGACCTACAGGGGGTGGTGCTGGACCTGTCTGAAAACGCTGTCTCATCCGTAGTATGAGGGCTAGCAGATGAATAAATATTCGTCGGTTAAGCTGTCTCGCCATCAAGCGTAGGTGGAAGGTAATCAAATCCGAAAGGGTGTTGAAAATAATGCCAATTATGATCGATAAAGATGCCATTATTAGATACACAAGTTGGTCTGAAACGGAAAAGAAAAAAAAACAGAACCAGTTAGTCTAACAGCAAACATTATTATTCTTTCTTGTACACATTACACTGAAATAGGGTCTCCTTCGAGCCTTCTATGATTTGGGACAGTCCCTGAAATCTCACCCCCATTTCTAGGTCTGCGGACTGACGTCTGCGGCTGTAGACTTTTCTGCAGACAGTGCATGTGGTGCAAGCGATGATGACAAATGATATGCTACCGATGATGATCATGATGGGTATGAGGATGCTGTCATCTGGTAAATGATAATTGAAATTTTACCAAATTAACAAGTGAATATTTTTCCATAAAATGTATTTTCATCAATCTTTGATCAAACAGGCTATGTTTATGCATATCTAACATTGTATGTAGTTGTTATATACTACTGCGTTAGTACTTCCCTTCTGTAACATCCATTTGAGTTAAGTAAAAAGGTACAAGTAGGCAAAGATCAGGAAAAGGCGCAATCAGAAAAAGATTCCCACTCCAAAAACCGAGGTGGGAAAAAACCAAACTAACAATCAGGTACTTATACCATGAAACATATCGTAAGCCGAATGAGCAGCTATTTTCCCAATAGGTGGCCACTCAGTTACCTTAACTTAACTAAAAATATGAAAACATACATAAGGCGCCAACAGCACAAAAAATTTTAAACACCAAGACATAAAACAAAAAGAACCACTACAGAAGTGTAAGCAGTTCATTTCACCATTAGGACTATTTTTAACAATACCCAAACTAATTTGTACAACCTTAAATTAAGGTCACTTTTGCTGTCCAGCACTTTGAAACACATTTCTATGTGTGTACTATTTATTCCAAAATGAATTTACTACCAAAATTGTGTTGCCAGTGCAAATAAAGTATACTCTTTTTCAGATAAAGATATATCTTCAACCACAATGCATATGTCAATTATATAAACATTCAAAACTATCATATACATATACTTGTGATGACTCTTACAACTGTAATACAACACATAAACTGTTTTCCTTTTGTTTTCCTGTCATTGATAACATAACTGAGAATAAGGCCACAATCTCCTTAAATGATTTACATGATATTTATGCATCCAACTATCAGTAAGAAATTAACGTTTAGCTAAAGAAAAATTTTGTAAACAAAAGATCCTAAAGCAAACCAACCAATACATTCATATAGTAAACAATATTGTTCCATAATTTGAGTGATAGATACACAAAATAAACTAAAACTGTCAATATACCTTGTAAAATATTCAATACCTTTCCCACTTTTGTTACATACTATAAATAAAACACATGCAATTCAGAATGAAATCAAAGCACCTTTTAACAACTAACAATAAATGGGAGCATGCTTTTGACAGCTAAGTCTGTAGTTACCACTAAATTGTGATGAAGAATTTTTATGCATTGTGCCATATAATACAAAACAATCACAACTTCTCATAAACTTTTGACAGATAATAACATCATAAACAGAGGGGAAGGAGCGTTGTATGCGTTGTGCCATACACAATTTACCATAAAATTATTACCGAACAAATTTCAGAGGGGAATACA
Organism: Rugalucina vietnamica; assembly: GCA_964017185.1. Taxonomy (NCBI): domain Eukaryota; kingdom Metazoa; phylum Mollusca; class Bivalvia; order Lucinida; family Lucinidae; genus Rugalucina; species Rugalucina vietnamica. Next base: position 12,606,709 of record OZ024879.1, on the reverse strand, counting down.
CAAACAAATTCTTGTTGTTCTGATTGTTCCCTGCATAACTCATGAACTTAGTCTGATCACTGTAAAATAGTAAATTAAACCTCACCTTTTCATTTTCGCCCATTCTTTCTCTTTGCCTCTTCTATCTTTATGAACTCTGTAAAACAACAAATGGATAATTAAATACATGTCATCATTATGGATGATCAAAAGTAGGTACAGTTCCATGCTCATGAGTAAACAATCTTGAAATAAAAGCTGAGAGATATATGTGGATTTTTCAGTCAGATGTGATCGAAAGTTTAACATTAATTTAGACAAGTTACAATTAATACATATACATTTAATCATGTTCAAAACAGCAAAAAAGATAAATTAAGTCAAACAACTGGCTTACCTGTTGTGCCATCACACCAATGATTCTTTTTATCTGGTCAGAATTGTCCAACAATAGGTTGAAATGTTGAAGGTAAAAGCCTGAGCTCATTTCCGTGGCGTAATTGTTGAGGTACACAACCAGTTCGTCGTTATAATTAAACTTGATAACGGTACACTGTTGGTTGCAAATTTTGCAAATTACTTGCTCGATATCATTATCTACATTCACCTTTATTCTGAATAGCTTGTTTGATGCCATGATCGAAACAAAAAAAAAATAAATCGAAAATAAAAACGAAAGCGTTTTATCAACGTAGTCAGCGAAGCGGTGAATCCTTGCAGCAGTATTCATTCGCATTGTTAAAAATAATGGATTCAGTTTAACGCCCCTTTCAAGATTATTGCAGCTCATATGAGACAGGCCAATCAGTAGGTGGGGCGAGAACCCCGAGAAAAACCACCTGACACACCCGCAAGCAGAACTTGGCTTGTCTCTCATGTGACCAGAGCGGAGCTCGAACCCACACCAGACACAGCGGTGAGAAATGGATCGCTTATGTAAGAAACAAAAGAGTGTGGTCGGCAATAAAAATCAATGCTTTGTGAACGGTTTATTGATGGAGTCCTTGGTACTCACTTAAAAAGAGAGATGCGCAGATTCGCGATGGATAAGCCTGATATCGGATTTCAAGAATTTAGAACAATCGTCTTAAGGTGGTGTGAGGATGAGAGAAAAGTTGACATGACTTCAGTGTCACCAGGGGTACAGGATGTGCAAGTAGATGCAAGTGCTGTCCAAGAAAAGAAATCAGAGATGATGAAGCTGTTAAGACTAAACAAGAATTGTTGGCTTAACAGCAAGAGCAAATAGATCTGTCCAATAAGAGGTTGGCCTATAGACCACCACGCTACAATCTGCAGCGAGGCAGAGGTAGGGGCTACAACAGGCCTTATGGTGCTCGGTGTGGTAAAAGACAGAATATTGCTACTAGAGAATGTTTGTTTGTTTGTTTGTTTGTCTGTTTGTTGTTTACCGACGCATCAGCCCTCATGGGTCATTAGCGTTTAACAAACTATAAGGTAAAACGTTAAAAGATATTGAAATCGTACTTAAATATAACACTACGCATCAGCCTTCATGGGTCATTAGCGTTTAACAAAGGTAAAACGTTAAAAAAAGATATTGAAATTGTATTAAAATGTAATACTAAGTAAGATGAATGACGTTGTAAAGATAAGATTGCTGGTTAAAAGTTTATATTTAAAAACAGATTTACTCGTCTTAGAAATTATTAAATATTTCCAACGGGTACATCTTTGAATGAACAATTCTTTCAAAACAAGAAGTTCGTTTTTCTGCAAAGTCAGTACATTCTAACTGTAAAAGGTGCATCACAGCCTATGCATTTAGGTTGATCTTCTAGCTTCAATAAGTAGGAATGTGTAATTCTTGTATGACCGATTCAAAGACGAGCGAGTACAATTCTTCTCGTCTCAGAAGCTTATGAACTACTCTTGGTCGTTTAATAATCGGTTCAACTTCTCTCAATTTATCATAATTCGCTCCGTTCCAGATTGTTTGCCATTTGTCAGAGATGTACCCGTTAATAAAATATTTAAATTTGACACTAGGAATTTTAAAAAAACAACAACTGTTTTCTCTAGATTCAACGATGCTTTTGGACTCTTATCAACTTTATCATTGCCATATACATACCTATATGACTGGGAACCCAGAAATAAATAATTGTTTTCATTTCTGAGATGGTGTGTTTGTTTTCGTCTTTTGAAATATCAGTATAAATATATTGATAGTCGATAAATTGAGATTGCAGTTGATGAAAACTTTCTTTGAGAAGGTGTTGATTTGATTCGGATTTTTTTCTGGTTTTCTGATGCACAGGTTGTCTAATGCACCATGCTTGTATTTCGGACACAAAATGTTTTTTTTTTCTATTTTATCCTTAGGAATGTTTGCTGATTTTAAACGTGGTGCGACTCGTAAACCAAAGGACCGGATAACTTTGGTTTACTGCCATAGAGCTGTACGACTTCAGAAATATATGGCGGAAAAGTCACCTTACGAGCTGGATTTGATGGATTAGCCGCAATTCTAATGGCAAACTGTACGGCAAGTTTCTATCGCCGTACATAAGATGACGGCTCTTCAGCCTCAACATAGAGGCTTTCTACACGTGATGTTCGAAGAGCTTATCTTAAGCCTTGGTACCGCGTCAGAACTGATATATGATTGTCTTGCCGATCCATATATGATGGATCCATAATCTTATTTTAAACGAATTAGATTATTGTCTGGCAACATAAACATGTGATAAGCCTTTAAGTTGCCAGTGGACATGCTGGTGTTCATCTATATATGTCATCTGCACTGTCACTAGTGAATTGTAGACTTGTTGACCTATGAGATTGGGAGAAGGGTCCTATTGTCCGCATCTGTAGGTCGACAGTTACAAATCAGAAATCAGTATTGGCTGGTAGGGAGATGGATCTTTTTATTATCCACAGCAGTAGGTCGATAGGTCGACAAATCAGTATGAGTAGTGTATATAAATGGAGGCGGAGGTGTAGGTCAACCACATATAAACTCAATGTAGTTATTCGTATGAACAGCATCAGGTTTCGTGGTGACTGAGGTAGAAAGCTTTTCATTGCACACGTGATATTTCATGACATAGAAGTTTGCATAATTTTACTGATTTGCATCTAGAAATTTGGATACCTGAAAAGAAGTTTTGACTAAAATTTCAACAATTTATTTTCATATGCACATGTATTCCCTTACTGTGTTTAGTGTATCTGTTAAAAAAGAGGCAGAAAGCAAACGATGTAGCAATCAGTTCTAGTTCTGCAATGTTGCTCAGGCCAGTCTGTTCAAATATTAAGGATCATTGTCATATGTTTCAGGACTGAGAACAACGATAAAGATCGATTGTACAACCAAGTACTGTCCACTCTGGAGGAAAACATAGTTGGGTTCACGCCGCTTCAAGCCAAGGATACTGGCAGAACTGTTGTAAACACGATAACAATTTGTGTACCTGGCCTCCAGTGAGCCAATTTGAATAATGACCTTTTTAACCCCTGGAAATGCTGTGCAACAATACTGGCAGAACATGACATTATTAGGGCTTTCCCTGAGGACTTGATAAACTAATTTCTTTAATTTTGAGCATGTTAAGCATAGCCAATGTTCACAAAAGTTTCATTTGATGCCTTCATTATTCATAGTTATGACCTTATCACACATGTGACATCGAGACTGATCTTCAAAGTCATTATATGTGTCACTTTCTGATACTTGATGTATCAAACCTTTGGCAGACCTATAACGGCTTTTCTCTCTTTCATTAGCTTTTGTAGAGCTGTGGCCAGGCACTTTGCATTTGGGTATCGCACTCTTCGATTTGTCTGACAGATTTGGTGACATACTTTCCAAGATAAGTTATAATTTTCTGAAATTTCGTGTCAGTTTGATAGATACAATGTTTATTGTCACTAATTAATGATTATTTTCATATGATGGCACACACACAAAAAAAACATGGATGTTTCTCGATATTTTTTTTTGGTTGGAGCTCAAAATTTTGCAGCCATGATGTTTCACACCGGACGTGGAAGTCCAAAACTTCAAAGTTTTGTTCATAAGAACAGCGTTTAATGACAATGTCATCATCCGTGACATCCTGAATGTAGTCAGACAGAAACTCCCCGATAGTTGATTGTAGAGGGATTTGCTTTATTTCGTTGCGTTTGTACTTTTTTCGACAGAATGCAGCGAAACTTTAAAGTAAGCCGATTCGGCTATGCTAAGAAAGATGTAAACGTTAAGAATCGCTTTTATAGATGGGTATTTTTAGCTCACCTGAGCCGTCAGGCTCACAAGGTGAGCTTATAGTATACCCATGCTCCGTCGTCCGTCCGTCCGTCCGTCGTCCGTCGTCCACCATTTTCAAAGATCTTCTCCTCTGAAACCGCTTGGCCAATCAAAGCCAAATTTTACATGAAGCATCTATGGGAAGGGGGAACCAATGTGTATATAAAGTGGTGTTATGGCTAAAAACCCAAATTAGCCGTTTTAATGGCTAATTTGTAAACGGCTAATTGTAAAATTTCGCGGCGAAATTGTGTGTAAAATAAAAGTCAGCGCGGAATTTCGCCGCGAAATTCCGCCGCAAAATTCCAGATTTCGCGGCGAAATTTCGCGGCGAAACACCGCGAAAAAAGTTTACCTGTTATTACGCATAAAAATCATTTGACCGGTGTTTCGCGGTGTTTCGCGGCGAAAAAGACGACAGTCACACATATTTTTTTTTGTTGTTTAAATAATATTTTAAATTGAATGTTTTTATTTCATTTCAAGTTGTATCAATATTTTGTTTACTTCTCAATTTTGCATAATTATCGTTTTAGTCCCGACAGTCACAACAGTTTTATTGTTTAAATTTCATTTTAACTTGTATGCATTTATTACTTTTCACGTCGTATAAATATTTTGTTTTCTTTTCAATTTTGTATAATTATCGTGTTTTATTTGTGACTCAACTACTTTGAAGTGTCTGAGACCCTGATTATTGGCTTTGTGTGTTTATTTTCATGCTTCTTTTTCAGATTAATCAGACGTACCCGATAATATTAGATCCTCCTATTATCTAGCTTAATTATTAGAAAAGAGCTCATAGCGGCGTTAGCAATTTTTATGGTATGATTGTCCACAGATTTGTTTGTTTGTATTGAGGCTGGACGTCCCAGTCACCAATTTTTTAGTCATGTCTGGACGGAGCTACCGTTTCCTGGGTTTTTAAGTAGTACTGTGGGTAATCAATGTACACAACACGGTTTCGCCAGTGCGGATCGAACTCAGGACCTCTCGATTCAGAGTCTGATGCACTACAACTATGCCACCGCGATCTCAACCCACATATTAATACAAGTCTTTGGATTCAACATGATGAAGCAATCGGCTTGAACTTTGTTTTAGACATTTAATCGCCAATGGTTAATGATTCTGCTAAAAAGCATCAATGATTTTCGATTACGTCAAGTGGATGCTGTTTCGTTGAAATCAATTTAGTCGAAACGACATTTGGTCGCATACGACCTCCACCGGGTCGATACGATATTCGGTCGAATACGAGCAATACAGCAACGTACATGTACAAAATTGTGTCGAAATTGTCGATTTTTGCTAACCGTTTTGAACTAAATAGCGTGTTGTGTTCCTTCCAAAATCCTCATGTACGGATGGCTTACATGCATATCGAATGACACAATTTCATTGTATACAAGGCGCAATACACTAGAAAAGGGAAGATACTGTGTTTAAAACAAAGTACTGACGTCATTATATGAAGTGTTCAGTTTATTTTTGAACACATATATACAATAAGGGCCGTGTACGCACCGTAGCAATATGAGCACATGCCGCATTAGATTAATAAGAACAAAGTTGAGCGCAGAAGCCTAGTGGTGGATTAAAGGAATTGACCGGAATCTAAATGTCCTGTGTTCGATTCCTCCTATATTCGTTGGGTTTCGTACTTGAGCAAAACCGGTATACATGTATTACCCTGAAAGTGTTGTCACCATGGGACTGTTGACTGTTAAAATGATCTTCGCTAGTTGTACTTCTACAAGGCAAGTATAATGTATAAATCGATATGATTGCAGTTAGTCTTATGCTGGCATTCATAGAGGGTGCCCAAATGTCAATATGCCTCTTTTTGTTTTGTCGTTTCTACATGGTTGAGCTCAAATTAAGTTATCGTAGTTCAGGAAAATTTACAAAAAAGAAAGTCAGGATTCTGTTTATTTAGCATTACCCTTTAGACAATGTTTGTGCTACAAAACAAGGCACAAAGTTAGATGGCCCCTGCCTATTGGGACCTAAACAAATATATAGGATTGTCCCTCCAGGCAAAACTTATAAGCTATTGACTGATCATCTGATTACTGGTTTACCGCTCAAGTCTGTGCCTGCCTGGGGAAAATGGTTTCAAGTGAAACCATCCATACATATAAGCAGTATTGGCTTAGAGGGATCGTTATATTTCAAACACGTCCCATAAAATGGGGCCAGCGTTCCGACATGACCATTGCTGTTGATTAGGACGTAAAGCATTTATTCAAACAAACAAACAACAAAGTTAGATTCAACGAGCTGGCGCATTATGTTATAATTATTTTCGTTAATCCGTGATTTTGCTATCGTTCCGCGTACGATAAATAAAATATAATGGTTTGATCCTTTGAAAGCAATAATAACATTCAAAGGGAGATAGTATGGACTATATTGCGCAATTTCGGGTAATGAACCCTCATCAGTAGCCCTTTTAAAACCGGCGACGAAAGCCAGATTATTGTACTGTAATTTCGAAAATTTACACGAGAAGTCTAAACCAAAGACACATTCCTAAACCGGGGTCAAATAATTTAAACATTGCTTAGAAGTATGTTTCTAAACTTGAATGTTTTGAACACTCTAAATATCTTTACTGATCTCAAAGGACCTAAATAAAAATATAATCTGCACTATGGATGATGTACGGGGAGACTTTTTACGGCCGCCACACGGCACAACACCAGCTGCAGTAATAGCAAATAAAATATAATGGTTTGATCCTTTGAAAGCAATAATAACATTCAAAGGGAGATAGTATGGACTATATTGCGCAATTTCGGGTAATGAACCCTCATCAGTAGCCCTTTTAAAACCGGCGACGAAAGCCAGATTATTGTACTGTAATTTCGAAAATTTACACGAGAAGTCTAAACCAAAGACACATTCCTAAACCGGGGTCAAATAATTTAAACATTGCTTAGATAAAACATTAGCAAAGTCGCGTTATGCACGTTTTTCATTTCTATACATGTATAATCGTACATATTATGTGCACGTAAATAACGATCTATACATTGAACAGATGATTCATAGTGTTGTCATTAAATTAAAAATTAATCATTTTATGTTAACATATACAGGTATTTCGCCGTGTTTCGCGGCGAAATAGGAAATTTCAACTTACCTGTTGTAAACGTTAAAAAACAAATTTCGCCGCGAAACACGGCGGAATTTCACCGCGAAAATCGGATTTTCGCGGCGAAAAAATTAACCGATTAAACGTTTCAATTTTTTCTTGGCCGGTGAAATTTCGCGGTGGTTTCGCCGCGAAAAATCACAAGTGATCAGCGCGAACTGTGCAAAAGTGGGTTTTTAGCCATAACACCACTGTAAATAATCCAGGTCACATGACCAAGATGGCCGCCATGCCCATATATGGTAAAAACCCTTCAAAAATCTTCTTCTCCGGAACCACTGGACCGATTTCAACCAAACTTGGCATGAAGCATTAATGGCTCAAGCACTACAATGTGTATATAAATCATGACCCTATGATGACCTTGACCTATTTTACGGCAAGGTCAACATAGGTCGCGAATGCATTTGAATGGGAAAAATTGTTAAATTGTCATTTAAAGGAAAAATCTTGCAGAAAATGAGCAGTAGGACTGAATATTAATGATTCTGAAAAAAAATTGGGCACCAGGGGCTCATCCACCCCCACCCCGGGGCAATATACATGTATATCTCCATAATATTCAAACATTTTCTCCTCTGAAACCGCTTGGCCAATCAAAGCGAAATTTTATGTGAAGCATCAATAGGAAGGGGTAGCAAATATGTATATAAAAAATCCAGGTCACATGACCAAGATGGCCGCCATGCCCATATATGGTAAAAACCGTTCAAAAATCTTCTCCAGAACCGGTTGACCGATTTCAACGAAACTTGGCACGAAGCATTGATGGCTCAAGCACTACAATGTATGTATAAATCATGACCCTGTGATGACCTTGACCTATTTTACGGGAAGGTCAACATAGGTCACCAATGCATTTGAATGGGGAAAACTTTTAAAATGTCATTTAAATGAAAGTCTTGCAGGAAATGGGCAGTAGGACTGGATATTAATGATTCTGAAAAAAATTGGACACCAGGGGCTCATGTGCCCCCACCCTGGGGCAATATACATGTATATTTCCATAATATTCAAACGTCTTCTGCTCTGAAACCGCTTGGCCAAACAAAGCCAAATTTTAAGTGAAGCATCTATAGAATGGGGGAATCAATGTGTATATAAATAATCTAGGTCACATGACCAAGATGGCCGCCATGCCCATATATGGTAAAAACCCATCAAAAATCATCTTCTCTGAAACCAATAGACCGATTTCAAGGAAACTTGGCGTGAGGCATCGATGGCTAAAGTACTCCAATGTATATATAAATCATGACCCTGTGATGACCTTGACCAAGTTTATGGCAAGGTCAACATGGGTTGCCTGTGCATCTGAATTGGGAAAACTGTTAAAATGTCATTTGAAGGAAAAAGCCAATAGGAAATTGGCAAATGGACAGAATATTGAAGATTCTGAAAAAAAGAAAATGGCCCAAGGGCTTATCTGCCCCTGCACTGGAGTTAAATACCATATTATTCAAACATGTTTATTGGTATATGCAGCTGATCTCAGGTGAGCGTTTACAGGACCATTGGTCCTCTGGTTTCATCATTCAATACCCAAGCGTCTCCGCGATGCAGTTCGCGGTGCGTAGGTAAAATATCACCAGGCGTTGTTCAGGCAGAATCCGGGTCGTTTCGGCAACGTCGCGAAAATGTCTGGCATTTTTTTTCCTTACGGGACGAAAACAGAACATCGGCGACAATAAACAAAATAGAATTGAATGAGGTTTATTTTATTTTTATTCCATTGTTCCAAGAAAATAGGGTCGGCGCTCCCGAGAACCAGAAAATAATATAGAAATGGCCTTACATATTTTTTCCGAATACCGTATTTGTCCTAATAAGCGCATTGTGCGCTTAATTGTACAAAATAACTGAACTTCACAATCATGCAAACATGCACATTGTTAGTTAAAAAGATGATAATTTTCTTACTTGTGCTCTACATAAACATGTTCTGTATACATAGACAAGCTCTTGTATATACGAAGAGATCAATGAACAATTCTGTTTTCAGCAAACATGTCTTCTTTTTTGTGTATGTAAATTGTATTTAAACATGCTAAATGACAGATGATGACTTTAGCTTGTGCTTATTTGTCAGCATGTACATATACCAGATACACGTATTATAATTATGCTCAAGGGTAGAGTGACAACTCCTAATCGAGGTGTTGTGGGTTTGAGACCTACCGCTGCCTTTTCACCAAAGACACATTTTGTCCACAAAGTATAAGCTGAATGCCCAGGAAGTGGTAGTTCCGTCCTGACAAATTGTTGACTGGGTGTTCAGGCTCAATTGACTAATGTATTTGTAATTTTGGTTACTTCTCACTAGGATTTTTAAGGAAGGACTCTGATCCTGGTCATTTATTTGGATTGTTTTATCTGGGTTTCACTTCAATTCCACGGCACTTAATTCACGAGGTCTCATTTCAAAGAGCTCAGGGTATGAGTGATGAAATGTAAAACACTTTGTCTTTCATTATCAACCGGATGACAAATGTTTCTTTGCTTGACCAAACAACAAAATCACACAATTTCAATCCGGAGACACCCATTTGCATTTAAATTTGAGAAAAGTATGGATGTTTTTGTTTCATTAGTATAAGGTCATTTTCTTTTAATAAACAACATTGCTGTAGCTGTTCCTTTGACAAAATAGTAGGAGCATTTGAAATAAACTTATTTTCCAATATTTTTGGACATTTGATTTCTAACAATCCATGTCCGTCATGATCATGTGTGACATTGATTTTTTCCCTCATTTAAAGAAATATAAGAATTTCTGGCACTATCCTCATTGTCCTGCCCATATCTTAGAGCTAAAGTTGTTACAGGGTCAGTTTTCCATAGCGGCGGCCCCCGTGTCCGAGCGGTTCTAAATCACTCGATCATTTCACCGCTTGGTCCTGTGTGGGTTCGAGCCCCGCTCTGGCCAGACGTGAGACAAGCCAAGTTATGCTTGCGGGTGTGCTAGGTGTTTTTTGTCCCGTTTTCGCCCCACCTACTGATTGGCCTGTCTCAAATAAGCTGAAATAATCTTGAAAGGGACGTTAAATTGTATAAAAAAGTTTTCAATGGCCTTTTTGCTTAGGAAACTTGATATACCTGTCCCAGACTGAACAGAGACAACAGTATGACAGTTAGAAGCAGTCAGTATGTCTCTTCTCTCTGTATACCATTGGTCACTTTTAAGGTGCTAACTAGCAAGACAGCATCATCAATCTGACCAGGAATTTTCAATTTTTGAAGCAACACTCCCTAATATCCTGATGAAGTTGTATCCGTGTTGGATCCAAATCATAATCAAAGTACTGACGCTCCAAATTAGAAGACCACATGTAAGGGCTCGCTCAACTGTTTCTCATCTTGAGAATAGTTGAAGAAGCCCTTTGGACAAAATTTATTACTTCAAGGCATTTACGTATCTTCCTGCTGTACAAGGCATTTACGTATCTTACTGCTGTAAGAAAGTCCCTGCACCCTTCTAGGAGTATTCTGGTTTTGACGACCCATATCCCAAATGCAAGGAACTGAGGTACAGCTGATGTCTGAACTGGTCTGACTGACATGGTCTCCTAGCGCCAACAGAAGAGCTGTTACATGGCTACAATGACTCGTAGCTGAAGACTTGCATGTGCAAGAATCATCACGGACAAAACCCGAAACCTGAGACAGTGATGCAGTGGAAGAATAAGAAACCTTTATCGTAGCCTTTAGAACGTAATGGCCAGATTAAGCACAGACTTGCACATTGAGAATGTTTTTGCTTTTCAAATATGTTTCCTACGTTTAAGTGGTTTAGCAGTGTGCAGATCGTCAATGTTACTGCCACTTTCATTGCAAGCTGCCTCTGCATTCAGGAACTGTACCGACTCCACTATATGGTGGTAAATATACTTCCGGTTCAAATATTTTGGAATGTAATCTGGATAGCCAGGAATTTACAGTTTAAGCTGGCTGGAGCTGGTTATTTTTCTTGAGTTCAAACCACATGCCATTATCCACAGCAACATCAATAACCTTGCCTGTCCCATTATTGATACCTGTCATGTACGCTGAAAAACAAAATATATTATTTAAGTCGCATTCCAACAAGAAAACATGTCTTTGATGCTACTAAAAAGTAAAAATAGGCAATGATAAGGAAATGGCGCAATCAGAAAGAAATTCCCACTCCATAGACCGAGGGGTGGGAAAAACTAAAATGACACTTAAGGATGTTCGCTGATAACATTTGACGTTTCGGAACTTCCGTTTTTTCTTTTGTTGAATATCTTGTAAACGGCTGCAGCTATTTTCCTAATATTTTATATTTGGATACATATTGATGATATGCATTAAATGAGCCATGAAAATTGTCAATCTGAGGAACTTCATTTTTTCACCCTATTTCTGTAACTTCCCAGAAAATTAAAAAAATAGGGGGTAGGGTTCATTAAACTTGAATACTACACAACTTCAAGTTAATTGCACTAGTTCAATGTTTATTTTAGCAGCAGTATATGTGTACACGGTCTTCTAAGCTTCTAAGTCGGTCGTTCTGTCTTTGGTGTTATAGTTTTAAATTTTTAATTGGTTTTATGAAATGCGCTTTAAGAAACAAAACAGCCTTAAAAGGCTTAAAATGTCGATTTCCAAGTTGTTGGTTCTCTCTTATATGCCCTATATATTTCTTTCCTTTATTCGAAAGCTATAACCAAGTTCTATGTAATGTGAAAAACAAGAAAAAGTTCTAATCTTCAAATACAGGTTTGACACATTTCAAAATATTGATTTTTTTTCCGACTTTTCAAGTATGGGGATAGGGTTGGAAAACGTCTCGTAAAAGTTTGTCATCCAGTTCAAGTTGCAAAATTTTTTATGCTTTTGGTCCAAAATAGCCTACATTTCGTAAATATAGGTGTATTTTTGTTCAAGACAGGTATGTTTCAAAGTATTGAAAATTAAATTAATTTTACCAGATTTAAACATGGTGTTCAGGTCTCATTCGCAGGCATGTAGCTTGAAAAAATGCACACTACCCTATACTTATTTTGTTTTCAAATGTCTTATGTTGTATTTTGGAATCAAAAAAGAGTGGTAAGAAAAAAAGTTTGAATACTTTTTCTCCTAAAGTATTTATACCATGAAAAGGTACAAGTAGGCAAAGATCAGGAAAAGGCGCAATCAGAAAGAGATTCCCACTCCAAAAACCGAGGTGGGAAAAAACCAAACTAACAATCAGGCACTTATACCATGAAACATATCGTAAGCCGAATGAGCAGCTATTTTCCCAATAGGTGGCCACTCAGTTACCTTAACTTAATTAAAAATATGAAAACATACATAAGGCGCCAACAGCACAACAAATTTAAACACCAAGACATAAAACAAAAAGAACCACCACAGAAGTATCGCCTTGAAACCATGTCGTAAGCCGAGTGAGCAGCTATTCCCAAATAGGTGGCCACTCAGTTACCCGACCTGAACTAAAAATATGAAAACGTACATAAGGCTCAAACAGCACAAAAACCCGACTCCAAAATTCAAAACAATTAGAACCACAACAGAAGTATCGCCTTGGATATCAGTAATGCGATCAGTAATATGAAATCATGGGGGGGGGGGGGCTTAAACAGGTTTCAGACGTTACAGACGTATAGGTTATAACTTGAATGTTATGCGACAGTCTGCATGCTTACTTTTTAACCTAATCATGGTTCATAACTATGCTGCCTTCTTTAATTGCACGTCGGTGGGTCGGGCGTCAGACTCTATGATGGCCCCGACATAAAGCTATTCATTTTAGTTGGTTGGGGCCGGAGCGTCTTGTCTGTTGCTTGGCCCACCGGGGTCCAACTGGTGTTTTTCTTTTGCTCCGGAGTTAGTAGGTTATTCGGGATCTCCATCGTCGGGCAGCTTACTCAATCTGTGAGTCCTGGTTTTTGATTCATCAGGATGTTTATCATGATTTATTTGTTTGTTCTTGATGATTCATTGACTAGTTTGAGATTCACCACGAGGACCGAATAACTAACTAAATGTTATGAACCACTGTAGAAGCTGAGGGTGAGGTTAGGTACCTGTAAAACCGGTTTAAGCCCGCCAGTAACTTTGTGTTACTGATCGTTCCAAGTCGATACTTCTGTGGTGGTTCTTTTTGTTTTATGTCTTGGTGTTTAAAATTTTTTGTGCTGTTGGCGCCTTATGTATGTTTTCATATTTTTAGTTAAGTTAAGGTAACTGAGTGGCCACCTAGTGGGAAAATAGCTGCTCATTCGGCTTACGATATGTGTCATGGTATAAGTACCTGATTGTTAGTTTGGATTTTTCCCACCTCGGTTTTTGGAGTGGGAATCTTTTTCTGATTGCGCCTTTTCCTGATCTTTGCCTACTTGTACCTTTTCATGTGATGGGAAATCTGGTGTTATTATATCATTGCATCACATGTATTGTATTGGATTGGAATGATTTATATTGAGCCTTTTTTTTCTTTTTTCCTATTTTTCCTTCTATTTTTTTTTTTTTGTTAAACAAAACAATGACGCACAGAATAAGCGTGGCAAGGTCTGTCTGTAGTAGTTCTATTTGTTTTATGTTTTGTCAAATATTTTGGATATATATCTTTTTTCTAAGCCTCAGTGGATGAGAAGCCTTAATTTTTATCATTAATATCTAATATTTCACAGTCTGCAACATTCTGCATTAAAGGGCTTGACTACATCATGATATCTCTGTTTCTGTCTTATATTATGAGCACCTTCTACCTACGATTCTACCTTTGATTAACAATTGATTCTATATGAGTGACATATTCTCAAAATGGCTGTAAAACCCGAGACAAATCACTTACTCAAGTTTAGCAATAGTTTGATATGTCTTAATCTACCTAACACAAGTGCACATAACAAGCATAGATAACAATGATACAGATTAATTTTATCAGTCGACACCAGTTATCTCTCTTAGTGACACGAGTTTCACCTACGTCATCAGTAAAAGGCAAACTTCAAGTTTTTTTTTTTTCTTTTAGGCTAATCAGTATATCATCCCGAATGCATTAAAATATTTTTTTACATCCGTATATTGATTAGTTCTGACTCTAATATCTCTTCTTCATCTTTTTCTGTGCACTGAGCGCCTTCTGTATCTTCCAGCCACTCTTCTAGCCTGTCACCACGCACCTCCGATTTATCATGCTGGTCTTCAAATCGCAGTCTGGTCCAGTATTAACTGACATTTTTAGTGCGAGAGGTTTTGTGTCACGACATTCAATTTTTACAAGTCTACCATTTACTTTGAAAGATAACGGCATTGAAATCTGGGCTCCAAGCGCTAAACCCTCGGCACTAGTAAAATAGTTTGCCAGTTGTCCTCGATATTTCAGTATCTGGGAGAAGGTAAGGTCGACCACCAGCAATCTCGGGAAACGAATGACATCATTGGCAAAAGCCACGTAGCGCAAGAAAGTTCTATAACTGACGTTTAGCCTTCCTTCTTCCAGTGACTGTTTGGCGGAGGATTCAAATTAACAAGCAAGTTGTTTATATACAAGTGTTTAGCGCAACAATATATATTATTAAAAGTCCCTCCAGACAGAAAAAATCATGCTAAAAAAGAGTTTGATAAACAATACTGAAGATAAATAAATGGCGGGAAACTGATGATTTTGCCCCAGCAAACGATAAACTTGAAAGGGACCTAAAACTGAATTAAAAAATATGATTTGGACAATCCTGATTATACGTTCAGCATCTTTACTAGCGAAGTTATCTTGAAGCGTGAAACCCCTGTCTGCAAGGACCCGATCACCTGAATGGTGATATCTCTGGTGTATAAATCCCGACCGACCACAATTTTCCGTCATCGATAATATTCTGAATCACCACCCTTTAGGCCTTCAAACATATTGTTTGCTCTATCCATTTCTTTTCAACGAATTATAACTACGTAATACGACATAATTCTGCAAACGTACTCGTCTGACAACTTGTAATGGTATCCACGGGCTCTGTTTATTTTATTGATAACAAATACAGGCTTTGTTCATTTCACTAGCGCTTTGAAATATTGTTTGTTTGTTTGTTTGTTTGTTTGTTTGTTGTTTAACGACGCATCAACCCTGATGGGTCATTAGCGTCTAACAAGGTAAAACGATAAAAATATATTGAAATCATATTAAAATGTAACACTTAGTAAGATATAAATGTCGTTGTAAAGGAACGATATATGAAATAATAACATTGATGGTTAAAAATTTATAATTTATAAAACAGATTTACTTGTCTAAGAAATGATAAAATGTTTCCAACGGGTACATCTTTAAACAATTCTCTCAAGTTATTAGCTTGAAAACAGGAAACTCGCTGAGCAGCAAAGTCAGTGCATTCCAAAAGAAAGTGTTTAACTGTAAATGGTGTAACACAGCCAATGCATTTGGGTTGATCTTCTCGCTTTAATAAGTGGGAATGTGTTATTCTTGTATGGCCGATTCGGAGACGAGCAAGAACGATTTCTTCTCGTCTCGAAAGTTTATGAATTACTTTTGGTCGTTTAAAGATCGGTTCAACTTCCCTTAATTTATCAAAGTTCGCTCCGTTCCAGATTGTTTGCCATTTATCAGAGATGTACATGTACTCTGATAATAAAAGGTTTAAAATTGACAAAAGGAATTTTGAAAACAGTTTGTTCTAGATTTAACTATTCTTTAGCGTTCTTATCAACTTTCTCATTTCCATATATACCTATATGACTGGGAACCCAGCAATAATTGTTTTCACTTCTGAGATGGTATGGTGTTTTATTAATAGTTTTTGAATTTGAGGGTTTTTTGATGACGTATGGTTTAGAGCCTGTAGAACTGACATAGAGTCAGAAAATATAATGAATTTGTCCTTTGAGTTACACTCATTTATGAAGTCTAAAGCTAAGTCTATAGCTTTAGCTTCCGCTGTAAAAATTGAAGAACCATCAGGTAAGCGTAACGTTTTGCAAATGCCGTTTGTAAAAGTAGCACAACCAACTTTGTTTTCTTCTTTTGAACCATCAGTATAAGTACATTGATAGTCGATAAATTGAGATTGTAGTTGATGAAAACTTTCTCTTAGAAGGTGTGGATTTGATTCGGATTTTTTCCCTGAATGTAGAGTCAAATTAATTTCTGGTTTTCTAATGCACCATGGTGGTATTTCGGAAACAAAATGTTCTTCTATTTTATCTTTTTGGATATTTGCTGATTCTAAAAGTGGTGTAACTCGTAAACCAAAGGACCGGATGACATTTGGTTTGCTTTCATAAAGCAGTACGACCTCTTCAGAAATATATGGCGGAAAAGACACCTTATGAACTGGATTTGATGGATTAGCCGCAATTCTAATGGCGTACTGTAGGGCAAGTTTCTGTCGTCGTAAATATAGAGATGGCTCTTCAGCCTCAACATAGAGGCTTTGTACAGGTGATGTTCGAAAAGCACCTAGAGCTAATCTTAGGCCTTGGTGGTGAACTGTATCAAGAGAACTGATATATGATGGTCTTGCCGATCCATAAACGATGGATCCATAATCTAATTTTGAACGAATGAGGGAACGGAATAGCTGTAGAAAGACAGTGCGATCAGCACCCCAGTCTGTGTGTGATAATACTTTCAGTAAGTTTAATGCTTTTAGGCATTTGGCTTGTAAGTAATTGATATGTGGTATGAAAGAAAGTTTACGATCAAAAAGAACTCCAAGAAATTTAAAATCTTCAACTACTGGAATAAGAGATCCATATAAATAGAGTTCGGGATCGTTGTGTACTTTCCGTAGTTGACATTAATGTACACATTGTGTTTTCGACTTGGAAAATTTGAAACCATTATGTGAGGCCCAGTTTTCTATTCTGTTAATGCACTGCTGTAAGTGCCTTTCGATAGTTCTCATACTTTTTGACCTGTAACACATACAGAAATCATCTACATAAACGGATCCATCTGTCTTAGGATCCAGACAGTTCATTATGCTGTTTATTTTAATATTGAACAGTGTTGTAGACAAGATGCTCCCTTGTGGGACACCCTGTGCTTGATCAAACTTTTCGGATAAAGTCGATCCAACACGAACCTGGATCCAACGATCCGCAAGGAAATTTTCAATAAATGTAGCTAATCTGCCACGTATTCCGAGATCATGTAGACCTCGCATAATACCATGTCTCCAGGTGGTATCATAAGCTTTTTCCAAGTCGAAAAACACAGCAACAACATGCTCCTTTGCAACAAAGGCATCACGAATAAAGATTTCCAGTCTTACTAAATTGTCGTTGGTACTTCGTTCAGAACGGAAGCCCGACTGAACAGGAGATATTAGGTAATTACTTTCTAATTACCATACAAGTCTTACATTTATCATTCTCTCTAAGGTTTTGCAAAGACAACTTGTAAGTGCTATCGGTCTATAGCTGTTAGGTTCTGCATGATCTTTTCCAGGTTTAGGAATGGGTATTATAGTGGCTAGTTCCCAACTTTTGGGAAACTTTCCAGTTTCCCACATATCGTTAAAATTATCTAAGAGAGCCTGAAGTGATTTTGGTGGAAGATGTTTTAACATTTGATAGTGAACTTCGTCGGGACCTGTTGCTGTATCATGGGCTTTACTGATGGCGTCTTTTAGTTCATCTAAATTAAAAGGAGAATTATATTCTTCATTATTTGAGGACTTAAAGTTTAATTTAGTCTTTTCCTGTTATTTCTTATATTTTTGAAATTCCTCCGAATAATGACTGGTTGAGGAATTTGAACAAAATTGTGATGCCAAATTATCTGCTATATCTTGTTTTGTGGAAGCTGTTTCGTTCGCATTGTTGAAGTTGTAATTAAGATGATGATAAGTAGCAGACCTAGATTTACCGGATATTTTCCTAACCATGTCCCAAACCTTTTTAGTGGGTGTTTTATAATTTAAATTAGATACGTATGTTCTCCATGATTTGCGTTTTGCAGACCTTACAGTCCGACGGGCCCCTGCTCCAGAATTCCCACAAGCATCCAAATTTTCATTCGTTGGGAACTTGCAGAACTTCGACAAAGTGTCTTTTCGTTGTTTGATAGCTTCTTTACAATCGTCATTGTACCATGGGCCACCCCCTGGGTTTGTCGAGGTTTTGGGGATACATTTCTCAGATATAGTTATTAAAGAAGAGGTGAAGTAAGTTATTGGATCAGAAGAATCAGTCAGAGTAGTATCAGTAAGGGACTCATTACATAAGGTATGAAATAAATCCCAATTTGCTTTATGTAATTTCCATTTGGGGTTATGGGCTTCATCATGAGTCTGAACGCTTTCAATCAAAATTGGAAAGTGGTCAGATCCGCGTTGATCTTCACAAACAGACCAGTCAAAGTCAAGATAGAGAGAGGGGTGGCAGGGTGAAAGACAAAGAGACGAGAAAGTGCCTTTACCAGAATCTAGATAAGTGTTCGATTTATCATTCATCAAACAAATGTCGTTTTTCGTATGAAATCCTCGATGAATTCTCCTCTGGGATCATTGTCATTACAACCCCAAAGCACATAATGACCATTGAAGTCACCTACCAGCATACATGGCGAAGGAAGCTGTTCAAGTAAAGAAGTCAGTTGTTCAGATCTTAAAAGATAAGAGGAAGGGATATAGACTGAGCAGAAAGTTATCTCTTTCTCGAGTGTAACAGAAACAGCTACCGCTTGTAGATCTGTTTTAAGTTTAATTTGACGTTGTGGTAATGTTGATTGGACTAGTAAAGAGCTTCCACCAGAAGCTCTTAGACAATCCAAGTGAATGTGATTGTAAACATTAAAGCCTTTCAAAGTAAACGTGTCATTAGGTTTGAGGAAAGTTTCTTGAAGACAGAAAACAGAAAGTCTAAGTAGTGACAAAAGAAGTAGTAGTTCTTCAAAACGTGGTTTTACACCTCGACAGTTCCACTGTATTATTTTATATTTGCTACCCATGAAATGATTTAGAGAGGATATCTAAAAGCGTGACCTTTTGATTAAATCTAGACTGGAAACTTCTACTTTGGAGCTGTGATTGGTGACCGAGGACGATGGCCACGGGAACCAGGGCGCGAGGCAACCTCGTCCATCTCCATGGCATCGTCATTGGCCAGAGCTCCAAATTTTTTATACTGTTGGACGGGATCATATGATCCCTTCTGCACCCTACTGGATGCAGAATGTGGTTTAGCATTTGTAACTTGTTTGTTTGAACTAGTACTCGGTTGATTCTTTTTATTTGTAATTTCTTTCTCTGACGACGATTTTTGTGAAGTCTGAACGTTTTGTGAAATTGAAGATGATTTCCTTCTGGCGATTATGACTTTTGAACTTTCCGTTATCTTGAAATCAGATTCATTGAACTGTGTTGATGTTGTTTTAGTTTCAGGTTTTGGAGGAGTTGATGATACAATTTTGGAGAAAGTAAATTCTGGTGTTTGTTGGTCGTACACCTTTCTAGCCTCAGGATATGTTAGTCTCTGAGTAACCTTGATTTTCATGACCTCCTTTTCTTTTTTTCCAGACTTCACAATCACTGGATCTGGACATGTGAGGTCCTCCACAATTTACACATTTAGCTGGGTTCTTACATTTGCTTGTCCGATGGTCGTCACCGCCAGTTCCGCAATTTTCACATACTGACCCAGGCACGACAGGGCAGTTGTTTTCATGATGTCCGAACCGTTGGCAATTGAAACACCTAAGCGGATTGGGAACGTAAAGTTCGACTGGAATGATCTGGTAGAAGATTTTAAGTGTTTTCGGTGTAAGAACAGAGTTTAAAGTCAGAAGCAGTGTGTTCGTGTTTATTAATTCGCCATTCTTTTTTATCTTGAAACGTTTGACATGTGTAACACCCTGAGGGCTTAGATACTCAAGGATGTTTTCTTCTGACTCCATTTTTAGCATTTTTTTCTCTGATGATGCCTTTTGACGAGTTAAGACTCTGATGTTCAGTGACTTCCACTGGTATGGCAAAGAAAGAGGTCATTTTCTTCAAATTGTCTGTTTGTCCTTTCCGTAATGTTTCGACGAGAAGAGTTTGATTTTTAAGCTTCTTCACTGATTTGGCGGTGCCAATCACAGCCTCTATTTGTTTTTCGATAACAAAGGGCGATAAAGCAGCCATGATTTTAGTTTTAAGTCTTGACGTCTATGCGCTTCACCCTCCTTGGAGCCCTACAAGGGGACGCTATACGGAAACGGCTCTCCAATTTCCAGCGCCAAAGCTACATACCCGTCATACTCGCCGTGCAAGATTCCAAAGTACTTTAGAATACCCAAGCTTTAACAACTTGATATTAAGCCAGATGTCTAATAAAGAAAACCGAAATAACATTCAGACGTTGTACCCACCCTGCCTCTCAACCTAGACCCAAGTAACCCAGAAATACCGAAAAACAAGCCCGTCGATTGACCCTTAAACCACCGCCTTCTGAGATATAGGGAAAAGGATGATTAAATGAAGAAATTTGGAACACGGTTGCGTATCATTCGATACTGAAAAAGTTAGAAGGAAGAAGAGATCTCAGGGCAAGGCATGGCAGCTGATTGACCGTGTCGAGCCTCCACGGCCTCCCGTTTACACCGAATCCGAGGCCAAAGAGGCGTGTTGAGACAGGTGAAGATCTCTGGCCTGTCCCTCAACCTCCAGGATCCTCTTCTCCGGCTTACGGGTATCCACCCACGGCAAACAGGTGGCACCTATTTTGACCGGGTTTTACGGCCGGCCTATTCTAATCCGGGTCCGGTACGGGCCACTTTGAAACATTGATTATTCATCAACTATTTCACAGTTAATAGCAGGCGCTCGGTTTGTTTATCTTGGCGTTGATTATCCATTGTCAATATGGAGACTTCAAAATCAGTTAAAGGGTAAGATACGAAATCTCGTCTTCCATTCTGCATGTGCAATACAAGAGAAAGCACGTTTAAGGCTGAGTGTGAGGAACAAAGGAGAAGTGGTGGGGGACGGTTCATCTTCGGATTGGTACAATCCCTGGAATTTTTTTATGTTGTTTTCATGTGGGAGGAAAAGTAATTCTGGAGTGGATGCTAGATCAGTCTACTAGCCAGGACCATTCCATTTCATCGATGAAGTGGGTCAATGTTCTTGAAAAATAAAGCTGATCGAAACGGGGGACAAGTATTTCGATGTAGAAATAAAAGGCACACCAGAAGGCACTACGGACGTTTTCTTTCATTGAGAAAAAACACAATGAAATACAAAATATCATCGTTATCTTCAAGTCATACAAAACAAGACACTTCTACAATGTTCTGTCTTCAGTGAAATTGAATATGGTTCGATAGCATGCAACTGTGTCAGCTACATGTAACTGTGTCAGCTACATAAGAGTTATTCAACGAATATTTTCCAAGACATATTTCACTGGGTGCTTCCTTCGTCCCGATATAAAAAGGTTTTGTTTGACTTTAACTATAGGTCCCGACAGGATTTGGTTTTGTTTGATTTCGGTATCAGATTTTTTTCTACAATAATTCCTAGAATTTGGTCAAAGATTTGATTTGATTCTAATTTATGACGTCATTGAAAGAATTTCAAGTCATAATATAGTGCTTTGAATGCAATTTTATACGAAGATTTAATTTGATTCGTTAAAAAGTGATATAAATTAAGCAATTTATGTTATTGTTTACTCTGTTTTGTGGACATTTACTGTGTTTAAGAAGTAGAACAAAATCCGTTACCAAAAAGTCAAACAAAACTTTTTTTTTTATGTCGGGACCAAGGAAGCACCCAGTGTATTTGCCACAGAAGAATCGGTGGAGTACTCGAAAGAGACGAGTCAATCGGCCAAAGATAAAATCCTAACAAGATCCTCAAAGTATGTATATTTGGTCGTAATTCTCTACCCAGTGACTGCTAACCTCACGGAAACAAAATTGTTGCCCAATCATTCAAAGACGCGTAATCCTGGGGTCAAACATACACAGCGATGAATGGTCAGCATAATACAACAGGGAAGGAAGTTACGATCTCATAATTTGGGATGTAAACAAAAAAGAATTAAAAGATTTTGTAAACCCATGGAGTTTTCATTCTTTGTTTCAAATGATGAGACAGCACTGCTTGGTTAAGGAAGATCGTTTGACTAGCTACTGAAATGTAATGTCATTGTGGCAAAACTGCTAAACTTAACAGAAGGCGGCGGCTTAAAGATAAATATTCTTCCGTTGTCGGTGAGGCCATGAATTATCTATGCAGAAGAATGCATTTTTGAAGGCTCATCATACAATATTAGAGACCTAATGATTTTCATTAAATGTTACATAGAAGGCCACACGTTAAATCGATGTGCATTAGCATCAAACATGGACTACAAACATACCGCCATTATGTAACAGGGTAAGAAACCATAAATATATATTTAATTTCATCATTCAGTAGCTTCCCAATCCTCCTAGTATTTTTATTATGTTAAGTGAGAACCACTTTAGGAGAAATAAGTGTGAGTTGACCTGAATCCTTTGGTTTGGTTCGGTTCGGTTCGGTATCAGGCAAAATTGGTTTCTTTTTTTAGCTACACATGCGCAATCTTTCTTTTTCTTTTAGTGAGTGAATCTCAGAAAGCGCGGTCTTTTAACAGCGTCATTTGCTTCAAAATTCTCAAAGATTAAAGACGTATAATAAAATTTAGTGCTGTCAGATAGACATTCAGGTATTTGGAACTGTTGAAATTATTCCTTTAAAATCCTTTTATTTAAGTTTAAATTTGGTGTTTAATTCAAAGAAACGAGCAATTCAATGTTTTCGAGAATGGCGGTCATTTTAAAAGTGCAATGATTTAAGTAAAGATAACAATCTTCTAATTCTCCTTTTGCATGCCTCACTATTAATACTGGAGAATGTTTTGTGCCTGCATGATGCTTAACTATGTTTTTATTTCCACAGCTAACAAGTTCACGTGTGACAGCGGTACAGTGATGAATGTCTTCTTTTTGGTCGTGATTGTAAGGCCTTCAGATTCCATTATCTGGTAAGCCAAATATTGTATTTTTGCCATTTTTGAATTATGAAATAAGGGAGATAATCACTACACTGTGCACCGGTCTGTGGAATACGGTTTTATTTCATAGGAAATGTAAAGTAATATTGTGTTTTATTCTATCATAAATGTATTTTTAACGTAAATGGATCATCGTTGATTGTTTCACATGAAATAGGCAGCATTTTATATGTTAGAAGAAGCTGAATGTAAGATTTACATTGTTTCTTTATAATTTTGATGTACAGTTAAGTGTGATCTTCAATTTCTATGAATTTTGAGTGTTTATTGTGTTTTACACAATGTGCCATTGTGTCACACACAATTTGCCGTTGTCACACACAATTTTGTTTTGTTTTGTTTGTTGTTTAACGACGCATCAACCCTGATGGGTCATTAGCGTCTAACAAGGTAAAACGATAAAATATATTGAAATCATATTAAAATGTAACGTTTAGTAAGATATAAATGTCGTTGTAAAGAAACGATATATGAAATAATAACATTGATGGTTAAAAATTTACAATTTATAAAACAGATTTACTTGTCTAAGAAATGATAAAATGTTTCCAACGGGTACATCTTTAAACAATTCTCTCAAGTTATTAGCTTGAAAACAGGAAACTCGCTCCGCAGCAAAGTCAGTACATTCCAAAAGAAAGTGTTTAACTGTAAATGGTGTATCACAGCCAATACATTTGGGTTGATCTTCTCGATTTAATAAGTGGGAATGTGTTATTCTTGTATGGCCGATTCGGAGACACACAATTTTGTGCTTTGGGCTCACTCAGTGTCTGATTGATGTGCTACTTTTTATTGCACATAATTTGGATACTGTGGCAGACCATTAGTTATTCAGCATGATATTATAGCATTGTATAATTATCGTTTCAGGGCCTGTGCTCAGTGTGCCGTTATTAAGAGATTAGACTAAACTTTTAATTTCCCACCATTCGTTGAATGCAAGGGAACCGACAGAATAAATAAGATGAACCCACGACCAGACTTGTGTCTTAGTAAACCCCCCCCCCCCCAAAAAAAAAAAAAAAATACACCAGTCTGCCACAATTAAATTGGCAAAATACGTTAGAGAGCTTTTTTGCCAATATGTATTTGACGCATATAGCATTATCAATTTTGAGGGTGAGGTAGAAATATATGAAAGTGTCTTTAGCAGAAAGGTGATATGTCATAGAGGTCAGCCCAGAGGTTGCCCGATTTGGATTTTTGGCATTGTAGAGCGATCGTCGTACTGTACCCTGTTGACGACAGAAAGTCCGAAACTCTAATTCTTTTAATCAGAAGGCATGTATTTTCATGATCTAGAATTTATTCTGTCTAATGGGCTGCTTACATGAAACTTAATGTGATCGGTTACGAGCACTTCACTGTAGTCCACAAAACAACTTTCAAGCAGAAATATCAGAATGCAGATACTGGTGAAACCATTGACTGTCATACCCATCGCATTGAGGGTGCATGGAAGAACTGCAAAGACCATTTTAGGAGAATCTACGGTACGATTACGAAGTCCTTTGAGCAACATTTAGCCGAGACAGTATGGAGGAAACACTTCCACCAAGAAGTCTACGAGTCATTCTTTAACCTGGTTAGGGATGTCGTCATGCTGAGGCAGCCTTAACACTTCACGTGTCGTAAACCGGTGTTCGTCACGTGGCCTCCTCCCAGTGCAGAAGATGAAGCACAGCATCACATCACTATTGTCCAAGAATCCGACAATGAGAGTGACAGTCCATCTGAAAACGAACCAGTGTCCGTTACGCAACTACACACCTCTGGTCACATAGCAAGTGATTTGTCACATGATAAACCGCCAACCACTGAAGGCACCAGGATACATAGCCGAAGGACAAGTGTTGCTGTCCAGTCAGACGATCGAGAGAGTCCAAACGTCTCCACATCACCTGATGCAAGAAATGCCAAAATTCGAACTCCGAAGTCACAAGTTTGTGCCTACACGTAGAAAGAAACGTTCGCGTGTCACACAAGAAACACAACAACATTTGGAGTTAGACAAAGCCGCAAGTCGACATGCACTTCCTTCAGGATACATACCTGTGAAAAGAAATGAAAAGAAAAAACCTTAATCAACCGGTGCTAGAAAAGAAAACCCTTACGGTAAGTTTGAAAAGTACAAAACAAATGTTTTTAAATAAATGTGTATATAAGTACTCGATAATTGATTGGCGCCAAGTCATCAGAATCATATATGAAAAAATAATTGTGCATATCTATCAACATATTATGGTAAGAATATTTTTATTATTATGAATTGCGCTATAAATATTACAAACATTATTTTCTCGACAATTGCATGCGCGTACACAGTATTTGACGTCGTTATTGAATGAAACTATGTCTGATGAAACGAATGCTTGTTTAAGTAGAAATAGACAAATTTATAATTTATGGATGACCATATAAGATATTTTAGGTCCAGCTTGATAATGGCCTCATCATATACGTAGATATTTTTGGACACCTCATCTGAATCATTTTGAGAGAATTTAAGTTTGTAGGTTTGTTTTTGTGAATGGATTAAATCCTGATTTGTTCTTGAAGTGGGTAAACCTGCTCAATTTGGACCTGAATTACAGGTTCTATTAAAAGAAAAGAGAAAACTGGCAAAGTTCTACAGAACCTTATAAATAGCAATTGTCAAGCATCCCTCGTATATCAAACGGATCTGTGACATTTCGTGTCACGTGCTTATATATTTAAACTGGACTTGTTCATCAGTTCTAGAATTCAACTATACACAATGTCAATCCTGATAGTCCGGTCGTCAATCTGGTACCAGTTGGTGCGTTACGTCGCTTACCGTTCCCCCCGTTCTCAGGATTCTGGGGCTCAAAGAGTGCACTCCTTTGACTTTTTCAGATGTCTTCAATCCCTAGTCTGTTAGACCTGCAGGCAATGCCCAGTAGAGCGTTCCGGCTCAAACAGCTAAAGGAGTATATGTGTCCTGTTTGTAGAATTACGTATGAAAAGCGGAACTCATTAAATAGTCACATTAGAGCCAAGCACGAGAAGCGGTTACGTTGTTTGTTTTGTCCAAAGACTTTCATCGCCGACAGGAATGTCAGGAGAAGTGTTCATATGCTCAAATGTCACAAATACCCTGTTCCAGAAGCCTTTCTAAATGGACCTTTGTATCCTGAATTAGACAGTTATCGTATATCTAATGTTGTGCCCGTGGCCCGGCCTGCACCCCGGCCTGCCAGCGGCGCAGGTTGGCGGGGGTGATAGTGTGCCTTCCGAGTGGATCGCCGAGGTATACAATCCCCCCGTCGAGTCAAACTCGGTCCCATCGACCAAGGACGATGTTTTCAACCCAAATGTTGTTTGTTTTTTTTTTCATGGCGCTCCTAGCCAGTGGGGTGATTCTCCCACTGGACGCCTCCTGCAGGAGGCAAGGCAGCAAGCCATATCGGGGGTCCGCAGTGACCAAGTAGGCTACAGGGTGGAGTTTTCAGCCCGTCACTGTATTCAAGTTACAAAGAATGAGTTCTGGCGTCAGCCGTCTGGGGGCGAATACCAGCTTGTTACGACGTGGGTAGTCCCCCAGTGAAGGTCCGTTCTGACCTTTCTCCTATATATATATATATATATATATATATATATAAGGTGTTAGGGAACCCCATGGCTCGAAATACACTAACAAGCTCACTTCATGCAATTACCGCCATATTACACTGTCCGACCTGTCCCGTCCCCTACATCTGTGATATCTTGTTATTTTGTTAAATGTTCAATATGCATGTAATATAATCTGTGATATTATCCAATTATATTTATTTAAAGTTATCTCTAAGATCAAAAATGCTCAAAGTTTCGTCAGATCTCATGTATGTGTTTCCATCAAAATTGTTGATTTCGTTTCATATAAAGTATTATTTAAATATATATATATATATATATATATATATGTGTGTGTGTATCTCATAATATTTCACATCTCAATTTGTTAAGTTTCTGTCATTTGTTGTCTGGTATTTATAACAAGATTTGGCTCCTCACCCTCGGAAACGTTCTAGTACCGAGGTGCTGAAACCCCCTGTCGTCCGTCGCCGTATTCTGCCGTTGGCTGTATGCAAGCATATATATACATGCACATATACATATACTTCAGTATATATCTATATTGTATTGTATATATTAGCTGATTAGCTTAACAGTTAGTAGCTTTCCTGATTTGAGTCTTCAAGTCTGCCGCGGAATCTTAATCGCTTAGAAGCCTCTCTGGCTTTTGTCACGGCTTTGTTTATTTTGCCCGAGCCCTCATAGGCGTATTTGTGGTACTATGAGGAGGGTGTACTGAATTTTTAGTGGTACTTATCTTTACTTTTAGGCCTAGTTTCGCCTTTAAGTACTTCACGGGATAGATAGCCTCTTTAGAATATGAAGTAGATTAGATGCACAGTGTGGGAGGCGCACAGTGGGTTGGATGTTTTAATCAAGGGGTTTATTAGTTACTGTGTGGATCCGTTTCCACACTGTGAGCCAAGAAGGTTTCTGTTTTATATTTCTCTGCACCTTTGGTCAAGTGTAGAGACCCGTTACGGTTTGAGGACTCAAGTTTACAGGATCAACAAACAAAGACCCAAATAATTCAGACATACGCTCACTGTCCCCCCTGCCCCACAATCCCAAGGCCCAAGTCCTGTCCTGTCCTTGTGTGGCAGGTGCAAAGTGTAGTGTATGTATAGTTGTCTCCTATTGATATAACTTTGAGTAAAGATGTGCCGTCTTGTAGCACGTCTGTGTTAAGATTTGACGTATTGCAATCTAGAGTGTCCCGTCTGTAGTACGTTACTGACGTGCCGTCTGGTTGCATGTCGAAGTCCTTTCCTAAGACTTGTGGGACTCTTTATGGTTAATGAACGATTAAGGTATGACATGATGGTGTGTGGTTGCATATCTGTTCATTTAATCAATGTTCATCATCATTAGTCATCTCATATTCCAACATTAGTCATAATTAATTAGATGTGCCGCATGGTTGCACGTCCTTTTAATAACTTTTACCGTTGTGCTACGCTACCAATTGATTTGTATGACAGATTAGAGTATAAATGATTATTCAGCAGTCGGGCTTCTAGTAGTGTTTTAAAGCCAATTACTTAAGTACGGCCCAGGTCCCGTCTGATTGTGCAATCCGATTCCCGATGTCCTGAGCGTTATATATTTTCACAGTGTGATCTAGAGAGAAATCAGTCACATAACGGAAGGGACGTCACAGTACTATACATGAATCTGACTTATACGTGCATTCAGTCTTTTACTCTGAAACCATCAGGCCAATCTAAGCCGAAGGTTGTGTGCGAAATAAATTTGCATAATTTGTTTAGATCAGATCACCAACATAGCTAGTATTTCTGACAAAGCATGTCAATATTTTTCTCACAGATCAAACGCCTTTTGATCTGCTAACTTGTCATGAAGCTTTTAGCAACTCACGCGGTACAAAATCTTATAAATGACATGCATATTTTGCATTCATAATACAGATTAATATGAGTATTTGCTGGACTAATAAGTCACTACTGGTATGTAACAATACAGGTATGTAACATTTACTTATTGATTTCAGGACACAGTTTATAAAAGAGATACAGATGTTACAACTGAACCATCAGAAGATGAACCTCAACCGCAACGTTCGACAATAACCAACATAACATACATAACAGTTCCCCATGTGTGTGTAACAGAAAGAAAGGTAAGGGCATTCAATATTGTCCCTAAGTAACCAGTGTTAGTCACATGCTCAACATAATTTTGGTCTTAAAAACGTGCTTGGAGTGCCATTGAACTTGGACCAATGAAACTTTGTAAATGATAACTCTTGGATGACCCTGTATTTAAAATACATGTCTCCTGTCATTGTTTGCTTTGTGCACGGTGTGTTTCTCCAAGTGTACAAGCACTCTGTATACAATAGGTACTCTGGTGAAAGTTAATCTGTGTGTGCTTATGGACATGTAAAGGAATGGTATAGTGGACCATTCATTAACAAAATGCCAGTGGGAAATTTGTGTGGCTACTGCTGCGTATTTCAGTGGACGTAGCACAGCGAAGGTGCTGAACTTCATGAAAGCAGCCAGTGTGTCAACTGTGAGTCGAAACACTTATTATAGGATTCAGAAACATTATCTTGCGCCCGCCATTAACTCAGTTTGGATGCTAAGCCAGGCTAACGGTCTTGAAGACAGACAGAATATACCAGTGAAGTTAGCTGAATTACATGACTTTCACTGGCCAGATCACACGGTCAACATCTTCTGTGTGATGTCATGAGATAATTAAGTGGAACCTACATCTCTGTTTGATGTTTGAGTGCTTCTTCTTCATCTACTCTAAATCTCGCTTCACTTTCGTATATCTCCTGTTTAATGAGAAGAAGAAAAGTAAAGCTTTTTGTTAAACACTAACCACATCACCATGTATACCGTTGATGCAACCGAATTTGTTACGGCACAAATATATGCAACATTTCATTGGGGTTGGGGGAATGGACAATAGTAAGTTGACGATTATTTCAGTGCTACAGGCATAAATGCGAGAATGTCTGTGTCGTGATTTAGTGAGACAACAAAGTTACGGTGCCTTCAGTTTTTTTTTTCATGAGTAAAAGTCCGCTGTCCTATAGTCGTCATGGTCCTAATGTCGTCACTTTTCATTTGACCTCCATCTGTCCTTCTTCCTCATCGAAAACTTTAAGAACGGGCATGATTTTAAAAGAAAATATCTCCTCTGCTTTATAATTATTAATTTACAACCCCTTAATAACCGTTTTCCTTGTGGTAGACGTAGAAACATGGCTACTAAATTTCGCACAAAATTGAAAGTCTGTCGAGAGCTGAATGTGCTTTTCATATCAATCCGGCGAAAGGAAATTCCCTTGAGCTACGCATGCCTCTTAATGACATGTACATTAAGACATACCCAGAAGAAACCGATCTACCAATAAATCCTTCATGTAAAAACAGAAATAATGTTTGAAAAGTGAGTTGACGACTTAAGGTCTTGCCTGACGACATTAGGTCCTCATTAAAAAGTGGTTACTTGTTTCCGTTTTCAATTCTCTTTCTTCTTTTCCCCTCCTTCATATGTCTGCCTCCATGCTCATGCTACAAGACTCGTCTGGATCACCAAAAAAGCAAATTAAGACTTTCATTACACCTTATGGTAGGCGCAGACACCCCCAATGAACCCCGCAGTACACTCATGGACTACGAACACTATTTACCATTCAGTACTGCGATACGACCACCGTTGTCAACTTGTTCGTACGTAGGTGACACCACATGGATTCACCAAACCACACTTTTATCCTAAGACTTTCAAATGTGGCTACAGAAGTATCTTAAAGTCACTGAACTTAGGTACACTACCATCAGCAGCCTGTGTAATAACCTTCACCAAAACCTAAGAACATATCAATTCTAAACCCACAGGCTTGCATGTTCTCGGAATGATTTCCGTGTTATGTCCTTGAGCATGTCACATTAAATCCGAAGAATCCTTGTTAATACCCAGAGATCGATGGCTCGGTCCTGCCATAACTGATAAAATGTTGACTGGGACGTTAAACCTCAATACAAACTAACAAATGAAGATTGATGCATCATCACAAGTCAGGATCAGGTTTATCACAATTTTATCATTATTGCATAGATGTACGGGCCAACAGTGTGCGAAGAAATAGCGAGACCATCTTCCATCTTAGTATTTACAGGTGCGTTCACTTATTAATATACCCCTGCGATATTCATAAATAAATTGACAACTTTTCTTGTATTTGAACAATCGCCACTGGCAAGAAATAGACAACTGGATGAATTTGTTCATATAATATGTTAAGTATGTTTATAAATATTTACTCTGTATATAAAACTTACAGATCGCGTGATGTTGTTGCCTAAATTGATTACATAACATATGGAGCCAAATTTTTAACAAAAAAAATTCTTTGATATTCGAGTTTCAAAGATTCCACAAGGAACCAGGGTTAATGGTTTGTATTTTTGTTTGTAAATTATGAAAGAATAGCCATTTTTATACTGTGGCTGAAAATTTGGTGTCTTTGTGAGCACTATTTACAGAGTTACACCCTGATTTTCATTTATTGTACATTTTAGAATTTCGTGATAAAGCGGTTGTTACAATATAAAACTAAGCATGTCAGTGTTATTTTGCAAGATATATTCTACTAGGGCGGTTATTCGACCAAAGCTTGCTAGTGGGTTTCCTCATAAGGTAAGCATGTCCTAAAGCACTATGGAGTCACCCATGACTTTTTATTCTGCCCAAACGTGGGTTAGCATTTCATCATACAATTCATGATTGTTTCTTACGCATCGAGGGGCTAAGTGGGCTAGACTTATTGTTGGACAATGACTCATCTCCTCTTCGTGATATTCCAAACCTCTTCTATAGCGATTAAGTCACGGAAATTAACATGCCAATAAAGGATGTCAAAATGGTATTTATGCAAATCAAATGTTCTTTGTATTCATCCCTATTATTAATATTAGAGGAAAGTCTGTCTTTGAATGTCCTGGTGATTTCCTTGATTTTATGCCTAAACAAGAGGATTTAAATATCATGAATAGGAGCAGTGAGAGATAGCCTAAGTATGAAAGTTTCTCTGTGAAAGTCCCAGTCCCCTATTGTATTCTGTGCCGAGAAACAAACCATGAATTGTATGATGAACTGTCAACCCACGTTTTGGCAGAAT
Organism: Rugalucina vietnamica; assembly: GCA_964017185.1. Taxonomy (NCBI): domain Eukaryota; kingdom Metazoa; phylum Mollusca; class Bivalvia; order Lucinida; family Lucinidae; genus Rugalucina; species Rugalucina vietnamica. The sequence continues at coordinate 12,574,540 of OZ024879.1, read as the reverse complement.
ACAAAGCCATATGTGACATGCATGCTTACCTCATAAAGGAACCCACTAGCAAGTTTTGTTCGTAAAACCGTCCTGGTAGAATATTAGTTTTCTTGCAAAATAACACTGACATGCTTAGTACCATTTAACTACGAAATTCTAAAATGCACAATAGATGAAAATCAGGGTGTAACTTTGTAAATCGTGCTCATAAAGACACCAAATTTTCAGCCGTAGTACAAAAATGGGTATTCTTTATAAGTTAAAAACAAAATTACAAACTACTAACCATGGTTCCTTGTGGAATCTTTGAAACTCGAATACCAGCGAATTTTTTTGTTAAAAATTTGGCTCCATATGTTATGTAATTAATTTAGGCATACGACATCATAAGATCTGGAAGTATTTTATACAGAGTAAATGTTTATAGACATACTTAACGTATTATATGAACAAATTCATCCAGTTGTCTATTTCTTGCCAATGACGATTGTTCAAAAACAAGAAAAGTTGTCAATTTATTTATGAATATCGCAGGGGTATATTAATAAGTGAACGCACCTGTAAACATGTTTGTTAAATTGAGAGAGAAATTACATGTAGGCTTATACATGTAATACTTTATTGAGGGAACAAGATGCACGAAAGTTGGTTACATGTTTGTGCTAGCAATAATTATTTTTGCTTTAATTCTACGCTAGATCAGCTAGCTAATCTGAACCCCGTTTCACTTCAGTTTATGGTGTAGCACTTTCATTTTTATGACTTTTTTTCTGACCTAATATAGTTATGACATATTCTCGGGACACTTTTTCTCTTCGTCTTGTGACATTTTTCTACGTCCATGACAGAGGTACCGGGTAGAGGGCCTACCGGGGGGGGGTATCTAAGCGCCATGCTTGCCCTTTGTCATCGGTTCCCTAAAATGTTTTCCTTAGCTAGCTGCTCCCAGCATTTTAAACCCCAAAGGTTTTTGTTTGCTCCACAGCTCCCTGAAGAGAAATGATCCTTCTCTCAAAAGGCCGTGGTAGGTCCCTATGACACCTGCCTCTAAAGGGAGCCCCCACCCGCAGCCGGGTGTGATAGGCATACTGCCAGTTTATATTTCACCAGATAACGTTTTATTACTTAAATGAATAACACTGAATGTTTTAAAGCAGGACTGAGTCAGTTAAAATTATTGATGTGCAACCTTAGATTACCAAAGTCATCATAGAGGCCCTGGAAAAAGGTTAAGAAAACAACTACACTACAGTAAAAGAATCTTTTCACAGGGATATGGGATACTCAAGAGACCCTGGAATGATATTAGGGGATTTTGGGAAACAAATTTTGACAATCTTTGCCAAACATAAGGGAAAGGGGGGAAAAGGGATATGTAATACTGTAAACACCCTCAGCGTACGTCATTTTAGAGTCCTGAATAAAATGACGTCATGAAACTGGAGGTTTTGACAGCTCAGTGACCTGAAACAGGATTTAATTCGAAAAAGCTGGATAATTATATTGTTAGTGTACTGTTGTCGCCTTAGATGGTGAGTGTTCTGTAATTATTTTTCGTGATTATGCATGTTATATTGGCATGACTTTAGCAAATGGATAAACCCATACGATTGAAGGATGTCAACGATTTCCAACCACGCATCTTGTCTTTTCCTTTGAATGGCTTTGAGTTACTTGAAACAGAATTTTTATTCGAAAAAGCTGGATAATTATATTGTTCGTGTACTGTTGTCGAGATGGTGAGTGTTTTGTATTTTTTTTCTTGATTATGTATGTTACATTGACATGACTTTAGCAAATGGATAAACCTGTACGATTGAAGGATGTCAACGATTTCCAACCACGCATCTATCTATCTATCTATCTTCTGATACTGAGTCGATCAATTTCTGATCATCACCTCAGGTGTGGGGTGGGTGGCTAAATTTAGAATTTAGTCAAGGGAAAATAAAACATTTGGGGTGGACCATTAAAACTATTTACAAGATATAGATGAGAGGCATACTAAAACGCATGCCTCTGGGCTAATGATTTAAATAGAAGCCTTAAATTCCTCAATGGTCTTAGATAGGACCACTGAGGAAGGGAGACTATTCCAAACCGAAATAGTTCTGGGGAAAAAGGAATTTTTCAGGGCATCACTATAGGCAAATGGTCTTGTGTATTGTGATTCATGTGATGCCCGAGTATGCCTTAGATTGGGTGCCGGGGTCAGGTATTTGTCTTTATCAAGAGACACTGTACCGGAGTGTATCTTGTAGAAGAAGGTTAAGGAGGACCGCTCCCTGCGAGACTCCAGGGATGGCCACTCAAGTTCGTCTAGCATTTCACCGACGCTACTGGTGTTCCTCCATCGCCTGCAGGTCCACCGGGCAGCAGTCCTCTGCACCTTCTCCACCATCTCAATCTGAGTTTCATGATAGGGATGCCAAATAGGAGCTGCATACTCAAGTTGAGGCCGAACCAATGTTTTGTATGCAACTTCCTTAGTATGCCTAGGTGCCAGTGCCAAATTGCGCCGAAGAAAACCCAGAGTCTTAGTTGCCTTGCATGTAATTTCAGAAATGTGTTGACCCCAATCAAGATCATCTGTGATAGTTAAACCGAGGTATTTAGCGGACTGAACCTGTTCTAATGTTTGCTGATGCAGTGTGTAATTGAAATCTATATGCCTGCTTGGATGTGGCCGCGTCACCCTCATTGAATGACATTTGCTAACATTGAATTTCATTTGCCAATCCATTTCCTATTTGGCCAAGCTATTCAGGTCATCTTGTAAAATTTGACAATCCAATGGTGACTTGACATTTCTGTATAAAACACAATCATCAGCAAATAGCCGAACAGATGACCTGATGTTGTCAGGAAGATCATTAATGAAAATAAGAAATAGGACCGGTCCTAAGACCGATCCTTGTGGGACACCAGAAAGAACCGGGACTGGATCTGAGGCACGGCCATCTAATACTACTTTTTGAGAGCGCTCAGAGAGCCACGAGTCGATCCACTTATGTGTAGATCCTCTAATCCCGTAGAAGTCAAGTTTGTATAATAACCTTTTATGTGGGACCTTGTCAAAGGCCTTAGCGAAATCCATGACAATCACATCCGTCTGCCTGTGGCCACGACCCACTGCTCGGTCCAGATTACTAACCAAATCATGATAAAACTGAACTAACTGGGTTTCGCAAGACCTTTGACTTCGGAACCCATGCTGACAGTCAGCAAGAATGTTTTCAAGAGCCAAGTGTTTGTTTATGTTGCTGACTATTATATGCTCTAGAGTTTTGCAACAGATACAAGTAAGCGACACCGGTCGATAATTAGCTGCATCGTATTTCTCACCTTTCTTAAATACCGGGGCTACATTTGCCTGTCGCCAATCGTCTGGTACAGCACCCTGAGCAAGCGACTCATTGAAGATATAGGTCAGTACAGGAGCAATTTCAGAACTACATTCCTTCAACACCCTAGCACTCAGGCCATCTGGCCCAGGCGCCTTATGTATATTCAAATTATTCAACAGTTTAATGACCCCATTGGGGTCAACTGTAATTTCACCCATAGCGGTGAAAGGACTTGTGCCTTTGGAGGGGATTTCATCATCTGATTCGCGAGTGAAGGCTGACTGAAACTGCCTATTACAAATATTAGCCTTATCCAAAGTGTCAGTCTTCAAGATACCATTTTCTCTAAGAGTATTGATCCCAGACGCGTCTTTCTTAAGGGACTTGACAAATGACAAAAACTTTTTTGCCTTTTCATTTTTTCGGGGACAATCGGGATCAGGATTATCATTTTCAAAGGAGAAGATATTGGTAATATGCTTCCAATATGCATCTCTAATGCTCTTTTGAACATGTGCTCTGAACCGTTTGTAATGGTTCTTAATGTCAGGGCTGCTTGACTTGCGAGCACGAAAGTAAAGTTTATCACGTTTCCTTATCAAGCGTTTGATCAAGCTATCGATCCATGGTAAGCTATATTTTGTCTTGGTCATTTTTGATGGAATAAACCTTTCAATAGCCGAGAGAACCTCCGACTTAAAACTGACCCACATGTCATTGACTGACACCTGACTATGGTCAGTTGAAAGGAACGAATCCCTATAGCGCGCTAGATGGTCATGGAGACCGTCCATATCCGCTCGTTTATATAGGAAAATCTTACGCGGGGCCTGCTGAATCCGTTTAGCCTTTATGTCATATTCAATATAGACAATGTCATGATCTGCTTTGCCGATCGGGGGCATCCCTTTAACACGGTTAATTGGGGATGGCGAGTTAGTGAAGAGTAAATCAAGGGTCTTGTCTTCTCGGGTGTGTATATTTACCATTTGGGAGAGGCAGTGATCCTGTATTATGTCCACAAGTTTAGTCTGAACTGGCCTCTTTTTGACCCCCTCGGGTACCTGCATTGTGCTCCACTCAATATCACCACAATTGAAGTCACCGCCTACAAGAACATGGGCATTTTTATTTGACATAATCCGAGAAAGTGAAGTATTAAAATCCTCAAGATATTTCAGTTCAAGCTCCTGAGTTGGGAACCTAGGGGGACGATAGAATGATCCAAGGTACAAAGTCCTACATCCAATAATGTTCAACTTACACCAAATTATTTCGCACTTGGTGTCCAATTCCGGAGCTTCAGTACAGAGAAGATCACGCCTAAAAGCAATGAAGACACCACCATGCGCATCACTAGCTCTGTCTTTCCGGATAGCATCAAAGGAATCTGGAAAAATCTCTGAGTTTTTAATGTCTGGGGTTAACCATGACTCATTCCCCAATATGATGTCAGGTTTAGCCGATTCTATGACAGTGTGAATTTCAGCCTTTTTATTTTTAATTGACTGACAATTCATGATCAAAATTCTCAAGGGGTGGTTCAGGACCGCCCTTTTGGTCCTGGGTTTTGCTTCTTTTGTTTGCACAATAGGCGAAGAAGCTGCATTGGGGGGGCCAATATTATCTGGTATCGGACTGTCAGGCTCGGACAGGGACGAAAGGGACTCAAATCTGTTGGATATCTCAAGAGAAGCTGTAGTGTCAAACAACGAAGTGGAAAAGTTTGGCATTCCACAACGTATGCATTCCCATGCTATACTTTTGCTAAGTGATTTATTGTAAATCCCATACATAGTTGAAGTCATGCCTTGACAGTCTATATGGTACCAGATGTTGCATGAGTCGCAACAAATCCCGCGGTCATCCCATCCAACACTGACATCACACAGTCCACACGGAAAGTGAGAGTTGTCAATAAGGGATTCTGGACCAGGATTTGTTTCGGTGTCAGGAGTTACTTATCAGAAGAGTAAAAATGTATAAATGAATGAGCTTACCAGAGCGGTGATCTTTAAACCTGAGACTAGCCCTTAGAATAGAAACACTGCAAAAGTGTGGTACGTGAGCCATAAGTTGTTGGTCAATTGCTGTTCCGTGTATGCTGGAGTAAACTGGAAACAAGTTAACTGGAAGTCTCCCAATGTCATTGTCCTGTGTATTCCAAAAATGTGTCAATCTGATGGCCAACAGCAAGCCAGCAACAGAAAATAGCATGTCAAATAAGAAGTGCTTCATCTTCTTGCTATTTGTGACCTCTTGCGATATGAGGGGCAATTGACTGGTGTAGATTACTGGGAAATTCTCCTATCTTACTAAATCAACAATGAGTACAATCCTAATTTGGGAGGTTACCTACATTTATTTGGTTTTCTCAATGTTTGTGTTCAGGTTCAATCCTTCCGGAAGTCTTGTCTTTTCCTTTGAATGGATTTGGCGCCAGCCCCTTTAATATCTCCAAAGAGGGCATGCTTCCTCTCCAACACCTCGATTATCAACGTAACCTCTTCCTTCTCGCTCCATACTGGCTGTTTCTGTTTTTTTTGGCTTCACTTCGGAAACTTCCTTGTAGACTTAAGCCTCCATTTTGACAAAACAGACGACACGAAAATCATATAATTTCCCGAATTAATTACATTTTTAACATCAAAGAGCTCGAAAATACCGCTTACGTCAACAACAGACTCAATTTGTTACCCTGCATGACAAATGAGCCCTAATGTGAATCTTTATAAATCTAAAAAGGTAAAAGTAGGCAGTTATCAAGAAATAGCACAATCAGAAAGAAATTCCCACTTCATAAACCGAGGTCGGAAAACACTAAATTTACAGATACTTCTACGAAGAAAACATAAAATTGTAAAACGAATGGGCAGCTATTTAACACCAAGACATGAGTCAGACATATGTACAATAAAAACCACCACAGAAGCATCGCCTTGGAACGATCAGTAATATAACATTACTGCCGGGCTGAAGTCGATTTGACATAACTAATTTCGGGTAAAAGTCCCATAAAATGGGGTCAGCCACAACCTTTGCATTCAGTTGTGAATCTCAAACTAGTCAATAAACACACCGCTACACCAGCGAATTTTTAGTGTGTCAATTCATTTAGCTACTGGGCCAAGAATTACAATCCACCCTTAAAGTTAAGGAAGACCTATTTCAGCATCCAAAAAAGATGCATCTAAAACATACTGAACTCAAACTTATTGGTTTTATTTTGTAAATGGCATTTTACTTTTACACACCTGTATATTTTCGTCAAAGCAGTTATTGATTTTAACGGTAAAATATGAAATAAATAACTTCAAGGGTGCAGATACTTTAGTTAGATAATCTATCTTATTCCGGACGCTTTTGAGCCATGTCCGTAGATAAACGCCGTTAGTCGCAAGCCCCGGACACTTCCAACACCAATCTGACCGGCTCAACTACAAGGTACACTCGAATCAATTAAAACAGGCAATTTCATTGGATGAACACCTATAGGCGTGTTTGATTAGCACTCAAACTGACGCAGGGTCAAACATGAAAAATCAGACAGGTGGCGGGAAGTACGGACGGAGCTGAAGGAAAAAACGGACACTTGAATCTTTACCTACCTATCTAGTTTATGTTTCAATTAACAAATTAAATCAGTACTGTTAGGTTACATAAATGATGTTTCTTAATTATGATGAATTGATATTTCTTATTTTTGGGAGTACTGACTTTATCTTGGCATTCTCTTTGGGGTTCTCCTAATCGTCTCTTTTCCTCTGTGAGTTTACCCTTGATTAAAGCCTCCAGTTTCTTCAGGTCATCCTCTCTCTCTGCTTTCCTGTTCCATTCTCTCTTCTCCTGTATGCGCCTATCTTTAGCATCTCGCTCTGCTCATGACTTTCTCCAGCTGCCGGATGGTTTGGGAGAATGAGCTGACCTGTTCTCTTGCGTTTTGGTCCCATCTTGGACAAGTTTCTTTATTTCTTCTAGGTGACCCCCTATAGCTGAGGATGAGCAGTAGAGTCTCTCGAAACAGTGCTATGAGCTGGTAAGGCGGCTCCTTCTTTGGCCTCAGGATCTGCTGACCTTGCCTATGTTTTCGTCCAGTGTTGGGGCCTGATAACCGTCTAGAAGTTGGCCTCGTATAGCCTCGGTCACTTCCCTTGAGGCAGTCAGATGAAGGGCATCAGTGGCTTTGGGGACTGGTTGATTTGGCGTCCCACTATGTACTGGAGATGGTGTAGATTTCCTTGTCAGGTCAACAGAGCCCTTATCAACACGAGTCTTCATCTCTGTTGGTAAAGATGCTTTCAATGCTTTAATTGGATTACCAACCAGGGGGTACTTCCAATTTCATCCTGGACTGGCGTTGCTTCCGCACTAGCTCTGGCAGCAGTCTCGTCTTGCTCATCTGATTTGGTCTGTTCACAGCCCTGCTCCTGGTTGGGCACAGCCGCCTGCAGTGCAGCAACATCAAACCTAGGACTGAGCTGGACAAGACCACTGTTAAGTAGGCTAGACAGAAGTTGGAGAGTTTTGTCCGCCAATGCTACCTGCATTTGAGCTGTTCAATCTGTGGCATGCCCCTATGGCTGTACATCTGGCAGCGCTGCTTGAAGATCTGCAAAGTCAGCATCATTCAAGGTAACTGATATTGCCCCGTCTAGGTATACCGTGCTTTCCCTAGATCCTGTTCGCTTCTGCCTCTGTTCAAACCATACTTTCAAAGATTCCTCCTGGGAATAGGCATGATTGTCTTCTTCAGATATAGGGATTGAGGCTCTCTTTCAGGCAGTCATCTGTTTCATGACACTCAGCCACTCTTACTGCCTTTACCTGTGGCCTGTAATTTGTGGTTTGGTCTTTTAGAGTTTGTCTATCCTTACATCGGAACTGGCAGAGTGTACACCTGAAAGGGGCCCTAGCAAACGGAATGTGCTCACGGTAGATATACTAGTATAATAACTAGCGAGGTATATTATTGTAATAACCCTGAGTGGCGCAGTTTATAGCGCATCTGATCGTAGTTCAAAAGGACGGAGGATCGAAACCTCTCTTAGGGATATCATTTTCCTCTAGGCCGATATTATGGGGGTTTCCACTAGGCCACGATAAATAGTATGGTGAAACTTTGTTATAGATGACGGACATGAAGTTTCACCATTGTCATTAGTCAGTGTCTAATCACATTTTAGATATACTGACGGACAGCCCTACTTTAGATATACTGACGGACAGCCCTACTTTTGTTTCCAAGGGGTTTTGATATGTTTATATAAGGTGGGAAAACAAATATAAAAAAACATGTGTACACATATAAATATTTGTAATTACTACAAATGTCTGAATACATATTAATCATAGGCTATGCATCAGTATATGTATTCTTCATACGTTATATGTGTTAATTAATAATTCAATAAGTATTCAGTAATAGATATTGTGCCGAGTAAATTGGCCCAAGTTGGATCGTATATACCCTCCATCAGTCCATGCCTCAAAAGTGTTATGTCCGGGAGACTGTTAGAAAACACAACGACTACCGGAGGGTCGACAAACGTGCGATGTGATTCGTATTTGTGTTCATGCAAACACCCAGTTTTAGGTCTTCCACTAGTTTCGTTTCTGACACTTTTATTTGTCTAGGCAAGTCAAACACCACATATGATTCTAGTTGGTAAATGTATGCATTGTTTTTGTAGTCGAAGTCGTGATAAATGGCTGCCTTGAAATGCACGGCCATATATTGGGCCATTTTGCTCTTGCCTGCCCCACCTTCAAAATCCACAAAAGATCACCATATCATCCACTTCATTATCTTTTAACATTTTTATCGCCTCATCCTGCCATGGTCTTAACTCAGTTCCGTCCGTCATTCTGTTTAGTACCTCCATGTCAATCACAGTCATTTCTCTTACGTTGTCCTCAAAAACGCTCCTGTCACACGCACTTAACTCCGATGGGATGTGATTCCCCCAACTGACTCGCAATGGCAATCATGATTACGCACAATGTCAATCAAAATTATAACACCGACACGTTTGTTTTTTCTTCAAAAGAATTTAGACACAATGGCGAAAAATAAAAATATTTCCCGCCGAATGTTGTTTGATATGTGCACTTCAAATAGTAAAACAAATTCCGAAATCTGTCTTTTTTATATAAAAACTACATGCACCATTGTCCTATTCAGCCCAGAACGCCCTTCTCCAAAGAATGGGATTTTAGACGTAAGTTGTTAGTGTTTTCTCTTTCGTTTTTTCTCTTTTGTTTTTTTTTCTTTCTCTCTTTCTTAGCTAAAGCCATACTCTTCTTTCTATCTTTCTGACTTTTTTTTCTTTATAGAAAAAGAGTCGTCTATGACGACTTTTTAAAAGTTTCACTTTCAATTACAGAGACCATATTTATAGACGACACGTCCTAAAAATCCCAACACCAGCACGTTTCTGACTGAAGAGATAGTAGCACATGTCTTCGAAAGAACCTACAAGGGATACGCCGGCATCGTAATTAGATGGTTGACTGTAGATAAGGACATCTTTGGAATCGCCTTTTTAGGATAACAGACAGGGACCAGCCAAGTCGACCGCCCTGTATTTGGGTTAAAGATTATTTTTATCAAATCCGGGAGATTGAAAACAGGCTTTCCCGTCTGACAAGCCTTTTGATCATAGTGAGTAAAACGCGTTTATTTATTTATTTATTTTTTATTTTATTTATTTATTTATTTTTTTTTTTGTTTTGTTTTCGTTTGTTTTTTCTTTCTTTTTTTATTTGTAGCAATTTTTCTCTAAAGACACAGTCCGGACCCAATAAACACGGTTATTTAGGGTTCGAGGGATGTAGTTATAGTTAATTGCATAATCTTTAAGCCTGTTTTTGATTTTCAAAGCGAACCCTGCTGGCTTACAGTATCTTCTGAACCTACAGTTCAAAGAAATGACGGTGTCACATGACTGCCTTTGAAGTTTAAGTCACGTGACTGTCGCGAAGTACATCTGCAACATGCCTTTAGGCTCAGAAGCGTTTAACACTTTCTATTTGACACTGTTTCAATCACTGATAAACATGTGACATTTTGGGCAGGATAATCTTTATTTAATGTTAAACCACATTTTTATAGTATTTCATCTCATAACTTCATCGCCTACAGAGACTGGATAATAATTATTAGGGTTGGAGTTCTGAGGGTAAAATCCGGCGTTGTGATTATCTTCAGGTTTCGGATCTACAGGCGTAGACATGGAGTGCCTGTGCAAGTGGAAGAGGTTTCTTCCACGACCGAAGAGCCTCAGCGTACATATGTTCTCAGCGTACATACTCAGTCCCATTTTCATTACGTTTACGATCAAATGAATCATGCTTAACCTGATGGTGAAATTCCAGGCCCCTGCTTACAAAATAACAAGATTCATCCAGACACTTTGCCGCAAAATGATGGGATTCGACTAGTCTGCTAAATACATATAATCAGAGATACTGTAGAAATCTTCCTCTTCAATTATTTCCTTGTGGTGAGTAGGACGAGATACTCTGGCACGTGTCTGTTCCTTCAATAGTCCGCCTACAGTATTATTTGCAGATTTGAATGCTGGACCCCTTATGTCGATATTGCGGCCGTTGTCCTTAAGTACCTATTGATTTCAGCACGGATTTTTTTATCGTGTTTTTGTGATACATATTGGCATGTTTACCGAGGGCTTTGGTTCTATGTTGTGTGTCCTTTGGTTTTGCCTCACAGTAGAACCATCTCAATACTTGTGGAAGATCATCTTCTGACACGGTCATGACGTCAAATGGAATGCCATAAGTAGTGTTGTGCCATTTAGAAAATTTGGGGGGAAAAAGAAAAAAAAGTCCACATCTCGTGATGCCATGTCAGGTTCATTTTTTTACATTTTTTATTAATTGCATTTTCCCTACAATATTAATTATATAACTTCATCACTATCATTACAACTAGTGTATTGCTGCTTTGTGGCTGTTGTTCTGTCGACTCGGACTGTAGGCAAGCTACATTTTCAAAATACAAACCATTGACTCGCTCAATTTCGTCGATAAAATCCTCATCCTGTCTGTCAATGATGTCGGGAGTGATAGTGCTGGCGTGGTGCGCATTAAGATGAATCCAAAATCGTTATACGAGGTATAGTCGGAAAGTACCCGGATTGGTATATTTCAAAAGATATTTGACGTCCAAATACGATGAAACTTTCGAAATAACAAACCCCATCCATTAATATTATTTTGGGGGTAAACTATGCAAGAAATGTTTAAAACATGTCGATTAACATACGGCATATACAAGAGTGCGGAGCACTTTGAAAAACGACTGTCATGTCTTTCATTCAGACGTAATTTAAATTATCTATTATCTAATCTCCTTCATTTGGGAATCAAGACATAACATTTCGAAGCATCCGTTGGCTTCAGCGTACATGTACCCATGTCTGAACAACATTGTAACTGTTTACTTTTACGAGCAATAACTAGAGAAAACAAAGGATCATTAAACCCTAAAAATGATTTCAAGGATCTGGCTGATCCAGCTAAGAACAACCAAAAGTTTAAAACTTAATGATTTATCCAAACATATAAACAAATAAATGCAGTCAATACATATAAATAAACGAATAAAAAGGTAAATTAATAAATAAATAAATAACTTACATATCAGGTGTCTAAATAAATCATTTTCCCCTCAAAATTTCAGTTCATAGATATCCTCAATCCAGTTTCCAAAAGTTCAAGACCATTAGAGCTCAAGATGTTGATATTGTCCACCTTTAATAATAATTCCACAGAGAATTATTCTAATCCAATACTAGTGAAACAAGCAAAGCTACTAACATTAACTAACTTCGAACTTCTGAATGCTTGAGCCTGGATTGAGACATGTATATATACATCTGACGAAAATCTACTAGCTTCTAGAAAATTATATATCATTACGAAAACATGCCCATGCAATAAACAGAGAATTTTTTAAGAAGAAAAAATGATAATTTTATTGGAAAATTTTAGATAGTTTTCTTATTTATGCTCAAAACATAGATTGTGGGTACACATTAGAACTGCCTCGGGTTCTAACGAGTACCCACAATCTATGTTTTGGAGCAAAAATAAGAAAATAGGTATACCCCTGCATACCCCAGTTTTACTATATAAAAGTGGGGTTTGAGAGGGTATACTTTACACGGACGTGTTTTCATGATGTTAAACTGTTCTAGAGAAGAACAGAAAAGAACATAAGAATTGTTCTTCAGAAGCCTCTGGAAAAATAAACTTCCCGAAGGATCAAGGGCCGAAAAGACCACCCAAGATTTAACCAGATATTGCTGGTAGGTATAGAAAATATATTATTTATTTATTTTGGTGACAATAATAAATCACCTAGCTCGAGTCACCCAGTTTCAACCAGAAGCTTCTATAATCTGCTCATAACGTCTTAATTATAATCATACCTCTTAGTTATAAAAATAATCAATGACACCTTTCTGACAAGTTATATCAAGTATCAAGGCGATACTTCTGTAGTGGTTCTAATTGTTTTGTGTTTTGGAGTCGAATTTCTGTGCTGTTTGAGCCTTATGTGCATTTTCGTGTTTTAGTTCAGTTCGGTTAACTGGGTAACCGCCTGTTGGGGAATAGCTGCTCACTCGGCTTACGATATGTTTTGTTGGTATAAGTACCAAATAAAAATTAAAACTGAGATCCTTCAAGAGCAGTGAACACATTAATGAGAAAGGGGGTGGGCCATATCGCGGTTTCGACTATTAAAGTCTCGTCAGTGACCCTATAGATTTGGCAACATGGAGCCAAAGAGAATTGCTGAAATTTCATTCCAAGTGTCATTTTAGTTTTTGGTTTATGGAGTGGGAATTTCTTTCTGATTGCGCCATTTCCTGATCATTGTCTACTTGTACCTTTCTATAAATTCTAGAAACAAAAGAATATCCTAAAATTAGATTTATATTAATCAATGTTACTCCCCTTCGATTATATATAACAAGTAAAGGATTTAATAAGCATTACGTCATAGTCATGCAAATTTATATGTGTTGCATCTTTAACGCCTTTAAAAGACAACTAAACAAACATACGTGTGTGATGGCTAGCACAGACCCGGAGCAAATTGTTTATTCAAATAAACAAATTTGCAAACAATACAATGAAAATAAACAGCCAGCAACCATACATCCATTCCGATTTAGTTCCAGAATCCACATTAATTATGAAGTAGAAATGTTCAAAGTTACATGTAAGTTCACTTCTCACTGGTTTAGCTCACAACGAGCAGTCTATAGTTCGTAACACATCACTGACTCCAACCAAAACACACCTATCTATCCAACCTCACTATCAAAACGGAAATCTTAAACATACTGAAAATACATCATGTTAGAAATCAAATCCTTGCACCGAAATGATATTTATAAACGTTGCGATATATTTTGGTTTCATTTTCCTCATAACATGTAAATTACTCTTTGTTTCAACTTCATTACCCCCTCTAATGACGGTGAATGAAAACGACAAGCAATTTTAATGCGGATATTAGGTATCAGTTAACATGCTAAATGCTGACCACTCAGGAAAACTCGAGAAAGATAAAGTGTCTTCTCGCGATATTAAGTTTGTTTTATTTACTTTTCTTGAAACTCTGTTACCCAAAGATGCGAAACATGTTCAAGACGTTAACATATACGCTATTAATTGCCGTTGTCACGTCACGTTTTCACGAAATGACGTAATGGCCTTAATGGGTCCCAAAATGTCGTGACGAGTCACATGCCTTGATAACCTTTTAAGGCCTTGAAGGGACATACTTAATGAATTTCAGGCCCTGCTGGTTAAGATGACCCAACTGATCCAGACCTTGAACCATCTGTTTTCTCCTATACACCAGTTGCAATGTATCAGGAGTCAAAACTGCAAAAAATATAAAAGTGTGATCCTTTGGAAGCAGTGAAAATGTTCAAAGGGAGATTGAATGGGCCTTAGTGTGCAAAATTTCAGGTGCTGGACCCTCATCAGTGACCCTTTGATGGTGAAGATAGCCAGATACATGAAGATATACTGCAATTTGCAATTTCAAATCTTTATACAATGTATGTCTTATTCAAAGACACATGCCTAAACGTGGTCAAATGATTACAACATTGTTTTAATACTCTGAATATTCTAACTGATCCCAAAGGACCGAAAGAAAGGGTCGGAAGGAGTCGATAGGCACCAGAGACTAAATGAGAGGAATCACAAGAAAGAGATAACAGTGGCTGCCTCTGCTCTGCTGGACTTAGCTAAGGACGATGAAAATACTGTCCTATGGTTTGGTGTTTAGACTGATTATGTGTGTGTTGAAAATTTGGGGGCACAAATTGATGTGAACCGACCTATATTTCGATGCATTTTGAATAAAAACAATTCATTCAAATTTAAGACTAACGAAATGGAAGATAAGTTGAAACTGATTATGGACATAAGTGAATAATGTAAAGAAATTAATGACCTGTGTGATTAATTGGGGATTTTGAAACAAAAGACACATGAATTAACAGAAATGAGAGAAGAAAAAATGATTCTTCTTGAAAATGGCCAGAGGAAAAGTCTAAGCTACCAGTCAACTGCCGGTGATGATAAAAATGAAATTCTACACAGGATTTCCTGTGAAATTTTAGAGCAGTGTATGAAACAACAGCACCACATGCCAATATAAACAAAACAAAGCTAGACAAGCAGGATGAACTTCAGAACCAGAATCTTATGGTGACTTGGTTTACAGATTTAAAAACTTACAGGAAGGAAGGATGTTCTTTTCAGTTCAGAAAATTTAGTGCACGTTACAGGCGTATAATTTATAACTTAAATGTTATGCGACAGTCTGCATGCTTAGATTTTAACCCAATCATGGTTGATAACTATGCTGCCAACTTTAATTGCACGTCGGTGGGTTGGACGTCAGACTCAATGATGGCCCCGACATGAAGGTAATCATTTTAGTTGGTTGGGGCCGGGGCTTCTTGTCTGTTACTTGGCCCACCGGGTTTCATCTGGTGATTTTCTTTTGCTTCGGATTTCAGTATGTTATTCGGCGCCTCAATGGATCTCAATCATCGGGCAGCTAACTGAATCTTTGAGTGCTCGGTTTTGATTCATCATGGTGATTATCATTATTTATTTGTTCGCCCTTGGTGATTCATTGACTAGTTAGAGATTCACAACGGGTACCGAACAACTAACAAAATGCTGTGTACCACTGCAGAAGATGAAAGTGAGAAATTCTACACAGCCCCCCCCCCCCCTCCCCCCAGTAATGTTATGTTACTGATCTTTCCGATGTGATGTTTCTATTGAGGTTCTATTTGTTTTATGTTTTGGAGTCAAATTAGTGCTGTTTGAGCTTTTATGCGTTTTCATAGTTTTAGTTAAGTTCAGGACTAAGTGGCCGCCTATTAATAACTGCTCACTCGGCTTACGATATGGTTTAAAGCATTAGTACCTAATTATCAATTTAGTTTTTTCCCACCTCGAGTGGAACTGTCTTTCCGATTGCGCCTTGTATTGATCATTTCCTACTTTTAACTTTCTCTACCCTTGTGCCCGACCAAGATGATCATGTTGTAGTTGCACTGTTCGTCTTAGTCTTAACCTTTTAAACTTGAGAGTACAGAGCACACATGTTTTTGGGACTTTCTTCTAATCCCATTTGTATGATCCATGTATGTCACGTATATATGTCGTTTGTACAAAAAAAAAAAAAAAAAAAAAAAAGTTAAAACCAACCTTTTAATGGGCCGCCGAACATATACACATGGAAATAAGTTAGGGAACACCTGTTATAATGTGACTTCCAACTTTGGACGGTATATATCCTCTTTTGTAAAAATTATGAAGAATGTTTTGACAATTTGTCAGAATCTGTCTCCAAAGTTGCTTCTTTGTGAAAATGGTTAGCATCAAACATAAACTGCGGAGGGGAGCGGCCATCTTTGATTCAGAATATGTTTGCTAAATTTAAGAAACGCACTGCTAGTCTTTGCGATAACTTCATTATTTGAACTCACGTTGTCGTAATTTTTCGTAAGCACAAAGCTGAGACATTGCTTGTGGAACTTTGATTATAAATTCTTTATTTTCTGACCGACTGTCGGCGGTAGGCCCATACTTTTCCGGGGGTAGGTTTCATGTCCACGTTTTGTTCTTTGGGTATACATTTTGCAGGTTGTAAATGTTGGGCCAGACATTCGATATGACCCTTTAGGAATCCAAACATGTACGTTCTTGTTATAATTTCCTAGCGGAATTATTCTTTTACGGCTTTATTTGCAAAATATCCAAGAGTTTTTCTTTCCATAGAAATCAATGCAAACTGTAGATTTTGTATGATTAGTTGGTTTGGGGATGAAGCATGAAGTTTTAGGTCCGAAGTCGTTTATTCATTCAGAAAGATCAGATTCAACATTTTATTCTTGTTTTGCTTTCAAAAATTGAGTTTTGCGGAGTGC
Source organism: Rugalucina vietnamica (assembly GCA_964017185.1). Classification (NCBI taxonomy): domain Eukaryota; kingdom Metazoa; phylum Mollusca; class Bivalvia; order Lucinida; family Lucinidae; genus Rugalucina; species Rugalucina vietnamica. The sequence continues at coordinate 12,557,715 of OZ024879.1, read as the reverse complement.
AGAAGCAAAAAGGCAAACATGTATTTAGTAAAAGTGGAGTTTTTCGCATATGGCATATTGTATCCTCCGTAGCACAAAGACAAAATGTTGTGAATTTCCATAAACTGGTCTGTAGCTAGACCAGGGTATGAAATACATGTGATAAAATTTTCAGTATCGCCAGAAAAAAGAAAAATGGATTTTTTCAAACTTTCCCCAATGGCTAAAAGTGTTCCCTAACTTATTTCCATGTGTATAAATGCACAGTGAGACTTAGTTTTAAAAGCGTTCGGCAAATCCATCGCCGCCCAATCCATTTTTGAAACCGACGCCTATCGCTCCATCTTGTCAGAATGGGTGCGTCGTTACACTATTTAGTTAGACTTAAAGTGTTTTATTTTATGTAGGTCCCTGGCTGTGATGACTCCCATGAAAAGGTACAAGTAGGCAAAGATCAGGAAAAGGCGCAATCAGAAAAAGATTCCCACTCCAAAAACCGAGGTGGGAAAAAACCAAACCAACAATCAGGTACTTTTACCATGAAACATATCGTAAGCCGAATGAGCAGCTATTTTCCCAATAGGTGGCCACTCAGTTACCTTAACTTAACTAAAAATATGAAAACATACATAAGGCGCCAACAGCAAAAAAAAAATTTCAAACACCAAGACATAAGACGAAAAGAACCACCACAGAAGTATCGACTTGGAACGATCAGTAACACAAAGTTACTGGCGGGCTTAAACCGGTTTTACATGGCCATAACCTCACCCTCAGCTTCTGCAGTGGTTCATAACATTTAGTTAGTTATTCGGTCCTCGTGGTGAATCTCTAACTAGTCAATGAATCATCAAAAACAAACAAATAAATCATGATAAACATCCTGATGAATCGAAAACCAGGACTCACAGACTGAGTAAGCTGCCCGACGATAGAGATCCCTGGGCGCCGAATAACCTACTAACTCCGGAGCAAAAGAAAAACACCAGTTGGACCCCGGTGGGCCAAGCAACAGACAAGAAGCTCCGGCCCCAACCAACTAAAATGAATAGCTTTAAGTCGGGGCCATCATAGAGTCTGACGCCCGACCCACCGGCGTGCAATTAAAGAAGGCAGCATAGTTTTCAACCATGATTGGGTTAAAAACTAAGCATGCAGACTGTCGCATAACATTCAAGTTATAACCTATACGTCTGTAACGTGTTATGATTTTTCTGAACTGAAAAGGAAAATCATTAATTCCTTTTAGTTTCTTAAATTTGTAAACCAAGTCACCATAAAATTAAGGTTCCGAAAGGCCCTCACTTAAAAGCGTCTTTAACCCAACATTATATTTGGAAATCAATTCAAAGTGTCTACGATAAAATTTAGAAAATGTTTTTCGAAGTTTATGATACCGATAGCCCTGTTGGAGAAGTTTTGCCGTTAAACATTTATTTCGAGCGTTGAAGTCTGTAACATGATTGCAGACTCTAGCAAACCTAATACGTTGCGAAATGTATACACCATAAGAAGCACGACGAGGAACGTCACCATCCAAAAAAGGAAAAATTACTATATCAAAATCTTATATCATGAAGCTATATCATGAAGCTTAGATTAATCCCAGCATCAAGACACTATGTAACGTTTGGACTAAAGCGAAGACATTTTCTAGCCAGAAGTGATTAATTCATACTACTGGCATAGCCCCTTCTTTTGTCACAGCCCAACTGGATGCTTGTCCACATTCATACCAGGTCACCCCATAACCAGCAATATGGGCCCGCCTATTGGGGCCTTAAGAAATAAATGGGCTGCTTGTGCCTCAAGGCAAAGCTTATACACTACTGACAGACCGTTCACCATTCTGCTTTGTTTGAATTGATGCTTAACAACCCAGTCAACAGATATAGTCATGTCGGGACTTTGCCTCCATTTTATGGGACTTGTATTTCTTTTGTATTATAAATGTTGCAAACACAGAGCTTGCTATGACTGTGGCAAGAGGTTGGCTGATTTTTGTGATGATGAGAAAGTTGTAACGAGTAAACCCATGGTTGGAGGGGTTGCGTCGACGTCGTTAGTCACAAACCTGGAGGGCGATCTTCCTCAAAGCCGGATCTGAAGGAAGTAAAACTAACTTTCGCTTCCTTGCAACAGGATACAATGTTATAAACTTTGAAATGAACTTGACGTCGTATTTTAACATGCATCGTATGTGACATGTAAGTCCACTGTATGGCGCTAATCGCCATGCAGTGGTGAAGATTATCTGTAAATATTATACAAGTCCAGCCTCTTTTCCTAACGAAGGAGGGTTGATGAAGACGTGTTTTTGTAAAATAACTTTCATTTGTAATATTTATGAATTAAATTATATAATTGTTACATAATAATCCCGGTAATTGCGTGTCAGTTCCAACCTTAATTTAAATGGGAATTATGTGAAAACATTAATTTGTCGATTACATGATAATTGTATTATTACTGAACAAACATATTTGACTTACTGGAAATGATTAGTTCATTTCTTACATTCACTGAATATAGATCTTTCAAAATAGCTCAAATACACATCTCTCGGAAGAATTCAACACCATGCAAGAAATTAAATACATGAAAATAAAAGAGGTTCTTAACCAGAATAGAAGGAACACTTCTTGTTATGTTATTGATATGACAAGGACATAAAATCTGCTATTCAATGCTCAAGCTTTGGTTGTGAAAAAAAAAAAAACAAAGGAGTTAAAAAAGCTAAAAGCAGACATCCAGGAGCCGGAAAAACACCTATATGAAGATGACGCCAGACAGTTCAATGGACACTGAAACGCTGCAGGCGGACTATAAAATTGAACCAGTACAGGGCTACGTAGTGGACTTTGGTAATGACTGTGATCTTGACGATGAAGTAATATATAGTGCAGCAGACACGAAGGAAGATCCAATGGTGATAGTGTGATTAAATCTGTAGAAAAAAAAATATAAAAGTTTGATCCTTTGGAAGCAGTAAAACGTTCAAAGGGAGGTAATTGGGCCAGATTGCGCAATTTCGGGTACTGAACCCTCGTCAGTGACCCTTTATAAACTAGCGACGATAGCCAGACAAATATACTGCGATTTCAAAAATTTTACACAAGTGTTGTCTAAATCAAAGACACATGCCTAAACGGGGTCTAAAATTGAAAAAAAAAAATGTTTAGAAGATGGCTCTAAACGTAAAATAGTTTGCTACTCTGAACATTCTTACTGATCTCAAAGGACCGAAAGAAATAATATAATCTGCACTATGGATGATGTACGGGGAGACTTTTTAGGGCCGCCACACGGCACAACGCCAGCTGCAGTAATCGTAAATAAAATATAAAAGTTTGATCCTTTGGAAGCAGTAAAACGTTCAAAGGGAGGTAATTGGGCCAGATTGCGCAATTTCGGGTACTGAACCCTCGTCAGTGACCCTTTATAAACTAGCGACGATAGCCAGACAAATATACTGCGATTTCAAAAATTTTACACAAGTGTTGTCTAAATCAAAGACACCTGCCTAAACGGGGTCTAAAGCATCTATCAAACATTTCTCTGAGAACTGGATTAACAGTGTTGTATTTCTGCTAAAAGAGAACTTGAGGTGGAATATTACTTGCGAAATATTTCTACGAACTTCTTTGGGACTGTTTTATTATTGGTTATCTGTTTTCAATCCTGACTTTCAAACAAACTTGAATTATAAGTCAAGATAACAATGTTGACAATTAAATTCGCAAATATAAGTGAAAATAACTTTTACAATTAATGGTAGCATTTTAAAAATGGAACCTAGAATGTTAGTAATTAAAATTTAGTAAATTTCTTTAAGTGAAGATCGGATGTAAAATAGTGGATTTAATCATTCATGGGTTTCACTGTTTATTATTGTTTTATTCCTCTTTCATAGCAGCCTGAAGTTACAACTAGTTGTTATATTGTTTATCGGTTCTCCAATGTCTAAATCATGCGTATTACCATATTAATGACCTGCCATTGTATGATTTGAACAATTTACTCTATTAAGTAAAATACTAAATGAAGCTTTAGCTTGTTGGAATGTCTAAATTAGTCACTTTTACTATTAACATGACAAGCGATTGCTAAAATACCTTTATGACATTAATTGTTTTATAGCTCTATTAACCGTTGGTTATGAAGTGATAATTGTTACTAAATATTGTTTAATCACACCAGAGGTATGTTAGACCCTCAATTAGAGATTCTGACATTTTATAAGACATTCCAGACATTTCTAAATATCAAAAGTGTATGAATCATACTAGGCTTGCTTGATTGGTCTGTTAACTGTCATTCAAATATTAGGGTTGTTCTTCAAAGTATTTCTTAAATTCAGTTGGCTTTCTTAATCATCTGACTATGTTTTCATTGGTTTACAAATAATTGCAGTCATGTGACTTTTCGTATAAGACATGGTGCATGCTTCAGAATATTGAGTAGTTGTAGTTTTACACTCATGAATTAACATTTGAGTTGTTTTTGAAATGGGATACGAACCGGATTTTAACTAATAAAAATGTTGAAACTTTTATATTTGTAAATTTATGACTTTTCCCATGTATATGTTACACAACCGTAGAGGAGTTGATACGGGATGTTGAGTGCCAACTCTGCACTAGAAAGCTTGAAAGGGAACCAGCCATTTCATTTAGGCTGGACCATCAAGCTGGTAAGGCCCGGCTAGAGATGTTGGCAGGTTTTGAAAATGTCAGCAAAACTGAAGTTGAAGATATCTTTGAAGCATTAAGGGAAACTTGGGGATAGGGATACTAAACCTCAGGTGCTTCAGAAGTTATCCTACGTCAAGGTGGATGCATCAGGGGATGTGCCAATTCAAGTGGCAAATTTTGGAAGAAAGATGTGGTCCTAAGAAATCTCAAAATAGGCTAAGTATCAGAGGTTGACACCTGTCCTTCGGATATTTAGATTAGATGCCAGGCAGATGAGATTGTTGTGTCTTCCGACAGTGGTGAGGAGAACGGCATCAGTAGCCCGTCAAAATTCAATTTTGATGTTGGGGATGGACTAAGCCAAGAACAGACACTTACGTTGGAAAGGTTACTACAAAAACATCAGAAATAAAAATAAAACTGAGATCCTTTAAGGGCAGTGAACATATTAGTGAGAAAGGGGATGGACCATACCTCGGTTTCGTCTACTTAAACCTCTTCAGTGACCCTATAGATTTGGTAACATGGAGCCAAAGAAAATTAAGGTATTTTTGCATTTTCAACAGCAAGAGCAGAGAACATATTAGTGAGAAAGAGGATGGGCCATACCGCGGTTTCGGCTACTTAAGCCTCTTCAGTGACCCTATAGATTTGGCAATATGGAGCCAAAGAAAATTACTGTAATTTTGCTGACTATGATGGGAACGTAAATGCAGCGATAGAGCATACAATCCCCATAGTGGACGAGCAGCCGATGAAGGTGCCGTACCGGAGGATTCCTCCACATCAGTGGTCAGAAGTGAGAGACTACATACAAAAGGCCCTCGACAGGGAAGTTATAAGGCCCTCTTCAAGTCCATGTGCTGCCCCAGCGGTACTAGTGAGGAAACCGTCAGGGGAACTAAGGATGTATATAGACTACCGACATGTAAACGCTAAGACTAAAAAGACTCATACCCGTTACCAAGGATAGAGGATGCACTGTCTCTGAAAGGTGCCAAGTATTTTAGGAACCTTGATTAAGCTTATGGTTATCATCAGGTTCCCATGGCTGAGAAAGATATAGAGAAAAAAAATAAAACTGAGGTCCTTTAAGAGCAGTGAACACATTAATGAGCAATGGGATGGGCCATATCGCGGTCTCGTCAGTGACCCTTAAGATTTGGCAACATGGAGCCAAAGAGAAAAACTGAATTTTTGCAACTTTCTACAGGGTAGTCGATACAAAGACTAGTTTTTGTCTAATTGGGAGCCAAATATATTAAATATTGGTTAGAAAATGAATCTTAACCGATAATAAATATCTGATTTCTCAGAATATCCTCGCTGATCTCAAAGGACCAAAAAGAAACATAACCTGCACTATGGATGATGTACCGGGAGACATTTTAGGGCCGCCACACGGCACACCAATTGGTTATGAAAATGTTTTGGTCATGGCTTGTCTTCTCCAAATTCACCCAAGCAGTGCTAACCAGAAACTAGCTTGCAAAAACAGTAGCCAAGGTTCTAGTGAAGGACTGGTATGTTCGATATGACGTTCTCAAGCGTATCCACTCTGTTCAGGGGAGGAATTTCGAGTCTGATCTCGTGAAAGAATTGTGATCAATCTACGGTATTTCCAAGTGTCGAACAACACCTTACCATCCACAGGGAAACGGGCAATGCGAACGTTTCAACAGGACATTACATGATCGCCTGAGCACATTGACCCCTGCACAGAAACGCAAGTTGCCAGGGTACTTGGCAGAATTAGTTTTTACCCACAACTCTACAGAAGAGTCTTCAACAGGATATACGCCATACATGTTGTTGTTTTGAAGAAGTCCCAGGTTGCCTATTAATCTGTTTTTTGGAGGACAGTCTGATCAAGGAGCTGAAGTCACTATGGATGAGTGGATGGCAGATCTTTATAAGAGGTTAAAGGAGACATTTGAAAGAGCATCTAAGAACATACAGGAAGCAAGTGATGCTAGGAGGAAAAGTAATGGCAGAAAAGCAACTGAAACATCTATTCCCCTTGGGCACAAAGTGTATGTCAAGGACCATACAGTCAGAGGAAGAAGAAAATTAGATTCATTGGTGTCCAGATGAATATGTTGTAGTTGACTAACCTGATGAACATGGAAATGGAAATGCAGAACACAACAACTTTTGGAGATATATGGGAGAAAACTCTTTACATGACAGAACTGAAATACCCTATTGCTAGTACAGTAGAGGACGAGGAGCCAAATGAAAAAGAGGAAGACAGCTCCGAAGAGTCTGACATGGAAATCGAAGTAGAAACAGAGATTGGAAGTACTGATGATCCAATGCAGCTCAGACCTCATTATTTTCACGCGCCTGTTTCTGGTCTAGATTCTACTGCTGTAAAGAAATTAAGGACATGGGTTTAGATCTAGCTCAGGGCCTTGGGATAGGAATCTGAAAATTTAAGGGATGATGAGGGACACCAGGGATCGGGCGATATACGATCATATACAGGGAGTAGTTGAAAGGGATGGAATTCTCGAAAAGATTTGGGAGGTTGTAAAGTCCCGGGATTAGGAGGGTAGCTCATTCATTTTTTTTTTCCTGGGCGAGACCAGTACTATAGGAGGTTGTTTTTTGTGGATTTGTTGTTCCGGGAGCACCCGAAGGCTCAACCGGAAGGAGGTTTTAGGAGAAGCCCGGGATCGAACCTGCGACCCCTGGTTTACAAGGCGAGTGACTTAACCACTGCACCACGGAGGCTTCTTATTCAGGAAGAAACCACTGAAGCACCTGAGGTCTCAAACGTTAAAGGTGTTTCTGATACTGTCATTGAAAGTAAGGTACAGTACAGTCAGCGTGATGTTTATATTCTTCGCGCTCACGCACGAAAGAAAAAAGGATTAAGTTCCACGCCAAACCCACGCAAAACCCTCGCTCATTCCTCGCAAAATCCACGCTTGTTCCACGCTATGTCCACGTTCATTCCTCGCAAGAAGCGTGTGAGTTGCGTGAGATATAAGCAGTTCCACGATTGCTCACGCTTTCCACGTTCATTAAGGAAAAGAAGCGTGGAAAGGATTAAGAGACATGCGAGAAAAGGATTATCGTTTCGTCTTGTTCAAAAGGGTAAAATTGTTAATGTTTTGTGACCAAATTAAATATATTATATGTATTTATTTATTAATCTTTAGTACAAGGACGGCAATTAAGTAACTATGATGACGGTAAACCTGTACAAAAACATACACTTGTACGACGAAGCGCATGTACGTAAATACATACGCATGTTTTGACGAGTTGCAGTCTGAGCAATACGTTATTCAGTGTTGATTCAATTATCATCGTAGATTAAGTGATGACAAAATTTGCACGTTTAAATATTATTTGGCAGCGTGGTGCATTTTAGACTGCCGCGGTTTTAGATGCAGAACATTGTACATTTATATCTGATACTTTAGCCATAAGAGAAGATGAGCACCCCGGCTTGTTGTTTTTCAGAACATCTCAAATAAATGCGTCTTTCGTATTCTCTAAGATGCCCAACGTCAATTAAAGCTCAACCTACATGTAATACGGTTCAAGCACCTTGCTACATGTAAATGCATCATTTAATAATAAATTACGATGTACGTTGCAATTAAATTTACATGCAATTAATTCATCTTAATTTCATCTTAAGAGTCGGTACAATGCCCTGCGAGAATTCTGATGCCCTTTAACCTGTTCTTTTATCTTTCAACATTTACCAAAGTCAACAAAATCAAGGTATTCTTTATTCTTGTATCGGCAAAATTATTGTACACAGAATTAATACGCGACATAGCCTCTAAGTTATAAATAACACTACTTTGGTGCATAAAGTTATAAATTATCCTAATCAAACAAACACACAATTCAGTTTGTGTGATAAGTGATCAAAATGCAAGCATATCTTTGTGATTTGAAACTTTAGAAAAACAAAAAAGAAAAATAAGTTAAAAAAAGAAAACAAAAGAAAGTATAGAAAATACAAACAAAAACTACGTTTGCGCGTGTCTTCTTTGTTTCTTTGTGACACCATACAGATTAGTACATGTACATGTCCGTACACGGCAAAATTCCAGACTTTCAGCGGCGGAAATGACTTCACTGCTTTTATTTTTGTTGACAAGAGACGTGGTAGTGCCTCGCCGGTCAACAAGACAAACTGCTGGTAAACACTCAAACATACACGGGACTTCCTAGGTCTGTTAATATGCACGGAGCTTCAAGGCAGCCATTGATTTCAGAACAATCTTTGGCAGATCTAAGTCAAGCCCACAAGATGCTTGTGGAACTCTTTTGCCAGAAGACATTAGTTTGTATTGTAATTGCAATTTGATGTTGTAGTTTTGCTGCACGTTTCTATATATCACTATAGTTTTGTTCCATTTATACTTCAGGGGCCAGTTGTTCAAAACTAACGACGTCGTTAGTAAACGTTTCGTTAAAATTTCAAACATTAATATTACAAATACACTATCATTTTTTTGTTTGAACAACTGAAAAAATTGTTAGTCTGACATGGTGTCAGAAGACTGTTTTTCCAATTTTTTCATTTTTTTTTTTCGCTGTGGGGCCAGAGAAAGGAAGTTGGGGAATTTGTGAGATGTTAAATTAGCACACTTCGGCATTCAATTTAGGTGGACATCCTCTATGGGACGTACTTTGTAAGGCTGTGGGACCCGAGTTTTAGAAATTTATTGGTTTTCGGTGAAACGTGTTACCGAAAACCGTAAGGGATTTTTCGCGAGGTCGGAAAGAACAAAGGCGTAGGCCAGCAGACTTTCTGTTTAGTTGAAACAGCTGGGAAAACAGGTCTTGTGGCAGTGCATTGTGAGTGACCGACCAGATTAAGTAGGGTTTTATCTTGGTATTCCTTCAATAAAACAAACAGACTTCCGCAGAGTTCGAGTGATATTTTTAACCCGGTACATTTCTCGCATCAAATTATGGCCAAACGGATGTGTGAAATGTAAACAAAGCATTTAATTTGTGGGATTAAAAACCGATGTCGTAGCGGTGTGTTTAAAATAACCTCGGGGGGGTAACGTAATCACTGATTTTCAATAAGTAGGTCCAACTGCATAAAACAAATATCCGATTTTCAACTTTTGAGAATATCTTTCTTTTATACATTTTATCTTAGGTCAACCATTTAGAAACTATGTCCTAAAATTCCGAATGCAACACTTTTCTAGATTTTTTGCTATATCCATTCAAATTTATGTGATAAAATGGCAATCTAGTCCAAGGGAAAACCTTCGATACTCCGTACCCTATCTATTTGGTATTGTATAATTAGATACCATCCTTGAAAATCGGTATTGTGATGGTGGAAAGACTTTGTAAGAACAATGATAAAATCAAAAATGATTTGAAGTTTTGAATCTTCAAAACCTTAACGTATACACAAGGGCCTAAAATCTTCCCCATTTTTATACACGAATTCTTTGATTTGGCTAACAAATTTGCATAAACTTAAAGTTTAAATTACAACTGAACTAGGGAGTGTAAAAATAATCATGACTGAAGAACAAAACAGTTTACCGTTCCATATCTTGTGCCGTTATCTCTTTGAGTTGTGTTATACTATCATCTCCTTGAATCTTAGTTTATTCCAACACTGCTAAATATAACGAAGATTTTGATAGATTTTGAGGGATCCTAGTACTAACCAAACACTAAGTTATGTTGATTACAGCACTTAATTTTGAATAAGAGTGCTTCAAAATATAATAGAACACAAAAGAAGTTGAAAATATATAGCATGTGAATCCTAGTTTGACAATTTCGTTTTCGTAACGAATGTTTATAACGAAGGTTTAAGGATCGTGCTATGCCTGGTACAGTTCAGTTAAAAGTAGGTGTTTGGAAGCCAATTTAAACATAATACACACACATCCGTCTTCTTTATTTGTGACAAAATGTTTAATCATCTGGAACAAAGTAAGAGACACTTAACATGCCTGAAATATGGTAACGAAGATTTCATCTTTCAATTTTATTTATTGTCTTTGTTATGGATATCATGTGTTATATCTGGGTTCATGATTCACTGAAAGTATGCTGAAATGATCCATACACACTCTCGTGCTAGATTAAGTACTAATTTAGTACAACGTTGTCTTTACAGATCTGTTTTGATACAAACGTCGCAGATCCCATGTATTTTTCGATACATGTGCACCCATACGCCATTGAACTAAAAATAATGCAAATAAAAGCCTTCAATAAATTTGTTTTATGATATGATTTATTTTTTTGAATTAATGGCGACAACAGAAACACCCCCAGAAGCCAAAAGCCCAAAAACTGCTGTTAAAACGTTCGTTACCGACCAGTACCGAAGGTTTACTGTAGTTGATGTGCTTTAGTATAGCATTGGAGGGAAATGATGCACGCCCTATGTTTTGCATCTCACTGAAAAATGTCCTTCGCTACATATAGATAGAAAAACATACAGTATCGATGCTCTTCTTCTTGATTGCTCTATTTCTATCAATAACACTATTTTACCTACTTTTCCTCAAAGGGGAAACCAAAATCTGTTGCTATGTCTACTTTCACAGGTCACGGTGTCAGGTTTTCTAGTCGGCAGGGGTAGGTACTTTCACATGATTCCTTATATTGAGACATATGTAGACCTATTTTAAAAATAATCCCGATTTATCGTTTACCATGACATATTTCGGCAACGAAAGTTTAAATCTCGAAGGTTTAAAACCACCTTTGAAATACATGTAACTGGTTGTTTTACAAAATATGCTGTCGGTGTCTGGCTTAAAAATACTGGAAAAGCATGTACAAAGATGGTGTGTATGTTGTAAACAGCCTTTGGACCTTACCTAGCTCTATGCTTGTAGTCACGAAAGTTTTATCTATTTACTTTTGAAACACAGTAGGCTAATTCCAGCAGAAGCTAACACGTAGACAATGCCTTTATATGGAAAATATGTTAATATGGCAATGTGGTCTAGTTTAGTGGTCACTTTGAAGTTTCAAAGGTTGTTTGACACGTATAATAAATGTCTGTCACAGTATGTTGCAAATAGCAATCACGCAGGTTTTATACAAACATTGTTTTCCGGCGACATGTAAAAAGGTGAATGGCTACCATTGCATTGTTTGCACACCGACTTAACAAATAAATAATTCATTAACTAGAATACTTAGCAGATATTAAAAACATATAAAACTGTATATAAGTTTCCATTTACTAGAAGATTTTAAACAGATATGTTCTGAGTTTTGTCTTGGCGACAGTAACGAAGGTTTAAATATCGACTCATTTTGATATGTAAAAAGAACAAATCAGGAGGCAGAAACCCCATTTTTTCTGTGTTTGTGTACTATTACCTTTGCCAAATTATAGGACATTAAGATCGTCTATCCTAGCTATTTTGTGTCAGAAAATACCAAGAACGTTAGTTGGACCTACTTATTGAAAATCAGTGAGTAGGCCCATAATTTTACTGAAAATTTTGCCTTTCCTTCAGAAGAGATTTTTAGATTTTCAAGAAACATAATGTCCGTAGAGCTACAGGCAAAAAGTTCTCAAAAATTTCTCGGGCAAAGTGCATTTTTTCGGGGGCTCATTTAAGCCATATTTCAAGTGAAAAATTATGTAATTTTAGTGATAGTCAGGGGTGGTCGGGATTCTCGTTCGACTTTGGTGCCGATTTATGGTGACCTATGCCAAATTGTACTTGAGGGTAAAACCAATGAAAATAGGCTGGTCACCCATCTGGATTTTACGTCTGAACGGAATGATGACGTCATCAATATGCCGCATATTGCGTATTTACTACGTATACGTGTTTTCCATTGTATCTTATGAGGATCGGGCTCTCTTGCAACCTCCTTATGATTACCGATGCCAAACTGTACCTTTGGAGACTACTAATGATAATCAACAGGTCATTCATCTGAATTGTACGTCTGGGCAGAATTGTGGCGTCATCAAAATTGTATATATTACGTATATATGCCATATATGCATTATTCATTAAATACTTTTGTGATCGGGACCTCTTGCAAGCTGTTCTTGGTGATCTATGTCAACTTGCACGTTATGGGATAATGTATGAAAAACATTGGATCAATTATTTGGGTTTGACGTCTGGACAGGATGATGACGTCATCAAAATTGCCTAAAATACGTATATGCTATATATAATTGTTGCCCATTGTATCCTATGGTGACTCTCTTGCAAGTTGTAATCGCTGACCGATGCCCAATTGTGCTTTAGGAGATAACTAATGAAAATCACAAGGTAGGGCCTAATCTTTCTGGGTTTCACGTCTTGGCAAAATGATGACGTCATCAATATTGCGTCTATTGCGTAAATGCCATGTGCACGTATATCTATTACAATCCTATGGTGACCGTGACTCTTTTGCAGCATATTGTTGGTGATCTACTGTTAATTTCCAATGAGCGTGGACAAACGAATTTACCTGTTTTTTTCAAACTGTAGTCAGTCAGTCAGTCAGTGTAGAAGAAAAATCAATACTGTCACTTGGATACTTACAGTATCAGTGCACAGAAAAATCTATTGTTTGTCTTCATAATTATAACTCTATACATGGAAATATGATAACCAGCGAACAATAGAAATCCAAATCAAAACAAACTTCCTCAAATAAACTTTATACATACCTAAAGAAAGTGAAAATATGCAAATAAAATTGATATAATAATTTCGTGTTGTTTACTTCTTTTTTTTTCTTTGCCTTGACCATGCTGAATCACAAAGGGTAAATGTTCTAATTTAAGACACTTTGTGTAAATTGATTGGTCAGTATCTTACAAGTGAAGTCTTATCAATGAAACTTTTTACAGTGATACTAGTCCATGCTCATTGGAAATTTACAGTATGCAGAATTTCAAAGTGGAAATTACAAAATCAGCGTGTCACCTATCAGAGTTTTATATCTTTAAAGGATAATGACGTCATCAAAATTGTATATTTAACGTAGATTCCATTTATTCACATTGTCTATTGTATCCCATGTTATCGGGACTCCCTGTTTCTCAATGTTATGCAGGTAGATATACTTTTTAATACCTAAAGGTCAGAAAAGATAAAAAAAAAAAAAAAAAAAAAAAAAAAAAAAAAAAAAAAAAAAAAAAAAACGCTACATATTTATTTATGGCTATGGGCATATGGAACATTGTGTAAATACATGCAGAAAAAGAATTATAGATGAGTAAAAGTTGATATTGTGTAATTGGTATCAAAATGTTGTACAAGCCTAGTGATAAGCGGAGCATTTTTTGGAAAATGTACGGTATTTTGCATGCTTTATATCGTTAACGGGAAATATTATATATATCAAAATTGCCAGTAAAACGCCCAGAATCATCAATTTATTAAAACGGATATGACAGTTTATCTAAATCGGCTTTCAGTTTGTTCACCATGCCAATACATGTATATACAACGGTTCAACGGTTACTCAGATACTCGGTCGGTCCAGGAAAATTTCAGTCTTATTACATCATTTATTCAGGAATCGGCAGATAAACATATCCCCTTAAAACTAGTCGCTCAGTTTCCTCTGTCCCTTGTATAACACCTGAAATAAGAAGGAAGATTCGCAGAAAAAATGCAACTCGTGCAAAAGCTAAAAAGACTGGTAGTGCAAAATTTAGATCTAAATTTGAATCTTTACGGAAAGAGATCAAAGCTGATATCATGAAGCAGCATGAACTTTACGTGACCAACTTGAAAGGAGATATTATGGCTAATCCTAGAGATTTGTACAGGTACAAAAACAGTCAGAAAAACGATACCCAAGGTATTCTCCCGATGAAAAGAGAAATGGAAGTGGAATTGCACAATCCGAATTTGAGGAGGCTGAAGAATTCAATGGTCAGTTCTCGGATGTTTTCACTAAAAGTGAATACAAACAGGTCCCTCTTATGGATAGATCTGCCCCATTCATGCATGATATTGTGGTCACAAAGGTAAGGGTGACCAAACTTCTGGTCTTTTGAGATCAGTAAATATATTCAGAGTGTTCAAAACACTCACGTTTAGAAACATACGTCTAAGCAATGTTTGAATTATTTGACCCCGTTTAGGAATGTGTCTTTGATTTAGACTTCTCATGTAAATTTTCCAAATTGCAGTACAATAGCCTGGCTTTCGTTGCCGGCTTAAAAAGGGCTACTGATGAGGGTTCATTATCCGAAATTGCGCAATATAGTCCATACTATCTCCCTTTGAATGTTTTTGCTGCTTCCAAAGGATCAAACCTTTATATTTTAGTCTCAAAGGTCTAAAGCCGTCTAAAGCCTTAGGGCCTGATAAGCTTCATCCCAGAGTCCTCAATTGATAGAGGTGAAATTCCAAAAGAATGGTCTCTTATTTGCCCCCTGTATAAGAAGGACGACAGGTCACTTGCCCGCATTTATCGCCCCGTTTCTTTGACATGCATTCCTTGTAAGCTTCAACATATTGAATGCTCAAATATTATGGCCCATCTTGATGAACATGAACTCTTGTCGGACAGGCAACACGCATTTAGGAAATGTTATAGCTGTGAAACTCAGTTGACTACAGTGATAAATGACTGGGCCAAAATCTTAGACAAAAAAGGCCAGGTCGACACTTTTATACTCGATTTTGAAAAGACTTTCGATACTCCTCCCCATGAACTCCTTAAAAGCAAATTGTTTAGCTATGGAATAGGTGGAACAACACTGAATTGGATAAATGTTTTCCTTTGTTTCAGACAACAAAGGGTAGTGGTTAATGATATTAAATCGGATTGGGCTCCAGTTGTATCGGGTGTCCCTCAGGGCACCGTTCTCGGCCCCTTGCTGTTTTCCTTGTATATAAATGACATCTCAGCAGACATTGAATCTTTGCTGATGATTGTGTTTGCTATCGTGAAATCAAGAATGAAGAAGCTACATTGAAACTTCAGAGAGAAATTAATCGTTTAGGCAGTTGGGCTAGGAAATGGGGGATGAGATTTCAACCCGTCCAGTGCAACATGATGCAGCTGACAAATAAACGGTCTAGTAAGATACAGGCTAACTACACCCTTGAGTGCACTGTTCTGGAAAACGTTGAAAGCATAAAATACCTGGGTTTAACTATCACAAATGATTTGAAATGGAATACTCATATTTCCAATGGTTGTACAAAGGCTAACAGAACTCTCGGATTCTTGAGGAGAAAATTGTATTCTTGTTCCCCAGTTGTGAACCAAATGTGAAAGAAGCAGCTTATAAAGGACTCGTGCGTCCGGTCTTGGAATATGGAAGCTCAGTTTGGGACCCTCACACTCATGGCCTCCAGGAAGATAGGTCCAAAATCGTGCAGAAAGGTTTGTGACGGGAAATTATGTTTTTGAAACTTGGTGCATGACTGACATTTTAGGTCAACTGAAATAGGAATCTCTTAAGAAAAGCAGGAAGGATAGTAGACTTATATTGCTATACAAATGTCTAAAGGGTAAAGCTGGAATACCCACAGATGACCGTATCCTAAAGGATAGGCGTTGTAGAAATCAACACTCTTTGGCTTTTCAGATACCTCCAGCCATCAAAGAAGCGTACAAAAGTAGTTTCTTTTCACAGACTATCAGGGACTGGAATGACGGCAGGTACTTCATACTCCCGGTCCCGAAATGTATCCAGGCATGTGCACATACTGTTTTACTCTGAAGAAAGCACATCTGATTATTTGTCCTGTGTTTATAAGAGCGTCTAATTTCGGGACACGGAGTATGAAGTACGAAGCCAAATAGCAAACATGTATTTTGTATGGGCCAAAAATTTCGGGACAATCGTAGCTATATAGGGCAGGTATTTAGGGATTGTGTCACACATTTGTACATTTGATGCTGGTGTCTACGTAGCTATCTGGCAGTTAAGTTGCGTGAGTTGTGTAAGTTATAATAGTTACCTTTGTTAGGACGACATAAACGAAATGTAGATGGAAAAAGCTATAAATAACAAAAATTTTTGCGTATTGTCATCATGTTTTAAGGCCTTACGATAGTCCTGAAGCTCTTACTATTCCTTTCCAAGGAAACGGCCGTCAATCATACGTATGATAGACCACTATTGTAAGTTAAGTTCTGTAAGTTGTCATAGCTGACAGTGATAAAAGATAAGTTCATTAAGTTGGACTTAAGAACATTAGATCAAAACAACATGGCAAGACAGTTAGGCAGTTGCATCCAGGGCTGAGCTAAGTTCGATAAGTTACAATAGTTGCACACAATAGCAAAGCTAAATGCACGTACATGTCTGCATCTAAGTTAAGTTTGATGAGTTGTATAAGTTAAGCAAGCTGAGTTATATAGGTTTTAGATTAATAACTTGGATGAGTTAAGTTAAGCAAGTCGAAGTCTGGGTTTAATTAGCTATGTGAGTAAAATATGTTATATGTATCACAGGACAAGCTAAGTTTGTTAAGTAGAGTAAGTTAAGCAAGCTAAGTTGAAGACTAAGTTTGATGAGCTGAATAAGTTAATCGACGAGTTGGATAAGTTGAACAGTAAGTTCGATGAGTTGGATAAGTTGAGCGATGAGTTAGATGAGTTGGAAAAGTTGAGCGTTGAGTTAGATAAGTTGGATAAGTTGAACATTAAGCTCGATGAGTTGCATGAGTTATACGCTGTCAGGTAAGTAGAGCGATGAGTTGTGTAAGTTGCATAAGTTTAATAGTAAGTTGGATGAGTTGGATAAGTTATACGTTGGGTTCAATGAGTTGGATAAGTTGAACAGTAAGTTGGATGAGTTGGATAAGTTGTAAGCTGAGTTCGATGAGTTGGATAAGTTTCATGTTGATTTGGATGAGTTCGATAAGTTGAACAGTAAGTTGGATGAGTTCGATAAGTTATACGCTGAATTCGATGAGTTGGATAAGTTGCATGCTGAGTTCGATGAGTTGCATAAGTTGAACTATAAGTTCGTTAAGTTTAATAAGTTGAACAATAAGTTGGATGAGTTGGATAAGTTGAAAGCTGAGTTCGATGAGTTGGATAAGTTGTCAGCTGAGTTGGATGAGTTGGATAAATTGTAAGCTGAGTTGGGTAAGTTGCATAAGTTAAACAGTAAGTTCGATGAGTTCGATAAGTTGAACAGTAAGTTGGATGAGTTGGATAAGTTGTAAGCTGAGTTGGGTAAGTTGCATAAGTTGAACAGTAAGTTCGATGAGTTCGATAAGTTGAACAGTGAGTTGGATGAGTTGGATAAGTTGTAAGCTGAGTAGGATGAGTTGCATAAGTTGAACAGTAAGTTGGATGAGTTGGATAAGTTGTAAGCTGAGTTGGGTAAGTTGCATAAGTCGAACAGTAAGTTAGATGAGTTCGATAAGTTGCACAGTAAGTTGGATGAGTTGGATAAGTTGTAAGCTGAGTTGGATGAGTTGGATAAGTTGCATGCTGAGTTCGATGAGTTGCATAAGTTGAACTATAAGTTCGTTAAGTTTAATAAGTTGAACAATAAGTTGGATGAGTTGGATAAGTTGTAAGCTGAGTTCGATGAGTTGGATAAGTTGTCAGCTGAGTTGGATGAGTTGGATAAGTTGTAAGCTGAGTTGGGTAAGTTGCATAAGTTAAACAGTAAGTTCGATAAGTTCGATAAGTTGAACAGTAAGTTGGATGAGTTGGATAAGTTGTAAGCTGAGTTGGGTAAGTTGCATAAGTTGAACAGTAAGTTCGATGAGTTCGATAAGTTGAACAGTGAGTTGGATGAGTTGGATAGTTGTAAGCTGAGTTCGATGAGTTGCATAAGTTGAACAGTAAGTTGGATGAGTTGGATAAGTTGTAAGCTGAGTTGGGTAAGTTGCATAAGTTGAACAGTAAGTTCGATGAGTTCGATAAGTTGCACAGTAAGTTGGATGAGATGGATAAGTTGTAAGCTGAGTTGGATGAGTTGGAGAAGTTGCATGTTGAGTTGGATGAGTTGGATAAGTTATACAAAGAGTTCGATGAGTTGGATAAGTTGCATGCTAGTTGGATGAGTTGCATAAGTTGAACTATAAGTTCGTTAAGTTCGATAAGTTGAACAGTAAGTTGGATGAGTTGTAAGCTGGGTTGGGTGAGTTGCATAAGTTGAACAGTAAGTTGGATGAGTTGGATAAGTTGTAAGCTGAGTTGGGTAAGTTGCATAAGTTGAACAGTAAGTTCGATGAGTTCGATAAGTTGAACAGTGAGTTGGATGAGTTGGATAGTTGTAAGCTGAGTTCGATGAGTTGCATAAGTTGAACAGCAAGTTGGATGAGTTGGATAAGTTGTAAGCTGAGTTGGGTAAGTTGCATAAGTTGAACAGTAAGTTCGATGAGTTCGATAAGTTGCACAGTAAGTTGGATGAGTTGGATAAGTTGTAAGCTGAGTTGGATGAGTTGGAGAAGTTGCATGTTGAGTTGGATGAGTTGGATAAGTTATACAAAGAGTTCGATGAGTTGGATAAGTTGCATGCTGAGTTGGAAGAGTTGCATAAGTTGAACTATAAGTTCGTTAAGTTCGATAAGTTGAACAGTAAGTTGGATGAGTTGTAAGCTGGGTTGGGTGAGGTGCATAAGTTGAACAGTAAGTTGGATGAGTTGGATAAGTTGTAAGCTGAGTTGGGTAAGTTGCATAAGTTGAACAGTAAGTTCGATGAGTTCGATAAGTTGAACAGTAAGTTGGATGAGTTGGATAAGTTGTAAGCTGAGTTGGGTAAGTTGCATAAGTTGAACAGTATGTTGGATGATTTGGATAAGTTGTAAGCTGAGTTGGGTAAGTTGCATAAGTTGAACAGTAAGTTCGATGAGTTCAATAAGTTAAACAGTAAGTTGGATGAGTTGGATAAGTTGCATGTTGAGTTGGATGAGTTGGATAAGTTATACAAAGAGTTCGATGAAATGGATAAGTTGCATGCTTTGGATGAGTTGCATAAGTTGAACTATAAATTCGTTAAGTTCGATAAGTTGAACAGTAAGTTGGATGAGTTGGATAAGTTGTAAGCTGAGTTGGGTAAGTTGCATAAGTTAAACAGTAAGTTGGATGAGTTGGATAAATTGTAAGCTGAGTTGGATAGGTTGCATAAGTTGAACATTAAGTTCGAAGAGTTCGATAAGTTGAATGCTGAGTTGGATGAGTTGCATAAGTTCAACTATAAGTTCGTTAAGTTCGATAAGTTGAACAGTAAGTTGGATGAGTTGTAAGCTGAGTTGGGTGAGTTGCATAAGTTGAACAGTAAGTTGGATGAGTTGGTTAAGTTGTAAGCTGCATAAGTTGAACAGTAAGTTCGATGAGTTCAATAAGTTAAACAGTAAGTTGGATGAGTTGGATAAGGTGCATGTTGAGATGGATGAGTTGGATAAGTTATACAAAGAGTTCCATGAGTTGGATAAGTTGCATGCTGAGTTGGATGAGTTGCATAAGTTGTACTATAAGTTCGTTAAGTTCGATAAGTTGAACAGTAAGTTGGATGAGTTGGATAAGTTGTAAGCTGAGTTCTATGAGTTGGATAAGTTGCATAAGTTGAACAGTATGTTGGATGAGTTGGATAAGTTGTAAGCTGAGTTGGGTAAGTTGCATAAAATGAACAGTAAGTAAGATGAGTTGGATAAGTTGTTAGCTGAGTTGGGAAAGTTGCATAAGTTGAACAGTAAGTTCGATGAGTTCAATAAGTTAAACAGTACGTTGGATGAGTTGGATAAGTTGCATGTTGAGTTGGATGAGTTGGATAAGTTATACAAAGAGTTCGATGAGTTGGATAAGTTGCATGCTGAGTTGGATGAGTTGCATAAGTCGAACTATAAGATCGTAAAGTTCGATAAGTTGAACAGTAAGTTGGATGAGTTGGATAAGTTGTAAGCTGAGTTGGGTGAGTTGCATAAGTTGAACAGTAAGTTGGATGAGTTGGATAAGTTGTAAGCTGAGTTGGATGAGTTGCATAAGTTGAACAGTAAGTTCGATGAGTTCGATAAGTTGAACAGTAAGTTGGATGAGTTGGATAAGTTGTAAGCTGAGTTGGATAAGTTGCATGTTGAGTTGGATGCGTTGAATAAGTTATACGAAGAGTTCGATGAGTTGGATAAGTTGCATGCTGTGTTGGATGAGTTGCATAAGTTGAACTATAAGTTCGTTAAGTTCGATAAGTTGAACAGTAAGTTGGATGAGTTGGATAAGTTGTAAGCTGAGTTGGGTAAGTTGCATAAGTTGAACAGTAAGTTGGATGAGTTGGATAAACTGTAAGCTGAGTTGGATAGGTTGCATAAGTTGAACAGTAAGTTCGAAGAGTTCGATAAGTTGAATGCTGAGTTGGATGAGTTGCATAAGTTCAACTGTAAGTTCGTTAAGTTCGATAAGTTGAACAGTAAGTTGGATGAGTTGGATAAGTTGTAAGCTGAGTTCGATGAGTTGGATAAGTTGTCAGCTGAGTTCGATAAGTTGTAAGCTGAGTTGGGTGAGTTGGATAAGTTGCATGTTGAGTTGGATGAGTTGGATAAGTTATACGAAGAGTTCGATAAGTTGAATGCTGAGTTGGATGAGATGCATAAGTTCAACTATATGTTCGTTAAGTTCGATAAGTTGAACAGTAAGTTAGATAAGTTGGATAAGTTATAAGCTGAGTTGGGTAAGTTGCATAAGTTGAACAGTAAATTTGATGAGTCGGATAAGTTGTAAGCTGAGTTGGATAAGTTGCATAAGTTGAACAGTAAGTTCGAAGAGTTCGATAAGTTGAACAGTAAGTTGGATGAGTTGGATAAGTTGTAAGCTGAGTTGGGTAAGTTGCATAAGTTGAACAGTATGTTGGATGAGTTGGATAAGTTGTAAGCTGAGTTGGGTAAGTTGCATAAGTTGAACAGTAAGTTCGATGAGTTCGATAAATTGAACAGTAAGTTGGATGAGTTGGATAAGTTGTAAGCCGAGTTGGAGGAGTTGGATAAGTTGCATGTTGATTTGGATGAGTTGCATAAGTTGAACTATAAGTTCGTTAAGTTCGATAAGTTGAACAGTAAGTTGGATGAGTTGTAAGCTTAGTTGGGTGAGTTGCATAAGTTGAACAGTAAGTTGGATGAGTTGGATAAGTTGTAAGCTGAGTTGGGTAAGTTGCAGAAGTTGAACAGTAAGTTCGATGAGATCGATAAGTTGAACAGTAAGTTGGATGAGTTAGATAAGTTGTAAGCTGAGTTGGGTAAGTTGCATAAGTTGAACAGTATGCTGGATGAGTTGGATAAGTTGTAATCTGAGTTGGATAAGTTGCATAAGTTGAACAGTAAGTTCGATGAGTTCAATAAGTTAAACAGTAAGTTGGATGAGTCGGATAAGTTGCATGTTGAGTTGGATAAGTTGGATAATTTATACAAAGTGTTCGATGAGTTGGATAAGTTGCATGCTGAGTTGGATGAGTTGCATAAGTTGAACTATCAGTTCGTTAAGTTCGATAAGTTGAACAGTAAGTTGGATGAGTTGGATAAGTTGTAAGCTGAGTTCTATGAGTTGGATAAGTTGTAAGCTGAGTTGGGTAATTTGCATAAGTTGAACAGTATGTTGGATGAGTTGGATAAGTTGTAAGCTGAGTTGGGTAAGTTGCATAAGTTGAACAGTAAGTTGCATAAGTTGAACAGTAAGTTCGATGAGTTGAATAAGTTAAACAGTACGTTGGATGAGTTGGATAAGTTGCATGTTGAGTTGGATGCGTTGGATAAGTTATACAAAGAGTTCGATGAGTTGGATAAGTTGCATGGGTTGGATAAGTTGTAAGCTGAGTTGGGTGAGTTGCATAAGTTGAACAGTAAGTTGGATGAGTTGGATAAGTTGTAAGCTGAGTTGGGTAAGTTGCATAAGCTGAACAGGAAGTTCGATGAGTTCGATAAGTTGAACAGTAAGTTGGATGAGTTGGATAAGTTGTAAGCTGAGTTGGATAAGTTGCATGTTGAGTTGGATGCGTTGAATAAGTTATACGAAGAGTTCGATGAGTTGGATAAGTTGCATGCTGAGTTGGATGAGTTGCATAAGTTGAACTATAAGTTCGTTAAGTTCGATAAGTTGAACAGTAAGTTGGATGAGTTGGATAAGTTGTAAGCTGAGTTGGGTAAGTTTCATAAATTGAACAGTAAGTTGGATGAGTTGGATAAGTTGTAATCTGAGTTGGGTAAGTTGCATAAGTTGAACAGTAAGTTCGATGAGTTCGATAAGTTGAACAGTAAGTTGGATGAGTTGGATAAGTCGTAAGCTGAGTTGGATGAGTTGGATAAGTTGCATGTTGAGTTGGATGAGTTGGATAAGTTATACGAAGAGTTCGATGAGTTCGATAAGTTGAATGCTGAGTTGGATGAGTTGCATAAGTTCAACTATAAGTTGGTTAAGTTCGATAAGTTGAACAGTAAGTTGGATGAGTTGGATAAGTTATAAGCTGAGTTGGATAAGTTGCATAAGTTGAACAGTAAGTTGGATGAGTTGGATAAGTTGTAAGCTGATTTGGATAAGTTGCATAAGTTGAACAGTAAGTTCGAAGAGTTCGATAAGTTGAACAGTAAGTTGGATGAGTTGGATAAGTTGTAAGCTGAGTTGGGTAAGTTGCTTAAGTTGAACAGTAAGTTGGATGAGTTGGATAAGTTGTAAGCTGAGTTGGGTAAGTTGCATAAGTTGAATAGTAAGTTCGATGAGTTCGATAAATTGAACAGTAAGTTGGATAAGTTGTACCACTGGGTCACCATGCTCTCCTTTGTGTATCTTATTATGTAGTATTATCATCATTAGCAACCTAATTATGTTGGGTTTTGCAGATTTCATGCAAGTATCCATCTTTCACTAACCATCCAATGCATGTAAGGTACATATCAATCAAAAGTAACACAACCTCAAGGAGTTGCGCTTAATGTTGTTCTCAATGGAGAAGAAAGCTCACTTAGCACTGCCACTCTCTGTCTTACCACATCGGTTCGGTATAATTATAATCATTTATACTTTTACTAACAAAGTACATTTTGCCAACATTTTTTTCAGAAGTCACATAATTATAAGAAAACATATGAGAGTTTCTTTTCTGTGTAATACAAAACACATTATGGTCTAACATTTCAATATCATGTGTAGTTTCCTGCAGAAAATACCAATTTAGAAAGCAATAGTTTTGACATAATAGAAGTAAATAAAGATATCTTGCCAACTCCACAAAAATTCACCATTTTTGTCGATCCCTTGGATTATGGTATGACGTTTGAATTAGTTATAGCACACTCACTCAAAAGCCTTGATGACACCAATCTTGACGTCAAGAGACATATCTGCAAAGCTCATTTTTTACATTTTTATGTAGCTTCAACAAGTTTAGCCCTATACTGCCTTGTTACACACCAGCTGTTAGGCTATGTCACAAAACTATGGCTAAAGTTAATCAATCCATCTTTACATTTTGTTTGCATAAAGATGATGAAGATTGACTGTTTTATTGTAATATCTAGTGAATTTCATGATTGATTGATTGAAAGACTGATTAGAATATGATCAAAAAACACTGAAACCACTTTAGTGCCAAATACTGAAATCTAAGATGTGTTTTAGTTTTGTTCAGATTCATAAGCGTTTAGGAATCTCAGCCCTTTTTGTATGAGTGGAAATGACTTTACAACACTTACCGTTATCTACGTTACCATATAAAAAGACAATAGGCGACATAATTTAAGGTGTCGTTGTGTTAGTATTAAGCTTGTAACCATTAAAACAATGGCAAATTTATACTGAAAATGCGTCACTGAATTGAGTTTTTCCCCAATGACCCTTCAAGAAAGTATATTATGTATTTTCAAATGTGTATATGTCAAATACATGTATGTAGTCAAGCAAGAACGATACAAGTTTCATTCAACAGGATACAGTTGCAAACAAAGTCCAAACATTGTTGGTTAAATAATTTGGACAGCAGACTTACTTGCAAACACTAAATTCATTATTTCGAAGCAAATCCACACAACTTATTTCACCTCAGCCCTCTGTATGAAAGGAATGTTCTTACGGTATCTTGCCGTTATCTACGTTACCAATGACAAACCACTTGGTAACAATCAATAAGATGTCATCGGTTTATAGTGAGGGTCGAGATGTAATCCCGTGCGATTTGTTTGCTAAAATTGATTTTTTTTGCTTGAATCAATTGATTTGAGTGTACTATGCACGAAAATGATGGGGTTCAATTTTTCCAAGCCCCAGATCCCAAACTGGGCTCCAATTTATTAAAATTAGCCTTTAAGCCCATTTTAAAACAAAATGTTTCATAGCATTTCGCATATTTAACTAATCGTGAAGTGCTCAGTGCCATAAATACATAATTTAAGGGTGCCGAGTCCATTTTAATACTTGTATGGTCATAGAAATATCCCGAAGCCCATGCTTGGGCTCTTTAATTACATGTC
Source organism: Rugalucina vietnamica (assembly GCA_964017185.1). NCBI lineage: Eukaryota > Metazoa > Mollusca > Bivalvia > Lucinida > Lucinidae > Rugalucina > Rugalucina vietnamica. The sequence continues at coordinate 12,532,673 of OZ024879.1, read as the reverse complement.
GGAGCCCAAATCGTGTTTTTGACACCTACTTTAATGGATTGTCTGAATGTGTTTTGTGTGAGTATTGAGCAACCATAATTGCCCGTTAGATAAAATATGTTTTCTAAACACATACCGTAGCAGAGCTTTTGGGCTTCACCCATGGAGCCCATTTCAAATGAAATGTTCTCTAAGCGATAAATGTCAATATATTGGCATTTTTTTAAGAAATCTGTTCGACTACGCCAATATCAACATGTATCCTAGTGTTAATTGTCAAAAAACTTTTAGATCCAAGTGTGGATTCTTCCTTGAGTCCCAGCTACATATACACCCATAAGAGCCCAAATATCCTTCTATGTTTATTTTTCTAGCGATTCCGTTTGCTTTGGGCGAACTTTCGTCTGCCAAAACCACCATTCAGGCGTTCAGCTCCATGGGTTAACCAAACGAGCGCTCAATCTGTAACAAATACAATATACGCGAATACGTCATTAAATTATATATTATATGAAACGTCTATTTCTCTGTCTGCATCACACACAGTCGCAGAACACACGTGTTCAAATGTCAAAGTCTAAATTGTGTATAATTTGCAATGAGGGCTCAACTCCATCGTCCAAGAAACTGATCAGCAGTTCTGAAATGATTGCTGATTTCGTACCATGTTGTAATGAGCGGTGGCGAACTTGAAATCAAACCGCTCTGTGATCACCTGAACAGTCATAGTGACAGTGAAAAGAGTTCTGCATATTATCATAGCGAATGTAGGTGGCCCCTGGGCCACTGAAGACTTCCAGATCCGACTCTCCTGTTGCTAGTAGTTCTCTGCGCAAACGTGGAAGACCCTCAGCTTCTGATGATACCCCTCGGCCAAAAAGAACAAAATCAGTCACCAAAGCTCAAATTTGCATGTTCTCATCATGTAGCTTTTATCCAACGTATGACATGAAATAGAACACGGTGAATGATCAAGTAAAGACTTGCTTGTCTGAGTTAATGGACGCTGGGAATGTCTCTGCCCTAGAAAAGTGGTATCATAGAACATGCTTACGCTCAGCACAGCGTACCATTAACAAAGTTAGAGACACACAGCTTATTCGGTCCATATCTGACGACGAGTTATATCCATCCAAACAACTCACTGGTAATGATGTTACGTTACAGTAAACATGGCTGAAATTAATGAAGAATATTTATCACTTTTGAAGTGGCACCAAGTTTGCCTTACAGAGTCACAAAATTAAATAAAAGCACCTGAAAAATCTTCTGTGCACAGAATGTTTGAAACGCGCGATGAATAAGTTGACAAAATTGTGGACCTTTCATGTCTTTGATCCAGAACAGTCGCACAGATTGCAAGGTAAAACAGAAACCAAAGAAAGATGATGTTTTCCTTCAGACTTTACAAACACCCCTCTCGGTAGGTCTTGGAGGTGACTACAGAAAGATTATTGTCATTGTAAATGCGGTAAGCTAAAGGCATACACAAAGTATACAAATCGAATGCTAATGCCAGACTTTGAACATGTACAGCAAAACAACCAACAAAACAAACATTAACGTTTACGGAAGATAGGTAAATCAGCTATAAAATATTGCCATAGCCAGTATTATACATACCATTGTAAATGTTGCAAACTAAAGGCATACATAAGGTATGCAAAAGATAGCTAATGTCAGTTTTTGAACATGTACAACAGCGCAATCAAACGAAACAAACATTAATGTTTGCGGAAGATACGTAAATCAGCCGTCAAATATTGACATAGCTAGATGTATACATACCATTTTAAATGCGACAAGCTAAAGGCATGCATCTACGGTATGCAAAATGATTGGACATGCCAGTCTTTTAACATGTACAACAACGCAATCAAAAGAAACAAAAAATAACGTTTACGGAAGATACGTAAATAATTAATCAAATATTGGCATAGCCAATATTATACATACCATTGTAAATGCGGCAAGCTAAAGGCTTACATACGGTATGCAAAATGATTGCAAATGCCAGTCTTTGAACATGTACAAAAACGCAACCAAACGAAACAAACATTTACGTTTACAGAAGATACGTAAATCAGCTATCAAATTTAGGCATAGCCAATAGTATACATACCATTGCAAATGCGGCAAGCTAAAGGCACACATAGGGTATGCAAAATGATTGCTAATGCCAGTCTTTGAACGTATACAACAACGCAATCAAAAGCAACAAAGATTAACGTTTACGGAAGATACATGTACGTATATAAGTAATCAAATATTGGCATAGCCAATATTATACATACCATTGTAAATGCGGCAAGCTAAAGGCACACATAAGGTATGCAAAATGATTGCAAATGCCAGTCTTTGAACATGTACAAAATTGCAACCAAACGAAACAAATATTTACGTTTACAGAACATACGTAAATCAGCTATCAAACTTGGGCATACCATTGTAAATGCGACAAGCTAAAGGCATAGCCAATATTATACATACCATTGTAAATGCGGCAAGCTAAAGGCACACATAAGGTATGAAAATGATTGCAAATGCCAGTCTTTGAACATGTACAAAAACGCAACCAAACGAAACAAATATTTACATTTACAGAAGATACGTAAATCAGCTATCAAACTTGGGCATAGCCAATAGTATACATACCATTGTAAATGCGAAAAGCTAAAGGCACACATAGGGTATGCAAAATGATTGCTAATGCCAGTCTTTGGACATGTACACAACATTATCAAAAGAGACAAACATTCGCATTTACGGAAGATACGTAAATCAGATATCAAATATTGACATTTCAATGATATGCATGCCTTGGTAAATGCGGCAAGCTAAAGGCACACATAGGATATGTAAAATAATTGCAAATGTAAATATTTACACATGCAAAACAACAACGCAAGAAAATAAAAGTCAAATTCATCGCAACATTTACCAAATATTTTATTAATAAATTTTTGATACATTTACTTTTATGAAGAAACCATTGTAAATGATCAGCGCATGTAATTCCATAAATTTACCAAATATTTGCATATGTTTGTAAATTCGCGTAAATCGAGGTTTTAGGGTTTTATTTTCATGCAGTGTTTGTTTTTCATTTTAACGTGGATAGCTTGTTATTCAATGTCGACCAAAGAAGTGCCAAAGTAAGTAAATGATGCAACACACGTGCGCAATCATTGGATCAATGAAACGATTAAAATTAGCTATGTGTCCCCATTCCAAACTTCAATGTACTGCTCAGCGCTGTCTATGGGTAGCACAGAGGCCTGGTAGTAGAGCATCAGACTCTGAATCAAGGGTCCTTGGTTCCATTTTCACTCGGAGCACTGTTGTGTCCTTAACTTCTCACATTTCTGGTTTATACCAAGGAAACATTTGCTCCTTCCCAACACAACTAAGCTAATGTTTACTAGGACAATATACCTAAAACAAATGAACAGTTTACTCTTGTGCCGATGTTTACTAGCTTACTGAAAACTAGCAAGCTAATCTACATCCATTGTTCGTAAAATGTACATCTGTTTAAAGGAATATAGTCTGTATTACCATATTGCTTAAAAGACATGCTGCCTAATCAATGTTGAGCGATACACATGTATTTGTAGCTCACCTGAGCCTTAGGCCCACAGGTGATTTTATAGGATAGAAAGGTACCCATCCTCTGTTGTCTTCAATCAAAGATTTTTTTCTCTGATACCAATAGGCCAATCAAATCTAAATTTTATATGAAGACAAGTATTTCTAGAAAGGTTGGAAGTATGTGTATATAAAACATTCCGGTCACATAACCATGATGGCCTCCATGTCCATGTATGGGTAAAACCCTATAATAATCTCGAGAAACCAGTGGATCGATTTTACGAATTTTTGCATGAATCGTTAAAGACTAAGTACTACAATGAACCACGTATATATATGTATGTGATGACCATGACCTATTTTTATAGCTAGGTCAACACAAGTCGCCTATGCATTTGAATGGGGAAAATGTCATTTAAAGGGAAAATCTTGCAGGGAATGGGCACAATGACTGAATATTAATGATTCTGAAAAAGATATGGACCCTAGGGGTTCATCTGCCTCCCCAGGGCCGTGGCTTAATCACCATATCACCATAATATTCAAACATCTCTGAAATCACTATGCCAATCAGAGCCAAATTTTATAAAAAGCATCCTTAGGAAGAGGGAACCAATGTGTATACAAAAAATCCAGGTCACATGACCAAAATGGTCACCATACCCAATTATGGTAAAAACTAAAAAAATATTCTCTGGAACCAGTGGACCTTGACATAAAACATTGATGACTACAGCACTGCAATGTGCATATAAATCATGACCCTTTGAAGACCATAACCTATTTCAAAGTAAAGTCAACATGAAACGCCAATGTATTTCAATGGGATAAACAGTTAAAACATTATTTAAATGGAAAATCTTTAAATGGGCGGTTAGACTGAATTTTTAAAATTCTGAAAAACTGGACCCCAAGAATTCATCTGCCCCCAACCCTTGGGAATATGTATACATGTTTATTACCGTAATATTCAAACATCATCTCCTCTGAAACTTCTTGCCCAATCAAAGCCAAAATTCATATGAAACATTTATAGGAATGGGGAACCAATAGGTATATAAAGCTTCTAGGTCACGTGACCAAGATGGCCACAATGCCACTATATGGTAAATATCTCAGCTACTTTTCTTCTGTCCAATGACTGTTGTCTCGCAGGTGAGCATCGCATCCCTTTGGGCTATTTGTTTTATGTGTGTGCTAGATCACGTGCAAATCGGTTGTACTGGAGCTAAGGTTTGCTTTCTGCTTTCAATACTCTTTAAATTTTCAGATGAAAATTGTAGCACAAATGGTATCAATGATAGCTTTCAAGCTGTGCAACATCCTTTGTGACTATCGGGTCTGACCATTGAAGAAAGGTGTCAGCACACCAACACACAAAAACACATGTATTATAACCAAGCCCAATTTTAAAAGCCTATTATACAGCGGGTGTAACCTAATAAATTATAGTAAAGTACTCTACATATACTAGTTTACAGATAATAAACAATAAAGCAACCAGGAACCCTCACAATCAGAGAAAGGTCATGACCTAACTAGATGTGCTACAGACGTTAAAGGCCTCGTCACACATAAGCAAAAATCTCTCCACGTAGACTTGCCTTTTATTTCGAAAAAGGTTCCTTGTTTGTTTGATGTATTGCCTTACGTCCCTTTCAACAATCAACTTTTCGACATGGCCATAGCTGTTGACTGGGACGTAAAGCAATAAATCAATTAAACAAAAGCTATTTTTCGCAATTAAACGCACGTTTGCGTCAAGCGATTTTCGCTTAGGTGTGACGGCTCCTTAAACAAACGAAACATTTGGTAGGCCCAGTGAACAACAGAACAGTAGATCAAACTGAACAGCGGGCCCCCGCTCATTGGGGCCTAAAGAAATAGATGGGCTGCTTGTGCCTCCAGGTAAAGCTTGTTTGCTGCTGATTGACCATCTGATTACTGGCTAACCGCTCAGGCCTGAGCTTGCCCAGGAAAAGTGGTTTCAAGTCAAACCGTCCACACATATAAGCCTTTGTGGCTTTGTTGGATGGTTATATTTTAAGCACTTGTTGAATGTCATGACATCCTCATTTTCTGTAAAAATCCTATAAAGTGGAGGCAATGTCCCGACATGACCTTAGCTATTGACTGGGACGGAAAGCATCAATTCAAACAAACAAACAAACTGAACAGCAGGCCATTTTGAGCAGCTATATAAGAAACATACGAGGGTCGAGCAAAACGTTCGAGGACATTCTTGATAACGTTTATAATGGACGTCCGAATGTTTTCGTATTTTCACAAGTGTAATAATGGTCTATCGTCAATATTCATGTAAAATGTTATTTGTCGAATCTTATTTTTGATTGGTCAAATTACATCGACAAACACGAGGGGTTTGCTACCCCGGAGCACGCCGTAAAATATCTGTTTACGTGTTTATAAATATAAAAATATTTTTAAAATGCGCTTTCCAAACCTCATTGAATTAAAGAAATATTGAAAATGATATAATTATACCCCCCGCAAAACGAAGTTTTAGGGGGGTATACTGTTTTCAGCCTGTCCGTCATTCCGTGATTCCGTGACTCCGTCATTCCGTCAACATTTGGACATCTTTGCTGAATAACTTGAGTAGCTTTTGCCTGATTTGTTTCAAATTTTCACCACACTTGCATCATCAGACAATACATGTGTGGTATGAATTTAGGGGCCAAAGGGTAAGTATTGCAAGAGTTATGGGACTTTTTAAGTCTTCCTTTAACATGTTTGCCATAGTACTGAAAGTACATACTTTGTGAAATCAACTCCTCGTACATCTTTCAATGTTTCCTTTTAATATTTTGCTGATATGTTTCGGATATATTGCAGATGTGCATGAACAATTGTCATGCTGAAAAAAAATCATTTTTGACAAATTTACAGCATTTTTAACTTAGCAAATTTTCTATAATTGCTTATATTCAATAATGGTTGGTAGTGCATACTTTGTGAAATCAACTCCTCCTAGGGCTTTCAGTGTTTCTTTTCAGTACTTTGCAGACATGTTACAGACATATTGAAGATGTGCATGAAGAATTATAATGCTGAAAAAAATAATTTTTGACAAATTTACAGCATTTTTTAACTTTGCCATTTTTCGACTATTGCTTACATACATACTTTGTGAAATCAACTCCTCCTAGAGCTTTCAGTATTTCTTTTCAGTACTTTGCAGACATGTTACAGACATATTGAAGATGTGCATGAAGAATTATAATGCTGAAAAAATAATTTTTGACAAATTTACAGCATTTTTTAACTTAGCCATTTTTCGACTTTTGCTTACATACAATAATGGTTGGTAGTGCATACTTTGTGAAATCAACTCCTCCTAGGGCTTTCATTGTTTCTTTTTAATTCTTTGCAGATTTGTTTCAGATATATTGAAGATGTGCATGAAGAATTTTTATGCAGAAAATTTTAGTTTTGACAAATTTACAGCTTTTTAAACTTAGCCAATTTTGACCATTTCTGCTTATATTCAATTATGGTTGATAGTACATACTTTGTGAAATCCAAGTCCTCCTGGGGCTTTCAGTAATTCTTTTCAATACTTTGCAGACATGTTACAGACATATTGAAGATGTGCATAAAGAATTTTATTGGTGAAAAAATAATTTTTGACAAATTTACAGCATTTTTCAACTTAGACATATTTCAACCATCGCTAATATACAATACGGCTGGTAGTGCATACTTTATGAAATCAAGTCCTAGTGCTTTCATTGTTTCATTTGAATTCTTTGCACACTTGTTCCAGATATATTTCAGATGTGCATGAATAATTCTTATGCTGAATAATTTATTTTTGACAAATTTACAGCTTTTTTTTAGCATAGCCAATTTTTGACCATTTCTCATGATAAATAATGATCAACAGTGTACAGTGAAATCAACAATAATTTTACTTTCAGTATATTATTTAATACCTTACAGACATGAGTCAGACATACGGAGGATTTTCATGAAGGATTATAATGCTGAAAAGATATTTTTGACAAATTTTCTGCATGTTTGACTTAAAGGCCTTTAAGTTATTGGCCTTAGATAATTTTGCGGGGGGTATACTGAAAGCCTTGCTTGCAGCCAATTTCTAGTTTGGCTTGAAATGAGAACTTTCAGTGTATTGCCTTCCCAAGACGACGCTACCGCGACAATTTTTGAAAGTCTAAGCTAAAATTTAGGAAAAATGACGTTCCTGATAAATGGAAGAAACTTGCACATAGATAAAATTTATGTGACACTTTAGAATAAAATCTACAGAAACGTTTAATTTGTTACAGCCAGCTAGAGACACGTCAGCACTGAAGCATTAACAGTGTACAATGATGTGCAAAGTGTTAGTCATGACGAAAGCACCCTGTATACCGTTGATGCAACCAAATTTGTTACGGCATAGATTGATGCAACATTTCACGAAGGTAGGGGGAAAATGACCATTAATTCAATTTTACAGGCATTAATGTTAGGATGTCTGGGCCGTGCCTTTGTGGGAAAAAGAAGTAAGGATACCTTCGTTTTTTTTGCCATAAGTAGTTTGTTAAAAAACCTTATTATACCCCCCGCAAAACGAAGTTTTAGGGGGGTATACTGTTTTCAGTCTGTCCGTAATTCCGTGATTCCGTCATTCCGTGATTCCGTCATTCCGTCAACATTTTGACATCTTTGCTGAATAACTTAAGTAGTTTTTGCCCGATGTTCTTTAAATTTTCAACACACCTGCACCATAAGACAACACATGTGTGGTATGAATTTAGGGGCCAAAGGGTCAGTTTTGCAAGAGTTATGGGACTTTTTAAACCTATACATAGAATGTTTGCCATAGTGCTAATAGTGCATACTTTGTGAAATCAACTCCTCCTACAGCTTTCAATATTCTCTTTTGATACTTTGCAGATATGTGCCAGAGATATTGAAGATATGCATGAAGAAGTATTATGCTGAAAAAATGAATTTTGACAAATTTACAGCATTTTGAACTTAGCCAATTTTCGATAATTGCCATATTCAATAATGGTTGGTAGTGCATAGTTTGTGAAATCAACTCCTCCTAGGGCTTTCAGTATTTCTTTTCAATACTTTGCAGACATGTTCCACACATATTGAAGATGTGCATGAAGAATTATAGTGCTGAAAAAATAATTTTTGACAAATTTACAGCATTTTTCAACATAGCCATTTTTTGACCATTGCTTATATACATTAATGATTGGTAGTTCATAGTTTGTGAAATCAACTTCTCCTAGGGCTTTCAGTATTTCTTTTCAATACTTTGCAGACATGTTCCACACATATTGAAGATGTGCATGAAGAATTATAATGCTGAAAAAATAATTTTTGACAAATTTACAGCATTTTTTAACATAGCCATTTTTTGACCATTGCTTAAACAATAATGGTTGGTAGTGCATATTTTGTGAAATCAACTCCTCCTAGGGCTTTCAGTATTTCTTTTCAATACTTTGCAGATATGTTTCACACATATTGAAGATGTGCATGAAGAATTATAATGCTGAAAAAATAATTTTTGACAAATTTACAGCATTTTTCAACATAGCCACTTTTTGACCATTGCTTATATACAAAAATGGTTGGTAGTGCACATTTTGTGAAATCAACTCCTCCAAGGGCTTTCAGTATTTCTTTTTGATACTTTGCAGACATGTTCCTCACATATTGAAGATGTGCATGAAGAATTATAATACTGAAAAATTATTTTTTGACAAATTTACAGCATTTTTTAACATAGCCATTTTTTGACCATTGCTTATATACAATGATGGTTTGTGAAATCAACTCCTCCTAGGGCTTTCAGTATTTCTTTTCAATACTTTGCAGTCATGTTCCACACATATTGAAGATGTGCATGAATAATTATAATACTGAAAAAGTGATATTTGACAAATTTACATCATTTTTCAACATAGCCATTTCTTGACCATTGCTGATATACAATAATGGTTGGTAGTGCATACTTTGTGAAATCAACTCCTCCTAGGGCTTTCAATGTTTCTTTTAGATTCTTTGTAGATTTGTTCCAGATATATTTTAGATGTGCATGAATAATTTTCATGCTGAAAATTTAATATTTGACAAACTTACAGCTTTTATTTAACTTAGCCAATGTTTACCATTTCTCATGATAAACAATGATCATAGTGCATACAGTGAAATCAACCTCAAGCTTTCAATATATTCTTTTAATATCTTATAGATGTGACTGGCATACTGGGGATGTACATGAATGATTATAATGCTGAAAAGATATCTTTGACAAATTTTCTGCATGTTTGACTTAGGAAGTTATTGGCCAGCTTCAGATAATTTTACGAGGGGTATACTGAAAGCCTTGCTTGCAGCCAATTTCTAGTCTTGTGACAGAAATAATAAATTTTATTGAAGAAATACACGAAAATTGATTATGTTTGGCTTGCTAATTGCTCAAATCCATCATCGACGAAAGATGAATAGCCGCAGAAGTAGATCACTCTTGCCGGCTGAATTATACCTCAGATTCACTTTTAGGGGAAACGAAAACATTGCCACTGTCGGATTATGTTAGAAATGTTTAGCACCAACAGCAGGACTGGTTGTTTTTTATACTTATATTGTCTCCATCTTTACACTTGTTTTCTGTAAGGTTACTTGAAAACCATACAGAAAGCTTGTGTTAACATAAAAAGCAACTATTTTCCCTTTCTTCAGTTTTTTATCAGGCATAAAACTTTATCTGTGTTTCCGCTAACATTCCGAAAAAAATCAGGGTCGGTAGGTAGGCAAATCTTTTTATTGCTTCTCTATTTTTTTTTTTGTTGAAAACCAGCTTAAAACTTATCCAACTCATAGAACTCAGAGTATAACTTACCCAGCTCATCCGACTTATTGTTCAATTTATGCAACTTACCCAACTCAGCTTAAAACTTATCCAACTCATCCAAATTACTGTTCAACTTATGCAACTTACCCAACTCAGCTTACAACTTATCCAACTCATCCAACTTACTGTTCGACTTATCGAACTTAACGAACTTATAGTTCAACTTATGCAACTCATCCAACTAAGCATGCAACTTATCCAACTCATCGAAAATTTCGTATAACTTATCCAACTCATTGGACTCAACATGCAACTTATCCAACTCATCGAACTCAGCTTACAACTTACCCAACTCATCCAACTTACTGTTCAACTTATCGAACTCATCGAACTTGCTGTTCAACTTATGCAACTTACCCAACTCAGCTTACAACATATCCAACTCATCCAACTTACTGTTCAACTTATGGAACCTACCAAACTCAGCTTACAACTTATCCAACTCATCCAACTTACTGTTTAGCTTATCGAACTTAACGAACTTATAGTTCAACTTATGCAACTCATCCAACTTAGCATGCAACTTATCCAACTCATCGAACTCAGCGTATTACTTATCCAACTCATCCAACTCAACATGCAACTTATCCAACTCATCGAACTCAGCTTACAACTTATCCAACTCATCCAACTTACTGTTCAACTTATCCAATTCATCGAACTCAGCTTACAACTTATCCAACTCATCCAACTTATCGTTCAACTTATCAAACTCATCGAACTTATATTTCAACTTATGCAACTTACCCAACTCAGCTTACAACTGATCGAACTCATCGAACTCTTTGTATAATTTATCCAACTCATCCAACTCAACATGCATCTTAAACTCATCGAACTTACTGTTCAACTTACCCAACTTACCCAACTTAGCTTACAACTTATCCAACTCATCCAACATACTGTTCATATTATGCAATTTACCCAACTCAGCTTACAACTGATCGAACTCATCGAACTCTTTGTATAAATTATCCAACTCATCCAACTCAACATGCAACTTATCCAACTCATCCAACTTACTGTTTAACTTATTGAACTCATCGAACTTACTGTTCAACTTATGCAACTTACCCAACTTAGCTTACAACTTATCCAACTCATCCAACTTACTGTTCAACTTATCAAACTCATCGAACTTATAATTCAACTTATGCAACTCATCCAACTCAGCATGCAACTTATCCAACTCATCGAACTCTTTGTATAACTTATCCAACTCATCCAACTCAACATGCAACTTATCCAACTCATCCAATTTACTGTTTAACTTATCGAACTCATCGAACTTACTGTTCAACTTATGCAACTTTCCCACTTAGCTTACAACTTATCCAACTCATCCAACATACTGTTCAACTTATGCAACTTACCCAACTCAGCTTACAACTTATCCATCTTACTGTTCAACTTATCGAACTCATCGAACTTGCTGTTCAACTTATGCAACTTACCAAACTCAGCTTACAACTTATCCAACTCATCCAACTTACTGTTCAACTTATGCAACTTAACGAGCTTATAGATCAACTTATGCAACTCATCATACTTAGCATGCAACTTATCCAACTCATCGAACTCAGCGTATAACTTATCCAACTCATCCAACTCAACATGAAACTTATCCAACTCATCGAACTCATCTTACAACTTATCCAACTCATCCAACTTACTGTTCAACTCATCCAACTCATCGAACTCAGCTTACAATTTATCCAACTCATCCAACTTACTGTTCAACTTATCAAACTCATCGAACTTACTGTTCAACTTATCGAACTTATCGAACTTACTGTTCAACTTATGCAACTTACCCAACTCAGCTTACAACTTATCCTACTCATCCAACTTACTGTTCAACTTATCGAACTGAACGAACTTATAGTTCAACTTATCCAACTCATCCAACTCAGCATGCAACTTATCCAACTCATCGAACACATCGTATAACTTATCAAACTCATCGGACTCAACATATAACTTATCCAACTCATCGAAGTCAGCTTACAACATTACCAACTCATCCAATTTACTGTTTAACTTATCCAACTCATCGAACTCAGCTTAAAACTTATCCAACTCATCCAACTTACTGTTCAACTTATCGAACTCATCGAACTTAGTGTTAAACTTATCGAACTCATCAAACTTACTGTTCAACTTATGCAACTTACCCAACTCAGCTTACAACTTATCGAACTCATCAAACTTACTGTTCAACTAATCGAACTTAACGAACTTATAGTTCAACTTATGCAACTTATCCAACTCATCCAACTTACTGTTCAGCTTATCGAACTAAACGAACTTATAGTTCAACTTATGCAACTCATCCAACTCAACATGCAACTTATCCAACTCATCGAACTCAGCTTACAACTTATCCAACTCATCCAACATACTGTTCAACTTATCCAACTCATCGAACCCAGCTTACAACTTATCCAACTCATCCAACTTACTGTTTAACTTATCAAACTCATCGAACTTACTGTTCAACTTATGCAACTTACCCAACTCAGCTTACAACTGATCGAACTTACTGTTCAACTTATGCAACTTACCCAACTCAGCTTACAACTTATCCAACTCATCCAACTTACTGTTCAACTTATCGAACTTAACGAACTTATAGTTCAACTTATCCAACTCATCCAACTCAGCATGCAACTTATCCAACTCATCGAACTCTTCGTATAACTTATCCAACTCATCCAACTCAACATGCAACTTATCCAACTCATCAAACTCAGCTTACAACTTATCCAACTCATCGAACTTACTGTTAAACTTATCGAACTCATCGAACTTACTGTTCAACTTATGCAACTTACCCAACTCAGCTTACAACTTATCCAACTCATCCAACTTACTCTTCAACTTATCGAACTTAGCGAACTTATATTTCATCTTATGCAACTTATCCAACTAATCGAACTCAGCTTACAACTTATCCAACTCATCCAACTTACTGTTCAACTTATCCAATTCATCGAACTGAGCTTACAACTTATCCAACTCATCCAACTTACTGTTCAACTTATCGAACTTATCGAACTTACTGTTCAATTTATCGAACTCATCGAACTTACTGTTCAACTTATGCAACTTACCGAACACAGCTTACAACTTATCCAACTCATCCAACTTACTGTTCAACTTATCGAACTTAACGAACTTATAGTTCAACTTATGCAACTCATCCAACTCAGCATGAAATTTATCCAACTCATCGAACACATCGTATAACTTATCAAACTCATCGGACTCAACATGCAACTTATCCAACTCATCGAACTCAGCTTACAACTTATCCAACTCATCTAACTTACTGTTCAACTTATCAAACTCATCGAACTTACTGTTCAACTTATCGAACTTATCGAACTTACTGTTCAACTTATGCAACTTACCCAACTCAGCTTACAACTTATCCTACTCATCCAACTTACTGTTCAACTTATCGAATTGAACGAACTTATAGTTCAACTTATCCAACTCATCCAACTCAGCATGCAACTTATCCAACTCATCGAACACATCGTATAACTTATCAAACTCATCGGACTCAACATATAACTTATCCAACTCATCGAAGTCAGCTTACAACATTACCAACTCATCCAATTTACTGTTTAACTTATCCAACTCATCGAACTCAGCTTAAAACTTATCCAACTCATCCAACTTACTGTTCAACTTATCGAACTCATCGAACTTAGTGTTAAACTTATCGAACTCATCAAACTTACTGTTCAACTTATGCAACTTACCCAACTCAGCTTACAACTTATCGAACTCATCAAACTTACTGTTCAACTAATCGAACTTAACGAACTTATAGTTCAACTTATGCAACTTATCCAACTCATCCAACTTACTGTTCAGCTTATCGAACTAAACGAACTTATAGTTCAACTTATGCAACTCATCCAACTCAACATGCAACTTATCCAACTCATCGAACTCAGCTTACAACTTATCCAACTCATCCAACATACTGTTCAACTTATCCAACTCATCGAACCCAGCTTACAACTTATCCAACTCATCCAACTTACTGTTTAACTTATCAAACTCATCGAACTTACTGTTCAACTTATGCAACTTACCCAACTCAGCTTACAACTGATCGAACTCATCGAACTTACTGTTCAACTTATGCAACTTACCCAACTCAGCTTACAACTTATCCAACTCATCCAACTTACTGTTCAACTTATCGGACTTAACGAACTTATAGTTCAACTTATCCAACTTATCCAACTCATCGAACTCTTCGTATAACTTATCCAACTCATCCAACTCAACATGCAACTTATCCAACTCATCAAACTCAGCTTACAACTTATCCAACTCATCGAACTTACTGTTAAACTTATCGAACTCATCGAACTTACTGTTCAACTTATGCAACTTACCCAACTCAGCTTACAACTTATCCAACTCATCCAACTTACTCTTCAACTTATCGAACTTAGCGAACTTATATTTCATCTTATGCAACTTATCCAACTAATCGAACTCAGCTTACAACTAATCCAACTCATTCAACTTACTGTTCAACTTATCCAATTCATCGAACTGAGTTTACAACTTATCCAACTCATCCAACTTACTGTTCAACTTATCGAACTTATCGAACTTACTGTTCAATTTATCGAACTCATCGAACTTACTGTTCAACTTATGCAACTTACCGAACACAGCTTACAACTTATCCAACTCATCCAACTTACTGTTCAACTTATCGAACTTAACGAACTTATAGTTCAACTTATGCAACTCATCCAACTCAGCATGAAATTTATCCAACTCATCGAACACATCGTATAACTTATCAAACTCATCGGACTCAACATGCAACTTATCCAACTCATCGAACTCAGCTTACAACTTATCCAACTCATCTAACTTACTGTTCAACTTCTCGAACTCATCGAACTTACTCTTCAACTTAGCGAACTCATAGAACTTACTGTTCAACTTATGCAATCCTCAGGGATTGCATAAGGATTATCCAATCCTCAGGGATTGCTTGCAATCAGTTTGTAGTACCTGATTGTTAGTTTGGTATTTTCCCACCTTGGTTTTTGGAGTGGGAGTCTTTTTCTGATTGCGCCTTTTCCTGATCTTTGCCTACTTGTACTTTTTTACCCAACTCAGCTTACATTTTATCCAACTCATCCAACTTACTGTTCAACTTATCGAACTTAACAAACTTATAGTTCAACTTATGCAACTCATCCAACTCAGCATGCAACTTATCCAACTCATCGAACACATCGTATAACTTATCAAACACATCGGACTCAACATGCAACTTATCCAACTCATCGAACTCAGCTTACAACTTATCCAACTCATCCAACTTACTGTTCAACTTATCCAACTCATCGAACTCAGCTTACAACTTAACCAACTCATCCAACTTACTGTTAAACTTATCCAACTCATCGAACTTACTGTTCAACTTATCGAACTCATCGAACTTACTGTTCAACTTATGCAACTTACCCAACTCAGCTTACAACTTATCCAACTCATCCAACTTACTGTTCAACTAATGCAACTGACCCAACTCAACTTACAACTTATCCAACTCATCCAACTTACTGTTCAACTTATCCAACTCATCGAACTCAGCTTACAACTTATCGAACTCATCGAACTTACTGTTCAACTTATCGAACTCATCGAACTTACTGTTCAACTTATCGAACTCATCGAACTTACCATTCAACTTATGCAACTTACCCAACTCAGCTTACATCTTATCCAACTCATCCAACTTACTGTTCAACTTATGCAACTTACCCAACTCAGCTTACAACTTATCCAACTCATCCAACTTACTGTTCAGCTTATCGAACTCATCGAACTTGCTGTTCAACTTATGCAACTTACCCAACTCAGCTTACAACTTATCCTACTCATCCAACTTACTGTTCAACTTATCGAACTGAACGAACTTATAGTTCAACTTATCCAACTCATCCAACTCAGCATGCAACTTATCCAACTCATCGAACACATCGTATAACTTATCAAACACATCGGACTCAACATGCAACTTATCCAACTCATCGAACTCAGCTTACAACTTATCCAACTCATCCAACTTACTGTTCAACTTATCCAACTCATCGAACTCAGCTTACAACTTAACCAACTCATCCAACTTACTGTTAAACTTATCCAACTCATCGAACTTACTGTTCAACTTAGCGAACTCATCGAACTTACTGTTCAACTTATGCAACTTACCCAACTCAGCTTACAACTTATCCAACTCATCCAACTTACTGTTCAACTAATGCAACTGACCCAACTCAACTTACAACTTATCCAACTCATCCAACTTACTGTTCAACTTATCCAACTCATCGAACTCAGCTTACAACTTATCGAACTCATCGAACTTACTGTTCAACTTATCGAACTCATCGAACTTACTGTTCAACTTATCGAACTCATCGAACTTACCATTCAACTTATGCAACTTACCCAACTCAGCTTACATCTTATCCAACTCATCCAACTTACTGTTCAACTTATGCAACTTACCCCTCAGCTTACAACTTATCCAACTCATCCCACTTACTGTTCAACTTATCGAACTGAACGAACTTATAGTTCAACTTATGCAACTCATCCAACTTAGCATGCAACTTATCCAACTCATCGAACTCAGCGTATAACTTATCCAACTCATCCAACTCAACATGCAACTTATCCAACTCATCGAACTCAGCTTACAACTTATCCAACTCATCCAACTTACTGTTCAACTTATCCAACTCATCGAACTCAGCTTACAACTTATCGAACTCATCGAACTTACTGTTCAACTTATCGAACTCATCGAACTTACTGTTCAACTTATTGGACTCATCGAACTTACTGTTCAACTTATCGAACTCATCGAACTTACCATTCAACTTATGCAACTTACCCAACTCAGCTTACATCTTATCCAACTCATCCAACTTACTGTTCAACTTATGCAACTTACCCAACTCAGCTTACAACTTATCCAACTCATCCAACTTACTTTTCAGCTTATCGAACTCATCGAACTTGCTGTTCAACTTATGCAACTTACCCAACTCAGCTTACAACTTATCCAACTCATCCAACTTACTGTTCAACTTATGCAACTTACCCAACTCAGCTTACAACTTATCCAACTTACTGTTCAACTTATGCAACTTACCCAACTCAGCTTACAACTTATCCAACTCATCCAACTTACTGTTCAACTTATCGAACTGAACGAACTTATAGTTCAACTTATGCAACTCATCCAACTTAGCATGCAACTTATCCAACTCATCGAACTCAGCGTATAACTTATCCAACTCATCCAACTCAACATGCAACTTATCCAACTCATCGAACTCAGCTTACAACTTATCCAACTCATCCAACTTACTGTTCAACTTATCCAACTCATCGAACTCAGCTTACAACTTATCGAACTCATCGAACTTACTGTTCAACTTATCGAACTCATCGAACTTACTGTTCAACTTATCGAACTCATCGAACTTACTGTTCAACTGATGCAACTTACCCAACCCAGCTTTCAACTTATCCAACTCATCCAACTTACTGTTCAACTTATGCAACTTACCCAACTCAGCTTACAACTTATCAAACTCATCCTACTTACTGTTCAAATTATCGAAATTAACGAACTTATAGTTCAACTTATGCTACTCATCCAACTCAGCATGCAACTTAAACAACTCATCGAACATTTCGTATAACTTATCCAACTCATCCAACTCATCGAACTTACTGTTTAACTTATGCAGCTTACCCAACTCAGCGTATAACTTATGCAAGTCATCGAACTCAGCATGCAACTTATCCAACTCATCAAACTCAGCGTATAACTCATCCAACTCATCTAACTCAACATGCAGCTTATCAAACTCATGGAACTCAGCGTATAACTTATCCAACTCATCGAACTTAGTGTTCAACTTATGCAACTTATCCAACTCATCGAACTTACTGTTCAACTTATCTAACTCATCGAACTTATTCTTTAACTTATCCAACTCAGCGAACTCAACATGCAACTTACCCTACTGATCGAACTTAACATTCAACTTAGGTTACTCAACTTACTGAACTCTTCGAACTTAACTTAAATATTAAGACATATTATAAAGTATGATATCCTATGTTCCCCAACCTATATGCTAACTATTATAACTCATCCAACTCAACTTACATTGTTTAGTATCCATGAATAGTTCGTTCTACACATCAGCTACTATTTGTTATATTAAATGCAACTATAACAACTTATCCTACTCAACTTACATCTTTGATCATCCCGTATGGTATAAGTATCTTCAATATATAAGGAATATAACGGTCCACAGAATAAATACGGTAAGCTGTAAGCTGAGCTAGATGAGTTAAGCTAAGCTGAGAATTCGTTGCGTTTTCGCCTCAAGAAAGACCCGAACTATCAGCCAAAATATGTGCATACTTTTTGTCCCTATGTGCTGAGCATGTTGAGCTGAGTAAGTTGAGCTGAGTTGAGATGTGACACTGTACCTTTCCATTGTGTAGATATTCGGGACCGGGAGTATGAAGTATAAGCCGGAATGACCTCCCTGATTCTCTTATCTCCTCTGCTGAAATGTCTGATGACTGTGTGTTCAAGTTCGCATCTCTTTTGAGAGCCAGGAACTAATTTCCCTGCTGGCGCACCCTGGTGAGGTATTGTAAATTTGGCGTGTCACCAGTACACCATTCAGATTCATATTCAGATTCAGATACATCCTATTTTAATGGCCAATTGCTTGTTTACGGTCGACATATTGATGACGTCATAACTAGCCCCGGGCATGGATTTGGGATAGGGGATTGCTTGCAAATTAAAGCCGCGATATCAATGAAAAGGTTGATATACATCGTTAAAAATCGATCAAAGATCTGCATTGGATCAACTTATTAAGATATTCGGTTTACTGACAAGCTGGGCGTTATTTGACAAATTACGGTGTTTAGCATGCTTTCTATCGTAATATCGAGAAATATCTTATCTTGAATGTCATTCAGACCTGCCTCTGTCCTTTATATGAATAAAAATGAAAAGAAATGGTAAAAATTCTATCTATTTTGGCTTAATATGACCATAACTATACACTAGATATACTTAGCGTTAACGTCCATTTGCTGGATAATGGACGCCATATTGATGACGTCATAACTAGCCCCAGACGCGGATCTGAGATGGGTGACCTGTCCGAAAATAAAGCCTAGACATCACTTAAGTGTTTGATATAGGTCACAATAAATCGGCACCAAAGTCGAACGGGCCCTATTTTTGGTCCCGACTGCCCCTGACTATGAGAAACTTTGATACCAGCATTGATACCAGCATTTTTAAAGGACAATTCTACTGTATGTATTTTAGTTTCCAACGCAATGTCATCAGGCAAACACACTTAGATATTAATAGGTGTAAACGAATGAATACTTTTATTTTTTCGGGGCAAAACCGCGAAAAATGCAAAATATGTAGAAAAACATGTTAAATATGAAAAAAAAGCCTTTTCCGCATTTCAATTTTACTTATTTACTAACTTTATAAATTGAAATGTCTGCGATATAGCAAAAAAAAAAAAAATAATAATAATAATAATAATAAAAAAATGGGGGCCAAAGCACGACTAAACCCCGGCATCAACGACCGGTACAAAGAGCAAATCTGCATTGTTTTTTATTCACCATTCTTAGCAGCGTTTTAAAAGGACATTTCATTTTCAACACAGTGTCATCAGGCAAACACACTTAGATATTAATAGGCATTAAAAATAGTTTTTATCAACTGGGACAATTTGCCTCAGTCAGCAAAGGGACGTTACCAATGCGTTATCTGGAAAATTACCTGTGCAGATCAAATTTCGATTGTTTCCCATAGATTGCGATGTGCGCGATGTCCTATTTTGACACCTGAGGGACAATTACCAATATACACCTGTATTACAGGTAACTTGTGGCTAAGGCCTGGGATAGATTTATGCAATTTGAGTTATATGAAATTGAAAGAAAAAGAGCCCGTCATAGTAATAGTAATAAGAAATGGATGTTTCAAGGGTTCTGACCAGATTAGACGTATCCAGTCTGTGCAGTCAAAAATGCATCATGAAAACATGTCGATGCAATGAAAACTCCCTTAAATCCCAAAATTATTTAGTTAAACTGGGGTATACAGAGTAACTTATTGTTTCATATTTTTGCTCCAAAGCGGTTCTAACGTGTATCCTTATTCCATGTTTCGAGCAAAAATATGAAAAAATATCAAATATTTCCAGTGAAATGTTTCTATCATTACCGCTAAAAAAAAAATTTCTATATATTGCACGAGGAAGTTTTCGCAATGGGTAAACTATATTTGAATTCTTGAAATTAGAAAAGATAACAATTATTTTTCTTAAAATTTACCACGCATGTGCATGCTCCTTAGAATTGCAGGAGCGGACTTTGCTGTCGGTCTGGGTGCTTTTTGGTAATTAAAATACAGTAGAAGGGAGCTCCATATCGAGCGGTCCTGGGTTCGAAACCCTCATGGGGCACTGTGTTTTGTCCTTGAACACGACTCATTAATTCCCTAGAGTAACGTTGTATGCATGGGAAGAAAGAAAGAAAACAAAACATGATGCAATTATGCAATTTATTTTTTATGATCAGGCACGAATCGCACAATAGAGGTACAAATTGCCTGCGGGGATTCAGTGTGCAGTCTAATCTTACGAGTTCAGAGAGTAAATAGGGACCGGTCCGATGGCCTATTGTCGTTAATTTTAGATGTGAATTGTCACTTGACAAAACTGAAGCGTCTATCACCTCGATGCAGTTATTGACACATATGTTGATTTGCACAAACACAGTCTCATGTCTTAAAATGAATTGGAATTTAGACGCATTATTTTTCAGACTAAAAACTGTTTGTAATAAAAAAAAAAAAAATCTATTTTTGTAGGTGAAAATTAGCTTCCTTCGTTTTGCGCCTAGAAATAATGCTTTGTTATATTGCCAATCTCGGAGACTCGCTAATATGTATGTACGTGTTTATGGAGCAGATATGGTGTGCAGGCTGATCGAAACATGTTTTCTTATCCATATACTCAGATCTATATCCAAAGTCTTGGGTGCATTTAGTTTCTGTACTTGCGTAGAATATATAATGTTGGGCCTAGTCCTCTTTCACAGCGATTTTTTTTTTCTACATGTACATGTCTAAATAGATCATTTATTTTACGAAGAAAAACATACGCAAGATGCAATCTCTATTCCAAACGCTGAATTTGTCAAAATCACCTATCGTCAAGGTAATACGGCCGCAGGCCCCAGCTTTTATTGCAGGGAATGTTTATTTAAGACACGCGCCACAAGTTGATTTGAGAATGACAAACTGATTCAATGTGTGAACAATCAGTTTGGCCGCGACATGAAAAAAAAAGCTTGCTTAATGTTTTCACCAGCCTGTCATCAAACCAGGCCGGTTTGTGACTACAGATGATAACGCTCTTACAAAACTCGGGAGTTTGGGACAGGTCTACATAGCAAAATCATTCACGCTGATTAAATACATGTTCAATTCTCATGCAGCTTATTTTAATCTATAAAAGGTATCTAACATGTATTTCGCGTTAAAAGTTCTCATTGTGAGGTAATAGTTTTATTTAAAAAGATGCATTTAGTAAGTCAAAATCTTTAAATTCCACAATTCATAAAATAAGTTCTTTAATTAAACATGATTTGAACTTCATATTTTATTATCGTTTCTTTCTTTCTTTCTTTCTTTATTTCTTTCTTTCTTTCTTATACTATGCATTCTTACACGCACTGATTAAATATATGTACAATTTCCATGCAGTTGATTTCTACCTGTTAAAAGTTGTCTATCATGGTGTCAACATGTATGTCGCGGTATATTAAATGATTTAAAGTTCTCACTTCCAGCTAAACTGCTGTTGAGTAAAACAAATCACTATAGCGAGTACAAACCTTTAATTTCTGCATTGAATTCGGCTCCTTTCATTAAAATAATTTCTTTAATTAAACATGATCTTTCATTCTTTCTTTATTTCTTTATTGAATAACCGACTCAACTGGTTACAGTGGTAGCGACGCTGCTCCTCTTGGTTTGGACTTAGGCATTTCATAGAGTAAGTCAGGATGGTAGTTGCGAAACGCGTAATTTTGCATCTTCTGAGTCAAATGGAAGAAATTTTGAAAATACTTATTTTATTATAAAACACATCAGATTAAAGTTTATAAAATTTTCTAAATGGTGATAACTTATAAAAAGTTCGCAAAAAATCCCAAATTTATGAAATTTAAGGCTAAAAATGACTCCTTACACCTTTTCGCAAAATTCCTACTGAGTCTATGAGATTAATATGGACGAACTTTCGAATATGGAAGGATTTTCAATCGCAAAAGGAAGAAACAAGGCAAATACTTATTTTGTATATTTTTATACCACATTTTATGGCATATTATAAACATTATGACCATAACTTATAAAATTTTGTCGTAAAACCGAAAAAGTGTCATTTTTAACATTTTATATGTTTTTCCTATTCAATTGTGTACATCGCTCAACAGTAATTTCACAGGTAAGCGCTCGGGTATTTCCGTAAATCCGATAATAGCCGATGGTGCTAGTGAAGACTATTGTTCCCTATGTTATTTATTTTTTCGGGGGCAAAACCTAAAAAAACTAAATATGTAGAAACATATGTTAAATTTGAAAAAAAAAGCTTTTACATCCTTGGCTATCAGCTGAAAGAAGGCTTCAGTATGGGCATTACGACCGACTACTAGCAGAGTTGAGGATAGAGGACCAGCAGTCATTCTTCAATTTCATGCGAATGCAACCAGAAATGTTCGATGAACTGTTAAACAGAGTTGGACCTCGAATTGCAATTTCAAGCTGTTTCGCAACTTATCTGACTCTTAATACACGACTATTAATATATTTACAATTAGAACGTGCTGGAAACGTAGTTCGCGCGTGGTATGAACCGCTTGGTCTTTGTGAGGACGTAGCAAGGACGTAGTGGAAACGGGATGAACTTGGTGAGCGCGTATTGAGGACGTAGTGGAAACGTGAAGGACGTAGTAAGGACGTGGTGCGGACGTAATAAGGACGTGGCGGGGACGTAGTAAGGACGTAGTGGGAACTTAGAAATCCGAAATTGTTTCATTTTGGCCCCGTCGTCGCCACGTTCTTGAATTTTTAGAACGTGGTCCGGTGTAGACGTAACATTACGTATATGGAAATGTCTGCAATTTAGCAAAAATACATAAAGAATGGAGACCGGAACAAATTTTGCTCACCATTTTTGCATTATCTGCAGGCACCCATTGGAAACAAGTACCTGGTTTCCAGTACATAGTTTCTAGAGGGAATATGGACACCCACCCATTAGGACCTAAAGAAATACTGATGGACTGCTTGTGCATTCAGGCAAAGCTAAAACGCTTCTGACTTGCCATCTGACTACTGGTTAACCGCTCAAATCTGAGCCTACCCAGAAAAAGTGGTTTCAAGTCCAGCCAGTATACCTACAAGCATTTGTAGCTTACTTGAAGCTCTATTTCGATGTAGCACAGTCATCATAATTTTGCTAAAAGTCTCTTAAAATGGAGGTAACATCCCGATATGGCATTAGCTTCTGACTGGGACGTAAAAACCAATTCAAACAAACATAATATATGTAAGCTGGAAACCTGCGAGTAGAATGCCGGGGTAAATAAGTTTTATGCGACTAAATTGCAGCTATAATGCACATTCATAATGAGAAAAAGAAGAAAGATTAATTCAATTCATAAAGAAACTGTATTCCACTTCATGAAAATGTGGCGGGATAGCCTCCCTTGAAAATACGTTGGTGCAACGTATTAGTGGCATGTTCAGTGCTTGTAATATGCAAATTTCAAACTCGAAACTTTGTGAATCGAGAAAGTGTTGAGTATAAAGCGCAGTAAACCACCATTGGTGGATGAGCATGCTTTTCCACCGACGGGGTTTCTGTGGCTTGGCTCGGCTGTTCGTTACATTTGGTGGCAGCGACGGGATAATGACAACTGCCAGACCGAGGTTGCCTTACCCATGTAGTCTCCGGGTCAAGACTCGTGGGGCGAGTCTTCTCGGAGGGGAAAGTAATGTGGCGGAATAGCCTCCCTTTAAAATACATTGGTGCTTGTAATATGCTAATTTCAAACTCGAAACTTTTTTTGTTTCAGTTTAACGTCCCTTTCAAGATTATTTCAGCTCATATGAGACGGGCCAATCAGTAGGTGGGGCGAAAACGGGAGAACCCCGAGAAAAACCACCTGACACACCCGCAAGCAGAACTTGGCTTGTCTCACATGTGGCCAGAGCGGGGCTCGAACCCACACCAGACACAGCGTTGAGATGATCGAATGGTTAAATCTTTTGGAAACCTTGGTTGAGTCAAAGCTACACACCAAAATACCTCAACTAGAGGGAATATTATTCAAAGGAACACACGAACAGAGTGCAATGGAACTCACACTTTTGATACTTTGCTATCACAGGATTCGGCGTCAGGTTCATTGTTATCCATTGTAACCCGTTCCTAGGTGAATTTAAACATTCGTTTTCTTTTTAGTCATTTCTTTCTTTTATTCTTTTATGGGGGAGGGGGCATGTCTGTATAGCCACATACTCTCGGAATAGTTTCTGCCCATATTAGATGTATTCCTTGGCTGCTCTATTTCTTTCTTTTTTTTGTCAATAAGCCATTCACGAGGCCAGTCGTATTTTCAAGTCTAGTTTACAATTTCCAGTTGTATTTTATGACGACATTACCGTGTTGTGTACGTTAGGATGAGAACACGTGTGTTTATATCCAATAAACCAGTTTGACTTGACTCTTAATATCATATCATTGCCCGACTCTAACTGTCCCTAAATTGTTTGTTGTGTGAATTAGTATCTACAAGATAGGCCTACGCAATGCCTCAAATCTCCAAAGCGTGGTATAACGAGCCCCAATTTCAGTTACATGCGTGTATTTATAAATGAAGATTTACAAGAAACACATGCATTTGAAGCGAAATTTGCTGGAAATGTGTCACTTTGGTAACATTTTGTGTCGATTAAGATCTCAATATCATTTACTTTTGTGGGGTGAAGAGCCTCGAAACAACTTCGGAAAAATTATTGTGGACTTGTTATTACTAGGTCGTTAGTAGTCAGCCAAGGCCTGTGGTTGCAATGCTACGTAGAAATATGCTCATGACCAATTCTTCAGAAAAAAAGGTGCAGACCGTGACTTAAAGATCAATTTAATCAAATTCATTGACTAGTTAGAGGTTTACCGCGAGGATCGTAACACTAAACAACTAACTAAATGCTGTAAACCACTGCAGAAGATGAGGGTGAGGTTAAGGCCCTGTAAAGTCGATTTAAGCCCCCCCCCTCCCCCCACCCAGTAATTTTATCATTACTGATTGTTGCAAGGCGATACTTCTGTTGTGGTTAAATTTAAATTTGTTTAATGTTTTGGAGTCGAGTTTTTGTGCTGCTTGAACCTTATAAACGTTAGTTGAGTGGCCGCCGACTGGGAAATAGCTCCTCACTCGGCTTACGAAATGTTTTCTAAGTATAAGTACCTAATTTTCAATTTAGTTTTTTCAAACTTCAGTTTTTGGGGTGAGAATTTCTTTCTGATTATGCCTTTTGCTGATCATTGCCTACTTGTACCTTTTTGATATTGCTTGACTAGAATGTTAAGACCAGATGCATTGGGATTATTAAGCTGGCAGTAGTTTTCATGAGGTACCGTAATGTCTGAGCTGGTTATAAATACTCAGAAACAGCGACACGAAAAATTCGGATTTTTTCCAATATTACACTCATGAGCTTCCATATTGGTGTTTTGCAATAACAACATTTTGTAAATTATTTTTTCTCGGTATTTTTTTCAATGCGTGTGCTTTTATATAACTTATATCACTGAGTTGTCAAAAACATTTTAAATGTCGAAAAATAGAGAAAATAAATTATAAAAATTACGTCACATCCATGACGTCACTGTTCACAATATTTATCCAGGTCCGTTTTCCAGCAAGAAGCGCAAAAAAGCTGGCGACATGGTTGTTTAAAAATAAGCACAAACAAAATGAATAAAATACGTTTTTACTTACACCTTTATGTTGTCATTCCTTTTTTATTTCCTTTGTTTTGTTACTTTTTATGAGCCATGTCATGGAGCGTGCTGCGATAGCACGTGACCTTGTTTATAGCAACGTATCGTACGCGACGCTAGGTGTCGCTAAAGGTGAACATGTATGGTGAAACATTCGCGTCTGAATAAAATGCACCTCAAAACACACTTTTTGGACCCTTATTACACGAAAATGCCTGCATATTTTTCTGAAGACTTTCTGTGGGAGATAGCGGCAGTAATAATCTCTTTGACAAAAGCGAAATCGCTTCTGAAGGAATTTGTTTTACCTCTCCAGGCTTTTTTCCGCTACTATAGTAGGGATGTGCCGCCCGAATAGCCCCCTTTTTCAGCCTCGCCAGATATATGAATGGGTTACCTTTTTCAAGTCAAAATATATGAATGGCCCCATTTTTCCATATTTAGTCTATGAATGACCAAATTTTTCGGACATCCATGTTTAAGAGCACTTTTTTGCTGACAGTCGAAAAATGTGTAGGTCAAAATTTTGTACTTATTTTTTTTCGAAGGCATGATATATGAATGAGTACCTTTTTTCGATTACCAGGTATATGAATGGGGTATGGTTTAAAGTATTGGTCGGCACGTCCGGATTTTTTACCAAACATTAGGATGTCAAGACACCCAAAATGTGCTTCGTAAATATAATCACCCAACATATAATCTGTAACTCCTTTGAAGTCTTGAAGAAGATGCTATTAGAATATAAAATAGAAGGTTTGTCTCCTCTGCAGTCTTCACTGTCCAATGTCCAGCTTCCTACAGCCGAGCGCGCCCTCGTGAACTCTATTTTTAGCACTTTTCTCGAGAGGGGGTATTGGTATTGCGGTTCAATATCATCCCGGATTGGCTCCCAGCAGCTGGTTTTCTATTTTTTTCTAATCTCGGTTTTCGGAGTGAGATTCTTTTTTCTGATTGCGCCTTTTCCTGATCGTTGCCTACTTGTACCTTGCTGTAAAAGCCGGACGCCTATAATTGGCTCTGGTGTCTCTCAATATCTGTTCCTCTGTCCAATTACCAAATGACCCAGTCACGGCCTACTCCTATGTATGTTTTAAAGTAGACCGACCTATAACTTATCATAATCAATAAATGGACAAATGCCCATGGGTGCCCTGTTTATAAAACGAACACATACACAAACGTACGCAATGGTGGTCGGGTGACGCGAATATGGGTCCCCGCCTAATGGGGCCTAAAGAAATAGGTGGGCTGATTGAGCCCCCATGCAAATGTCGACGGAATCTGGTCGCTAGTCCCAACTGGCAATTGACCACCAGTCGGGATGTTAGCGCGTCGTGAGTTTTTGTTTACGTGACAGGGATAGAACAGATCAGCCTGTAACAAATATATTGAAATAATACGAGGGTCGTCCGGAAAGTTTTGAGTCTGTGTCTGTATCTCAAAGTATTTTGTATGCTTTACAATAATATACATACTGATGAATAGATTTGACGTTTTCAAAATACTTGAGACAACAAAGCAAATGTGCACGAATAGAAAATCTGGCTCTTTAAAGCAGAAGCAACTCCTCAAGAGTAAAATGGGCCGGTCTACTGTCAGATACCATTGATATCCAGCAGGGTGTTAGGCAGGGTGGAGTTCTTTCGACTTCGCACTATAAGAGATACAACAATCCCCTACTTTTACAATTGGAGAACCACTACTCAGAGGTTCGAATTGGGTCCATCAGTATACCACATGTGACTGTAGCAGATGATCTGGCGGTACTTGCTAGAAGATACTGCGATATGCAGGTTATGGTTTGGGACATTGAAAGCAATACTCAGCGAGAGAGATACTGTGTGAACCCATCGAAAAGTAGCTGCTTGTGTTATAACCTACCAAAATGTGATAGGCAAGGGGTTGAACTAGTCATGTCGGGCGATAGAATTCCATGCGAAGATTGCACTGTTCACCTTGGAATCACTAGGGACAATAAGAATAAGGTTAACATTGGGGAAAAGTTAAGTTTGGGAAGAAAGACTGCATACTCTCTCATGGGGGCAGGGTTCCATAGTGTAAATGGTCTAAAGACTTGCCTTAATGGTCACATATGGAGTACTTTTGTTGTTCCAAGGGTTATTTATGGACTAGAGACTTTACTTCTTAAAAAGCAAGATTTTGAGAACCTAGAAAGGTTCCAAAGAAAATCCCTCAGACAAATTCAGGGTCTCCCGGATAAGACCTCAAATAGTATTACTCTGGCATTGCTGGGCATATTACCTCTTGAAACAGTAATACATAAGAACACCTTAAACTTGTTCATGGGTATTGCTCGCAGTAGTAATCTTATTGAATATGACATAGCAATGAGGCAACTTGCAGTGAAAACCCCTTAGGAGAAAAGTTGGTTCAATGAGGTCAGGTCTATTTTAATGACCTACGACCTGCCTTCAATTTTTTCCTTGTTTGATAGTCAAATGTCAAAACAAGAATGGAAGAAAATATTGAATGATACAGTACATAGTCATATTGAAGCCATGTGGCGGGCTGATATTGGTGAAAAGTCATCCCTGAAGTATGTAAATCCAAATTTTTTGAAAGTAGGAAAATCACATCATGTTTGGTCTACAGTCAGGAATTGTTTAACTGATAATAAGAGAGCTCAGTTAAAGTGTAAGCTTCTTACGGGCACATACATTTTGCAAGGTAACAGGGCTGCTTTTAATCAGTACACAATTGACCCTACATGTAAATTGTGTCTAGCTCCACCGGAAACTAGGCAACACTTTATTGCTGAATGTCCAGCCTTTGAAGCAGAAAGAGAAGCTTTCTCAGAGAATTTGCGAAATAATCCAGTTCTCCCTGATGAACTCAAATGTGATCTGCTGAACCCAGAACTGTTTACTCAGCTCACCCTAGATGCCTCATTCTACATCAGTGAACGAGAAAACCTGGAACTGTTAGAATTACATTCAAGGGAGTACATATCACAGATTCACAGGAAAAGAATTGCAAGCCTTAATCGCCAGTATTCATAATAAGGAATGGTCAAGTTGTGATGTATATAAACTCTGTATATAAACATTCCACCAGTTAAACACTTAACGAGCTCTTTGTGAAATTTTACACCGAAAGGTGGTGCCTCGATAATTCAACGGGGGAACTCTAAGAAGACTAGAACTAGATGTCACTACGTCATCTGTTGTAATAGTTCAAGAATTTTAAAGATGTTCCGATCGATAACATTGTTGCTATAGCTTACGGAAGTGTTCATGTCAGTCGAAATGCTGGTTAAAGATGCGACGTTAAAGCAATGCACGGATCAGCGCCTTACTACCAAACACTGTATGCATGCCGAAATTAGTCCCCAACATACTCAAAATGTGTTGTTGTTGGCTAAATCAAATTAAGCATATGTTTTGCCATTATTTGTTTGCTACGGGCAAGATTTTAGTAAAGATGCAGATAATTTGGGGAAGGGCAACAGACACTTTAATGTTTGAGTGGAAAAGAAACAAACTTAAATTCGGTGCAAAGTAATTGGGAGCTGGCAATATGAGATCTGGCGTATGGTCTTTAGAATAGAATAAACTGTGGTTCTCAGAATAATCTTATATAACATAATTACAATCAAATGTTAGTGCCGAATAGACTTGCAGTCACTCTAAAAGGCATCAGATCGGAAGGTAAAAGGTACAAGTAGGCAAAGATCAGGTAAAAGCGCAATCAGAAAAAGATTCCCACTCCAAACACCGAGGTGGGAAAAAACCAAACTAACAATCAGGTATTTATACCATGAAAACATTTCGTAAGCCGAATGAGCAGCTATTTTCCCAATAGGTGGCCACTCAGTTACCTTCACTTAACTAAAAATATGAAAACATACATAAGGCACCAACAGCACAAAAATATTTTAAACACCAAGACATAAAACAAAAAGAACCACCACAGAAGTATCGACTTGGAACGATCAGTAACACAAAGTTACTGGCGGGTTTAAATCGAGTTTACATGGCCATAACCTCACCCTCAGCTTCTGCAGTGGTTCATAACATTTAGTTAGTTCTTCGGTCCTCGTGGTGATAATCTTGAAAATTGTAAGGGATGTGACGTTGTTGACGTCAAAGTGCTCCGAGAGTAGTGACATGCCGATACTAAAAGGTTCTAGATGAGCCATTCTTCTGAAATTTTCAGCACTACCTCATGATATATTGCCTATTGCCATGTTTCTGGGTAAAATTTCAATAGATTCCTTTCAGTAGTTACTGAGTTATAGACACAAAACTTTCCGGACAACCTACGTATATTTAATTTGATTGTATAATGAAAGTGCCAAAATAACAATGTCGCCTTTGTACAATACAAAAGGCTATGTAAACAATGTAAACGAACTATGGGTAAAATTGTATAAAACCCAGTACCCAGCCGTACCTACACTACGTCTAGCTACACCTAGCTACTAGGTCGTTTACAAAGGGCACTTAAAAGCATGATGGGGACGTTTATTGGACTATGGGGATATAGGAATATAGGAATAGCCTATGACACAAAGCTTATACGCGACGGACAGGAAATATGATTACTGGTAAAACGCTTTGGTCCGAGTCTGCCCACGAAAATTGCGTAAATGCCTTTTGGCTTAATGACAGGCCATCGGATTATTGGTTAACCTCACAGAAATTCCGAGCCTGGAAAGGAAAAGGGGGTTTAAGTCAAACCATCTAAACGTATAGCTGTTTGGCTGGATGGTTATATTTTTACTTAAGCACATCATGGATGGCATGCCATCCTAATCTGTTGGGTAAACGGCCTACTCCTATGTATGTTTTAAGTAGACCGACCTATAACTTTTCATAATCAATTAATGGACTAATGCCCATGGGTGCCCCGTTTATAAAACGAACACATACACAAACGTATGCAATGGTGGTCAGGTGACGCGAATATGGGTCCCCGCCTAATGGGGCCTAAAGAAATAGGTGGGCTGATTGAGCTCCCATGCAAAGCTTATACGCGACGGACAGGAAATATGATTACTGGTAAAACGCTTTAGTCCGAGTCTGCCCACGAAAATTGCGTAAAAGCCTTTTGGCTTAATGACAGGCCATCAGATTATTGATTAACCTCGTTTGCAATGGTGGTCAGGTGACGCGAATATGGGTCCCCGCCTAATGGGGCCTAAAGAAATAGGTGGGCTGATTGAGCTCCCATGCAAAGCTTATACGCGACGGACAGGAAATATGATTACTGGTAAAACGCTTTAGTCCGAGTCTGCCCACGAAAATTGCGTAAAAGCCTTTTGGCTTAATGACAGGCCATCAGATTATTGATTAACCTCACAGAAATTCCGAGCCTGCCTAGGAAAAGGGGTTTTAAGTCAAACCATCCAAACGTATAGCTGTTTGGCTCGATGGTTATATTTTTTATTGAAGCACATCATGGATGGCATGCTATCCTAATCTGATGGGTAAATGTCAAATACAATGAACATGACCATTGCTGTTAACTGGGGCTCTTAACCACAAATGAAAATAAATTTGATGGCGAGATTTGAACTGTTATGGGTGTGATGATACTCGTGGCATTTTTTTTTTCCGCAATATTGTTGGCAAAAAAACTGTAGGCAGTGACACATTGTTTATTGTAAACCTGTCTTTGTACATTGTCAAACAGTCACCAATATTATGTGGCTGGTTGCTGCCCCATTCCCTGCACAGTTTCGCCGTTCACCCACCTGAACTTGCCCTTCTTCTGTCATGTCATCCCTGCCAACGTACATGAAATGGTTTTTAACTGAAACGCAAGCCAGAGATGTTTGTATGAATTCAACTTTCTCAGGTGTATGTAGAATTATAAGGTCCCCTCCTTCAGAAAAAGGACCAATCGACATTTTTCCCTTCTCGCGTTCAAGTCTCCAACAACGCTTCAGCCCAGCATCGTATGAATATGGCGGTGATTATGCCACTGCTCTGTAAACAAAGGAAATCAATATTATGTTGGTATTTAGTTAATTTAATGAAACAAGAGAGCGAAAAAGTTGAAAGAAATATACGCAACTAATGTTACATTCGATGAAACTAAGGCTTAATTGCCACATAAACCACTTTTAAAATGGTATTGTGAAAGTAATACGTTACACAATAAACAACCGTTTTCATGAAAAAAGTAAGAGTTAGTTTCTTTACCTATTATGATTATTAAAATTCAAAGATACAAATAGGCAATGATCAGGAAATGGGCTTAAATATTAAAACGTACATAATTACTGGAGGGCTTAAACCGGGTTTACAGGATCCTCACTTTACCCTCCTCCTATGCGGCGGTTCACAACATTTAGTAGATGTAAAAAGTGATCGGGTGGGAATATGTGCCCCCGCTTATTGGGGCCTTAAGAAATAGATGGGCTGCCTGTGCTTCAGGCAAAGTTTATACGCTGCTGACCGACCATCTGATTACTGGTTAACCGCTCAGGTCTGAGCATACCCAGGAAAAAGGAATCCGGGTCGTTTCGGCCATGGGTCGTTTCGGCCTGAGTCGTTTCGGCCTGGGTCATTTCGGCCAATTTTGGGGGTGGGTCGTTTCGGCCTTGGTAGGTGGGTCGTTTCTGCCAATTTTCTGGGTGAGTCGATTCGACCCTGAGTCGTTTCGGCCAAAGTATATGGAAATCTTCAGGTAAGTAAGAACTCTAAAGATAAATCGATCTTCTTGAGTACATGCGTTTTCGTGGATATATACATGATGTATACATGTGGGGTGTTTTGAAAGTATTGTAGTCACAGTTCCAGTCTCACATATTCTTAGTGTCTCGGAAAGAAGTTACGAGACACTAAAAAGTCTCCCCGTACATCCATTTAATTCTCTTATTTTTCCAATCCTCAGGGATTGCTTGCAACTAACTAAATGTTATGAACCACTGCAGAAGCTGAGGGTGAGGTTAGGATCCTGTTAAACCGGTTTAAGCCCGCCAGTAACTTTGTGTTACTGATCGTTCCAAGGCGATAATTCTGTGGTGGTTCTTTTTGTTTTGTGTCTTGGTGTTTAACATTTTTGTGCTGTTGGCGCCTTATGTGTGTTTTCATATTTTTAATTAAGTAAAGGTAACTGAGTTGCCACCTATTGGGAAAATAGCTGCTCATTCGGCTTACGATATGTTTCATGGTATAAGTACCTGATTGTTAGTTTGGTTTTTTCCCACCTCGGTATTTGGAGTGGGAATCTTTTTTCTGATTGCGCCTTTTCCTGATCTTTGCCTACTTGTACTTTTTTTCCCATTAACATTTAATGATTAGTACTGGCGATAGAAAGGATTGATAGGGTTGAGGGGATGAATGAATGAGAGGATGAATGAGATAGATAGATAGATAGATAGATAGATAGATAGATAGATAAGATAGATAGTAGGTATATAGATAGATAGATAGATTGTACAATTAAACTAAACATGCAGTTATGAAATAATCGGCAATTACAAGGGAAACCTTTTCAGTGATGCACCGGCTGTCGGTGATCTAATTATAAGGGTGGTGATTGACAAGGTGTGAAAACGCGTGTCTGTAATCAGCAATGCTAATCCATGGTGATTGATTATTAATGTACTAAATTAAGGCGTGAAAACGTGTGCTTGTCAATTTAATTTGAGTCTACGCATGAATAAAAACAACAGTTTTGGAATCCGAACAGATCCATCACAAACCAGCCTGTACAGTCACATTAGCAGGCAAGAGTCTTGAAATGCCTACGCATATTGTTGGTTTTCTTATGCGACTTTGGAGAGATTTTAAATACCGTTAAAATGGTAGCTATAAAAAGTTATGAAAAGACTCAAATTTTGTTACAGCTGAATCTTTAAGTTTGAAAGGCAAATTCTATTAGATACATGTACTATGTTTACAGATTTTATATAGACTTTTTAGAATTCTCTGAGATGGAATTGTTAAGTTGTTGTTTGTATTGTACATGTAAAGCTTAGATTGCATTAATTGGTTTCATTTCTGTTTGATACAGGCACTACTCCAGAAATCTCTAAAGTTGACTTTTTTCAAAATGATGTTTTAGTTTAAGATGAGAAAAACGTAAGGAAAATTATGAAATTAAACCGTCTTTGCTTTTTTTTGTTTTATAAACCATGACGCCATATAAACGACCATTGTAGTTTCTCTATCGTTTTTAATTGAATAAAGATGCAATTTTTCACCCTGTAATAGACCCAAGTACCCTTGCAAGACTGGCTGCATGGTAAACTAGTCTCGTGTAGCATATACATCTTGCATAAAGGATATAATATAGTATATATGGATTGGATAAAAAATCAGGCCGAAACGACTCCCCAAAATTGGCCGAAACGACCCAGGGCCGAATCGACTCTGGCCGAAACGGCCCACGGCCGAAACGACCCGTTACCAGGAAGGGGTGGTCAACCATCCATCATATAAGCCTTTCTTAGCTTACTTGGATGGTTATATTTTAAGCACTTTTGGGATGTCATTGGTACAAGTCCCATACAATGGAGGCAGCGTCCTGACATAACGGTAGCTGTTGATTGGGACGTTAAGCATTAATTCAAACAAACAAACACATGCTCGGTCCTCGACACACAAGACCTTCGGGAGACCTAGAATAAAATTGTGAAGATGTAAGAGAACGCTTTAATGAAAAGTAAAGAAAAAAAAACAACATATAGATCTTTCAGAGACCTAAGGAAACCGTTATAAACAAAATAAAATAAATGACTCAACAGGGTTTACAGGGTAACCTATTTACCATAACGAATTAAACATTACTGTTTATTTCAACATGTAACGCTATCAGGGTGCTATAAATCATAGGTACTGATTACAGTTGTTTACCGTAATTTTCCTGTTAGTGCGAAAATAGCGTAGCATTATTACCATGCATTTATGACTTGACTGCAAATATATATATATATAAATATATATAACAACATGCAAAGTTTTGCTTGTCATTGTTTTATTTATTCTAAGTACATATGGGATGCCATGACATCACCAGAGCAATGTACAGGTCAAATAAAGATATGAATTCAGTAATAATGAAACTCTATGTATTATTTTTTATTTTTATGCTGTAAATATATGTCACTTATCAATCATAGGGCAATAGAACTTGGAACACTCCTTCAGCAGCTGGGAAGCTTTCACTCATCCTCACCATATCGTTCCCAGGTGTCCTGGAGCTTCTGCTGTAGACGCCTGACGCCCATACTTGGCCCTGGTGTCTCTCAGGATCTGTTCCTCTGTCCATTTAAAAAACGACCCAGTCACGGCCTACTCTTATGTATGTTTTGTAAGTAGACCGACCTATAATCTATCATAATCAATAAATTGACTAGTGCCAATGGGTGCCCTGTTTATAAAACGAACACATACACAAACGTACGCAAGGGTGACATGAATATGATTCCCCGCATAATGAGGCCTAAAGAAATAGATGGGCTGATTGAGCCCCCAGGTAAAGCTTATGCGCGACTGACAGGAAATATGATTACTGGTAATACGCTTTGGTCTGAGTCTGCTCAGGAAAATGGATTGAAATCACCCATCAGATTATTGGTTAACCTCATAGAAATTCATAGCCTTCCTTGGAAAAGTGGTTTCAAGTCAAACCGTCCATACGTATAAACTTGAGCTGTTTTGCTTGATGGTTATATTTCTATTTAAGCACATTTATTTTTATTTTCTATTTAAGCACATTTATTTGTATTTTCTATTTAAGCACACTATAGATCACAGATCAAACAAATTACTTTGATGGCGAGATTTGAACTGCTATGGGTGTCATGAGACTCGTGTTTTTTTTTTTTTTTTTTTTTTTTTTTTTTTTTTTTTTTTTTTTTTGTTGGCAATTTTGTTGGCAAAGAAAACGGTAGGTAGTGACACACTGTCAATTGTAAAACTTTCTTTTGCACACTGCCTAACAGTCACCAATATTATGTG
Organism: Rugalucina vietnamica; assembly: GCA_964017185.1. Lineage (NCBI taxonomy): Eukaryota > Metazoa > Mollusca > Bivalvia > Lucinida > Lucinidae > Rugalucina > Rugalucina vietnamica. The sequence goes on along the minus strand of OZ024879.1, from coordinate 12,496,044 downwards.
GCTGGTTGCTGCACCGTGGAATTCCCTGCACATTTTCGCCGTTCACCAACCTGAACTTGTCCTCCTCTGCCATGTCATCCCTTCCAACAAACATGAAATGATGGTTTTTAACTGAAACGCAAGCCAGAGACGTTTGTTTGAACTCAACTTTCTCAGGTGTACAGCTCCGTTTCATAAGTTTAGTACATACCGATTTGTTTCATAAGAAATGGCATAGCAGTACCCGTACTTGAAGCCTGGCCAAATTTTATTGGGTGTTTGCAGATTTGAACGGATTTCGCTAAGTCAATCCTAATACATAGAAGTATTTACTGATAGTCACAATTTAGATTTTGGTCGATTTATAAATAGATAATAACACATTAAATTGATAAACGAAATAACATAACTTCTGTGACACAAATATCAATGTTAACATTGGATTTCTCACATTACAGAGAGTTTGAACTAAAAGTTTATTATTTCAATAAAATGACAGAGCGTCCAGGAGACTACACCTTACATAATATTTGGTCTACACTATGTATAGTCGAGGTTATTGAAGCTTGAAATCTTGCATCCTACAAGACTGCCTTACCTTGTTTGGACTGTCGTTTCGCCATTTTGTGTCCCAGTACCTTTTCGAGCGGCTTTCTTAGGATCGAATACTTTTATTCAAATGTTTGACCAGTGTTATTTGTAAAAACAAACGGTTGTATGTGTAATTATGTATCAAACGCTGACTAATTGTATAATTTGGTGTACCACGGCTATTTGGGTGCAATATTTCAAGCTTCAATAAACTTGAATATACACTGTGTAGACCAAATATTATGTTAGGCGTAGTATGCCGGGTGATATGCCAATTTAACGATATAATCTGTTTTTGGTTAAAACTTTCTTGGAGTGTATGAAATCAAAGTTAAAGTTGATATTTGTATCCCTGAAGTTATGATTTTTTGCTTGTGATTTTAATGTGTTACTGTTGATAATTCAATCGATTAAAATCTAAAATGTTACAATCAGTGAACAGTTGTATGTATTAAGCTTGACATAACGAAATCTGTTCATATCTGCAAACACTCAATAACATTTGGCCAAGCTTCAAGTACTGGTACTGCTATGCCATTACTTATGAAACAAATCGGTATGTACTAAACTTTTGAAACGGAGCTGTATCTAGTATTATAAGGTCCCGTCCTTCAGAAACACATTTGCATCTAGCACTGGACCAATCAACCTTCTCGCATTCAAGTCTCCAGCAAAGTTTCAGCTCTGAATCGTATGAATATGGCGGTGATTATGTCACTGCTCTGTAATACAAAGAAAATAACATGTTAGTATTTACTAAATTTAATAAATAAAATAAGCTTGATCCTTTGGAAGCAGTGAAAACGTTCAAAGGGAGGTATTATAGGCAGTATTGCGCAATTTCGGATACTGAACCCTCATCAATGACGCTTTATAAACCGGCGACGATAGCCAGAAAAATATACTGCAATTCCAAATATTTACACAAGGTTAGTCTAAATCAAAGACACATGCCTAAACGGGGTCACAAAAACTAAAACAATTGTTAGCGGATGGCTCTTGATGCTTAATTTCAGTACTCTGAACATTCTAACTGATCTCAAAGGACCGAAAGAAATAATATAATCTGCACTATGGATGCTTAATAAAACGAGTGTGAAAAAGTTGAAAGAAATATACGCAATCACACTATTGAATTGAGGCTTAATTGTCTCATAAACCACTTTTGAAATCGTATTGTGAAATTAATACGTTACACAATAAACAAGCGTTAAAAGTAAGCGGAGTATCTTTTTCATTTTATGATTATTAATAGTGTTTGGGCATATTTTATCTGTTTCCTGGTAAATTTTATTTTATCTGTTTTCATAGGAGGTTGTAAGTCCTCACAGATGTAAACATGTTTTGCTTTTATCTAAAGGTTTATGTTCTTAAGTCATCTACAAGACATTCATGCACTTGGAGTCTCTAGTCGTAAATCTACACAGGATTCGACTAGGCCTGAGCCCTTGCTGGCCAGTTCTATGGAGTACATTGATAACAGCCAGCTTTTAATAGCTGTTATACAGAAACCTGATCCGTTTCCTGGGAAACTTGCATTCCAACGACCTCTTTGATAAACATTCCAGATGAAGATACGTAGCAATCATGAAATTATTGTAGTGCATAGTTATAGATTACAGCTCGGTTTCAAAAATAACATATCCCTGCGATGTCGCAAAATAAATTGACCCCTTCACCTTCATTGCATCGACCATTGCTTGATGGCTATTAGCCTGGTACGAATGAAACTTCTACATTTTGTGCATATGGTTATGTGTGTTGAAATGGTATTAATTTTATATTGATCATGAGCAGTCCGATCGGACTGGAAGCTGCCTTTGGCGTATACCAAAATTCTGACTGATTTAAAGTCAAGTTTTCAAATTTAGGCGGTTGGTATGGTGTACGTACTGTGAATATTGCCACTTTATAACCTGCATGCCATGCATTGACACCTATTTGAGACTTTTTAAAAATTGCACCACACTCGTTCAGAATCAGAAAGTGGAAGTTTAATGTACCCACTGCCTTGTATATAAGTACCTTGCAAATGCATGTTTTCAGCACAAAATTTTCTTCAAATTTATCCAATTTTATAAATTTGCATCTGAGAATATCAGGAGTAATCAAAATAATCATTTATAGATAGTTTCTATAGAATTGTGCCTCATTCAACGCGCACATGCCTGTGGCAATGTTAAAGTTATGTAATGACCTTCTTAAACATAATATGTTAATCAAAGACATTTGTTGGTATGTGAATGTGATTGAAATACTGGGACTGATGATCTTATCAAGATGGTTTATATAAGAAATCATCCCAGAGAAACTCCAACGAAACAAATATTAGGCGCAAGAGAACACAGTTAGCTGTAAATGGACAGTAAGAGAGCAGTTTTGCTTCCTTAACACACGCCTGTAATGCAAGAAATAGCGTCTATGTAATCATTAGTTCAGTACTTAAAATGTAAAGCGAATGTGGTGCAAGTTTTAAGGTATCTAAAATAGATGTCCATGAATAGCATTCAGGTCAGAAAGTGGCAATATTCATAGTACGTACATCTTACCAATCGCCTAAACTTGAAACCTTGACTTAAAATCTTTCAGAATTTTGGTATATGTCAAAGGCAGCCTCTTGTTCGATCGGACTGCCCATGATCAATATAAATTTAATACCATTTTAACACACATAAACATATGCACAAAATGTAGAAGTTTCATTCGAACCAGGTCAACACTCATCATGCAATGGTCGATGCAATGAAGGTGAAGAGGTCAATTTATTTTGCGACATTGCAGGGGTATGTTATTTTTGAAACCGAGCTGTATATATAATTACCAGATACCTAGAAAAAACAAATCTCTCCAGATTATCTTTAATTGTCTATTAACAGTGATTGATCTAATGGTCAGACTGTTACCAAAATATTAAAGTGAGGAAAAAGATGCTAAAGGGAATGTATGCAATTTTAAAAGACCAGGCATGAACTTGTAAACACATGCAAGTCTTCAACAAGTCTCTTAATATCCTGTCACTTCAGCAGAACTTTCAACAAAATTGACTGACTGATTGGAGTCCTTTAGAACGCAAAGATGACTCCGCCATTATTGTGTGGATTAAAACAAACACCTTTACATGCACATGTATCTGTGCAAGGCCTACAACTCTATGCATATTTGCAAATTTGCGTTTAGGGCTTACTTTCTTTTCCTTGCATCCACATTTCAATTTCGGAAACGGTCCTTCTTTTTCTACAGTCGCTTTCAAGTGATTTCTAGATTTTCTTCCCAAATGATTTTAATGTTTCCATATAAAATTATCATGTAAAATGGTACAAGTTGACAATGATTAGCATTAGGAGCAGTCATAAAGAAACTCCCACTTCATAAACCGAGGCGTGGGAAAAACTTAAATGACACTAAGGTACTTATACCAAGAAAACATATCGTAAGCCGAGTGAGCAGCTTATTCCCAATAGGCGGCCACTCAGTTACTTGAACTGAATTTGAAAAATGAAAACGTACATAAGACTAAAACAGCACAAAAAAATCGACTCCAAATACAAAACAATTAGAACCACAACATAAGTATCGCCTTATTATCCCCTGGGGGGTCTTAAATCGATTTTACATGACCAGAACCTCATCATAAGCTTCTGTAGTTGTTCATAACATCTAGTTAGTTCTTCGGTCCTCGTGGTGAATCTCTTACTAGTCAACGAATGATCAAGAATAAGCAAATAAATCATGATAAAAATCCTCATCAATCAAAAACCAGGACTCGCAGATTGAGTAAGCTGCCTGACGATGGAGATCCGACGATGTAAACCGGTTTTTGCAGGCGCCTAACCTCACCTGGTTAACAACATTTAGTTAGCTGTTCGGTCCTCGTGGTGAATCTCTAACTATGCAATGAATAATCAAGGACAAACGATTAAAAATCGGTTATGTCTGACGCTAGCCACACTGTCTGAACTTAATGTTCGCAAATATTGCGTGTTTGATGAATCGCACATTTAATGTTTTCGTTTACATTAATCCACTTTGCAGTAATGTAAATAAACAGACGAAAATATTAAGGTTCAAACATTTATCTCCATTTTAGTATACGCTTTTCAAGTACATATATGCATGTATCTTACCTGAAGGAACCCATCTGCATTTTAAGAAACCCAATCCACTGCTTGGGCTCATCGTCATTCCCACCCTCTTCCCTGCATTTTCGTCTGGTTGCCACACGCGCCTCACTGAATGGGTGAGGTTTTTTACCTCCCGCTCCGTTATTTCAAGTTTTACCAGTTGGCTCCATTTGTGTATATTAAATTGATATTCCCATTTTGGTCTCTTCTAAATTAAGGGAACAGGATGTGGCTGAAAGCAATACTCTTAGTGTGCGTATACGTTTTCTACAGCGTAAATCTGGTTAAGAAAATAATATATTCTAGTTTACTTTGTTTTTGGCTTCTATTTGTATTAAAACTGCAATGAAAGTGTTTTGTTCTTGTTTTTATTTACCATGCAATGGCTGATAATTCGGTTTAAAAGTTTTTAACAGACACATAAATGATAGTACAAAAAGTTTTAATCCAGTTTATGGTGCCCATCAGGGATTCTGTAACTGGACCAGTCTGATAAGGATCTACAATGTTTGTCACAAACAAAAATGTGCAAGATTTTATCTCACTTCCCAACCAGGTATCGTGATAGACAATTGCCTTTGATCAAAGGGGCGTCACTTGGTAAAGTGTCGAACCTGGTCAAAATCTTAAAATGAAAAATAGATAAAAATCAAAGGATGTTCTGTAATGATTAATGCATATTTTTGTTATTATTTCTCCATCAAAATGCAAGATGATGGCACTCATCAGAAAGCCATATGTTGTGGGTACTCGGAAGAAACAAATCTGAGTGTGATCATTGCTATTTTGATCTCTAATATATTGCTTTTAATTACTGTCAAAATGCCCTTTCTAAATGTAGAAATAACAAACGTATCCTTCAATTATCACCAGCTTTCACATCAAATATGCTAATGGTTACCAAAACTTACATCTTTAAGTGCAGCAAGCAGGCCCTATATGGCTCATGCCCACTACATTTGCCCCGGCTCACACATTTTTGTCGAGAATTATTCACGTCGTGGGGCTCTTTCTTTCATTCTTCAGATCCTGAGTCGAGCAATTTCTGATCATCACCTCAGGTGTAGGGTGGGTGGCTAAATTTTGAATTTAGCAAATTAGGGGGAAAACATTCGGGATGGGCCATTAAAACTATTTACAAGATGCTAGACAGAGAAGGCAAAGATCAGGAAAAGGCGCAATCAGCAAAAGATTCCCACTCCAAAAACCCGAGATGGGGAAAAAACAAACTAACAATCAGGTACCTATACCATGAAAATATTTCGTAAGCCAAATGAGCAGCTATTTTCCCAATAGGTGGTCACTCAGTTACCTTAACTTAACTAAAAAATATGAAAACATACATAAGGCGCCAACAGCACAAAAATATTAAACACCAAGACATAAAACAAAAAGAACCACCACAGAAGTATCGACTTGGAACGATCAGTAACAAAAAAGTTACTGGCGGGTTTAAATCGATTTTACACGGCCGTAACCTCACCCTCAGCTTCTGCAGTGGTTCATAACATTTAGTTAGAGGCATACTTTACGAATGACCAAAACTTTAGCTTTTCATTTTTCCTTGGGCTGTCGGGATCAGTGTTTTCCGGTTCCAGAGTGAAAATATTGGAAATATGTTTCCAATACGCATCTAGCTTTTTGGATATGTTCTCTTAACCATTTTTGTGGTTTTAAATGTCAGGGCTGCTTGACCTGCGAGCACGAAAATAGAGACTGTCACGTTCTTAATGAGCCGTTTGATCGTGCAATGGATCCATGGTAAACTATATTTTGTCTTGGTCATTTTTGTCGGAATAAACCTTTCAATAGCCTCGAGAACCTCGGACTTATAAATGACCCACATGTCATTAACTGACATGCGACTGTGGTCAGATTAAAGGAACGAATCCCTAAAACGCGCTAGATGGTTGTGTATATCCGCTCAATTGTACAGAAAAATCTTTCGCGGGGCTTGCTGGATCCCTTTGGCCTTAATGTCGTATTCTACATAGACTATGTCATGATCCGCCTTGCCGATCGGGTGCATCCCTTTTACACGGTAAACTGGGGATGGAGAGTTAGTGAGTAGCAGATCAAGGGTCTTGTCATTACGAGTGTGAATATTTACAACTTGAGAAAGGCAGTGATCTTGAGCGATTTCCAAAAGTTTACACTGTATTGGCTTTTGCGGTACCCCCTTGGGTACCTGCATAGTGCTCCACTCAATATCCCCGCAGTTAAAATCACCTCCCACCAATACATGAGCTTTTTCGTTTGACATGATCCTAGTCAAGGATTTATTGAATTTCATAAGATATTCTTCTTCAATGCGTTTAGGTGGGCGATAAAAAGAACCAAGATACAAAGTCCTACATCCAATTCTGTTCAATTTGCACCAAACGACTTCACATTTGTCGTCAAGTTCCGGAGTTTCCGTACAAAGTAGGTCACGCCTATCAGCAATGAAAACACCACCACCTTGGCTGTCACCTGCTCTGTCTTTCCGGATAGCATCAAAAGAATCTAGGAAAATTTCTGAGTTCTTTACTTCAGGGGTTAACCACGACTCATTCCCCAAGATGATGTCTGTTTTAGCCGAATCAATTTCAGCCTTCTTGTTCTTGATAGACTGACAACTCATGATCAAGATTCTAAGTGGGTGATTCAAGACCGCCTTCTTGGTCTTTGTCTTAGCTTCTTTCTGTTGCACAATAGGCAAAGAAGCTGCCTTGGAGGCCAATGTTGTCTGGTACCGGACTGTCAGGTTCGGACAAGGTTGATAAGTTTCAAACATGCTGGATATCTCGAGAGAAGCTAAAGTATCAAACAAAGATGTAGAAAAATTTGGCATTCCACATCTTAAGCATTCCCATGTAATGTTTTTACTCAATGATCTATTGTAAACACCATACATAGTTGTTGAAATACCTTGGCAGTCTATGTGGTACCAGACATTGCAAGTATCACAACAAATCCCTAGGTCTTCCCAACCAACACTGACATCACAGAGCCCGCAAGGGAAATGTGAATCATCAGAACGGGAGTTAGGACCAGGATTTGTTTCGATATCCCATGAGTTACTCATCAATACGACAAAAATGTATAAATGGAGCAGTTTACCAGAGTTGTGGTCATCCTTTTTCCGTAGATCTTTTCTTAAAATGGAAACCGTGCAAAGGCGGGGGATCTGAGACATAAGTTGGTCATCGTGTGTTGTTCTTTGATTAATGGTCGAATACACCGGAAAAAAGTTACAGGAATGTTTCTGAGATCAGTGTCCTTTGAATCTAAAACCTTTGCTAAACGAATTGCCAACAGCAGGCAAGCAAGTGAAAATAGGTTGTCAAACAAAAAGTGTTTCATGTTCCTAGTGCCTTATGACTTTTCTGGGTATTGAGGGGCAGTTTGAATTAAGTAGTTACTGGGAAACTTACCTGAGCTTACCAATATCAGAATGAGTTCCGATCTTTTTTTTTGTTGTTGTTGTTTTAGAAAATGACTACTTGTAATTTTATTTAGTTGTCCGCCATGTACCGGAAGTGGTGGGTAAAAACTGGGACCAAAATTTCCACGTGAGCCGAAATTATCAAAATTTGTAAACCGGGTCTAGAAGATATGCTCTCTATCCTCACAATTTTGATGAAAAGTAAGAAAGGATGAAGAAATAAAAGTAAAAAGTTAAATAACTCAGCCCGAATTTGTGATAAAATCCAAAATATTTCCGCGAACAACAGGAAGCCGCACTACGTGCGCATGCGAACCCTCCCTCGTATCAATATATCGGCTCGGCCGACAAATGGTCAATTTTGACACATAAGCTGTCATGACAGCGGTGGCTCACATCATTAGCCCCAAGGTCCATTTGCTGGTGAGCCACCATGAAACACAGTCGGTGGGCTGTAGTGACTAGCCACCGGCCAGTACTCGGACACTTGAACTTAAAAAACCCGTAGCCTGTTTTCTTGGCTTTCGAACTCCATAAAGCGCACTGGCCATTTGCTCTGACATGACATAGATTTGTGTGTTTTTCAAAAAAGCCCTCCACTTTCGATTTTCAAAGTGAGGCTGCAATTTCCATTTAACGTATGAATACAATTTAGCATCATGCTGCACATGGATTCGACATTACTTAGCTGTCAACATATATTAGTTGATTAGAAACTGACCATACTTACTCAAGAAAGTGAGTCTGAAACTAATAGTGGCTCATTGGTAGAATGATTTGGATAAAAGTCCCATAAAATGGAGTTAGCTTCCTGGCATGACCATTAGCTGTTGACTGGGACGTTAAGCATCTATTCAAACAAACAAACAAATGAAAATATGCATATCTGCTGCATTGATAACTAAAACGTGATAATAGGTGTATATATGGAACGGGGAAATCAACAGTCATCTGTTAGCACGGCCTCATAGAACCCTTATGCACTTGGCCCCACATGTGACAAACCCCTAATACATCAGTCATTTGTAACCGACACCCCAAAAAACCCTATGTAACCACAGACCCCTAATGTACCAGTTATTTGTGACTACATCTCCTAAAACACCTAGTGCACCAGTCATTTGTAACCAAACACCTACAAACCCCAAGTGTACCAGTCATTCATAACCACACCCACAAACCCTAGTACATCAGTTATTGGTAACCACATCCTACAAACCCATAGTGCACCAGTCATCTGTAGCCACACCCAATAAAACCCTAGTGCACCAGTCATTTGTAACCTGGGCCCCAGAAACCCTCACCGCACAAGTCAATTGTAACCATAGCGCAACAAACTCCTTATGCATCATTCATTTTAACCTTGGCCCCCGAACCCTGAGTTCACCAGTCATTTGTAACCTTGGTCCCAGAAACCTTTAGTGCACCAGTCATTTGTAACCATAGCCACCCAACAAACCCGTAAGTATTAGTAGTAGTTGCTGTTGTTTCTGATGAGTTGTTGGTGTGTATGAAAACTATTTGGAAGCATCAGAAACCAGCATAAGTTAATTCACTACTGACAGTCACGTGGTATTGTATATATACAAACGAATAAATGATCGATGACACACACTGCAATAAAGAACGAAGTTGAGATGTAAAATACGAGGTTAGAGTTTCGAGTTTTCTCCTACAGCGTTTCATCTACTGACTGATAGGTGCAGTCAGTACAGAAAATGAACATTTATTGAAAGAAAGTAACATAAAAAACTATTATTCGTTTTCGTAAACACTTCTGTCAGTGTTATTGTGTTGGATGCGCTATTAGTTCATGGGACGGAAGTGTTTGCAAAAACGAAATAACCTGTATACTTTCATTCAATAAATGTTCAATATCTGCATGGAATGTGCCTATCTATCAGTCAATAGAGAAAATGGTATAGGAGAAAAAACTCGAATTTTTTCATCTCAACTAAGGGCAGAATTGCATTGTGCGACACCGATCATTTATCGGTTTGTATTTATACATTACCACGGGTTTATAAGCTGTGCAATTACCATCTTCAGTAGCACTTTTCAGCTGAATATAGTTCATTTAATCTTAACATCGTTTGTCATTTGGCTTCAACCCGGTCCAGGTTTTCGTGTGGCCCCTCGGTAGTATATCGCCAGATAAAGCTGCACTGGATATACTACCTCGAATTCGACGACGGCAGCCATGTCGAGTATGGTTTCTACGTTGGTCCATCTCCGGACACCATTACCGCCCTGATGTCGGTTTGTTGCGTAGAAGTCGTTGGTAGCTTGGATTACGATGGTCGATGCACTTCTTCAGGGACAGTCCTCTCTTGGTATAGTAGGTGAATGTATCCGGTTGATACAGATGAAGATCCCAGAACTCGCTCTCGTCGAGGTAATTGGGAATCGAATCGCCAAGAGGTGCAGAACGTCTAGCCATGTTGACGTATCTACAAGAGGTGACAATGTTCTTTGTTCTACCAATAAGTAATAAAGTTTTCTATCTAAAAAGCGATTTCATTGGTTCAAATTCGATGTAAGCGCTACAGGTATTACACACAAGCGACATGCCATAAATCACAGCAAAAGTCAAGTAGACTACCCTGAATCTGAATTTGAATAGTTTACTGGTGTCATGCCAAATGGTATTATTTCACCAGGGGTTCGGATGGGGGAGAAATTAGTCCCTAGAACGCACGAGTGAAGCTAACTTGGACCCACAATCATCTGACATTTCAGCAGTAAATTGGACCCACAATCATCTGACATTTCAGCAGTAGAAAACATGGGAGTCAGAGAGGTCATTCCAGTCCCTGATAGTCTGGGGAAAGAAACTACATTTATAGGCCTCTATACTAGCAGATAGAAGCTCAAATGCTTTGGCGTGACAATTTCTACAACGCCTAGTCTTGGGGGGTAAGGTCATCTGTAGGTATTCTTTGTATAGCAATTTGAGTCGATCATCCGTCCTCTTTTTCTTGAGAGATTATATTTAAGAAGAACTAACAAAATGTTATGAACCACTGCAGAAGCTGAGGGTGAGGTTATGGCCATGTAAAACCGGTTTAAGCCCGCCAGTAACTTTGTGTTACTGATCGTTCCAAGGCGATACTTCTTTTTGTTTTATGTCTTGGTGTTTAAATTTTTTGTGCTGTTGGCGCCTTATGTATGTTTTCATATTTTAGTTAAGGTAACTGAGTGACCACCTATTGGCTGCTCATTCGGTTTACGATATGTTTTATGGTATAAGTACCTGATTGTTAGTTTGGTTTTTCCCACCTCGGTTTTTGGAGTGGGAATCTTTTTCTGATTGCGCCTTTTCCTGATCTTTGCCTACTTGTACCTTCCCATTTGAGTTGTTCAAGAATGCCAGTCATACTTCCTTCCTCATCATCATCATCATATCCGTTTTATAGTCCGTTGTCCTCTACTGAGGGTTGGACTTGTTTGACAAGTCTCCTTCTTAGACGACCTCTCCACTCTGAGCAATTCTGAGGATCAGCAGTATTCATTCCTAGCTTTTTTTCTGTCGTCTAACAACACTTCATCCCATGATTTCCTTGGCTTGCCAGATCTTTTCTGTGCAACTATGCTTAGCTTGCGTACTTGAGCAATCCGGCCTTTGCTGCGCTCTACGTGTCCATACCATCTCATTCTGCTGGAGCGAAGCACCACATCTATATCCTGGAGTCCAAGCTTTGAGAGAAGGGAGTCTGAGCTTACTTCATCATTCGCCTTGACATTACATATCCAGCGGATCATTGCACGGTCATTGCGCCGTAGGCGGTTAAGTGTAGCCACAGTCATGGCCCATGTTTCTGCCACATGCAGCATTACACTTCTCACGCAAGTTGAATACACTCGACCTCTAGTCAAAAGTGGCAGATTGCGGTTGGTGAGGAGGGGGAGTAACTGTCGGAACTTGCCCCAAGCGGATTTGCAGCGCGTAACTGCAGCCAGTTCACAACCACCACCAGCAGAAAGCATGTCTCCTAGATAACAGAACTCTGGAACAGCATCAACTGTTTCGTCATCAACCTGAACCTCCTTCACAAGTCTTCCATCTATTGGACGAGCCTTTCCCAGACAGCGAGCACATCTGAAATCAGGATCAGGGCGTAAGGGGCCTTTGATTCCACTGCATTTCTTGTGGATCCAGGACAAGCAGCCACCACAGAAGATAGCATTTCTTCCTACACCTGTCTGACGCCACAGGGATCCTTTCCAGATTTTTTCAGAAGGTCCAGATTGGGGCCAGAGACCATGATCTTTGTCTTCCCCATGTTCACTCGCAGGCCTTTCCTCTCCATCTCTGTTTTCCATGTCTTCAGCTTAACCAATAGTTCCTCCATGGACTCAGCACTAATCATCAAGTCATCTGCATACAACAGCTCCCAAGGGCAGCCTGTTCGGAACTCTCTGGATAAAGCCTCTAGCACAACGATGAAGACTAGCGGACTTAGGACATATCCCTGATGAACACCTACTTTGACACCAAACTCCTTACTGTATCCACTGCCAACTCTTACCCTACTTCTCACGTCTTTATACATGGACTGGACAAGGCGCACTAGCCACTCGTCGATTCCTAGTTTTCGCATTGCCCACCAGATGACATCCCATGGGACCCGATCGAATGCTTTCTCCAGATCAACGAAGGCCATGTAGAGCAGCTTGTTAGCAGCTAAGTGCTTCTCTTGTAGTTGAGAAAGTATAATTCCTAGTTACAAATCTAGCGGCACGATTTTGTACCTTCTCCAGTTCCTCCTGGAGGCATTTAGTATGAGGATCCCAAACAGAACTTCCATATTCATGGACTGGGCGCACCAGTCCTTTATAAGCTGCTTCTTTAACATCTTGGGGGCAAGAAAATAAGTTTTTCATAAGAATCCAAGTGTTCTGATGGCTTTAGTACAGAAATTGGTGATATGGGTATTCCACTTAAAGTCATTTATAATTGTAACACTTAGATGTTTAATGCTATCAACATTTTCCAATACCGTACCCTTGAGGGTGTACGAGGCCACAATTTTATTTATCCGCTTATTTGTCAGTTGCATCATGTTGCATTTGACAGGTTGAAATCTCGTGCCACATTTTTGGGCCAAGCTCCCTAAAAGGTCAATGTCTTTCTGAAGTATCAATGTATCTTCTACTGTTCTAAATTCACGATAACAAACACAGTCATCAGCAAAAAGCCTGATTTGAGAGTCAATGTCAACGGGTATAGTCAATGCCAACGGGTACTGGACCCTAGGAAATAAAGAAATAATGCATCTAAAAGTCGAGCATTGCAGATTCTGTCGTGATTATGCTTCTAAATGTTGATCCTTTTATTGGTTCAAGTGCATGCATTACTCTCAGAAAATTTGAGGGGTGGTCGGGGGTAGGCATTTGCCCCCGCCCATCGGAGCCTAGGAGAAATAGATGGGCTGCTTGTGCCTCTAGGCAAAGCTTCTAAACTAATGACCGACAATCTGATTGCTGGTTATCGGCTCAAATCTGAGCCTGCTCAGGAAAAATGGTTTAGTCTTTGCACCAATACATATAAGCGGTATTGGTTTGCTTGGGTGGTTATATTTATGAATGTCATGACATCCTTATGGTAGGTAAAATCCATTCAATTGAGGTAATGTCCCAACATGACCATTGCCCTGACTGAGGCGTAAAGCATTAATTCAAACAAAATCAATCAAACAAAAAATGTGTGATGCTTTGGAACACTTTTGTCTTTGTTGTAGAGGGAATAAAATATAAATGATTGATCCTTTGGAAGCAGTAAAACGTTCAAGGAAAGGTTGTATTGACCATATTGTGCAATTTTCTTGTTCAGTGACTACAAAGCACCAGGCATGTCATGACGACTGCGATGAGACACGACTGCGATGAGACAAGGTCTAGCTCTCGAACCCGTTGCCGCCAAAGCCTACGCTGAGTCACTTCAAAACAAATCATGATTCAAACAATGTCACAAATTAAAGAAAATGACCGAAATAGAATATGTCTACTTTGTCTTTAACTGCATCCCATTGATCACGGTTGAGATATATTCTTTCAGAGGGGTGGTCATTGGGACACCACACAAAGAAATCACACCAGTCCAAGCCGGTAACTGCCAACTGAGCTAACACTTGGTAATAATAATTGTGGTTCCGCTTTAGTTTCATTGTTCCTGTTTCATCTCTTACAAGGTAAGGAACCTCAAGGTCACTTGACACCTGGGGACACTTAATCTCTAAAAGCTCAAACGCTGGAAACCGTTAAGGATTATAAACCTTCCTGTCTGGGCTTGCAGCAATCCATGAGGACCATAAGCTAATAACCACTCCACACGGATAGAGATTAACTTTGTTTTGAAGTGACTCAGCGTAGGCTTTGGCGGCAACGGGTTCGAGAGCTAAACCTTGTCTCATCGCAGTCGTGTCTCATCGCAGTCGTGTCTCATCGCAGTCGAAACAATATATCTCAACCGTGATCAATGAGATGCAGTTAAAGACAAAGTAGACATATTCTATTTCGGTCATTTTCTTTAATTTGTGACATTGTTTGAATCATGAACATTGCTCATAATTATGATATTGTTCGCGCAAGACCAACTCATGCAATAATTTAAATGTGATCAGCAACAAATGCAAAATGTTCTTCGGAGCCTAAAAGCTTTAACAATTGGGCTGTGTAAGACATTTACAAGGGTTATTCTGCTTCATTTTAGTTTTACATATTACATGTACAATGGTTTCTCACTATGATACACATAAAGTAGAATTATGTATAAATAAATCTTTTTCTTTCTCACTTTACTTGATTACTGAACTTTTAACCATGACCGAACAAGGGGTCCTTGATTTGCTGTCCCCGCGAGAGTCAAAGGGATACGCGTGTCAAACAAATGGTTTTCTTTCACTCGTCTATTCAAACTATGAATCCTCAGCTTAGCAATCTGCTCTGTTTCCCTCACCTCTTCTGGAGTAAATTGCCTTTTACTGCTAAGAAGTGGGCTGTTTAGTGTAAAAACCCCTGTCTTCAAGCATTTTCCTCAAGGTAATCCCTTTGTCTGCCATGTTCAAGTAAATCTAATATGCCAGGCAGTTTTTGTTATCTCAACATCACACATACAACCCGTATAAAGAGAAGAAACAAAAGTGACAGAACCATGAGGAGCAATACCTATTAAGCATTTGAATGTATGAGTACCTTTGTAGTGAGAGTCCAATTGAGAATTTAGAACTAAAGACGATGGCTGCTGTGTTCTAATTTCTGTACAATCAATAAGCACTCTAGTATTGGGATAAAGCTCTTTGAAACAGTCTGGCATATACCTTTTGATAGTTTCTTTTGATAGCCAAATTGGAATTCTTCCTAAGCTAAAATACAGAAACTTGCCCAAGTGACTATCTCCCGACTGATGGTTGGTAGAGATCAATTAAATCTTACTGCCAGATCCTGCTCTAGTAATCCTGCTCTGAGACGACATGAATAAAAACAATTCATCAATCAGCAGCATGCATCTTTTTTCTGCCGGATAAACTTATTGTATCACTGGCTTGATAATACATGCTTTGCATGTTTCTTGCTGTTGGCTCTATACACTCATAAAATGACAGAAAAAAATGAACAGGTGGCAAATCCTGTGTAGAAAGCATTAAGTGTCTTATCATGTGTAAATCTCGCCACACCAAATCGTTTCCACTGTCAACTGATTTTGTAATTTTTCGCTTTTTTTGTCTATCTTGCTCCAGCTCGGCTTCAAGTGCTGCAATTCTTTCATCTGGCTTCAAGTGTTGCAATTCTTTCATCCTTTTTCAACTCTAATTGCTGACTGTTTATGTCCATTGGTTCTGGAATTGCTTCGGCCTGGTATTCAACTTCTTCATGAGTGCTAAAATGTAAAATGAAGAAAAAAATCGTTTCGCCTTTTTTCCTTTTTATCACAGCAGATTTATGATTTATGAATTGCCGGAATATGCTCATACTATAAGGCATGTTTCTAAGGCATGACACTGCATTAAACTGTATTGTATGGTCATATTAAGATCAAGTAGAAACCGCATTAAAATGTATTATGGTCAGTAATACATGTATTTAGATTAAGAAACTTCAATACACAAAATATCTACCTTTGTGATGTTTCATCAGTTGATTCAGCGAAAACCTTCCTTGAAATCAACCTTCTTGGAGTCTTTTGTTCTGACCAGTCAAACACCGAGGGTACCGCAACCTTCTTCAGGGTTTTATTGACTGGTGTCCATTTAAAGTCTTCTGTTTTAAAATGCTTTGAGCAAACAACTGTGGAACTCGTTATCTGTAAAATTGGAAAATGTACTTCAGCCCCATTGATATTTTGTAGCTTTTTAGCTCACCTGAACCGAAGGCTCACAAGGTGAGCTTATAGGATGACCATGATCCGTCGTCCGTCGTCCACAATTTCAAAGATGAATATCTCTGAGACAAGTTGGCCGATCACAATCAAACTTTATATGCAGCATCATTGTGGTGGGGCATTGCCTGCATTAGGTTTTGAAGCAGATTAAATTAAAACTCTGGTTGCTATGGCAACAGAAAACTCCCATAGACTTTGTATGGAGAAATGTTGTCCACGCATTATCTCCTCTATTTTCAATTGGATCTTTTCCATACTTGACTTGCAAGGAACAACAACTTTCATAAGAGCTCGGCTGAGTTCGAAATTCAGCCAGATCCGACCTGGGGCCGCGGAGTTATCTGCCTTTGAGCGTTTGAAAAAATCCCCATAGACTTATAATGGGAAAAGCGTGTCCACGCATTATCTCCGCTATTTTCAATTGGATCTTTTCCATACTTGCAAGGAACAACAACATACATAAGATCTCGGTTGAGTTCGAAATTCAGCCAGATCCGACCACAGGCTGCAGAATTATCTGCCCTTGAGCGTTTGAAAAAATCCCCATATACTTTGTATGGAGAAAATGTTGTCCACGCATTATCTCCGCTATTTTCAATTAGATCTTTTCCATGCTCGCAAGGAACAACAACATTCATAAGAGCTCGGACGAGTTTGAAATTCAGCCAGATCTGACCATGAGCCGTGGAGTTATCTGCCCTTGAGCGTTTGAAAAAATTCCCCGTAGACTTTGTATGGAAAAAATTTTGTTTACTTTGTTATTTTTGATCAGATCTTCTTCATTCTTGCATGTAACAAGGACAGCCATGAGATCTCGGTTGAATTCAGAATTCAACGAAATTTGACCATGGACTGCGGAGTAAGGTGCCCTTGAGTCCGTCGTACGTCCGTCATCGTCAACAATTTCAAAGATCTTCTTTGAAACTGCTTGGCCGATCAAGTTGAAATTTTATGTGGAGCCTCCTTGGGTAGCGGCATTTCAAGTTTGATCGGGAAATCCAGGTCACATGACCAAGATGGCCGCCACGCCCATATATGGTAAAACCACTCAAAAATTTTCTTGTCCATAACCGGTGGGCCGATTTCTACGAAACTTGGTATGTAGCATCGGTGACTCCAGTCCATCATAATTTGATAACATGATGACCCTGGGGTGACCTTGACCTGTTTTACAGCAAGGTCAATTTTGGAAACATAGGCTTTTACATGGGAAAAAGTAAAAACTATGGATTTTTTGAAAACTATTGCAGCCTGAGACCTGAATAGTGGTAGATGCAAACAACTAATGGAGTAGATGAAGGTTTGTGATTAATTTAGATCAAGGTCATCTCTTAACCATGGCCATGGTCTGTGGTCCATACACACTTTTCAAACATTTTCATCTCTGAAACCCCTTGGCCAATCAAAGTGAAATTTTATGTGGAGCACCCATGGGTAGGGGGAATGAAAGTTTGATCGTGAAATCCGGGTCACCTGACCAAGATGGCTGCCATGCCCATATCTGGTAAAAAACACTCAAAAATCTTCTTCTCCAGAACCGGCTGGCCAATTTTCACGAAACTCAGTATGTAGCATTTAGGACTGCAGCCCATCATAGCTTATACATATGATGACCCTAGGATGACCTTGATCTATTTTACTGCAAGGTTAATTTTGGAAACATAGGCTTTTACATCGAAAAAGTGATAACTAGGTCTCAAGTGAGCGTTTACAGGACCATTGGTCCTCTGTTAGTTTCATCCCGGAATCTCAATTACGAGGGTTGGGATTTAAGTTCGTAGACTTTTGCCACTGAATTCATATTACGGCATTTACCCAATATTTTATGCATTATTATAAAGAAGCAAAATCTCCTTGTTTGGTGTTTAAAATATTTTTCAATAAATCTTGCGCAGTGCACATTAAAATGGTCTCCATAGCAACCAAGGTTTGTCTACCCGGGGCATGTCGTATATTGAATAATTCTGAAGCTAAAGAACTTTAAAGAACGTACCAATAATTACCGTATTGTAGACCAAACTTTAAGTTTAATCAATATAAGGCATCGGA
The DNA here is from genome assembly GCA_964017185.1 of Rugalucina vietnamica. Lineage (NCBI taxonomy): Eukaryota > Metazoa > Mollusca > Bivalvia > Lucinida > Lucinidae > Rugalucina > Rugalucina vietnamica. The sequence continues at coordinate 12,477,497 of OZ024879.1, read as the reverse complement.
GCATCATGGTGTTATATCTATGTAAGGTTTAAGCATTATGTGAACGATTTATTATGTTGTGGGAGAAAATGTATAGCGAGTCGTAACTGAAAAATGACTTCAACATGCAACGTCGAAAAAAGAGCAATGATACATTCTTATGTTTGATTAGCAAAAAAATCCTAAGAAACATTCAAAATGATTATGATTTGATGTAAACTTTAGAACAGATAATGCAGTGGTATTTAAATGACATATGCGATGTCAGATGGAGGCACTTGAATTTTACAAGATGAGAAATGCACACACCTAAAATTAATCTACAATCGCCATTGCGAACATTCTTGTTTTAAAGCACAGATATGCATAATACTCATAAAATAGAGTGTAACCACTATTTCTGATGATCAAAGTATTTTGGCAATAATAATTAACAAATTCCTTAAGGCAATTTTGCAGATAACTAAAGGTAGCGCGTGTTGTTTGGACTAAAAACAGACGTTTTAATGCCGGTATTTATTGACATTTGACGTAGTTTCGACGTCAAAGTTTGGTGATGGAGGGTCATTGTGTTTAAATCATTGTTGTGCTGAAACCATATTGAGTAGAACTATCCTTAATACCTCATATGATTGGTAAAAGAATAAATTGTCTGATGAAATAATTTTAATTTCTATATAGCAGAAATCTGAACTTTTATATAGAAAGTCTACGAACTTAAATCCCAACCCACGTATATACATTCACGAACCTAAATTCTAAACGGATGTGCTCCGAGTCATTGGGTGGGTCATTTAACATTGGGCGCCAAATTGTAACAGGTGAAAAACATGCTAAATTACCTTTTTGCCCAGGTTGATGATCGAACCAGGATCTCTTGCATGCTAATCCAACACTCTACCGGGGGGACTGTAAATGCAGCCTGGCTTGTACCCCAAGGCGGTACAAGTGTGTGTTATACCTACTACACAGGTAACCAGTTAAACCCCTCAGCTAGTCATTGGTCAGTAGTGGACACACCTTCAAATATATACCAATGACCAGCTGAGGTGGTTTTACTTGTTACCTGGATTTCCAATACTGATTGTTTGAAAGCTGGAAACCAGCAATTGATCTAGTAGAAACGGTCAATTGTTTACGATCACGCTCATAGACAATCTAATGTCTAGTTCAGCCACCATTTTGAACAATCAGATTGACTTATGGCAATCACATGATTACATTCTATCCAAGCCACAACAGAATGAAATGAACTGACAGTATGGTGACGCTGTATGATCAGGTATGAAAGCTTTGATCCTTCCTGCCGTGTCCGGTCGTTTGAGTAGTAGAAGTTCCAGTTAATCAGGCCACATTTAAAATTATTTCTGTTTGCCCTTTCTCTACCCTGTCTAGAAAAGTTGGGTAGGTAGGTAGACTTTTTTTTTGAACTACTGTATTATGCGTTATTTTTGTCAAAGCTACTCACAATTTAATGCAGTTGCATTTTATATTTTGTAGTGCAAAATATCCAGTTGGTGAGGAGGGTCATGATTTAAATGAAAACACATTACTTTCTAGGGAAAACAATTTATCTTCTGACAGAAACATTAAAAGAAAAAAAAATCTGGTGAAAGGGCAATAAATTTTTTTGAGAAGGTCCCATTTTTGGTGAGTAGCTATAGGTAGGGAGAGGGCAAACAAACAAATTTTTATTTTTGGCCTCACTGTTTATTGCCAAAAGTACTTCATACCTCAGTCGAGGTTTTTAATTTCCATTGAGGTTTGATTTTGCAAATTTCTCTAATTTCATGAGTGGAAGAGGTAATTTTTTAGATTTAAAACAATATTCTTCAATTTATGGCATAAATTTGAATAGTGTATCAGTATTTCTGCTGCTTTCTGTATATTTTATATATTTTTTCCCCTAAGAATATCATTATTTGTTGTTTAAAAATGCTGAAATGCTATAAACAAAAATTTAAAAACAAGTATAGGCTTTTAAAAAAGGCTAACCACTTACTCTGGTGTCAGTGGCAGAAACCATTGTTGTGTGAATCAGAAAGACATCAATGGTGACAGAAACAACTCCTGCATGGTAGAAAGATGACTTTAACCTTCATAACATAGGTCCATTGAATCTTTCCTGTAATATAGGCCTTGTTTTCGAAAGCACAAAATTCCTTTTTAAAGCAATTTCTTCTACAATTTTGCAGTGATGGCTGTAGTAGGATGTCTTAAGAATGGATAAATGCTATAACGTGTGAAGCATTCCTCAACATACTACAGAAAAGATATGCAGAAAAGAGTCAATGGTCCTTTATGTGACTTATTTGATCCGTCCCGATATGACTGAAAATTGTTGACTGGGATGTTAAGCCCCAACACGAACAAACAAATATATTTGATACATGTACAGTAACAGGTGGAAATCATTGGTTTGTTCCAGGGTACTGGAAGTCGAGATACTTGTTATTCTATTCCTTTCTTTTCCAAAACTTTCACATGAATGTAAACACATTGGCCCGACCATCGTTCTGAATACAGAACATTGCTTATACACCTGGATCTCTTTATAACACGGTTAATTACAACATGAATTTGGATATAATACTGATCACTGTTGGACCCCATTTGGACTATTTTTGCAACATTTTACTCTCGTTATAACACGGATTGGATAGCTAACACGGGAATTGGCATGGACCCCAGCAATAGTGTTATAAAGAGGTTGAGGTGTATTAACATTTACAAGACATGATAAAACACATTGCATTATTCTAAATAACTGGTGACATATGAAATTACAATTCTCTACTGGAATTCGACACCAAGAAATCAAGAGGCATGCACAATGATACAAAGTATTTTGCATAAGCAGCACAAGTCTTTTTGAAGTGACCTTAGGACAAGCCCTTGGCTTACTGTCAGATCCTGGATAACTTGCATTGTATGTAATTGTATCTTGGATGTTCAACTTGTATCTTGGATGTTCAACTATTATATAATAAAGTTTAAACCAAGTCTTGTTGAAGAATAGTTGACCAGAAATAACTTCAAGTGCTAAAAAAAATTCTGACGATGCCACGCACGGCTGTTTATGCTTTCAATAAAGCAACTGTTTGCATCAACACAATCACATCTGACATCAAGGAAACTAGACAACATATCCATGTGCGAACCAACAGGGCCCAGTTGTTCAAAACTAACGCCATCGTTAGTTAACGTTTCGTTAAAATTTCAAACATTAATATTACAAATACACTGTTATTTTTTGTTGAAAAAATGTGAGAATCCTTTGCAATGCAAAGGATTCTCACATTTTTTCAACAAAAAATAACAGTGTATTTGTTACTTTAGCTGATATTTGCTTAACAAATTTATGTGTTAACGATATCGTTAAGCTAACGATGCTTAAAACAACTGGGTCCTGATTGTTTGTGGACATTACCTAAATGTTCAAACTTGATTAAAGTAAGAGGTTTAACAATTACCATTGACTTTTTATTTATGGACTTTAGTTGCTTCCCTTACAATTGAACAAAGTCATTTTTACAAGGCAAGGGTGCTTACTCCATTTTGTATATTACATAAGCAAAGGAAAGTAATTTCCCTTGGGTTAGGAAGAATAAAAAAGTATTTTTTTACTTGATTGTCCATATTTGTCTTCAGTTTTAACATATCGACTTGAAACTTTGCACAAAATGATTTTACTGATAAAGCATTAACATTTTCTTGCCTTTGATATGCTTGAATGGCCATACTGAGGCTACATGTCAATTTTTCATGTGCGAGTCTTTGCGAATGCGAAAACTTTTTACAGCTGGTAGACTGCATTTTTTTTTTTTTTTTTTTTTTTTTTTTTTTTTTGCAGGACAAACCCCAATTTTGTAGGACAGTTTTATATGTTATTGTAATTTTGGTAATTTTTGCAGGACATTTGTCTGACAGAAAAAAACAATTTCAAACAGAATGAAATTTTGCTGTTTTGACCGACAGACCAGCACTTTTCGTGAAGACTGCATGTGCAACAAACTGGGCCAACAAACTTTTTCTGAAAATCTGCATTTGATTTTTCCTTTTAAATTTTTGACCACACATTTGTGCACCAGTATGTTTTGGACATAAATTTGTGAAAAATCTTTGTAATTATCAAACATTTAAAATATTCAATTAAGATGCATTTGGGAAGAAATTGCAATGGTTTTGAAATGACAACGATGAAATGAAATGTAATTCAGTGGTAATTGATCCATATTAATGCTAATTAATCTTTCCAAAATTTGGAACATTCACCCCACCCCATGAATTATTTCAGTGTTCCTTATTACGAAAACATTCCCATGCAATATACAGAGATTTTTTTTCAGCTGTTAAAAGTGAAAATTTCACCAGAAAAAAAAATATATTTTTAATATTTTGCTCAGAACATACAATGTGCCACAAACAGCCGACTACATCATGAAAACATGCCCGTGTAATGTTTACCCCCCTGAAACCCACTTTTATATAGCAAAACTGGGGTATGCAGGGGTATACCTATTTTTCTTTTTTTTTTGCTCCAAAACATAGATTGTGGGTACTCGTTAGAACCGCCTCGCCGAGGCAGTTCTAACGAGCACCCACAATATATGTTTTGAGCAAAAATATGAAAAATATCATTTTTCTTCTTCTGAAAATTTTCATTTTTACAACTTATAAAATCTCTGTATATTGCATGGGCAAGTTTTCGTAATGACATGAAACAAAGTAGTTGGATCCACATTCACAAACATCATCAAAGAATGTAACTCATCACACGGGCCAAATATAATGATATGTATGATATCATGTCTACATGCAAAATATGTCTATGTAACAACTTGAATGAATTGCTATTTTTTCTATTAAAAGATTGAGTTGTATTTCTGTTCAACAACCAAGACAAAGGGTATGAGCACCCTCTACACCCCTCTCACTGAGATGGATCTAAAGAGTATCCACAACCAAACCGAAGAGCAAAAACAGAAACAATCCCTGTTTCATTATTATATATCGTCATTTGAGGCTGGAATCAATATCGATGTCACATACACGGCTGGGAATGTCTTTAGGAGCAATCAAATGATATGCAAACGGATGCCTTACGGGAGCTTCAAGACATGAGTAACGGGAACAGATCACCAAAAACAGCATGTGACATTTGTTTATGTTAATGCAAATTTCTTTGTTCGGAGGTAAATATTCTGAAATCGGGCAATACTATTCCAAAAAGTTTTTATTTCTGCCTACTTTTTTTCGAGCGTAGGAGTGGGAAATGTTGTTGTATCTCTAAAATCCAGGTCTTCGTTGATGCGAGGTATGTTGTTTGTTCTGTTCTTAGCTGTTACTAGACATGTTTTGGTGCATTGTCGGCGAGCTTATGTAGACAAACATAATTCGTTCATAATAGTCTCATCATTACTTCTCCTGATGCATGGCTCTTAGTTCAAAACATTTATTCACATAATTAACAATTAACAAGTTAACATCAGATGGCTGAGAACTAAGGAACATCATAAATCTTTCATGTAAACTTAATGTATCAAAGTCAACAATAAATTTACCAATATCTTCGAAAAAAAATATTTCTCGGATTAGCATACTTTGAACAAATACACATAAAATGAAATTCATGGATCTCAGAGGAAGAACATACATGTATATTGCATGTTTGTAGAGTAACTGATATCCTAGAATACCTACCAACTTCAATATTTAATCAGTGATTTGACAATCTATGTCTTGAATATTGTGAAACAATTTTCTTCTCAACTGACACACCTAAATAATTTTTGAAGTTCTTTGTTTTCCTAAATGTGCAATAAGTTCTTAATTTATAAGTAGAGTTATCTTTAAGAAAGGATCCCTGAATAAAGGCATAAAAGAATTAGGCCCAAGAGAATTGCTATATTAATACATAGCTTTTTTTTCCCATTAATATATGGCTGTTAATGTTGTGTGACACGGGTATTAATGGAATAATCTACCTTAACTACACCAGCTACAATATGAATAAAGGGTTCATTATTTAATGTCCACTTTGATAGTAACTATTCTTTAGTTGATACATGTACATAAGCATAAGTATCTTCAAGTGCATATTTGAGCCGCCTCGTGGGAAAACCAACAATGTGGTTTCCGAACAGGTTCGACACAAACCGACCTGTACAAGCACAGAAAAGAGCTAGAAGCTTGAAATTTTGGATTTAGGATGAAGAGGAATTGTACTATCCGAGTAGCGAAAACAAAGGCGCTGATCAGCTTCGCGGTTACCGCGAAGCTGATCTGCGTCTTTGTTTTCGCCTATGCAGATTGTTGGTTTTCCCATGAGGCGGCTCATTTGTTTGACGTAAACACCTTCTGTTACATCTTGAGAATTTGAAGAACAAAAGCTTACAAAATGCAGCTGTTTACAAGCAATTAACATTTCAAAGATACAAAATTAACGCTTATTAGTGTTGGAGACGGAATCAATAGTATACGTTAAGTAAATTTCCATCAGCATATGTAGTTGACCTAGTACATTTTAACTTTCGAAAGTGTGTTAGGAGAATATGGTGGCCTAGCAGTAGAGTACTATACTCTAATGAAAGAGGTCCTGGGTTAGTTGGATCAATACCTACCTCCCCCTCTTAGTGGCCTTCAGCAAGGTACTTTAAGGTCCATTACGAAAACTTGCCCATGCAGTAACCAGAGATTTTTTTAGATGTAAAAATTGAAAGTTTTGAAGGGATGAAAAATGATACTTTTAATATTTTTGCTCAAAACATTGATTGCGGGTACATGGATCAAAAATAAGAAAAATAGGTATAACCCTGCAAACCCCCGTTTTCTATGTAAAGGGGAGTATACATTTCACAGACATGTTTTCCTGATGACCATAAAAGATGCAAATACCTGGAAAGCAATGGTTTTGTCCATACATGACTGAATAATTTTAATTAGGAATTTTAAGCCATAACCAAACAAAACCAGACTATACATTACGAAAACTTGCCCATGCAATAAACAGAGATTTTTTGAGCTTTAAAAATTGAAAAATTTCAGCTGAAAATTTTTGATATTTTTCTTATTTTTGCTCAAAACATAGATTGTGGGTACACGTTAGAACCGCATCGGATTGGCGAGGCGGTTCTAACGAGTACCCACAATCTTTGTTTTTGGCAAAAATAAGAAAAATAGGTATACCCCTGCATACCCCAGTTTTACAATATAAAAGTGGGGTTTAAGAGGGGTATACATTGCACGGACATGTTTTCATGATACATATCCTGGTAGTGTGGTCCATAGGATCAACTGGACCTTTTGATATTTAAAAAACCATGAATATCTCATATTAATCCAAACCACACACTATGGTATTTGTTCTATTTTGCACACATGTTCACATAATCACAAACCCTGCAGGTTTTTTCCGAAAAAAAACATGCATTAGCGCACACTGAACAACTTGTATTTTTGTTATTTTTTACCTGTTTGGTCACTCTGAATACCTTATAATGGCTAAGGTTCATTTAAATTTGGCCTTAACCCTCCATAAGTATACTTAGCATTTGCTGTTTACTTGGGTTGTTATATTTTCAAGCACATTTTTGGGGTCATGACATCTTTATGTTGGGCAGAAGTTCCTTAAATTGGAGGCAATGTCAGGAGATGGGTTAAGCTTTTGAATAGGACATTAAGCCACAAATCAAAACAATTTGTACTTTATCATGGTCCTCGATGTATGTGTGTACATGGTTTTGTAAGAAAATTTAATAACAAGACAGTGCCTGATTAAAGTAGATAAATTGTCAGGGACATGTTTTTCTGACGAGGAATCATAGGCCCCAAAGTATTGTACCTATTTCTCATTCATCAGGGTAAGTTGTCAGTAATTTGTCAGTGAATATGGCAATAACTTATAATATTGTTCCTCCAAAATATACATTGTCAGTACAGATTATACTCTTATTAGTCAAGTCTATATTTATAGCCCCGCTTTGAAAAAGTGGGGCTATACTGGATTCACCCTGTCCTTCCGTAATTCCGTGATTCGTGATTCCGTCATTCTGTCTTTCCGTGAACAATTTGTTTCCGTTCAATATCTTGAGAATGGCTGGACAGAATTAGACCAAATTTTGTATACACATCAACATTGACAAGGCCTAGCTTGGGATTGTTGCCCATCATTTTTTGCAAAATTTTGACTGAGTTATGGCCCTTGATTGAAGTCAGAATTTCGTTTCCGCTCAATATTTTGAGAATGAATTGACAGAATCTGACCAAATTTTGTATGCACATCAACATTGACAAGATCTAGCTTGGGATTGTATCCAGTCATTTTCGCAAAATTTTGACGGAGTTACGGCCCTTGATTGACGTCAGAATTTGGTTTCCGCTCAATATCTTGAGAATGAATTGACAGAACCTGACCAAATTTTGTATGCACATCAAGGTACAAGTAGGCAAAGATCAGGAAAAGGCACAATCAGAAAAAGATTCCCACTCCAACAACCGAGGTGGAAAAAAACCAAACTAACAATCAGGTACCCACACCATGAAATTATTACGTAAGCCGAATGAGCAGCTATTTTCCCAATAGGTGGCCACTCAGTTACCTTAACTTAACTAAAAATATGAAACACACATAAGGCGCCAACAGCACAAAAATATTTTAAACACCAAGACATAAAACAAAAAGAACCACCACAGAAGTATCGACTTGGAACGATCAGTAACACAAAGTTACTGGCGGGTTTAAATCGATTTTACATGGCCATAACCTCACCCTTAGCTTCCGCAGTGGTTCATAACATTTAGTTAGTTCTTCGGTCCTCGTGGTGAATCTCTAACTAGTCAATGAATCATCAGGAACAAACAAATAAATCATGATAAACATCCTGATGAATCAATAACCAGGACTCACAGATTGAGTAAGCTGCCTTACGATGGAGATCCCTGGACGCCGAATAACTTACTAACTCCGGAGCAAAAGAAAAACATCAGTTGGATCCCGGTGGGCCAAGCAACAGACAAGAAGCTCCGGCCCCAACCAACTAAAATGAATAGCTTTAAGTCGGGGCCATCATAGAGTCTGACGCCCGACCCACCGGCGTGCAATTATAGAAGGAAGCATAGTATCAACCGTGATTGGGTTAAAAACTAAGCATGCAGACTGTCGCATAACATTCAAGTTATAACCTTTACGTCTGCAACGTGTTATGATTTTTCTGAACTGAAAAGAAAAATCATTACTTCCTATAAGTTTTTTAAATTTGTAAACCAAGTCACCATAAAATTCTGGTTCCGAAAGGCCCTCACTTAAAAGCGTCTTTAACCCAACATTATATTTGGAAATCAATTCATAGTGTCTACGATAAAATTTAGAAAAGGTTTTTCGAAGTTTATGATACCGATAGCCCTGTTGGAGAAGTTTTGCCGTTAAACATTTATTTCGAGCGATGAAGTCTGTAACATGATTGCAGACTCTAGCAAATCTAATAAGTTGCGAAATGTATACACCATAAGAAGCACGACGAGGAACGTCACCATCCAAAAAAGGAAAATTTACTATATCAAAATCAAAGTCATCGCACTTATCATAAATTTTAGAAGAAACAAATCCATTTGCAACAGAAAGATGTAGATCTAAAAAAGGGGGCTTCGGTATCCGAGATCTAGCATTGATCTAGCATCTAACATTGACAAGATCTAGCTTGGGATTGTTGTCCGTTGTTTTTCGCAAAATTCTGACCGAGTTATGGCCCTTGATTGACGTCAGAATTTTGTTTCCACTCAATATCTTGAGAACAAATTGACAGAATCTGACCAAATTTTATATGCATATCAACACTGACAGGATCTAGCTTGGGATTGTTGTTCGTCATTTTTCGCAAAATTCTGAGGGAGTTACGGCCCTTGATTGACGTCAGAATTTGGTTCCCGCTCAATATCTTGAGATAGAATGGACAGAATCGGACTAAATTTTGTATGCACATCAACATTGACAAGATCTAGCTTGGGATTGTTGTTCCTCATTTTTCGCAAAATTCTGACGGAGTTACGGCCCTTGATTGACGTAACAATTTTGTTTCCGCTCAATATCTTCAGAACAAATTGACAGAATCTGACCAAATTTTGTATGCACATCAACGTTCATTGACAAGATCTAGCTTGGGATTGTTGTCCGTTGTTTTTCGCAAAATTTTGACAGATTTATAGCCCTTAATTGACGTCAGAATTGTGTTTCCGCTCAATATCTTGAAAATGAATTGACAGAATCTGACCAAAATTTGTATGCACATCAACATTTACAAGATCTAGCTTGGGATTATTGCCTGTTATTTTTCCCAAAATTTTGACAAGAGTTACTGTCCTTGATTGACGTCAGAATTTCGTTTCTGCTCAATATCTTGAGAATAAATTAACAGAATCTGACCAAATTTTGTATGCACATCAACATTTACAAGGTCTAACTCGGGATAGTTGTCCGTCATTTTTCACAAAATTCTGACGGAGTTATGGCCCTTGATTGACGTCAGAATTTTGTTTCCACTCAATATCTTGAGAACAAATTCAATTTGACAGAATCTGACCAAATTTTGTATGCACATCAACATTGACAAGATCTATATTGGAATTGTTGTTCGTCTTTTTCGCAAAATTCTGAGGGAGTTATGGCCCTTGATTGACGTCAGAATTTGATTTTCCGCTCAATATTTTGAGAATGAATGGACAGAATCTGACTAAATTTTGTATGCACACAAACATTGACAAGATCTAGCTTGGGATTGTTGTTCCTCATTTTTTGCAAAATTCTGACTGAGTTACGGCCCTTGATTGACGTAACGATTTTGTTTCCGCTCAATATCTTCAGAACAAATTGACAGAATCTGACCAAATTTTGTATGCACATCACTATTGACAAGATCTAGCTTAGGATTGTTGCCCATCTTTTTTCACAAAATTTTGACAGAGTAACGGCCCTTGATTGATGTCAGAATTTTGTTTCCGCTCCATATCTTGAGAACGAATTGACAGAATCTGACCAAAATTTGAGTGCACATCAACATTGACAAGATCTAGCTTGGGATTGTTGCCTGTCATTTTTTGCAAACTTTTGACAGAATTTTAGCCCTTGATTGAATTCAGTATTTCGTTTCCGCTCAATACCTTGGGAACAAATTGACAGAACCTGACCAATCTTTTTATGTGCATCAACATTTACAAGATCTAGCTTGACAGTGTTGCCTGTCATTTTTTTTACCCTGGCAAAAAGCTCAGAAGCGGGGCTATAGTCAGATCCTCTGACAATTCTAGTTTTTGCAAAAATAAGAAAAATATCAATTTGTTTCAAACTGAAAACTTCAATTTTTATAGCTGATCAGACTAGATCAGATTCAGTTAAATGTACAGTAAAGGACCAAAGGTATTTCCACAACGTCAGAAACTCCGTAGACGTACGTGTAGTTTTATGTTTACAAGAAAATTATCCTGTCTCTCTTGGTCAACACATTTTCATGATTTTAGTGTCATTTGAAAAGTGAACGAATAAAGCAATAAACAAGGCATTTTCAATCAATTCTGTGAATGCATTTTAAAGCTACCAATTTTTAAGCAACACATGATATTTATTTTGACAATTTTTGGGCAACGTCACCATTGACGTCAATGGCACAGTGACTTTTTCAAAATTTCCTAAAATTTCAAACTGTTGTATATAGAAAATGCAACGTTGAAACTTTACCAAATCACCTTTGTTTATTGCTTTTTTTTTATTTAATCTCCAAATGACACAAAAATCATGCAAATATGTTGACCAGAAGACGCAGGATAATTTTTCTTGCAAACATGAAAATACATGTAAGTGTATGGAAATCCCGACGTTGTGGAAATACTTTTGGTCTTGGTCCTTGACTGTATATTATTGGTGAAAATTAATGTATACCCCTTAAACCCCACTACTTAATAGTTACACTGGGGTATACAAGGGTCAGATATACAATTTATCTTATTTTTGATCCAAAACATAGATTGTGAGTACTCATTAAAACTGCTTCGCTGAGGTGGTTCTAACATGAACCCATGATTAATATTTTGAGCAAAATATTAAAGTATCAAAACGTTTCAAATGAAATTTTTACAGCTGAAAACAGTACACATCAGGAAAACATGTCCGTGTAATGTATACCCCCTTGAACCCCACTTTTATATAGTAAAACTGGGGTATGCAGGGGTATACCTATTTTCCTTATTTTTGCTCAAAAACATAGATTGTGGGTACTCGTTAGAACCGCCTCGGCGAGGCGGTTCTATGTACCCACAATCTATGTTTTGAGCAAAAATAAGAAAAATATCAAAATTTTTAGCTGATTTTTTTTCAATTTTTAAAGCTAAAAAAATCTGTATATTGCATGGGCAAATATTCGTAATGATAGGCAATGTTTTGTAATGTTTGTTGGATTCTTATTTGAGCCACCGCATGGGAAAACCAATAATCTGCAAGAGGCAGATTGCAGTAACTGCGAAGCTGATCAGCGCGTTTGTTTGTGCTACACAGATAGTACAATTCTTCTTTCTGAATCCAAAATTTCCGGCCTCTAGCCGTCTCCTGTGACTGTACAGGCCGGTTTGTGTCAGACCTGGTCAGAACCCAAATTGTTTGTTTTCTCACGCACAGGCTTATTTTTCAGAGGACAGGATTTGTGGACCATCTGAGAATCCATGTACGCGGGGGCCCTGGTGGGCAGGGCTTCCCCAAGTATGGTGGCCTGGGGGCTAAAGGTGGGGATGTGATACTGGAGGCGGATTCTAAGGTGCACCTCAAGCACCTAAAACTGGCTCCTGAAAACAGGCTAACTTACTAAATGTTATGAACCACTGCAGAAGCTGAGGGTGAGGTTAGGATCCTGTAAATAAAATATAAAAGCTTGATATTTTGGAAGCAGTGAAAATGTTCAAAGGGAGGTAGTATGGGCCATATTGCGCAATTTCGGTGCTGAACCCTCATCAGTGACCCTTTATAAACCGGCGCTGATAGCCAGATAAATATACTGCAATTTAAAAAATTACATAGGCAATGTTTACCGGTTTAAGCCCGCCAGTAACTTTGTGTTACTGATCGTTCCAAGGCGATACTTCTGTGGTGGTTCTTTTTGTTTTATGTCTTGGTGTTAAATTTTTTGTGCTGTTGGCGCCTTATGTATGTTTAATATTTTTAATTAAGTTAAGGTAACTGAGTGGCTACCTATTGGGAAAATAGCTGCTCATTCGGCTTACGATATGTTTCATGGTATAAGTGCCTGATTGTTAGTTTGGTTTTTCCCACCTCGGTTTTTGGAGTGGGAATCTCTTTCTGATTGCGCCTTTTCCTGATCTTTGCCTACTTGTACCTTTTCCTGGTGGACTGAGGTATGCTGGTGGTGCCGGGACAAATAGCAGGTGAGACTTGATCTAATTAATTGCTTCATAAATGAGCTGTGACATGTAAAATTGGTCTTTTGGATTTTCAACCAGGTTTGACACAAACTGGCCTGTACAATCACAATAAAAAGGCTAGAAGCTTGAAATTCGGATTTGAGAAGAGGGATTATACTGTCCATGTAGCGAAAACAAAGGTGCAGATCAGCTGTTCAGTTACTGCAAAGTTGATCTGTGTATGTGCTTTCGCATTATGCAAAATGCTGGTTTCTTGCGACGCGGCTCAGGTAAACTGTACTTTTTTTTTTTCCTGGGCGAGACCAGTACTATAGGAGGTTGTAATTTGAGGTTGTTTTGTGTGTTTGTTGTTCCGGGAGCACCCGAAGGCTCAACCGGGAGGAGGTTTTAGGAGAAGCCCGGGATCGAACCTGCGACCCCTGGTTTACAAGGCGAGTGACTTAACCACTGCACCACGGAGGCTGTTTTCAAGGAAAGTTTAGCGTTTGTGGCCTCATGAATTCAAAGTTCTAGTATATAAGGACTCATTTTAAGCAAACTTGGCTGAAAAGAGAGAACTGCCAATTCCAGGACTGGCTAACTGACTGAAAATAGAAAATTCCGGAAATTATAAAAAAATCATACAAAACCACAATATATACGAGGGTCGATCAAAAAGTAATGGAACTTACTTTAAAACTTAAAAAATACATATTCATGTGATAATTCATCTTGGTAACTATTGACGGCTGGTAAATATTGACCAATACACGGGAATTATAGCAGCCAGATTAGTTTGAAAAATATTTATTCTAATACACTCGAGAATGTGAGGCATCTGATTGGATAATGTCAAAAGTTTGAGACAATAAATTTCTGCAATATACCGTCCGATACCCAAAATCTTGAGCAATGTCACATGTGGTTATCGTCATGGTTATACATCACTTGCAATGTTCACGTTTTGTGAAAAACAATGCATTTTCAATGTTTATAGTTACCGTAAAAAGTCATTAGGATGGGGATAACAATATTCAAATTGGCGGCCACATGGCAGAGTGGTTAAGAGCGCTGATGTTTCTTAACCGTGCTTAACCATTCAACATCTCACCGCTGTGTCTGGTGTGGGTTCGAGCCCCACATGGGGCACATGTGAGACAAGCCAAGTTCTACTTGCGGATGTGCCACTTGGTTTTTCTTGGGGGTTCTCCCGTTTTCGACCCACCTACTGATTGGTCCGTCTCATATGAGCTGAAATAATCTTGAAATTAAGGGACGTTAAACTGAATAAAAAAAAAATCAAATTTTTCATTTGGGGTGTTATACATGTATCATCATATATATGGTCAGGTCCCAATCTGCTCCTTCCAGAAATTAATTCTTATACAAAGTTTGAAGAAAATCGGTCAATAAATGCTCAAGATTGAGACTGGAAACAAAATTTTCACAAAGGTCAAGGGCCATAACTGTGTATTTATTTGACTACTGTATATCTGACGATATACCGCCCCCAAGGAAAAAATGAATACAGTCTTCCCTTAAATGAGCACAAAATGGTGACCATGATTTGCATTACGATGTCACATCCATGCAATATACATATTTTTCTTGAGCTGTAAAAATTGCTCAAAATATGGATCGCTTTGGCGAGTATACCTTAGTTTTACTATACAAACATGATGTGTAAAGTGGTATATACTGTTAAGTTTGGAAATGTTCGCGAGAACTTAATTTTCGCTAATATTCTCGAATTCATTGCCTCGCAAAAATAAAGGTATCGCGAATGAAGAATTACTATAAGCTCTATAGACTGCACAACTACTCACTCGCGAATTCAAGAATTCACTAATAATTCCGAAATACTGAGAAAATTTGCGAAATAAAAGTAATGCGAAAATTTTCAAACTCACACTATTTCATGGACATGCCTTGACGAACATGAAATATGATTAAATCTGCAGTTTATGATGTTAAGGAAGGGTCAGATTTGTGGAGGGAATGCCTACTGCCAAAACTGTGGTTAGTGCATCAGACTGGATTGAGAGGTAGGCGTTTTCAACCACACTTGCACCAGGTTTTGTCCTTAAGCAAGTTAAAACAACACATATTTACTCCCTGTAGTATGGGTTAATACCCCAGAGCAAGTGATGGCTATGACACCACATGACTGGAGAATTGTTGACTGGAATTATTACCAGAATAGACGTGTGGAACGATAAATGATTTCTCGGTGAACATTTTCACATCTCATTTTAAGCTCATTATTTTTCCAGTAAACTACGCCTGCTTGGTGCCCCGGGAGAAGATAATGTTGTCAAGGTTCCCTTGGGACATTGTGTAAAAACTGATAGAGGACAAATTCTAGGTAATGTGAATATTACATGAGCCTTCGCATGAGGAAACCAACAATCTTGGGTTTCTGACCAGGTCTGACAAAAACTAACCTGTACAGTCTCTGAAAAAAGGTTAGAAGATTGAAATTTTGGATTTAAGTAGAAGAGTAATTACACTATCCATGTATGGAAAACAAAGGCACTGATCTGCTTTGCAGTTACTGCACAGCTGATCTGCTTCTTTGTTTTTGCACAGACAGAATCCAGTTTTCTCATGACTTTGGCTCACATAGAAATGAAGTCATCATTCTCTTATGATACTTAAGTTACAACTTTAGTGTGTTAAATAAGAATTTATACCAGATTGTTTAAAACCCAATGAAATATTTTATAGAAGAGAGAGGTGATTAAACAGTTTAACAGGCGGCCCCTGTGGCCGAGCGGTTAAGAGTGCTGTTTATTAATCACTCGATCATCTCGCCACTGTGTCTGGTTTGGGTTCGAGCCCCGCTCTGGCCACATGTTAGACAAGCCAAGTTCTGCTTGGGGGTGTGCCGGGTGGTTTTTCTCGGGGTTCTCCTGTTTTCGCCCCACCTACTGATTGGCCCGTCTCATATGAGCTGAAATAATCTTGAAAGGGCCGTAAAACTGAATAAATAAAACAACAACAAAAAAAAAAGTTTTACAGGTTGACCTCATTAACCGTATCATGACCAAAAAATCTTTCCTCAAAAGTCTGACCAGGTCTGACGTAAACAATACATCCACAAAATATGGCTAGACTTGAAATTTCATATTTAGAAAGCAGTGGCACTGTACCATACATAAAGCAAAAACAAAGGTGAAAATCAGTTGTGCATGTTTTCTCGTTTCATGGCTTATATTATTAGCTCCCTGAGCCGAAGGCTCATAGGTGAACTCAGTCCGGCGTCCGTTGTCCACAATTTCAAAGATCCTCTTCTCTGAAACCACTCGGTCGATTGTTCTCATATAACACATTCAGCATCTATAGGTAGGGGGAAAGAATAATTGTGTTTTTGTTTTGATCAGATAAGAACTCTGGTTACTATGGCAACTTATGCTTCCCATAGACTTATAATGGAAAAAAGTGAACATTGCCAGTTTTTGCTGTCTTGTTGCAGATATTTGAATTTTGTTTTTGCAGAAATGTTTATTGAGAAGTCCTCTACTTTTCATGCGACTTGTGTCCTAATCCTTCGTTTTGATTGGTTGCAGGGGCCCCATATAGGGCAAAATTTCAAAAAAAAAAAAACATTCAAAAATCTTCTTCTCAGAAATTGTCAAGAGGATGAAGCCTGTACTTTGTATACATGTTCCTGACAGTAGCCTCTACATAATTTGTGTTTTTTGTTCTAGACAGTCTGGTTGCTATGGCAACTTGAATTTTCCATAGACATAATAAGAAAAGTTGAAATTGACTATTTTTGCGGTCCAATTGCAGATATTTGAATTTTGTTTTTGTAGAGATGTTTATTGAGTAGTGCTCCACGTTTATTGTTACTTTTGTCTTAATCCTTTATTTTGATTGGTTGTTGGGGCCCCATACAGAGCAAAATTTAGAAAAACATTCAAAATTCTTCTCCTCAGAAACTGTCACAGGGGTGAAGCCATGTACTTTGTATACATGTTACTGACAGTAGCCTCTACATAATTTGTGTTTTTTATTCCAGTCGGATAAGAACTCTGGTTGCTATGGTAACTTTAAGTTTCCATAGACTTATAATGGGAAAAGTGGAAATTAGCTATTTTTTGAAAACTATTGCAGCCTGAGACCTGAAAAGGGGTAGATGCAAACAACTAATGGATAAGATGAAGGTATATGATTTATTTAGGTCAAGGTCATCTCTTGACCTTGGCCGGTCTGTTGTCCATACACATTTTTCAAAGATCTTTTTCCCTGAAACCGCTTGGCCAATCAAAACCAAATTTTTTATGAAGCATCTATTGGAAAAGGGAACCAATGTATATATAAATAATACAGGTCACATGACCAAGATGGCCACCATGCCCATATATGGTAAAAACCCTTCTAAAATCTTCTTCTCCAGAACCCGATGAACCGATTTCAAGGGCCTCATCTGTCCCTGCACGGGGGTTAAATACCATGATATTCCAACATGTTTATTGGTTTATGCAGCAGATCTCAGGTGAGCGTTTACAGGACCATTGGTCCTCTGGTTTTCTTTTCTTGTAAAATATTTA
The DNA here is from genome assembly GCA_964017185.1 of Rugalucina vietnamica. NCBI lineage: Eukaryota > Metazoa > Mollusca > Bivalvia > Lucinida > Lucinidae > Rugalucina > Rugalucina vietnamica. The sequence goes on along the minus strand of OZ024879.1, from coordinate 12,459,564 downwards.
CATTGTAGGTTGCTTTACTAAATTGCAAACGGTACGTGAATGACATAGAATGTTAACCTCTTACTCTGTAAACATAATTCAAATCAGAATTTGAGATTTTATGTGTTGGAATACAAAAATGATTATAATAAAGCTGGAAAGGTTAGTGCATATTTGTGATATTTAATTGAAATGATTACATGTAAACATTATCTAAGGCAGGCTTACCTTGAAAAGAGGCCCTTCGTCTCTCCTTATCCTTATCAGCCATTGCTTCCTTCTTTCAGTATTTTTTCCAGAAGGAAATTGATGAAATGATAGGGCTGCATCGTAACTGCTATTAGAACTGCAGAGTGGCACGCAACGATGTTTTTTTTTTTTTTTTTTTTTTTTTTTTTTTTTTTTTTTTTTTTTTGCTAGGTGTTTTACTTGCTGCCTCAGCCATTGTTTACATCTGTAGTCACTAAGCCTCGTTCTGATTTAAGAAATCTCAGTTATTGTGCACGATCTTCATAAAATTTAACATACTTTGTTTCTGGTACATATACTGGACAAAACAAATTAAGGGTCAAACTTTTAACGCGCAATTTCTTGTAGAAAGTACAAGATTTCGAACTGCTGGTAAAATGAAACAGTTCTTTCATCAAGGTTATTCATTTGATTAGCTTTGTACACTGGATGATCAAAACAATAGTCTTTGCATTCAACAAGTCCAGGCTGTAAGTAACTTAAATTGAAAGTGGTATGACATTCCCATAGAGAATTTGTGGTGTGTAAGTTTTTTTCGTGCAAAACTTTTAAAATGGCTGAAAATTTCAAAGCTGACCTTAGAAATTGTGAATCTTGATGACTATCGTGCAAATTCCCCAAATTTTAATGAAATGGCAAATTTGATTTTTGTGGAATCAGATCAATGGATTTTTTATCACTCTGGATTTTAGGGTAGTGTGGTTCAGACAACAGCTGTGCTTAAGTCTGAGGGTGCACAATTTCAAAAAAGTGCGATAAAACTGCTAATCCACCATATAAATGACAAATTGATAAACTATCGATTGACCCATAAATGGGCCCTTAAAAGTTTGATACCTAACTTATTGAACAGTATATTTTTTTTCCAAAAATGTCTGTCTCTTGAATAAAAAAAAGTACAATACCACATTTTAAACATTTTAAAATGTTTCGGCAATGAGGAAAACAGAAATAATAATATGAACCGAGGGCAGTGACCAAGTAGTAGAGTGTTAGACTCCGAATAGAGGTTTTGGATTCAATTCCAACTAGGGTAACCGTGATGCGTCCTTGAGCACGACACATTTACTCCTAAGGGTACTGTTCAAAACACATGAATCAGTGGCTCCGTCCCGATTTGATTGAAAAATGTCGACTGTGAATACCATCAATACAAACCAACATAATGATATAAGAAGTATTAACTACCTTAGAAATGTTGCTCATATATATTACAATTAAGTTGCATTGATTTTTGCACCAACCCCCGAGTCTTACGTGCAAAATCTTCAGAGGGGAATGGGCAAGGAAGCGCCACATGCTTACACATACCGCTGATGGGGCATGCGTTTGCGGGGACGTCTTTACCACGATATTCTCATTGACAAAGCATGAAAACCAGGTCCGTAAGAATGTTAAGGATTACAAGTGTGAGCAGTATAACGCCACCTTGTGTCGTAAGGAGAAGCTCAATCTCCACCTCCTTGGGCATGCCGGAGAGAAATCATTCCTCCAAGAAATATCTACACAAGAAATCGTTGGCAAACTATCGCTGTCAGGGTGTCCCAAAGTCTGTTCCTCAGTGCTTGGTTTGTGGGAAGGTGTTCAAGCTGAACAAGTACTTGACGCAACATTTAGCGGTCCATACATAACCAAAACAACTGTGTGATATTTGCGGCCGTCAAATTACGTGGGCAGCGTCCTTGAAAAAAACAAAAACAAAAAAACATGTAATCTTTAGATGTGTTAACAATCGCATTGTTATTGCCTATACTCTTTTATTCTTTTTGCCATCAAACGCCATAATGTGGGACGTTCCCTCACCCGCTATTGAATACACCTTGATAACTGGACAAGTAGCACCAGGTGGAACACCATTTTCAAATTTGTCTACACCTTCAAATGGATCATAGCTATTCTAGAAGTTTATTCTAGTGTTCTGTAATCATAAAGTCCTTTCTCTGACTCGCCCCTTGTAACAGCACCCTTGTGTTTGAAGCCCTGCATAAAGCGAATGAACTTAGACCCAAACAGCATTCCATCAATATTTCGTAGTGGCAGAATATCTAACGTTTGTTGTAGTCGTGAGTGAACACCACAGTGACTGCACAAATTCACAGAAAAGTGAAAAAATAATGCTTCCAAACGGAAATTTGTCTTTACAAATTAGTTTCAAGAATCGAACGAACACAAAGTATTTTCCGAAAACTCTGATTTTGGATAATGCTGCTTCAAAAAGTCTAAGGCTGCTTGAATCATCACCATAGTCTTTGCTATTTGTAAATATGCAGAAAATATAATGACCCGTGATATATGGTAACGGGGTCGCGATCTTGTGCGCTGTTGAAAAGTATGTTAAAGACAATTATTATGTCATGCAGGATATTGCTACTTACAGCCGTCACTGTTACAAAGAAATACACTCTATAATTATAGAAAGGTACAAGTAGGCAAGTATCAGGAAAAGGCGCAATCAGAAAAAGATTCCCACTCCAAAAACCGAGGCGGGAAAAAACAAACTACATATAAGGTACTTATACCATGAATACATTTCGTAAGCCGAATGAGCAGCTATTTTCCAAATAGGTGGCCACTCAGTTACCTAAACTTAACTTAAAATATGATAACATACATAAGGCACCAACAGCACAAATTGTTTTTAAACACCAAGACATAAAACAATAAGAACTACCACAAAAGGATCGCCTTGGAACGATCATCAATTCGACGTAGATTTTACAAAGTCACCCAACTGTCACGTGTAGACCGAGGACACCGGGTCTGTGTGTTTGACAAGCTCAATTACTATACAGGGTTTCATGCTTACAGCTGTAAGTTGCGAAATGTAAACACCATAAGAAGCACGACGAGGAACGTCACCATGAAGTCTATGGAGATTCTGACATTGTTAAAATTAATTTGGCACGTAACTGTACATATGTCACGTTATGTTACGGTTATCACGGCGCGTGATGTTTAAAGATATAAAATGGCAAATTATAGGGACAAGTTCCTTCATATTAGAGCAGTCATTATAGTGAGCAATAGAGACCATACGCTGCACTATGCAGTTGAAGAAGTAATAAAATCCCGAACTTTCTTAATAAACTCTTCAGTCTGTTGTTGAGGAGCGCAGTTGCTATTATTATTATTTCAAACGGCTTATTCTTATATACTAAAAGACACAAAAACTCTTTAAATTGCATGGCGTACGTCTATGTTTTGTCCGTAACTGACCTTGACAGAACGAAAAACGTGTTACGCCTTGGTCAAAACGCAACTGACGCATCAGAATGTAACAGACCGTAATAGAACGTGCTAATAATCGTAATAGCGTGGATAACCGTAACGTACCTTAGCGCCTCCGTGACGCACCGGCTTATCATCACCACGGCTTGTTACGGATATCGTAATTCAAAGTAAGAAATCTTAACAAGACGTAAAAACAGAAAAATATATGACCAAAATTCCGCGGCACGCTACGTTTCTAGCAAACGGGGCTACCGGAACCGCCGGGAACACAGTATAAACGCAGTATATTACAAAACTTGATGCAATGAAGCCAAACTCCCAACCCAAAGATGCAGACCATATCTACTAGGTGAAGGCCTGTTTACATATTCACGATTTTTGGCTACGATTCGCCACGATTTGTAAAGACCCGTTGACACATTTCCGATTGTCTCTACGATTCACCACGATTCACCCCGATTTCTCATGGTCAGAAAATTCGGGATGAATCGTGGCGAAAAATGGAAATATTCAGTGTCACTACGATTCCAGTAAGAGTGTCCACGATATTAGTACGATGTCTGTAAGGTATCGCTACGAATCAATGACGATTCATGACGGCAACGCTACGGTCAATGAGGACTGACCACGGTGGCACAACGAATGCTCACGGTGATTGTACGGTTCGATACGGTTTGTACGATTCACGGCGGTAGCTCCGTAGCGAAACCGTGATTCGTAGGACAAACGTACACAATTCGCGGTGAATCGTGAGAATTCGTGGTGTCAAAGATTCCACGACAGGCTACGATCTCTTACGAATAGCCGCGAATATAGCTACGGTGTCAGTACGAATAAGCACGGTTCCGCTACGGTTGCGTGACGAATTAGGCCACGCCCAATAACCACCACGATTCGCCACGAATGTTTTAAACAGTTTAAAAATTCCGTAGCGCTACCGTGGAGTTTACCGAATCATCAAGATTCAACACGATTCACCACGGTTCTACTACGAATCACCACGGTACACGACGATGTTACAAATCGTGGCGAATCGTAGCGGCACCGAAGCCAAAAATCGTGAATGTGTAATCAGGCCTTTAAATCGTCGTGTACCTTGGTGATTCGTAGTAGAACCGTTGAGAATCTTGATGAATTGTGATGATTCTGGAAACTCCACGGTAGCGCTACGGAAGTTTTAAACTGTTTAAAACATTCGTGGCGAATCGTGGTGGTTATTGGTCGTGTTTATTCGTACTGACACCGTAGCTATATTTGCGGCTATTCGTGAGAGATCGTAGCCAGTCATGAAATCATTGACACCACGAACTTTCACGATTCACCACGAATTGTGTACGGTTGTCCTACGAATCGTCCACGGTTTCGCTACGGAGCTACCGCCGTTAATCGCACTTATATCATGTCGAACCGTACAAGCACCGTTAGCATTCGTTGTGCCACCGTGGTCAATCCTCATTGACCGTAGCTTTGCCGTCATCAATCGTCATCGATTCGTAGCGATACCTTACAGACACCGTACTAATATCGTGGACATTCTTACTGGAATCGTAGTGACACTGAATATTTCCACTTTTCGCCACGATTCATCCCGATCCATCCCGATTTTTCTGACCATGAGAAATCGGGGTGAATCGTAGAGATTATCGTGAATGTGTTAACGGGTCTTCTTTAAAATGTTTATTACCCACACGCTATGTTTTAGAGCAAGAATAAGGAGAATGGGTATGCCCCTGTATACCCATTTTTACTCTATAAAAGTGGGGTTTAAGGATGGAAACCATTTCTAAGACATGTTATACTGATGTGTTATTCTGTCCCATTAGCATAAATAAACTCGCTATTATAGACCCATTCTGTTTTCTGTTGTGGTTCTAATTGTTAAAAGTGTTTTGGAGTCGAATTTTGTGCTGTTTGAGCCTTATGTACGTTTTCATATTTTTAGTTAAGTTCTGGTAACTGAATGGCCGCTTATTGGGAAATAGCTGCTCACTCGGCTTACGATGTGTTTTCTTGGTATAAATATTTTAGTATTCAATTTATTTTTTCCCACCCCTCGGATTTCGAAGTGGGAATTTCTATCTGATTGCGCCATTTCCTGATCATTGCCTTCTTGTACCTTTTTTATTCTTTAGAGAGCAATGATATAACCTAGTAGACAGTATTATCATCAAGAACGAAGATGGAAATGCTTGAGAAATCCCCAAGGAGTTTAACGATTAGTTCAGATTCGGATTCAGTTTGATTAAAACTCAGACAATATTAGCAATGTCTTTTGGGCCGGAACGGTGCCTGTTATTCTCGCAAGCTGGGATATTGTCGGCTCGAAAATGTAAGGGACAGTTTCGCAGATTTCGCTCTGCTAGAATCATTATCGCCTATCTCATAACTTATAAAACGGCCCATTATTCCAAAATGAAGCGGCCATTTTCAAAATTAAAGTTTTCCTATGACCCCTTCTAAAATTATCCCCGCTGAAGCAATTATATCGAAGTAGAACTTATTTTAATATGCGTATTAAATGTCGAGTGCATGTGTGTCTGCTTGGCCTTTTTCTGTCACTGCAGTTGCAGTTATAATACCGATCTGCGGTTGCAGTTATAGGTAATTTAAATCAGAGTTCTCCTTATTTGTTAAGCGCAGGTAAAATTGCAATTAGGGATATTGGCAAAAATAATTAAAGGGGTAAAGGATATTATTTTTTTACAAAATAAATAAAGAAATACGGGATACTGAAAAGCCAGGCAGGATATTTAGGGATTTTTGTATACAAATTTTGGTATTATTTGTCAAAATGTAGGGGATATTTTCCGAAACTTTCATGTGATATGTGAGCCGCACATGGGAAAACCAACAATCTGCATATGCGAAAACAAAGGCGCAGATCAGCTTCGCAGTAACTGCGAAGCTGATCAGCGCCTTTGTTTTCGCTACACGGATAGTACAATTCCTCTACTTTCTAAATCCAAAATTTCCAGTCTCTAGCCATCTTCTGTGCTTGTACAGCCCTGTTTGTGTCGGACCTGTTCGGAAACCACATGGTTGGTTTTCCAACGAGGTGGCTCATGTGATACTGGTACCCCAGGTACCATCCCATTTCTAGGGCCACTATATTGTTTAGCTTCTCATCTAGTTATAATGCGTTAACGGTTTGCGGAGATTAAGAAAATGATTGATCGAAAGGTTTCGGAATAAAACAATGAATTATATGATTTGATAAATCGCCATTTAGTTACCTCGGAGGCTTTATGAGCTTCGTGACCTAGTGCCTAGATCGGGGTTAGCGGTTCTAAACTAGAGGCAATGGATTGTGTTTTGTGCAAAGTACTCTAACTCCCAAGTTTTGCACTATTCTGTCGCAGTTTTGCAATATTCTGTTGCCGTATTGCGAAATACTAAAAAAGCAACACACTTGCCTTAAAATTGTTGACTGAACATATAAGCAATAGGAGTTTCAAATATACTGTACATAGTCATTAATTATTAATGGACACGAACAAGTCTTTACATTCATAGAAGATGGTCCTGCAGAAGTTTAAAATCTCAAATTAATTAAAGAGGGGAGGGTTGGCTGATCAATTATGGGGTTTTTACCGTGCACAACTGGTCTGTCGGCTTTGTTTTACACATGCAAAGTCAGGCTTTCTTCCACACACAAAATTAATATAGAAGTGCAACCACATTTTACCTTGCTTAACAAAATAACTTATGTGTCAAGATACGAGCACTCAAATATGAGCCTGTGCATGAGAAAACAAACAATTTGGGTTTCCGACTAGGTCCGACACAAACCAGTCTGTGCAGTCACAGAATAAAGCTAGAAGCTTGAAACTTTGGATATAAGTAGGAGAGGAATTGTACTATCCGTGTGGCGAAAACAAAGACGCTGATCAGCTGTGCAATTAGTGCAGTTACTGCACAGCTGATCTGCGTCTTTGTTTTTGCATATGCAAATTGGTTGTTTTCTCATGCGAGGGCTCAATTATAACATTATTTGTACATTATACGGTCACCTGGTCAGGAGAAGCCACAATATTATTGTATGTATTCGTTGACCGGTCTATTTATATTTGACATATATAATTTGCTATGGCAATATCGGAGATAAGCTGGCATGGCCAAAGAGATACAAAATATATTGCCATAACATGATAAGAAAATCTATTTTATTAAATTCTGGTTAAGACAGGCCCATATCTGCCTCGGATCCAACGGTTGAACACTTTAATTAGCTTTTATTAAAGTGATAGAAATTATCAATCACACTGTAGTGTGTAACTATTCATTAGTGTTGTACTGTTGTTGACTGTGTATTTATACATACTTGCATAGATTCACTAACGACCACTAAATAGATCTACACATTTTGCATATTACCAGGAAACAATGGAGACAATCAAGGACACGTGTATTCGATACGGACCATATATCGGAGGTGGCATTGTTGCTCTAGGAACCTCAGTATTTATCCTGAAGCGGTTACGTAAACCTAAGAAAAGGTAATGGAACCACCGCATGGGAAATTCAACAATCTGCATATGCGAAAACAAAGGCGCAGATCAGCTTCGCAGTTAGCTTCGCAGTAACTGCGAAGCTGATCAGCGCCCTTGTTTTCGCTTCATGGATGGTACATGGATTGATACTTCTAAATCCAAAGTTTCCAGCCTCTAGCCATCGTCTGTGTCTGTACAGCTTGTGGGACCTGTTCGGAAACCTGATGACGCGGCTGTGTTTTATTATTTATATCGCATTGTAGTTCATTTTTTATTCAATTTTACTGGCATAAACGCCAATGTTGCTATTTCTTATGTGCGTAAAGTAGCAATATGTTAAAATGCCTTAATACGTCTTTATATAGCTTTCCTCATGTTAGTACTTATATTTGAGTTGCAAAACATTTTGTGAAATATTCATGCCATGATTATATTCTAAACGTAATGCTTCTACTAATCCAAGCAATGTGGGTTCAAGTCAAACCTTCCATACATGTAAGCCTTAGTGGCTGACTTGGGTGGTTATATTTGAATCATGACATCCTAAATTTTGGTCCCATAAAATGGAGACAACGAAATGACCATAGCTGTTGAATACATGTAAAGCATCAAGTCAAACAAACTAGAATAATATTATGATCGTTTATGAGATTTTGAATTTTATAATATGCTCATATATGAGATTTCCTTATTTATAATATGCTCACATATGAGATTTTGTGACGTATTTTATTATTTTAGAGTATGCGGTGTAGACTATCCACGGGACACGGTTATCGTACACCAGTTTCTCAAAGGAACGTATGCTCCAAGTTTGGGACATTTTGTGGTTAAACTAGAAACTTATCTCAGGATTGCCAAAATACCATATGAGGTAGGTACACATTAGCCGATATCACCCGAATGCTTCGGCTTCGGTTGGTGTCGCAGGTACGTCGAAAAACTAGCTCTACTTTGAACCCCTTCGTACCGAACTAAATCATTTCGTGTCCGAGAGCATCCAAGATACATATGACTGTACTTAGAATGATTACAACTGTGGATTTATTGTGACGTCAACATATTCTCTATGTAAACAGGATCGTTTTAAATCTTATTGTCAGTTAACATGATTAAAACTGCAACAAAATGTAAAATGCCATTTCATATGTAGATTTTTATATGTCAATATTAAATATGGTAGCCGATGCTGGCTGTTTTTTTCCAATAATGAAGCTTTCTCAGACAAACACCGCGAAAGGGTTCCATAGCGGTTTGCTAGAATTGACTGCGCATTATTTTGCTAGTAAGTGACAATGAGCTTGCTTGATTTTGGTTTTAAAATAACATATACCTTTTTAGTATTTTTTTTTCAAAACAGTATTTCTACATTAACAAGGAGTTTATCTATATCTTAATCTTAACTAATTCCGGTGTTGTCTTCATCCAGTAGATATTCGTTTTCTTAGTCTGACTTATAATCTACTCCCGACGTCTTCATCAGTCCCTTCATGTTATAAAATTTATGATTCGTCTTTGATTTCTATCATATAACGTGGCTCATTTGGTAGATTTGACTGTGTTGGTAGAGTAAAAACCTTTTTCCATGATAGAATGCAAGGGATGAGAGTTCGTAATATTTTATCGCTTCCAGAAAAGGCATTGAACGTTCAACTTAAACTTACCAGAAAATTGCCAGTTATACAGCCATTAACATGGGAAAACCAACAATCTGCCTAGGCGAAAACAAAGGCGCAGATCAGCTTCGCAGTTACTGCGAAGCTGATCAGCGCCTTTGTTTTCGCTACTCAGGATAGTACAGTTCCTCTTCTACTTAAATCCGAAATTTCAAGATTCTAGCTCTTTTCTGTGACTGTACAGGTCGGTTTATGTCGGACCTGGTCGGAAACAACATTGTTGGTTTTCCCACGAGGCGGCTCATTTATGTACCATGTTTTACCATTTCAGCCAAGTTACGAGAAAGATTATACCGGTAGTCCTAAACACAAGATGCCGTGGATCGAATATAACGGTGTAGTCATGGGGGACTCACAGCTTATTATCAACTATCTGAACAAAGAATTCAATGTAGACCTGAACAGTCATCTCACCCCAAAGGAAAGAGCGACAGCTTGGGCCATACAAAAATGGCTGGAAGAATTTACGTATTGGTAAGCTGCACACTATTATAAATGTGTCCAGTAAAACGACAATTATGCGAAATAAGATCGCTATGGTCATTCAGCGCCTGCTTGTACGCATTAAATGTGTGAGTTTGATTGCTTGGTGAGAATGTTCGTTCGATATCTGATTTTGAATTTGGCTCGGACCCGACCCCAGAAAATTCTTAAATGAGTATTCGGTCAAGAAAATTGAGTTACGGACAGTCTTCATCATCTTATGATAATATAAGATTAGTTGACAATCCTTAGCGAAAATAATGTACAATGGGTATTAGTGGGATTCCTCAAGAAGTCCTGCCTAGGAATACAAGTACATCGTAGGTTTACTGACCGTTACTATATGAGCCGCTGAATGAGAAAACCGGAATTTGCCTATGCGAAAACAAAGGCGCAGATCAGCTTCGCAGTAACGTAACTATTAATCTGATCAGCGACATTCTTTTCGCTACATGGATAGAATATAGTCCGGCACAGAAATCTAGAATATCAGCCAAAGCGTGCAATAGCGTCTATAGAAAATGTTTTTGCATTTTTTGAAAGAGGATACATAGTACATTACAAAACCAAGTGATGCCACTCTGGCATCCTTGGGCAACTCGCTGGAAACAAGATGGCGTCCAAGATGTCGGCCAAAAATGTTATTTACATGAAATGGACCCGTTTAACACTCATATTATTTCTAAATTCCACATTAATGGTCATTAAATTGTAAAATATAATGTTATGCATCATTTCATCATTGGACAGTTTGTTAGATACAAGATGACGTCCAAGATGGCAACCAAAACAGCTTTGTTTTACATATTAATCAAAAATACACTCCTGTTGTTTTTGAGTTGTACTAAACCACTAAAATGGGAAAATAAAGCACATACATTATTGAACATAATATTACTACATATCTATTTGATGTATACCAAAATGACAAGTAAAGGGAGATAATCATACTGTAAAAGAGCACTTTGTGCTATTGTTCTCTTTTACAGTAACTGAACCACTGCGTTTTGTGAAACAAGGCACTGCCATTTTTTTATAAAGATACATGATAGACATGCTCATAAGAAATAAATTTATTGGTTAACTTTTGATTGTTGGGCGCCGAGATTGCTCAATGGTATGGTTCACAATTCTTGAGTTACATACAGATATACCATTTCAGTTACAGGTTCAATTATGTTATCACATCCTAGTTGTAGTGGTTTCACAGGCATATCCCGGAAAAACAAGATGTGTCATGTCTTTCCTCTACCGAAATTAGTCATCACCATGTTGCATCTGGGAAAATGGGGACTAAATATAGCACGCAGTAACCTGTTCAGGAATACAAACAATGCGGAGTCCGCCATGCCCAGACGAATCAAACCAGTAATAACAAAATTACTCACATCGATATTATCACCAAAACGCTTGTAAGACAACTGGGCTTTCGTTCCATTCACTTCATTTGTTTTGTCGGTCGTGAACACACTTTCAGACAAAGCTGGAGGGAATGGTACCTGGCTCGGTGGTGGCGAACGACTTCTAGATATGCAGTTACAAGAACGACAAAATATACTAGTTATTATTGTGTCTTGTTTGTACATATCCCGGAGGGGGTACTCAGATATTAAATGGGTATGTACATGCGCCGCCCTATGTTTAAAAGAAGGGGGCTTACAGAGCTGATCAAACTGAAAAAGTGGATGGTTTCAGAGCTGAAAGAACGGCGGTAAAAGTTGTACCTTTAGAGCTTATCGAACTGGGAAAAATGGGTGTATTCAGAAAAAGTGTGTGCTTTTAGAGCTCATCGAACTGAAAAAGTAGGTGCATTCAGAGCTAATAAAACTAAAAAAAAGGGGCTTTACCGCGGCACATACCTGTACTGTCTAAATATGGGAATACCACCCCGGGGATACATATGCCTTTCTGCAATAGTGTATGTGAAACACCATCACTTTAAAATAAATAAAATTCATAACAGACGTTTCGTAAGGCCCCTAGATAAATACTTGAATAAAGTGCAGGAACTATACACGACCAACCACATTAATAATATTGAAGCTGTTCAAAAGTAACAGTGCTACAGCAATGATCGACAGTCCTGTAAAATCACAGGGACCCAACTGTTAATCATGATTATTGATGCGACGTGGAATGTTAATGCATGCTATTATGAAGTTTCGTATGCGTCGGCGAGATCGTTAAGAATGCGACGTTTCACATCCTCTGCCCTTGAACGGTAAGTACCATACGTTTTGCTCTCGTGAAAATAAACAAAGCCGAGTTTACAATATCGGCGTCCAGAATGATCTACAATGTTCCCACTTGAAGTCAATTGGAATACTTACGGCACTAGTGTTTTTCAGCTAATGGTTTATAAAGTTGACAGGTAGATACAAGATTGCAATGGAAACGCATTTCATTCTTAAATCTTTGTCTTGGCCGTAAACTAAGAAGTATAACACAGCCCTGTGGGTGTCTTTATTGAAATATGTATCCAAACGGCTTTGTAAATGCACATTTATTAACTGAGCGTGAAAAACAGTAAGATAAGTCTTGACTCGGTACGATTCTCAGAGACTTGTAAAAATAATTGTTGCATTGACATTAAGTGTGGTTTAATAGTTTAATAGTGGTTTAATAGTCATTTTGGCATTTCATAGGTAAATTGCAGTTTTTGTTTAAAATCGCCTCAAAAGCACATTTTATTTTTCATGTAAATTTTGCAAATGCCACTTCTCAACTGTGACTTTGACCCGCCGGACATAACCCATTTAATTTATTATACTGTACCAAAATTGCATTCCACAAGGCTTGAAAGATTTTACTTTAGTGAACAGTTTCCAGAGTATGTCTTATCTTCACCCTCCCACACTATTCCTGCTGTACCGGGCAGTTAGCATTTTTTCAAACTGTTACATTTGGTTTCAATGATAAATGACTCATCCGATGGGATCGGTGGACATCTGCGTCGAATATAAAGATTCGTAGAATGATGCAATATAAATTGTGGATGAATCAAAAATGGAGACAGAATAAACTATGTAGTCTTGATAGCTATACTACACGCTTGTAATGACGAGGTACAAGCCAGCGTCTACAGCGAGTGTTGGCTTTGCATGCAATGGCTCACAAGAGAACAAAACTCTTTGGATATGGACAATGGTTGCTTCATCACAATGTGACTAAAATTTGTTTACTATTTGAGGGGATCATTAACCAAACTACATCAAACCTTCTAAATCCCGACATTACTGTTTGTAACCCCCATCCAACCCCACTGCATGCCACATGAATCCATATTCTAGTCTCTACACATACCCTACACAACCAACCGTCTTTTAAGACATCATCATACCACAAACCGCCTCTATCCTACCCTATTCTATCATATCTGACTTCCAAAATACTCTACCTATACCTTTGAAACAGTCAGGCGAAAGTTAAAGTATTCCTAGCATTGTAATTATTTGCAATGCTTAAATAAACAGCAATGCTTAATGTAAAATCTTGTATTTGTACATGCTTGTTCTAAAATAAAACAAATTTTCCCCAAATCCAAATTATGACAGTTATATTGGCGTTTAGGCAGCTATTTTGTCCTTTTTGTTGAATTTTGTTTATTTGATGAGACGAAGTTATAAAACATTAAAATGGAATTTTCATTTAATTTCCTTATACTCAAACACATTATATCTACTTTTCGGTAGCCATCTTAAATTTAGGGCAGCCATCTTTTTTATTTTAGCTTTTTTACATATTCATGAGCAATCTTCATAGCTTTATACGAGGGGGGTTCAGAAAGTTCTGGCATAGGTGTTATAACTTTGTTAATAGACATAATAGGTTGCTGTATTATGCCTTCATTGAAAGGGCTACATTTCTCCTATATAATGATGCCAAAACAATGCACGAAAAGAAATAAATACTTCGAAATAGACGCCTTGAAAGACACCAGGAGTAAACCACTGGCACGTTTTCTTAAATTTATGAATACGTGGCTTGTCCCAAAAGTCCCGTTACACATACATTTTATTCTGAACGCATAGCTGGAACCAACAACAGTTACTCATGCAGAATTATTAGCCATAGTGGAACTTATTTTACTGTACAAAATGATACTCAGTTCAATGACCTCACTGCTACAGTTACCTTGGTTACCATAAGTAGGCATGACCGGAGCAAGTCAAATTATGCAAAATGTTTTCGTAATTTCTATTTTTCGCAACCTGCTAAATCAACATAGGTATTATGTGATCATTTAGAAAATATACCAGCCTAACTACTATTCTATGGGCATCATTTAGTGATAATGTTATGAAATTTGAGAACGATTTGATACTTTGGGTGACAAATAAGATAGCTAACCTATAAAAATTCTACGACAAAATTACGACGTCGTCAAAAACATGCGGAGCAAAAATACAGGGTCGTTATATTTAAACATCTAAAATATGTTCTTTAATGGAAACCAAGGAAATGTTTAGGTTGATATAAGTTGGTGACTTCAATACTATAACACACCTTCTTTTAAAACGATATATTAGTTAAAAGTAAAAATACTTGACCAAATGAAACATGGGCAGTTGTTAACATGGATAGCATTTGATTAATTATTCTTATTTTGCATGGCTGATCTTTATAGCATTATTTTGACGAATTGCTTATAAATATTTTACTCAGATTTCAAAATATATGCAACAGTATCGTTAAGCTAAATATAAATCTAATTTTGAAGTAGATTTTTTGTTTGTAGTGTATTCATCCAAACGGCAAAATATTAAGAAAAAATCGGAATTAACGGCAACGTCATTAGACCTGCTCCGGTGCAGGGTTCAAACCTCCGCTGCATTTTAACAAATGCACGTAGCAGTACGAAAATTTGCACCCAAAGCCCTTAGATATAGTACTTAGTGATCATAAGTGTTGTAAGCTCTGACATGCTTTTATTGTGGCAAAACAGTGAGTGTAATGGAACTTTTGGGACAACCCTCGTATTATTTAAAGAAAATCGACTTCGAAAAAATATAATCCATGAAATATATTTTTGAAAGATAGATGAATATATCCTGCAAAAATCAAAATCATTCAGCAGAATTTAATTGAGTGATAGTAAAATGAAATATTGAAATTGGCTTGTTGTACATACATTAAAAATACAGTTTAAATTCAAATGACATTTATTGACATCTACACGTAGTCCAGGGAGCTTAAAATGCATTTATCCATTTTATTGTTTCATCTTAGTGTGCTCTATAGTAAACTTATAAAAAAGCAAACACATATAATGGTGCAGCGGTGCCAGAAACGCTATAGGGGTACGTATTTTAATCACGTCATATACATTGCTTTATTATAAAGTCAGCATAGCATCGATAACGGCATTTTTTGTCACATTGCTTTTCTGAATATATTATTACTTATAACTGTAAAGTTGGAGAAAATTTGATCGGAAGTTATAAAGATATAACGCATGAAACGCACACAATAATATTCACAAATTCAAGAAAACGTGCCAGTGGTTTTACCCCAGGTGTCTTTCAAGGCATGTATTTCGAAGTATTTATTTTGTTCGTGCATTTTTTTGGTATCATTATAAAGGAGAAATGTAGCCCTTTCAATCAAGGTATAATACAGCAACCTATCATGTATATTAACAAAGTTTTAACACCTATGACAGAACTTTCTGAACCACCCTCGTAACTTCTGCACCTTAAATGTAATGTTTTAACATTTCATCACATGTATGAAAGTCTATAAAAACATTTATTTTGGCGGCCATCTTGGATTTTCGTGGCCATCTTGATATTTCATTTATGTTGCTTTTGTTGCATATTAATGGAAACATGTCTTAACTTGATGTTTTCTCCACTTTAAATGTCATCTTTTAAATTTTCATCACATATATGTAAGAGTTTCTATCAAAAGCCTTTATTTCGTCAGCCATCTTGGATTTTGGCGGCCATCTTGATTCTTTTTATTCTTATTTTGTTGCATTTTGATGCAAACAACTAAATTTTATTATTTCTCAAACTTTGAGGCAAACTTTTAACATTTCATCAGATATAATACGAAATTCTATCAAAAAGCCCTTCTTTGTCGGCCATCTTGGATTTTGGCGGCCATCTTGAATTGCCCAAGGATGCCAATCTGGCATCATCCAGATTTCAAATCAGGATACCCATGCCAACTTATTTCTGCAAAAACATTTTCTATAGACGCTATTGCACGGTCATCTTGGGTTCATGCCGGACTAATAATTCCTCCAATTTCAAAATCCGATATTTCCAGGCCATTATTTCCAGCCCATGGCCATTGTTTGTGCTTGTACAGCTCAGTTTGTGTTGTACCTTGTAGGAAACCCCAAAGACCGGTTTATTCGCGTCGCGGCTCTTATGATATCGACTGTTTAAGTGGATTGCCAAGAAGTGCAACTGTTGCAATCATTTATGCTCTAAGACTACTATCACTTCATCTGTGAATGGTAGGACATTTTCAGTGGTTAATGATTCTGATTTAGACTGAAAATCAATGGATCTTGTATATGTTCTTACTTGAAATACAAACAATTGTAGGATGCAATATGTTGGACAAACTTGTCGAACTTTGCAAAAAACGATTTGGTGAGCACTATCGTAGAATCAGAAAGCCCAAAAATAATGATACCTTTCTGTACCAGCATTTGAAGCGCACTGGTCATTCTCCCAATGATGTTCAAGTTCAACCAGTGGAGAAAATCTCATATGATGAAAATTCTTCAGTTAGATTCAAAAACATTAAACGATTTGAAACTGAACTTAAATGGATAAAATTACTGCAAACACCCTTTCCACTGGGATTTAACGACAACATTTACCATAAAGGCAATATTTCCAAAATGCCCGATTTTGATGTACTTACACTTTCAGACTCTCGTAAACGTAAATCTAGATCTCATGGTATACGGAAAAAGGGTAATGGCAGACGTAAACGGTGCACTGCATTGAAATTGAACATTTCCCTTAATGATTTAGCTGTTAAACTAAGGATTCACGGTCGACATCCAATGCTGTCGTATCTTAGTTCTCTACCTATTGCTGCATTACGTTCCCTGGACACAGAGGCTAATAGATTTTACGATAGAAATCATAAAATGTATGACGCTGCACTGTTAACAAGATGTTATACACAGCATGCTCTTCTTCCATTTATCGATTCCGAATCTAATTACAGTAGAAGTTTTATTAAATTTCCTTTCATCAATAAAGGAATTAACTTTATTGATTTATCAAGCATATTCCAGGATAAATCAGTGATACAGTCTATACCTACATACTTCCAAAATTCAGAACCTGCGATATTTGTAACAAATATAAAAAACCAATCAGAAATACTATTTTTAATTTCAATAAAGTTAACTTGTTTCTGATCTTGATATCCATGCTACTACTCCTACGTCTTGAGATTGTAAAGATTCAAAATATGTTTATCAACCAGCTGGACATATTGTTACTGGAAATTTAAAAATAATTTCGGATTCTAGAATTCGCAAAATTGGTTCTAAAGGTCCGAAATATAGATTCCCATCCTACATTAATTTCGACAAATGTAGAGAGGAGATTTCATCTGCATTAAATGATTTCGGTAATCGATGGTGTAAACGAGAGGGTGTTGAGGATAATGCTCTTAAAGAATGGAAAAGAAGTATCTTCACTATCGTGGATAAACGTATTAAGTTTTAGTCACAAAATACTAATCTTTTACCTCCTAAACCCAAATCGTCATTTAGGCATTTGAAGCAGGGTATCCAAGAATTTCATAGAAAGTATGTCTTGGTTCCGGCAGATAAAGCCGCAAACAATGTTGTTGTCGTTTGTAGGCTTCACTACGTTAACGCCTTAAAACAGGAGCTTGATGGTACCAGGGCTTATCTGGAGACAGATACTGATGAGGTGTATGTAGTTAATGCCCACTTAAACGATTTACCTGTTAAGTTTTCTGTTTGTGTCAATGAAGGCCAAGACAAACTTCCTACGATGTATTGGTTACCTAAGCTTCACAAAAGACCATACAACGCTAGATTTATTGCAAATTCTAGCTCTTGTACTACCACTGAACTTTCTAAATTATTAACTTCCTGTCTTACTGCTATCAAATCTCATGTTATAAAATACTGTGAGACAGTGTATGAAACTTCAAATAAAAATTGGTTTTGGTCAATTAAAAATTCTGGTAAGGTGCTCAGTAAATTGAAGTGTAGAGGGTTCCGTGCGACAAGCTTGTCCACATATGATTTTTCTACTCTGTATACAACATTACCACATAATCTAATTAACGAAAAACTTCTGGATTTGATAGAGTGGACCTTCAAAAGGGCATTAAAAAACTATGGTTCACTTTATTTGGCATGTAATGACAGAAAGGCTTTTTTCACTTCCACACTTTGGTCATGTCAGAATGTGTGCGACGCCTTATCCTATCTCCTTGATAATATTTATATTAGATTTGGGACCAAGTTATACAGACAAATTGTTGGAATTCCGATGGGTACAAATTGCGCACCTCTCGTAGCTGATTTTTATACTGCTACGAAAGAGATTTCATTGATTATCTTAACCATGATAATCAAGCTGATGTTATCGAGGCTTTTAATTCCACATCTAGGTACCTCGATGACCTTTTGAACATTGACAACCCTTATTTTGAAGGTATGGTCAATCAAATTTATCCACCCGAACTTCAGTTGAACAAAGCCAATATCTCAGATTACCAAGCCCCCTTTTGAGATATACATCTTTCTGTTGCAAATGGATTTGTTTCTTCTAAAATTTATGATAAGCGCGATGACTTTGATTTTGATATAGTAAATTTTCCTTTTTTGGATGGTGACGTTCCTCGTCGTGCTTCTTATGGTGTATACATTTCGCAGCTTATTAGGTTTGCTAGAGTCTGCAATCATGTTACAGACTTCAACGCTCGAAATAAATGTTTAACGGCAAAACTTCTCCAACAGGGCTATCGGTATCATAAACTTCGAAAAACCTTTTCTAAATTTTATCGTAGACACTATGAATTGATTTCCAAATATAATGTTGGGTTAAAGACGCTTTTAAGTGAGGGCCTTTCGGAACCTGAATTTTATGGTGACTTGGTTTACAAATTTAAGAAACTTAAAGGAATTAATGATTTTTCTTTTCAGTTCAGAAAAATCATAACACGTTACAGACGTATAGGTTATAACTTGAATGTTATGCGACAGTCTGCATGCTCAGTTTTTAACCCAATCATGGTTGATAACTATGCTGCCTTCTTTAATAGCACGCCGGTGGGTCGGGCGTCAGACTCTATGATGGCCCCGACATAAAGCTATTCATTTTAGTTGGTTAGGACGGAGCTTCTTGTCTGTTGCTTGGCCCACCGGGGTCCAAACGGTGTTTTCTTTTGCTCCGGAGTTAGTAGGTTATTCGGCACCCAGGGATCTCCATCGTCGGGCAGCTTACACAATCTGTGAGTCCTGGTTTTTGATTCATCAGGATGTTTATCATGATTTATTTGTTTGTTCTTGATGATTCTTTGACTAGTTAGAGATTCACCACGAGGACCGAATAACTAACTAAATGTTATGAACCACTGCAGAAGCTGAGGGTGAGGTTAGGTACCTGTAAAAAGGTACAAGTAGGCAAAGATCAGGAAAAGGCGCAATCAGAAAAAGATTCCCACTCCAAAAACCGAGGTGGGAAAAAACCAAACTAACAATCAGGTACTTATACCATGGAACATATCGTAAGCCGAATGAGCAGCTATTTTCCCAATAGGTGGCCACTCAGTTACCTTAACTAAAAATATGAAAACATACATAAGGCGCCAACAGCACAAAAAATGTTATACACCAAGACATAAAACAAAAAGAACCACCACAGAAGTATCGACTTGGAACGATCAGTAACACAAAGTTACTGGCGGGCTTAAACCGATTTTACATGGCCATAACCTCACCCTCAGCTTCCGCAGTGGTTCACTGATATACAAGAAATAAGAAAAATCATATTACGAAAATACTAAACATGGATACCAACGTTTAACATGAATAACGGAAAGCAGGGTGAGCAGCTATTGAAGGTATTAGGTGGTCACAGTGCTAGCTTGGACAGAACAAGTAAAATGCAGAGGGCTAAGTGAACAGCCAAATTATAATCGGGTGGCCACAAAGCCATGCAACATGAAACTCGTAATCGGAATAACTTTGATAAGTGTGAACCACTACAGTAGTACCGCCTTGGAACGGTCAGTTATAAATAACTGGGGGGCTTAAACCGGTTTTACATGGCCATAACCGATTTAAGCCCGCCAGTAACTTTGTGTTACTGATCGTTCCAAGTCGATACTTTTGTTGTGGTTCTTTTTGTTTTATGTCTTGGTGTTTAAAATTGTTTGTGCTGTTGGCGCCTTATGTATGTTTTCATATTTTTAGTTAAGTTAAGGTAACTGAGTGGCCACCTATTTACCCAGGGAGCCAAAAGTCACTATCTCGCAAAAAAAAGGTTGGAGGTGACATCTCCTGCTATAGTTGTTTTGAATGCTTTTTTGGATAGCTCTGACCTTCCAAAAGAAAGTCTGACCTTCCAAAAGAAGGTCTAAGTGGACTGCTCTGGAAATTTTTTTGGCGTGATGCTTTAATCAGACGGTATTTAGACGTATTATTTGTTATATACAGCTGAAATGCAGTACAGAAATATATTACGGACAGTCATATTTATATCTTTCTTCGATATCGTATACTATCATGATGTCATTTTATCTTGTCTGATTGCAGCTGAGTATGTCTTAGCCATGTATAAAGCTGTAAATGTGTCATTTGAGTAAACTGTGTCATCTTAAGGCATTGAATTACCCCACCCACTTAATGTATATGTAAAAATTATGTGCAATTATGAGAATCAATATATTTTTATCAGTACATTTTTATCAATAAATAATGATGTAAGCATTATTTTTATAACAATTATTATTGCTTATTTTTCCTTTTTTTCATTTTCATGATTTTTTAAACATTAAAATGAATAAACAGAAACAATTAAAATCAATTATTCCATTAATACTATTTTCAGGCTTAAACTATCATTGTGTCTCATGATTTTGTACCAATGGTACTATCTGACATATTTGTTGATGACATGGGCCAAAATAAAAATTCTCATTTGCATTTTCATGATTATTAATGAAAATGATGAAAATCAAGATTTACAAAGGGAGAATCTATTACCATCATTTTGAAGTGTTTGGAATGGGTTATCATTAGGACGTACCTTGCACCCTTAGAACAAATGCTCATGGGTGCCAGTTTGTTCAAAGGATCATGTTAATGCCCATTTGTTCACCCCACCCCTAATACACAGAGGAGGTAATGTAGTACCCCTATATTACCACATGTATCTTGGCTACTGAAAGACATAATGAGCAGGAATAGGTATCAAATGATTGTTTTGACAGTGTTCTATAACCATGCAATAAGATATATATAAAAATCGAACTGACTTCCTGATGTTTGAATATCAATGAGAACTTTCTATATTAGAAATAAATCACATAAAAATGTAGTATACCAGCACAATTGATTATATCTCAGCAATCAAGAGATCTAGAGAGCTTAAATTGGTATCAAACGATTGCTATGACAATGTTCTATAGCCATGTAATAAAATATAAAAACAAGCTGGCCAACTTAATGCTCAAATATTAAAGAGAACTTCAGATATTGTAGAAAAATAACAGATAAATGAAGGGGGTATACCAACATCATAGCTTATATCTCAGCAACCAAAAATTCAAGAGATCTGAAATTTATATCAAATGATTGTTATGCTAATGTTTTTTTTTTCATATTGTGATAAAATACAGACATAACTTGACTTTCTTGGTGTTCAAATATTGATGAGAACTTTCAGTATAAGAGAAAAATCACCGAACAATAGAGGGGATATACCTGCAGAAACGTTTATTGCTCAGCAACCAAAAGCCATACAGAGGTGAAATTGGTAACAAATAATTGCTATGACAACCACAAAATACGATACATAAAGAATCAGACTTTTGTGCTGTTCGAGTAGTGATGAAAACTTAAGATATTAGAGAAAAATCACAGAAAAAAGAGGGGGTATAACTACGGAAATGTTAATATATTAGCAACCAAAAGCCATAGACAGCACAAATTGGTATCAAAAGATTGTTATGACTATATTCTATAACCATAATTTAAGATATATAAATAAGCTGGATTCCTTGTTGCTTCAATATTTAAGAATACTTAAGATATAAGAGAAAAAAACATTGGTAAACGAAGGGGGTATACCATTAAAATTGAAAATATCTTAGTGACCGAAAGGTCTAAAGAGCTAAAATTGGCTTCAAATGATTGCTTTAATAATGTGCTATAATCATGTGATAAGACACATAAATAATACTACTTTCTTGTTGTTGGAATATTGATGAGAACTTTAAATATTTTATAAAAATCAAAATAAAATAGAGGGGTATCCCTATGGAAACGTATATATCTCAGCAACCAAAAGCCATAGAGAGCACAAATTGGTATCAAAAGATTGCTATGACTATATTCTTTAACCATGTCATAAGATATATAAATAAGATGGATTCTTTGTTGCTCCAATATTTAAGAAAACTTAAGATATAAGAGAAAAAACATTGGTAAACGAAGGGGGTATACTACAGTCCAACCTGTCTTAAGCAAGCGGCCAAGGGAATCACTAAAATCGCTTGTTTAAGACAGGTGCTTGCTAAATAGAGGTTATGTTCTGACCCTAGGGTGGGCATCCTAAACAAACCATGATAACTTGAAATGAATAATAGTACTGCCCTTCCATCTACAAAATGAAAAGTGCATAAGGATACAGCCATGAAGCACAATCTTCTTGATTAGCTCTTGTTATGATTTTCCTCTATTAAAAGTGGGAGTAAAAATGTTTCAAGAGTTATAAATCATGAATAACTTGGCCATTTTGAGAAAGCAGTTTTTTCCTCAGTAAATAATATAAAATCAATGATGTAGACTTTAGTTTTGTTTGCTTTGGTTGAAAAGTAAAAAATAAAATGATGGAACTGACACAGTAAAGATAAAGTCTTTATGAAAAGGTGTTGTAAGTGAATGCATAATCTGCATAATCTGTGACTACTCAGTTTTGTTCTGTCAGTGGTAATTGTCACTAAGATCTCCCAGACAAGTTATCTTTTGAGACAATAAACAGTGAATTATGGCATCTGGAAGGTGTGAAGACAATTTTGACACCTGACAGAGTTTTAATATTTCTTTTTTATGTAATTGGTGATATAAGTGACTGCTTAAAGCCAAATTTGCGACAGAAACTAGTGGCCTCTGGCCACATAAGACAGGTGCTTGCTTAATAGAGGTTCATTTACATGTAAAAGCAATTGGGGGGAGATGAAAGTGCTTGCTTAAGACAGGTGCTTGCTTAATACAGGGCTTGCTTAATACAGATTGGACTGTATTAAAATTGAAAATATCTTAGTGACCAAAAGCTCTAAAGAGCTAGAATTGGTTTCAAATAATTGCTTTAATAATGTGCTATAATCATGTGATAAGACACAGAAATAATACTACTTTCTTGTTGTTGGAATATTGATGAGAACATTGAATATTTGATAAAAATCTAAATAAAATAGAGGGGTATACCTATGGAAACGTATATATCTCAGCAACCAAAAGCCATAGAGAGCACAAATTGGTATCAAAAGATTGCTATGACTATATTCTAATCCATGTAATAAGATATACAAATAAGCTGGATTCCTTGTTGCTTCAATATTTAAGAAAACTTAAGAAACAAGAGAAAAATCATTGGTAAACGAAGGGGGTATACCATTAAAATTGAAAATATCATAGTGAGCAAAAGATCTAGAGAGTTGAAATTGGTTTCAAATGATTGCTATTATAATGTTCTATAATCATGTGATAAGACACATAAATAATACTACTTTCTTGTTGTTGGAATATTGATGAAAACTTTAGATATTAGACAAAAATCTCAGAAAATTAGAGGGGTTATACCAATGTGAACGTATTTATCTCAGCAACCAAAAGCCATAGAGAGCTGAAATTGGTATAAAATGATTGCTATGACAATATTCTATAACCATGTAATAAGATACATAAAAAGCTGACATTCTTATTGCTCCAATATTTAAGAAATCTTAAGATATGAGAGAAAAATCACTGACAAACGAAGGGGGTATACCAATAAAACTGCTACTATCTCAGTGACCAAATGCTCCAGAAGACTGAAATTGGTATCAAATGATTGCTAGGATAATGCCCAATAACAATGTGCTAAGAAACACAAACAATCTGACTTACTTGTTTTTCGAATATTGATAATACTTTAAATATTAGAGAAATATCACAGAAACGTGGAGGGGGTATATCAACAAAAACATTATAACTCGGTAACCAAATGTCCTAGAGAGCTGAAATTGGCATCAAATGATTGCCATAACAATGTTCCATAACCAAATTATAAGATAAATGAATATGATAACTATCTTGTTGCTTAAATATTGATGATAACTTAAAATATTAGATACAAATCACAGAAATATAGAGGGGGTATACCAATGGAAACGTTTATATCTCAGCAACAAAAATCCCTAGAGACTTGAAATTAGTATCAAATGATTGATATGACAATAATGAATAACTAACTAGAAACAATTGTAGTATTTCATAGCCACTTGCTTAAAGGTATGCATGAGCCAGCCTATTGAACAATGAGAACTTACATCTATCATTTTATAGGAAACGGTAATCTGACCATGGACTTTGTCATGGTGTAAAATTTATAAAGAAACTGAATGACCAAACTAAACATAAATACGTGTATAATGTTTATGAGCACATCACATATTAAGTTGTTCTTCAACATCTCACGAATCAATATGCATTTATTTAAATTCCATGACCCATATTATCATGTAAGTGGGTGGGGTAATTCAACATCATAAATACTAAAATAACAGCTGCAAAAGTATGAATTAAACAATATTATAAGATAACTTCTTAATCTGTGATTCCTAGCATTGCTCTAGACTAGAAAATTAAGCAGTTTATGACCTGAAGCACAAAGGATATGTTCATATATCTTGAAAACGTTTGTAATACGTAGGCAGCTCAAACAGCATGAAACAATGTGTAATTTAACCATCGCGCCAAAAATATTTCGTGAGCAGTCCACCTAGGCCTTCAATAGGATGGCAAAGCCTAACTAAAAATGTATTCAAACCAACTATAGCAGGTGATGTCACCTCCTCTCCCAAAAACGGGGCTTGGCTCCCTGGGTAATTGGGAAAATAGTTGCTCATTCGGCTTACGATATGTTTCATGGTAGAAGTACCTGATTGTTAGTTTGGTTTTTTCCCAACCTCGGTTTTTGGAGTGGGAAACTTTTTCTGATTGCTCCTTTTCCTGATCTTTGCCTACTTGTACCTTTCTACATTGCATTTTTTCAGGCTGAACGTATACACCCGCTGGTATATTCGATTGGACGAAATGTTTAACGTCTACACCCACAAACTACCAAACTGGGTGAAATACTACATGAAATTCAGTGGAACGAGTGGAAAGAAGCGCTATTATACGATTGGAGTTGGTCGCCATAGCAACGAGGAGGTTGAAGAAATGATGAAGTATGACCTCCGAATGTTGTCGGAATTGTTAGGTTAGTAAATAACTACATGTATTTCCGGTTTACTTTGACGTTATATCCGTGATGTCCCTGTTCGTCTCCGTGAAGGCAAGCCAAAAGACCTTAATCATGACAGAACGTCGTACTCGTAAAATATTTGTTCTTGGCCTTATCACGATGATGTCACGGTTTTGGAGACATTATAAGCCGTTGGAAGCACGTTTCATCCATGACTTAACCAAAAAGATGGTGCATAGCAATTTGTTTGTTCCAAACAGGGTTACACCCGGTCGTCAATAACTGCGTTTATGTGATAGCCACATGATCTACCGGTGGTGCCATTCTGTTCATTACGAAATCTTGCCCATGCAACATAGTGAGAATTTTTTCCAAAGCAAAAATTGAAAATTTCACTGGAAAATGTTTGATATTTTTAATAAATTTGCCCAAAACATTGATTGTGGGTACACGTTAGAACCGCCTCGCCGAGGCGTTTCTAACGAGTACCCACAATCTATGTTTTGGAGCAAAAATAAAAAAATAGGTTTACCCCTGCAAACCTATAAAAGTGGGGTTTAAGGGGGGTTTCATTGCACGGACATGTTTTCCTGATGTACCCGATATTGGAGACGATGAATTGCTCAACCTACCCATACGGGGCTTTACCATAGCTCTACCTACCGTACTTGGTTTGATTTTGAAATGCATTTGTTTCATTTCAGGTGACCAGACGTTTTTCATGGGTCATCAGCCTACAGAATTAGACTGTGCAGTATTTGGTCAGCTTGCACAGATACGATGGCACACGCCAGATTCGTGTCCTGGGAAAACACTGATGAAAGGTTTGAATCTCTCTCTCTCTCTCTGCTCAAAACTCAAATATACAGCTGACAAAGGCCATTCTAAATAAATGTAAGACCTGTAATCGGTCTTGTTAGTTATATAAAACTCATAATTCATACAGTTTAAAAGGTTTAACTCTAAGTAGATGTAAGTATAAAGGCTAGTTTGCTATTAAGTAGTGGATATGATGCGTCTTTTACTTACGCATTTACAATGCACTCAGTTTTACCAGGATGGTCATTTTTCACTGTCACCGTATTACTTTTTTTCTGATATTTACAGAAAAACTGACCAATCTGATGGACTTCTGTGACAGAATCAAGACGATCTATTGGCCGGACTGGGACGACAGAGTGACGGGATCTCCACAATAGTTTCTGTTTCAATGTATCAACCCCTCAAGTTCATTATACGAGCCTGTGCGTGAGAAAACTAACAATTTGAGTTCCTACCATGTCTGACACAACCCGACTTGTACAACCACAGAAGCAAGCTAGAATCTTGAAATTTCAGATTTAAGAAGAAGAGGGATTGTACTTTCCCAGTAGCGAAAACAAAGGCGCTGATCAGCTTCGCAGTTGCTGCGAAACTGATCCGCGCCTTTGTTTTCGCATATGCAAATTGCTGGTTTTTCCATGCGGCAGCTCATATGTTTTAAATAGAGAAGATGTTACATAAGTGGTCATTTCATATGGATTTTTTTTAAACGAGCCTTCTGCGACTTAATAAATTTCATTTGAAATGAAAACGAGTGTAAAATTAATTTTATCATATGACTTTGAAAAAAGGATTTTATCGCCTTCAAAGTGGACATATTTTCAATGAAAGAGACAAGAGAGCTTCGACATCTCCACTGCGAACAAACTCAAAAGAACATAGAATAAATCCTGCTCATAAATGTTTAAATGTCAGTAATAAACTTCTCAGGACAATGAATGTGATTAAGACCAGTATAATATTTTGATTTGTTAATGGTTATCTGAGCCGTTTAGAGTTGATGCTTATCTGAGGTAATCATGAATATGTCATATAAGCACTGGGCCCGGTGCCTTTCACAGCTGCTATGGAATAAAACATAATGGTTTGATCCTTTGGAAGCAGTAAAACATTCAAAGGGAGATAGTATGGACTATATTGCGCAATTTCGGGTAATAAACCCTCATCAGTAGCGCAACAAACGTCAGACTATTGTAATGTAATTTTGAAACTTTACTCGAGAAGTGTAAATCAAAGACACATTAATAGTTTAAATAAGCTAAGAAGTATGTGTCTTGACTCTGAATATCTTTACTGATCTCAAAGGACTATGTATGCCAATAGAATACACTGTGATTTTCTGTATTTATTATTGTCACATCATGTAGTTTACTTGTTTCAGTTCCATATAGATACATATACTGTACATATACAATCTGCCAGTCCATCGACCGGGCGTGAAAGCTTGATCGTTAGCATGTCCGATTGGTATATTGATGCGGTCTTTAAATTTCTTTCTGTTCAGCTGAATTAAGAATAACATTTGAGCCTGTGTGTGAGAAAACCATCAATTTGGGTTCCGACCAGGTCCGACATACACAGTCACAGAGGATGGTTAGAGGCTGGAAATTTTGGATTTAGAAAGTACACAAATTGTACTATCCATGTAGCGAAAACAAAGGCGCTGATCAGTTGTGCAATTACTGCAAAGCTGATTGGCGTCTTTGTTTTCGAATATGCATATTGTTGGTTTTCTGATGCAGCTGCTCATTTATCAGTGTTGAACGAAATATGCACTTAGTCCCCGTATATTGAATAATGAGGTAAAGATGACTGATTGTCACGACATGGCCTTAGATCCGAACATGGGCGTTTACACTATATTAATAAAATCCAACAAAGGCATCTGGTTTATCTTTCAAAGATGACGTTAACAGTGTATTGTTCTGTCATTATTGTCCATGTCGTAGGCATCTAAATTTACGTAATTTTAGATAACAAGTTGTATTTCTGTTTTCAAATCGTTATTACGCAATGTATCTTTTTACTCTTAAAGTCACGTCATATACCCATTATCCACCTGACAAAATGAAAAAAAAAATGTTTGTGTTGTTGTTTAAAATCTCATTTAACATAAGGCACATCTTAAAGAAATAAATGAGCTGTTAGTGCCTCCAGGCAAAGCTTATACACTACTGACTGACCATCTGATTACTGCTTAACCGCTCAGGCCTGAGCCTGACCAGGAAAGGTGGTTGAAGTCAAACCATTCATATGTGTAAGGCTTTTGTGGCTTGGTTAGATGGTTATATTTCAAGCACTGTTTTGATGTCATGACATCCTCGTTTTAGGTAAAAGTCCCATTACATAAAATGGAGGCTGTTGACTGGGACGTAAGCATCAATTCAAATAAACACGCAAACCTCTTACTGTGTATAACTAATAATATGCATTACGAAAACACGCACATGCAATATACAGAGATATTTAAAGTTGTAAAAAATTAAAACTTGCCGAAGACAATTTTTTTTATATATATATTTTTCTTATTTTTGCTCAAAACATTGATTGTGGGTACATGCTAGAACCGCCTCCCCGACCACTGTTTTGGACCGAGAGTAAAAAAAACAGGTATACCCCTGCAAACCCCAGTTTTTCTATATAAAAGTGTGGTTTAAAGGGGTATACATTTCACGGACATATTTTCCTGATGAGTATTGAAGCGAACGGCCTTAACCACATCAGGAAAGCATGTCCGTGTAATGTATACCACCTAGAACCCCTCTTTTATAACAAAATGGGGTATGCAGGGGTATACCTATTTTTCTTATTTTTTGCTCCAAAACACATTATGGGTGCTCGTTAGAAACGCCTCGCCGAGGCGGTTCTAACGTGTACCCACAATCTATGTTTTGAGCAAAAATAAGAAAAATATCAAAAATTTTCAACTGAAAAAAAAAATCATTTTTACAACTTTAAAAATCACTGTATATCATCATGCATAGACGTGTTTTCGTAATGACAAGGCGGTACTGCTTTAAATTTGGAGTATATTATAACCTGTGATTTACATGTAACAGGCCATGCTTGGCATCCATCAGGAAAACGGGTACGTGAAATGTATATCCCCTCATACCCCACTCATAACCCACTTTTATATAGTAAAAGTGGGGTTTACAGGGGTATACCTATTTTTCTAACTCTTTATCAAAAACATAAATTGTGGCTACTCACAATCTATGCTTTGAGCAAAAATATTAAAAATATCGAATTTTTCCTATGGAATTTTTCAATTTTTATAATTGAAAAAATCTCTGTATATTCCATGGGCAACTTCTCGTAATGTCGAATGTCTGTTTACGCAGAGCATTATCATTTAAGTAGCATATTTATGTAAAATGTTGCATGACAATGCAGTGTACATGCAACTGTCACATGTTACAATTATATCTTATTTCAAATCTGCGTCATCTGTCGCAAGTCATTATGTATATTCCTTTATATATTCGAAGTAGGAGAGTAGTAACTAGTAGGAGGAGTAACTAGTAGGAGAGTAGCAAACGATATTCAAAAAAAGAAAACAAAAAGAAAAATATTTATAATAATAATAAACTTAAATTTTGAACAACTGCCAAAATGAATGTTAAATGTCTGGTGATTGTTGCACTGCTGGTGTTGAGTGTTGCCTTCGGTAAGTTTTTGTTTTTCTTTTCTGTAACATGAAGTTTGATAAAATAATATTTTAAACTATACTGCAGTAAAAGCAATATCTAACTTAATGATTTATTTTCGTGTAATTAATTCCGCGATTTATTCTGTAACTGAATAGCGCTGTCGTAGCTAAAAACAAACTAGACATTGGAATTTATCAAATACAATATCAAGTAAACTATCAACTACTTCCTAATATCGCAAATTGTTGACCGCTATAGCAACGGATGACAGGAGGTGTCATAAAATCAAAATACCTAATACCTTACCTGTTAAGAGATTAAGTTTTCCGCTGAACTACGTGACGGTACGGAAAAATCCGAAAACGCACGAGCGGAAACTGAAATTATTACCTGCTAATGGAATTATCCAAACAGACTAATTTAATATTTAAATACAAAATTAAAATTTGTACCAATAAAAAGAAGATGCATTGTACAAATAGAAGCTGTTCGCACACTAATCGTAGTATGATGCATTTTGATGCAAATAAGCGTGAAAGCGACAGAAATGATGTAGAAATTTCCTTATTTACTATATATTTATTACATTTTGATAAAACCTGTAGTATTTCAACAAACAGACTATTTTTTTTATATAAGATAGAAAATTAATTTTAACTT
The DNA here is from genome assembly GCA_964017185.1 of Rugalucina vietnamica. Lineage (NCBI taxonomy): Eukaryota > Metazoa > Mollusca > Bivalvia > Lucinida > Lucinidae > Rugalucina > Rugalucina vietnamica. The sequence continues at coordinate 12,428,629 of OZ024879.1, read as the reverse complement.
CATCTTAAAGGTGTATGAATGAGCTTTACAGAACCGTTCGCACAGGTATGATAGGATTAATAGCAAAAAAGATATTAAGAATTAAATAAGCATTCCCATTAACGCTCCATATAAAATTTTGCGCGCATCCGATAACTGCCGGTTATGAGAATTCTGCTACATGTAGCAATGCACACGCGTGTACATTCCCTGTGCCAAACGTGACCAGAAAGCCTTTGCTCCGTACCGACATGACTGACACGTTCATGAACAACCTTTATCCTACAGGTACGAAACGAAACAAAAACGTCAATACAATGTAACGAAAATGTTGCGAAAATGAAATGCAAGTGTTTTTAGGACAGACAAAACTCTGCTATAATAATACTATACATTCGTTACAGTAACTTGTCAAATGATTGTACCTGGATATGGCGGGCGGCAGTGGAGCCTTGTGGTTCAATCGGTTTCAAGCTAACATCCTTATTCCATAACGAAAACTTGCTCTTGTAGTACACAGATTTTTTCATCAGTAAATTTGATAGTTTTAATATGTTTGCACAAAACATTGGCTCATTGTACATGTTAGAACCTCCTCGGCGATGTTGAAACGCGTACCCCCAATCAATGTTTTAAAGTAAAACCAAGAAAAAAAAACAGTGTACCCATGTAACCCCCATATTTATCACATAAAGGTACAATGTAGGATATTAAGAGTATTCATTGCATGTTTGAATGATGGATAAATCAGCATAAAGGCAAGCAGAGAGTGGGTCCTAGCTTGGAGTAGGTAGAAAACCGCATAAGCTGTGCTTTTTCTCTTTTTATATTCGACTACATGTTTTCGTTACAGTGAATGGTCAATGTGGAAGAGGGAAAGCAGGCCCCGGAGGCGACTGTTTAAACAGACTTCACGCTAACAGCGATAATTCAGCATCGGGACGTGCCAGGAGGGAGAGTGGAGACAAAGTCCAGGAGGGGGAAGCCAGTGAACTGGTGATAGAGACAGACTAAGAAGCAGACAAAAATTTACACCGAATAATGTTATTATCATGATGAAATTTAGAAGCTACCTGACGTTTCATACTACCAAGTAAAACATTTAACAGAAGTCACATTTTGAATGTACTGTAATGTGTTCTTAAAACTTATATTATTATAATTAGTGTATGTTTGTCAACGCAAAGCCCAAAGTTTACATCTAGACACAAACAATTAGATATTGGCAGTAACTTCTTGCATATGCTACTGTTGCTTTTAAAATTTGGAAAGAAAGAGTAAATAAACCAATTCACTAATTGTAAAGGTGTCGGTGTTTTTCACTTATATTATTGTCACCTCTTGTGATTTAATACCCCTCTAGACCAGCTATTAGACGTTAGTTCGATTTTGTGGCATAACTTTTCAGTGTTTCACGTATGTCAGCCATTGCTTTTAAGGAGTTGTCTTGATGAAGGACACAACTTGTTGTCAGTTGAGTTAGAACTTGAACCAACAATTTGGATTCTGTCCAGGTCTGACACAAACCAGCCTGTACAGTTACAGAAGCAGGCTAGAAGCTTGAAATTTCGGATTTACGGAGAAGAAGGATTGTACTATCCGAGTAGCGAAAACAAAGGCGCTGATCAGCTTCGCAGTTGCTGCGAAGCTGATCTGTGCCTTTGTTTTCGCATAGGCAAAATTCCAGTTTTCTCTCGATGTGGCTCATATCCTTTCCACTGCCAGAGCGTATTTATGCGTAATTGCTGCCAAACACTTTTTGATCGACCCTCACGGCATTGTTCAAGCTAGCGTTTGCGATCTTTTTATATTTTTCAATTGCCCAGTAAGCAGGCTTTAACCAATATAAAGCTTAATTGCACAGTGGATCAAACAAGCGAGTTAGGGGCCCAGAAAGTTGGGATAAAACGTGATTTTTCTGTGTTAAAAAGGTTGAGTTTACCCTGTTATCTTTCAATCGCAACCACGCTCAAACCAAACAAGTGCGACCAAACTGCTAGGGCTGAAAAAGACACATGAAAAGAGAGAAAAAAAGAGAGATAGAAAGAGAGGAGAAAAGAGGAAAAAATCGGGAATGAAATCGCAAAAAAAAAAAAGAAGTCCGTGCGCATCGATTTTTCCACGGTGACCCCTGCGCCGTGACCTTTCAGTAGCAAAACTTAAACGGCTTGCACTGTGATAAAGAGTGGTCTTTCCGCTTTCAATACAGGCATAAGGCGTGTTTCTACGACTCACAGAAATGGTTTTATGGACGATTTACCAACCCTACCCCCTTTTAATCTACATTTTGTAAAATGCCTGGCAGTCCTAAGGATATGACCTAACATATCCAGTAGAAATGTGAAAAACCGTTTTTGCCTGGTGAGAAAATAGGATGGTAAACTACATTTAAACAAGCTAGTGTATGCTTTCGATATTTGAAAAATAAAGCGAAAGCAAGTGTGATATTCGATTCTTGGATTCCTTTTAGGTAATGAACAAAAAATGCACATAAGGATAACACGTCCATGTAATATATAACCCCTAAAACCCCATTTTACATAGTAAAACTTAAGTATACAGAAAGAGGTTCTACTGTGTACCCACATTCTAGGTTTTGAACAAATACATGGACAATATCAAAATTTGTCAGCTAAAAATTTCAAATTTAACAAGTACTGTATAATTGAACATTGGTGAGCCGCATCGTGAAAAAACCGGATTTTTGCCTAGGCGAAAACAAAGGCGCAGATCAGCTTCGCGGTAACCGCGAAGCTGATCAGCGCCTTTGTTTTCGCTACTCGGATAGTACAATTCCTCTTCTACTTAAATCCGAAATTTCAAGCTTCTAGCTCTTTTCTGAGCTTGTACAGGCCGGTTTGTGTCGGACCTGGTCGGAAACCCGCAGACCGGTTTTCTCGCGTCGAGGCTCTGCTTATGTTGCATGGGCGTGTTTTCGTAATAAGTTTGGCATGCGGGTCAATGGTTAAAATAAACGCGAAACAAATACAGTGCATAAGAAGTTGTTGTTTGATTGATTGATTGGTTGCTTTACCCCATTTAAGGGTTATTGCTTTGTCGGGATGATGCTTTCAATTCATTACGAAAACTTGCCCATTTAATATACAGATAATTTTTATCTGTAAAGATTTAAAAATTCTTTGGAAGAAGGTGTAATATTTTTAATTTACATGTATTAGCTCACAACTTTGATTGTGGGTACACGTTAGAACCGCCTCGGCCTGTAAAAAGGTACATGTAGGCAATGATCAGGAAATTTTCAACTCCACAGACCGAGGGGGGGGGGGAACTAAAATGACACTTAGGTAGTTATATCAAGAAAACATATAGTAAGCCGAGTGAGCAGCTATTCCCCAACAGGCGGTCACTCAGTTACCTGAACTGAACTAAAATATGAAAACGTACATAAGGCTCAAACAGCAAAACAAAACACAAAACAATTAGAACCACAACAGAAGTATCGCATTGGAACGTTCAGTAATATAAATTACTGGAGGGCTTAAACGGTTTTACAGGGCCCTAACCTCATCCTTTTCTTCTGCAGTGGTTCACAACATTTAGTTAGTTGTTCGGTCCTCGTGGTGAACCTCTAACTAGTCAATGAATCATGAAGGACAAACGAATAAATCATGATAACCACCCTGATAAAAACGAGGACTTAAAAGACTGAGTAAGCCGCCCGACGATGTAGATCCCTGGGCGCCGAATAACCCTGTAAACCATGATTTTACTATATAAAATTGGGGTTCGAACGGGTGTACTTTTCATGGACATACGTTTTGCTGATATATTGTGACTTTTACCCAACATTCAGGATGTTATGACGTTTGAAATATGCTTTGACTATAACCATCCAAGTAAACGACTAATGGTTTTCGGGTAGGACTATGAGCCCCCGCAAATTGGGGTCTAAAGAAATAGATGGACTGCTTCTGCCTCCAGGCAAAGCTTATGTGCTACTGACTGACAATTTGATTACTCGTTAGCCGCTAGGTCTTAACCTGCCAAGGAAAAACGGTTCAAGTCGATACATTTATGCCTTAGTAGTAGTAGTAGTAGTAGTTAAACGTCATGTTTTACGTCATGCCGGGCTGAACGGACTTCATCCATGGTTCCACCACAAGGGCGTATTTATGCCTTAGTTGCTTGCTCGGTTGTTAATATACTACTCAAACTTTGATAAGCATCAAAATTTAATTTTTGATTACAGGACATACTGGTAATCTAACACCAAGAATTTTACTGTAGATATATAGCAGAACCAGCATCGTGCAAACATTCCATCTTTTTTCGCATTGCCTGCGAATGCTTCTTGCAGACTTGCAGAAACAATGGAACCCCCCTGAAATTGAAGTTGTCACTGTTTCCTACCCTATCCAATTCTGTCATCTCCTTTTACTGGTTCATTCAACTGCAAATTTTAAACTGTTTTAAAAGTTGAAATGCCGATACTTTTGTGTTTAAAATGCACTTTTGGAAAATTTCAGAAATCTGGTTAAAAACACAATTTTTTACCAAAACATTTTTTCGCTTAAAATGTTGTCCTTTGCACGGTGAGCATGAAACTGAAAACCGTTTTTGAATACGCACACTAGTTGGCTGAAACCAGTGTTTTCTTTAAATGTGTTGTCAAATGGTTTAATCACGTAATGCAATTTCCATTAAGAAAATGTTCAGTCTAATGGCAAATGTTTTAAAACGCTGTAAAATCTAAATCAATGCCTGTAGCTCAATTCGGTTTTCTGTTCCAAACTCGCAGTTTAAAGGGCAATGTTTTAAGCGAAGAAAATTATTTTGTGGTAAACAAAAATCGCGTTTTTAACCAAAAATCAAAGATTTCTGAAATTTTCAAAAGACACAGAAAAAGGTACAAGTAGGCAAAGATCAGGAAAAGGCGCAATCAGAAAGAGATTCCCACTCCAAAAACCGAGGTGGGAAAAAACCAAACAAACAATCAGGCACTTATACCATGAAACATATCGTAAGCCGAATGAGCAGCTATTTTCCCAATAGGTGGCCACTCAGTTACCTTAACTTAATTAAAAATATGAAAACATACATAAGGCGCCAACAGCACAAAAAAAATTTTAAACACCAAGACATAAAACGAAAAGAACCACCACAAGTATCGCCTTGGAACGATCAGTAACACAAAGTTACTAGCGGGCTTAAACCGGTTTTACAGGATCCTAACCTCACCCTCAGCTTCTGCAGTGGTTCATAACATTTAGTAAGTTCTTCGGTCCTCGTGGTGAATCTCTACCTAGTCAATGAATCATCAAGAACAAACAAATAAATCATGATAAACATACTGATGAATAAAAAACAAGGACTCACAGATTGAGTAAGCTGCCCGACGATGGAGATCCCTGGGCGCCGAATAACCTACTATCTCCGGAGCAAAAGAAAAACACCAGTTGGACCCCGGTGGGCCAAGCAACAGACAAGAAGCTCCGGCCCCAACCAACTAAAATGAATAGCTTTAAGTCGGGGCCATCATAGAGTCTGACGCCCGACCCACCGGCGTGCAATTAAAGAAGGCAGCATAGTTAACAACCATGATTGGGTTAAAAACTAAGCATGCAGACTGTCGCATAACATTCAAGTTATAACCTATACGTCTGTAACGTGTTATGATTTTTCTGAACTGAAAAGAAAAATCATTAATTCATATAAGTTTCTTAAATTTGTAAACTAAGTCACCATAAAATTCAGGTTCCGAAGGGCCCTCACTTAAAAGCGTCTTTAATCCAACATTATATTTGGAAATCAATTCATAGTGTCTACGATAAAATTTAGAAAAGGTTTTTCGAAGTTTATGATACCGATAGTTCTGTTGGAGAAGTTTTGCCGTTAAACATTTATTACGAGCGTTGAAGTCTGTAACATGATTGCAGACTCTAGCAAACCTAATAAGCTGCGAAATGTAAACACCATAAGAAGCACGACGAGGAACGTCACCATCCAAAAAAGGAAAAGTTTCTATATCAAAATCAAAGTCATCGCGCTTTTCATAAATTTTAGAAGAAACAAATCCATTTGCAACAGAAAGATGTAGATCTAAAAAGGGGGCTTCGGTATCTGAGATATTGGCTTTGTTCAACTGAAGTTCAGGTGGATAAATTTGATTGACCATACCTTCAAAATAAGGGTTGTCAATGTTCAAAAGGTCATCGAGGTACCTAGATGTGGAATTTTAAAAAAGCCTCGATAACATCAGCTTGATTATCATGGTCAAGAGAATCCATGAAATCTCTTTCGTAGCAGTATAAAAATAAATCAGCTACGAGAGGTGCGCAATTTGTACCCATCGGAATTCCAACAATTTGTCTGTATAACTTGGTCCCAAATCTAATATAAATATTATCAAGGAGATAGGACAAGGCGTCGCACACATTCTGACATGACAAAAGTGTATACCGACTTTGGTCAGAGGAAGTGAAAAAAGCCTTTCTGTCATTACATGCCAAATAAAGTGAACCATAGTTTTTTAATATCGATATTTCGATTATCAAAACAGTTTTGCAGCTGAATGAACCAGTAAGAGGAGGTGAATGACAGAATCTGATAGGGTAGGCAAAAGTATGCAAAAGTGACAACTTTAATTTCAGGGGTTTTCCATCGTTTCTGCAAGGCAATGCGAAAAAAGATGGAAGGTTTGCACAGATGTGGTTCTGCTACATATCTATCCCAAACTTTTTGGTGTTAGATAATTAGTATCTCCTGTTCACAAAAATAAAGTTTTGATGCTTATCAAACTTTGAGTAGTATATTTGAAGCACACTTGGATATCATGAAGGTATAATACAATGGAGGCAACATTCAGACATGACCACATGACCATCCACAGCGGGCAATAACATAAAGATTAGTATAAGCTGAAACAAAGAGAAACATGATACCGTAAACCAGGCGGGTATTTAGTTTCACAAAGTATGCAGTTTACGTCGATGCACTATATTGTACATAAAATTATGTCTAAACTATACTCCTCAAAAATCCTACAGTTCTAAGAATTGTAACACTTGTTAGCATCACTCATATTTTTTTGTATTAATTTCCTTACTATAGTCACACCCTTCAAAACTCTATTCTAAATCCAAATCTACAATTAATGTTGCTTTGTCGGGGATTTACATGCTTCAGACAGATAATGTCATATTGAGATAGAGCGTGATGGAACTTTCATCCGAAGGTTGTAAAGACCGTGGATCAAATCCACGACTTCTGAATACAAATAGAGTAGCTTTATGCTTACAACACAGAGGCGCCTACACTGCATTTGTATCCAAAGGGAGCAAGCATGGACGGGTCAATAGAATGGAACGGCCTACTAGATACACCACCCATTTGTACCCTATTTCCATAGAATTTCGGCGTTCGAAACTGAGCAATAGACGTACACTGTATGCACATACAATTTGTGCATTTGATTTTTCAAAGGATTATTAAACTGATAATTGTCATTATTTGTTGTGTAGTTGACAAACAATTGGGTGACCGGATTTTTTTGAGGAGGAGTATACGAAAATTGTTTCTACTTTAAGACATAAATTGATACTTCTCTCTGATTTTGGTTCATTATCAATTGGCAGTTATTTACCATATAAACGACAGCATTAATATTAATATCTTGGCGTGAATCGCCTTTCCCATCTACTCATGGGAAGGTATCATATAAAGATCGAATCCAGTGAATTAGGATCATTATCATTTGTTAATCGTTAAGAACTGGTAGCCCCTCTCTCGAAACCAGATTCGCGAAGGCTTCGTCACATACACGCGAAAGTCTCTGGACGCAGACTTGTGCTGAATTGCGAAAACAGATTTTGTTTGTATGTTTTATTCATTTAGGTCCCAGTCAATAGCTGTGATCATGTTGGAACATTAGCGATTGAAAGGAACATAAATTGAAAGCAACAAATGAACATTCCTTTTCGCGATAAAACTTTGCCGAGGGTTTTCGCTTATGTGTGACGAGGCCTTTTGCATAAAACTTATAATATCTGATTGTTTTATTTTATAGCATTGTCAACTTTGTTCTTTCTCAACAGCGAGTTTTCTGAAGCATGAAAGATAATATCGCAAAAATGGGAAATTCAGCAATTTGACCAACTGAAATATACAGAAAAATGATGTTATAGGCCCCCTGTTTCAGGTGTTCAAGTAAAATTCAATATTTAATGCAGCGGTTTCAATACTGAAAAGTTGGTGGAGTAACAAAATTTGGTACTCATGTTGATAATGCATAGTTCAATGCGTAACAGTAAATGTAAATAGGTGATCTTAATGGTATGCGTTGTCCTAAAGAATAATACCACAAGTATTATTTAACAGCATCACAACTGCAATTAGATGGTTACCATGGTAACAATATATGGCGTTTCAAAAAAAAATGTAATGAAAATACGGTCAAAATGAACAAGGTGGTGCTATAGATTTGATCAGTTGAACACCATATGAGACAAAATCTGTGGCAAATAATTAAGTAAACAATAGACATTTATAGTCGCTGTCATGAAGATATGAATATCAATCCTGCCCTGAAAGGTGGGATGCTGTAATATGTATGGTAAAAAAGAAGCTCACTTTAGGGGCGAAATGACATTAAGAAACAAGAGGACCAATGGTCCTGTAAACGCTCACCTGAAACCCGAGATATATACCAATAAACTTGTTTGACTAGAATGGTAATGTACATGTATATAACCCCAGGGCCAGGTCAGAGCAACCCCTGGAGTCAATTTCTTTTTGAAAACATAAAACCTCAGTCCATTTGCCAATTTACTGCAAGTTTTGCCCTTCAAATGACATTTTGACAATTTTCCTCATTCAAATGCATGGGCGACCTAAAATGACCTTGTCGTAAAATAGGGCAAGGTCATCCAAGGATCACGATTTATATAAACTCTGTAGAGCTCCATTGCCTGATGCTTCACGCCAAGTTTCAAAATCATAGGCCTTCTGGTTCTGGAGAAGAAGACTTTTAAAGGTTTTTGCTATTTATAGCCATGGCAGCCATCTTGGTCATGTGACCTTGACCATTTATATATACTTTTATTCCCATCTTAACAATGCTCCTCATAAAGTTTGGCTTTGATTGGCCAAGCAGTTTCAGAATTGAAGATCTTTGAATATCACTGTAATATACATGTATATTGCCCCGGGGTGGGGGCAGACAGACCCCTGGGGTCCAAATTTTTTCAGAATGATCAATCTTTAGTCCATTTGCCCATTTCCTGCAAGTTTTTACCTACAAATAACAGTTTAACACTTTTTCCCATTCTGGAGAAGAAGATTTTAAAAGGTTTTTGCTATTTATAGCCATGGCGGCCATCTTGGTCATGTGACCTGGACCATTTATATAAACTTTCGTTCCCCCTTCCTAAGGATGCTCCTCATGAAGTTAGGCTTTGATTCGCCAAGCGGTTTCAGAGGAGAAGATCTTTGAAATTGTGAACGACGGACGGACGACGGACGGACGCCGGAGCATGGTTATACTATGAGCGACCTATGTTGACCTTGCCGTGAAATAAGGTCATCCCAGGGTCATGATTTATATAAACTTTGTAGAGCTTCAGCCACTGATGCTTCACACCAAGTTTCAAAATCATTGGCCTTCTGGTTCTGGAGAAGAAGATTTTTTAATTTTTTTTCTATTTATAGCCATGGCGACCATCTTGGTCATGTGACCTTGACCATTTATATAAACTTTCTTTCCCCCTTCCCAAGGATGCTCCATATGCTGTTTGGCTTTGATTGGCCAAGCGGTTTCAGGGGAGAAGATGTTTCATTATTACATGTATATACATGTATATAGCCCCGGGGCAGGGGCAGACAACCCCCCAGGGGCTAACATTTTCCATTAACATTAATCGTCTGTCCATTTGCCTATTCTCAGTAAGTTTTACCCATTAAATAGCATTTTACCATTTTTTCCCATTCAAATGCATTGGCGACCTAATTAAGTTGACCTTGCCGTAAAATAGGTCAAGGTCATCCTAGGGTAATGATTTATATAAACTATGATGGGCCCAAGTCCCCGATGCTACATACTAAGTTTCGTGGAAATCGGCCCACTGGTTCTGGAGAAGAAGATTTTAAAAGGTTTTTGCTATTTATAGCCATGGCGGCCATCTTGGTCATGTGACCTGGACCATTTATATAAACTTTCGTTCCCCCTTCCTAAGGATGCTCCTCATGAAGTTTGGCTTTGATTCGCCAAGCGGTTTCAGAGGAGAAGATCTTTGAAATTGTGAACGACGGACGGACGCCGGAGCATGGTTATACTATGAGCTCACCTGTGAGCCTTCGGCTCAGGTGAGCTAAAAATAGAGCAACTTTAAAAAGCTATACCTTGCTTTTCCCAAATTTGGAATCAAGTCAAAATATGTCATGTGATTATCTCATTACATTGATCAGCAAAAACAATCTGCAACACATTTATTTCGAATCAAATGCTATTACATTACGAAAACTTGCCCATGCAATATACTGAGATTTTTTTAGCTTTAAAAATTTAAATTTTTCAGCTGAAAAATTTTGGTATTTTTCTTATTTTTGCTCAAAACATAGATTCAGTTCTAACGAGTACCCACAATCTACGTTTTTGAGCAAAAATAAGAAAAATAGGTATACCCCTACGTACCCCAGTTTTGCTATATAAAAGTGGGATATACGGGGGTATACATTACACGGACATGTTTTCCTGATGAGAGTTTCAAAATGTATCATGTTTTCTAGGACACCCGGTATACATAAAATGTAAAAGTTTGAAATCTCTGCCACCTATCGACGGTCATTGTGTTAATCCGTATATATATAGCAGAAGCAGAAGAGCGGTTACGCAAACAATATTCAAAAAGAGAAGAAAAAAAATAAATATTAATAATAAACTTAAATTTTGAACAGCCTTCAAAATGAAAGTTAAATGTCTGGTGATTTTTGCGCTGCTGGTGTTGAGTGTTGCCTACGGTAAGATTTCTTTTCTTCTTTTACACAAAATTTAATAAAGTTTAACAGGATATGTTAAAATACTCTTTAAAAATAAACTGCTTTAAAAACAATATCGAACTTTATGATTTATTATTATGTAATCAAAAAGACCCTATCTCACTGATACGCGACTACGTTGCGAATCGAGTCGCGAAACATTCGCTGAGGTTTGTCGAGGATTCGCATGTGTCCGGGATTACATAATTTAAGTTTATTTATCATTCAAAATTGATTGCATTACAAATGCATCGCTTAGTTTTAATTTTCTCGCAAGATAGTCGCCATTTAGTCGCATTTTGTACTCAAATTTGCTGCGCAGTAGTCGCGCCAAATATGTGCAAGTGTGGCGAATAGGTTGCATTGTAGACGCTCCCTTATTTCACGGTAACAGAGTGATTCTTTACGAGTTTCGTGATGGGTTCGCTGAACATGCAACGTTTTTGTGATGTTTTTTCGATGTGTTTTTGTGACAAATTTAAATATATTAAAATCTCTTTTAATTTGCCAATCGTTGGCGACTAGTTCGCGACACGTAAATTAAAATTGGAATCACCGCGACTCACGCACTAACTTTCGCCGACTCAAGTCACGAAAAAGTGAAAGTCACAAGGTTATTGCAAGCTAGTGAGATATTAAAACAGAATGATGACAGATATATATGTAATTTGTTAAACTATTGCCCTTATTCAACACTTACTGTTTCTGGGAACGACGTGATCTGGTGGTAGTTCGTCGGACGGTCGGAGCGACAGGTTGGATTCTAAAACTAATTTAATACTAGAGGACCATTGGTCCTGTAGCTCACCTGAGAGATTATCACATTGTAAGCTCATGAGATTTAAATTAATTGAGAATCGACCAATGAAAGTCTATGCATGGACACTATTGACCCCCGGGGCATGGCCGAATTTGACCCAGGGGCATGACTGGCACAATTTATAATGGGGACTACCAAACATTGCTACATACAAAATATAGAAGCTCTGGGCCTTTTGGTTTCAGAGAAGAAGATTTTTTTAGTTTTTCCCATTGTAAGTCTATGGAGACTATCTACCCCCGGGGCGTGGCCAAATTTGACCCCAGGGGCATGGCTGGCACAATTTATGTAGAGGACCATTAGCCATTGCCACATACAAAATATCAAAGCTGTGTGCCCTGTGGTTTCAGAGAAGAAGATTTTTTAATTTTTTCCCATAGCAAGTCTATTGAGACTATCAACCTCCGGGGCCTGGCCAAATTTGACCCCAGGGGCATGAATTGCACAATTTATGTAGAGGACCATTAGCCATTGCTACATACCAAATAACAAAGCTGTGGGCCTAGTGGTTTCAGAGAAGAAGATTTTTTTAGTTTTTCCTATTGTAGGTCTATGGAGACTATCCACCCCCGGGGCGTGGCCAATTTTGACCCCGGGGACATGATTGGCACAATTTATGTAGAGGACCATTAGCCATTGCCACATACAAAATATCAAAGCTGTGGGCCCTGTGGTTTCAGAGAAGAAGATTTTTTTAGTTTTTTCCTATTGTAGGTCTATGGAGACTATCGACCCCCGGGGCGTGGCCAAATTTGACCCCAGGGGCATGATTGGCACAATTTATGTAGAGGACCATTAGCCATTGCCACATACAAAATATCAAAGCTGTGGGCCCTGTGGTTTCAGAGAAGAAGATTTTTTAATTTTTTTCCCATAGTAAGTCTATGGAGACTATCAACCCCTGGGGCGTGGCCAAATTTGACCCCAGGGGCATGAATGGCACAATTTATGTAGAGGACCATTAGCCATTGCTACATACCAAATATCAAAGCTGTGGGCCTAGTGGTTTCAGAGAAGAAGATTTTTTTAGTTTTTCCAATTGTAAGTCTATGAAAACTATCCACCCCCGGAGCGTGGCCAAATTTGACCCCAGGGGCATGGCTGGCACAATTTATGTAGAGGACCATTAGCCATTGCCACATACCAAATATCAAAGCTGTGGGCCCTTTGGTTTCAGAGAAGAAGATTTTTTTAGTTTTTTCCTATTGTAGGTCTATGGAGACTATCGACCACCGGGGCGTGGCCAAATTTGACCCCAGGGGCATGGCTGGCATAATTTATGTAGAGGACCATTAGCCATTGCCACATACCAAATATAAAAGCTGTGGGCCCTGTGGTTTCAGAGAAGAAGATTTTTTAATTTTTTCCCATAGTAAGTCTATGGAGACTATCGACCCCCCGGGGCGTGGCCAAATTTGACCCCAGGGGCATGAATGGCACAATTTACGTAGAGGACCATTAGCCATTGCTACATACCAAATATCAAAGCTGTGGGCCTAGTGGTTTCAGAGAAGAAGATTTTTTTAGTTTTTCCCATTGTAAGTCTATGGGACCTATCTGTTGCCATGGAAACCACAATTTTGATACAATCTGCTCCAGAACCTAATGCCATCAATCCCCCAACCCAATTATGGTTCACATTAAATTTGATCAAGATCGGCCTACTAGCTTCAGAAATATTCTTCTTTGAAATTGTGGACGGACGACGACGGACGACGACGACGGACGCCGGATGCCTGCCTATCCTATAAGCTCACCTGTGAGCCTTCGGCTCAGGTGAGCTAAAAAGCCAATACGTTATGTTCTTTAAGCTAGTATCTCACTGGCATGCAAATTTATCGCGACTGTTTTTAGTCGCAGACTTTCGCACGACATTTTCTGGTCGCGATGGTGTTAAACATGTTTAAAAATTTCATGCAAAAATATTACGCAAGACTGTCGACTGGCAAGAAATTAAAACTAAGCGACATTCGTATGAATGTCGCGCGACACTGTCACTGTCACTGTCACGAATGTTTCGCGACTCACGTACAAATGAATATGAAAATAAAGCTCCATCCGTGGGAACATCATGAGACACTCTCATAAATGTCTTGCGACTATCTTACGACAATAGTCGCGCGACTGTCGCCAGACATATTTACAAAATTAGACCGAAATTCGCGAATTTGTCACATAAATCTCCATTCAATGAGACTGCAACGTGATAGTTGTGTTTATATCGTTAGTCTTTGTCGCGAAATAATAGCGAACAATTCGCGAACTAGTCTCCAAATGTCACATTCCAGTGAGATAGGGGCTTAAGCAATACACACAGGTGTACACTCACACTCCCTGTGCCAAAAGTGATCAGAAAGCGTGGGCCAACACGTTGTGTTCTTTAAGGATGTATGATGGTCTCCCCTTGAATTATGTCATTTTTTTTAAAAAATAACTTTTTTTGTCAAGTATAACACTTGGTTAAACAAATTAACCTAAAAAATCAATAGGTACCCAAATTCGTTTGGGCGCTGGAGGGGCACGCGAAAAGGTACCCAAAATGACATTTTAACATTAGTGCCTATGGGAAAATGTCAATTTTTATGACATTTATCAAAATTTAGATATCATGTTATATTGTCAATTTTGTGAAACACTGTACAACAACCAATAAAGGTACATTCTTTAAAAATATGATAAAAAAAACATGTGTAACCAGCCTTTTTATGAAGCCACGGCATGATTAAAGGGGGCTTTTGGCCATATTTTCCATCAAAATTACCATTGTGGGCAAGTTTACATGAATAATATTAATGAGAAAGTCATCAAAGTCCTCTTATTAAGTATTTCATCCTATTTGCAAAATACATAGTAATAATGACAGATAGACCCTAATTCATAGGCCACGGCACGAAAAAAAAGACCCTTTTAACAGGGTTTTGCTGTTTTAAAATTACCATTATGGGCAATTGTAAAGGAATAAAAATGAGAAAGTCATCAAACAAAGTCCTCTTATTAAATTTTTCATCCTGTTTACAAAATACATAGAAAATAATGACATATAGTCCTAAATACATAGGCCACAACAGGAAAAAAAGACCTTTTTAACAGTATTTTTTTATTTTCATTTGAATTGACACTCTGCGCATGTATAAAGGAATAAAACTAGTGAAAATCTCATCATACAGAGTCCTTTTATTAAGTTTTTCATCCTATTTACAAAATGCATAGAAAATAATGACAGATAGTGCTTAACAAATAGGCCACAAAACGAAAAAATGACCCTTTTAACATTATTTTGTCGTATTTCCATTAAAATTATGATGTTTTACCTTTTTTTAAGAAAAAAAAAACTAAGAAAAAAAAACAACTAACATTTCACACTTTGTCATTCTACAAATTCTACTATCCAATACATAACAAATAACGACACTTACTCAGTATACATTAGTATACTCAGTATCATGGCATGGAAAAAGGACATTTTTTAAACAATATTGCCATATTTTCGACATTTTTTTTCTTTTCTTTTTTTTTTTGAAAGAAAAATCACACTTTTATACCATTCACAAAAATAAACATTTTACGTTGCATTACGAAATCACGCCCATGCAATGAACAGAGCTGTTTAAATTTGTAAAAAAATATGAAAATGTTTAGTAGAAGTGTTTTGATAGTTTTCTTAATTTTGCTCAAAACATAAATTGTGCGCCAAAACATAGATTGTGGGTACACGTTAGAACCGCTTCGATGGGCATGTTTTCCTAATAGTAACTGTGGGAGAAGATACTCTTCGTATTTTATTCATTGACAGCTGCCCTTGTAACCTATTTGCTGAATAATATTTGTATAGTTTGATTTTGACCTTAGACGGATCAAAGATCGGGTGGGTCTATCTGGTAGGATGTGAAAGGTATTCAGTTTGTAACGGTTCCCCTAATGTTAGCGTTATCGGTATTCAACGGATTATTTGCAGTGTTTTAGAGTGTGTGTGTGTGTGTGTGTGTGTGTGTGTGTGTGTGTGTGTTTGTGTATGTTTTTTTTTTTTCAGTCAGGCCTACATTTAACATACAGCTCTATGGGCTCGTCTGATTTTTGATTCGTCTAAGGTGAAAACCTAAATTGCAGTATTGTGTGTGTTACAAACACCTAGGTGGACTATAAAAGGCAAAATTAGGTAACTTATCTGAGTATTTGTCAAGACACCAAAGGATAAACATCTCCAGCAGCTTCTAAAATCCAATTATCAATTTGATTGGCTATTCCAAGTGCCCTACAAGCGCCCCCGAATAGACATGATAAGACAAGCATCATTCAGGTAGAAGCTTCATTGATTTGCACACGGTGGTCCGAGCAACATCGGTGTTAATTACTAGATTGGTTATCATGGATCGAATGGTGAAAGTATTGGAATTATGCAGGGACAATGATGATCCCCAGTTGAGAGAGCTAAACGGGAAGCCTTTAGAAACTCTGTCAAAGGATGAGAATTTGGATGAGTTAAAGAAGCGTGGCATTGATGGGTTGCGTTTGTGTCGGCTAGGGCTTATAGACCCAAGGCCTGAATTCCTTTGTAGACTCTTAAGTTATGCCATTGGCATGGAAGAAAGTCCACTGGTTGTTTTGTGGATGAGGCAACAGAAAAAGAGAAAGAGCCACCAAAAAAGAAACCGAAAAAGGCTGAAACAGTGACGGTAAGTGTGCATGTTTTGTTAAGGTGATATTAGCTAAAACGCAAATCTGTGGAAACAGAATGTTCAGTAATAGAGATGTAGAGGGTTTTGTCAACAATTTGGGTTTATGTAGAAATTTCTTTGGACAGAGAGAATTTTATTGCGTTGAAATTTGGTGAATGTCTTTGTAAGGAAGAGAGTTTATAGTCCTGTGTGAGACGCGGAGTTACCGACGTTCGGGAATGTGCGGATAATGTAAAGGATATAAAATGTGGCTTTGTTTTGTTTTAATTTATTGGTATTAACATCATATATAAAATGTGGCTTTGTTTTGTTTTAATTTATTGGTATTAACATCATATTTTATTAATCAAATGTATGCAAGAATACGATAAATGCATTGTTTAGGTTACCATTCAAATTCTTACATGTATGGTAAGAGATATGCGCAGAACTTAAATAAATAATAATAATAATAATAATAATAATAATAATAATAATCATAATAATGATAATAAACATAAGTATTCGATAAACGTCAATGTGCAAAAGATTGCAGAAACGCCAAGTTTGTTGTTTTAACTCCAGTTATTGCGTGTATCTCGGTAAGATAACGTCGAGGATGCAGATGTGCATGTATAAGAACTATATAATGTCAAAATACTTAACTTTTGTGTATCAATGACTTGGCAGCACACGTGCATCCAACCGCGTGGCCAAATAAGACGGTAATTATTGTATTATCACATGCACTTCACAATAATTCGTAGCATCTTTCACTGTATATTTATAATTAGTTCAATGCCTGGAAACAGGTGGCCAGAGCCATCTAAGTGATAAATTAGTTCGTTATTGCATGTTTGATAGAATATACTGTATAGATGGTGATATGCGTTGACAGAGAACAGTATCATATGCGGTCCAAAACCATTGCTCTGGGTATGAGGGTGTATGCAAACGGTGGGTAAGAGTGTTCAAGAAAGCGAGTAGAGCGATAACTGAGTGAGGGTCAACTTCCACCCCTGTCGTTGAGGTCCCTCCTGTCACTGAGGTCCCTCCTGCAGCTGAGGTCCCTGCAGTTGCAGTGATAAAGTGAAATATCAAGAGTAGCACATTTGTGCAAAACACGGTGTATAAGCAGTAGGATATATTGGAAAATTGAAACTTTGGTGTTGCTTATAAGCTCACCTGAGCCGAAGGCTCACAACGTGGGCTTATAGGATGCCGTGCTCCGTCGTCCGTCCGTAGTCGTCGGTCATCCGTCGTTCACAATTTTACCGATCTTGTTCTCTGAAACCGCTTGGCCAACCAAAGCCAAACTTTATGTGGAGCATCCTTATGAAGGGGGAACGAAAGTTTATACTAATGGTCCAGTCACATGTCCAAGATGGCCGCCATGGCTATAAATAGCAAAATCTCCAGAACAAGAAGGCCTATGATTTTGAAACTTGACATGCTACAAAGTACCGGTAAATAAAAAATCATGACCATGGGGTGACCTAGAGCTATTTTACGGGAAGGTCAACATTGGTCACCCATGCATGTAAATGTGGAAAATTGTTAAAATGTCATTTGAAGGAAAAAACTTAAAGGAAATGGACAAAAATTAGACCCCAGGTGCTGGTCTGCCCCCACCCCGGGGCAATATACATGTATATTACCATAATATTTAACCATCTTCTTCTCTGAAACCACTTGGGCAATTAAACAAACTTCATGTGGAGCATCCTGAGGAATGGGGAATGAAAGTTTATATAAATGGCCCAGGTCACATGACCAATAAATAGAAAAATGGCTATAAATAGGAAAAACCTGTATTTTTTTTTCGTCTCTAGAACCAGAAGGCCTATGATTTCCAAACATAGCATGATGCATCAGGGAGAGGAACTCTACAAAATTCATATATATATATAATGACCCTGGGCTGACAATGAGCTATTTTACAGCAAGTTCGACATAGGTCGTCCATGCATGGAATGGGGAAAATTGTAAAATGTTTTTTGAAGGGAAATTGTTGAAGGAAATGGACAAAGTGACTTAAGATTAAAAATTCTGAAAATAATTTGAACCCCAGGGGCCCCCACCCCGGGCCGATATACATGTAAATTATCATAATATTCAAAGATCTTCACTAGAATGGCTTGGTAGTCAAACAAGGTTTTTTGATATATTATCTCAAGTCTCAGATGGGCGTTTACAGGATAATTGGTCCTTCTAGTTTTAATGACCCTATCAATAGAACACTTTATTTGTTACGTCTTCCCTATTCAGGGTTCGGGTCGTCTGTCTGTCTGTCTGTCCGTCAGTCCGTCCGTCCGCCCGTCAGTGAGTCAAAAATTATGTCCTTTTTGTAACTTGAGAACCATTTAAAATTTCTAGATGGAACTTCATAGCATTATTGACCAACATAAAAGGACGTGCAGAACACAAAAAATATAAGTTAACGTTGCATATTTTTAGAATTATGACCCTTTGGAAAGTAGTTAACTTTGCATTCTTGTCGTTTATGCTCTATGACGACTAGACAACCGTTCAAGATATCATGATGAAAATTCATAGGTTTATTAATCAACATGTGTGGATTTGTAGAAAACAAGAACCGTAACTTTTATTTAATATCATTCGAGTTATTGCCCTTTGAAATGGGAAATATCCAAATTCGCAATTTTCCCATGTCCAGTCAGTAACTTGAAAACGGATTTATAAGAAATCATGATGAAACTTCATATGATTAACCATCGTAAGATGACGTGTAGAATACGAGGCATTGATACGAGAACAAATCCCAAAACATATTTGTTGGAGTTTTGGTCCTTTGAAAAGCGCAAAAAGCACAATTTGCGTTCTAGTTGTGTACGCTCTGTTATATAAGAAACGCTTACGATAGCTTAATGAAACTACATGAGCCACTGCATGAGAAAACCAACAATTTGCATATGCAAAAACAAAGGTGCGGTAACCTCGAAGCTGATCAGCGCCTTTGTTTTCGCTACACAGATAGTACAATCCTTCTTCTTCTTAAATCCGAAATTTCAAGCTTCTAGCCTGCTTCTGTATCTGTACAGGCTGGTTTGTGTCAGACCTGGTCGGAACCCAAATTGTTTGTTTTCTCACGCACAGGCTCACATATGAATATCAACCAACATAATACTACCATAACAACTCAAGAACTGTAATTCTGGGTTGTATCATTTTTGAATTATGACCATTGAACGCCTATGAGATGGAAGAATAGAATTTTGCATAGTCTTTTTGCTCGCCGTGTAGCTTAAAAAACCCTACAACATATCATCTTGAAACGTTGAAGCATTTGTAGCATCAGACGATGTGCCAAAATTAGGAACTATAAAAAGGTACAAGTAGGCAATGGTCAGGAAAGGGCGAAATCAGTAAGAAATTCTCACTCCAAAAACCGAAGTGGGAATAACTAAATTCATGACAATTAGATACTTGAACTAAGAAAACCTATTGTATGTCGATTGAGAAGCTATTTCCCAATAGGCGGCCACTCAGTTATATAAACCTGACTTAAATATAAAAACGCATATACATGTACGTAAGGTGCAAAGACCACAATTTTCAGCACCAAGACATAACATTAAGAACCACAACAGAAGTATCCCATTGGCAAGGTCAGTTATATGAAATTACTGGCATATTTTAGTTATGATCCTTTGAAATGAAAAATCGTAGATTTTGCATTGTAATTGTGACCCTTTGTAAGTTGTCAACCGATAAATACAGATTCATGAAATAACAGCATCAGAAGACCTTCAGATCACAAAGGTTGTAACTCTTGATTGCAAGACTCACAGAACACAATAGTTGTAACTATTGATTGCTTATTTTTGCAGTTATGGTTCTTTTTAAATGGAAGATGGTGGATTTTGTCTGTTCTGTAACGAGTAAGCAAATCAATGTTTTGTGTTGAAACTATTTAACCGACTCGTGTTTTTTATATTTATACAGAACACAAATATCGAGAGTATCAAACATGCTTGTACTTTGAAAGTAGGGTCTCAGATTCCATCCCGAGCTTCTTCAGTCCTTCGGCCGAGGTTCACTTAGCTTCTGGTGGGACATTTAGCCCCATAACATATAAGCCGCCACGTGGGAAAACCAACAATCTGCATAGGCGAAAACAAAGACGCAGATCTGCTTCGCGGTAACCGCGAAGCTGATCAGCGCCTTTGTTTTCGCTACTCGGATAGCACAATTCCTCTTCTACTTAAATCCGAAATTTCAAGCTTCTAGCTCTTTTCTGTGCTTGTACAGGCTGATTTGTGTCGGACCTGTTCGGAAATCACATTGTTGGTTTTCCCACGAGGCGGCTCAATTATGTACCTTCCGTCATCTATTCTGACTCCTGCTGATATATCTCAATACATTGTAGTACTACCAACGTCCCTATCTTCGCCTGCAATCACTCCTGATGGTAAAGCCACAGTTTGTACTACAAACTTTTCTATCATAGCCTGTAATCCCTCCTTCTGTTTGGGCCCCAAATTTATATAGAATTACAAATTCCCTTATCATCGCTGTAATCACTTCTACTTATTAGTCTCCAGTGTTTCATAGGATTCAATTTGTAATAGACGGAATATTTCCATCGGTATTCCGTTAGACCTCTCCATACCGAGAGAGGAGGTCACGAAGTGTGTCGGAGTACAGGTTAGCCAGCTGATCTAAAGTTGTACCTACTATCGCCTGCTATCACACCCCTAGTATTACAATGTAATACAAATACACTTATATCGTCTTTAATCACTCAATCATACCAATTAAGCCAAAGTGTAATAATAGTTATACAAACACATCTGTATGTTGTGCTAGGTACCATATTTATTGTTTTGTAATTATTATAAATGCATGTGTACTTATGTTTGTTTATATACATTGTTGTTGACGATGAGCTATTGTGCTTAAGTCATGTAATTTGTAATTTATTAGTTTATCAAAGTCTCGTCATGGTTAACAACATATTACATATATGCATAATAAAACAATGCTAATAAAAATTAACCATGCCATTCTATATAGAATTATAAGAGACTATACATGTTAAAATATCAACATGTTAAAATTTGTTATTTGTAGATCAAATACTGACGTCTGTCTAAAATATCGGAGCAGATTTTGGCAGAACATCTTATCACATTCGCATAGTAGATTCCTCTTATCACGGTTTGTAAGAGAATCATATTCAGCATATCCAGACTTGATAACACTTTACACAGTTAGCCTTAGATCGTCATATACTGGACACGACAGCAATACATGTTCTTCAGATTCTATACAATCAGTACAATAAAAACAAGTTCTTTGTTCTGGTGATAATCTCTCATAGCGTCCCGTTTCAAGCCTCAGTGGCGCAACGCCACACCTAAATTTAGCAAACGTTTGAAGGGTAAAAACATTGTTGCATAACATTCTGTGCGGTAAATTTGTTTAAACTGTTTATATGTTCTTAGTTTATTACGACCCGTTCTTGTCTGAGAAATATCTCTGTTTATATGTTCTTAGTTTATTACGACCCGTTCTTGTCTGAGAAATATCTCTGTTAACATCCGTGGACCATTTGCTCAAGAATTTATGATGTATCGAGTCTTGAATTGATGCAACCACATATCCTTTATTTACAACGGAAAAATCTACCCCGGAAAATAAATGTTCCATTTGACTTTCTTTAAACATTTTACGGACCCTAAAACACCAATTTCTACAATTATTATCCGAAACTCTGAGAGCCCACTTATAAACCTTCTTATTAAAGACAGATGTACGTAATTGAAGGCGCTCAAAGGAACGTGCGTATCTAAGGGTCGAAACGTCATTTTTACGCCGCATTCGTAACGTCAGTTTTCGCTCGAAACGTCATTTTTAGCGTCAGTTTACGTTCGGAATACGAAACTATATCCATACAATTATGCAGAGGACTTCAGAAATGTAAAACGTTTGATATTATTTATTATTTTTGCTCAAAATATAGATTGTGGACATGTTATCCCGAAGAAAACAACATTTCCGCGACAGTTAGCAATATTGAATACTAAACAGTGTCGGAAATGTTGGCGCAAAATCGACGCCGCGCGTAAAATGTACTGAATTCAGCAACGACTACCTCTCTTCGCACGCCTATAGCAGGAAAACGAATCCGGTAACTAAGGACTTTCTCGTTATCTATATGTAGTTCAGGAATTTCTCAAATACATATCAGTTTTTTAAAAAATCCTACCGTGGATTTTATGAAATATATCAAGAAAATTAACAAAAAGGGGTCTAAAAATCGCATTTTACATTGACGTCAATGTATTTTTGCTCTCAAATTTGGCGATTTTGAAGGCCGATATCTCGAAAACAAGCTCGGAACGGTATCGATTTCTTTTCATTTTCGTATGTAGGACATCAAAATACACTCACATGCAAAAAATAAAAAAATTCTACCGTGAGGTCAATTACGTACATCTGGCTTTAAGAAGTCCGTCGTCCATAAACTTTCTGGTCTTTTCTGTTATGTTCTATTGCATGTAATCACTCTTGCTGGTTAGGCTGAAGAAGTATATAGCAATACAAACGTGCCTGTCATCGCCTGTAATCACCCCTACTAATTACGCACATTGTTATATTTACGAGAAACCCCCTTATAGTCTGTAATCTCTCATGTGAAATAGGCCCAGTTATATAAAGTACTACAAACGTCCCTATCATTACCTGTAATCACTCCTGTTAATGAGGTCCCAGTCTTATATTGTAATTCAAATTTCTCTATCATCGGCTGCAATCACTTCTGTCGATAAGACCCCATTGCCATAATTTATAGTGTTACATGAATATAGTATTAAAAACTCAATATCATGAACTGTTATTACTCCTGCTGATTAGGCACCACTAGAAACCCCTCTTTTTTCGCCACTTTCATCCTGTTGATTACGCCGTAGCGTTATATAGTACTACAAGGTATTTTCGTGACCTTTTGTCATAACCGCTGCTGAGAAGCCCCCCTGTGTTATATTGTACTACAAAGACCCTTGTAGTATGACTTTCTGTTTTTCTTTTGAATTTTTTGTAACATTTAATCCAATAGAAGTCAATATCAGAAGAGGCGGGCCCACATATTTATACTAAGTAAAGAGGTGGGATGAAAACCGTACAATAACTTCCTGATATCGGAAGTTACAGTACGGTTCTGCCAATTTTTGTTGTGTCATACTACAAGTTAGTTAAAGACCTCGTAGAAGAAAAAAAAATAAGTAAAAACAGCTCGTCTTCCACTCGCTTTATTTTACTCATTATTTTCTACTCAGTACTTTAACACTAACTTATCATTGCATTTAATTACTCCTGTTGATTAGTCCTTGGTTTTATATAGTACTACAAATCGTCCCATCGTGACCTGTACCAAATTTATATCACACTACACACCATCCTATCGTCTCCTGCCTCAGTGTTATATTGTTATATCATTGCCTATAACTACTGCTACAAATGATCGACGGTAATAAGTCTTTCAGGAGGAGAGATTGCATGTGATTTTAACTAAGTTTCGATTACAATATTACATTCGGGGCCTAATCAGCGGGAGTGATTACAGACGAGAATAGGGATGTTTAGTACAATATAACACTGGAGCACAATCAGCAGAAGTAAGTCCATGCGAAAAAGTGGTGTTTGTAGAACAATTCTGTATATCCTGAAATTTTCGCGTGACTTTTCTTTCGCGAATTTTCTATTTCAAAATTATTTGCGATGTTTTGAATTCGCGAATAGTAGTCTTTATGGCCTAAATGAATTAATTATTAGTGAGAAACTTGAACTCGCGAGGCATCGAATTCGGAATATTCGCGAAAATTAAGTTCTCTCGACAATACAATTACCGGAATTACTTGTCTTGCTAAATGAAACTGGGGCCTTATCAGCAGGAGTGATTACATGCAGTTATCTAGGCATTTATAGTACAACTAAAGACTGGGGCTAATTCGCAGTAGTAATCACACGTGATGATAGGGGGTTTTCAGTATGATATAACACTGGGACCTTATCAGCAGGAGTCATTAAATGCGATGACAGGGACGTTTGTAATACATTATAACTTTGGGGCCTTATCAGCAGCAGTTTTGACAGGTCACTATATGGAGGACTGTAATACTATATAACACTATGGCCTTATCAACAGGAGCGATTAGAGGCGAAAACATTGCATTTTGTAGTACAATATTAATTTGGGACCTATTCAGCAGGGGTGATTTCAGACGATGATAGGAGCGTTTGAAGTACAATATTACGCTGGGGCCTTATCAATATGAGTCATTACAGGCGATGATATTGGTATTTGTATTAAAATATAACAGTGAAGCCTAATCAGCAGCAGTGATTACAGGTCATTAGGTTTGTAGTACTACATAACACCAGGGCCTAATCAACAGGAGTGATAACAGGCGATGACAGGTACGTTTTCATACTATATAACACTGGGACCTTATCAGCAGGAGTGAGTACAGAAGATAATAGCGGCGTTTTTGTGAAGTTTGTAGTACAGTAAGGTATTGGGGCCTAATCAGTAGGAGTGATTACAGGCGATGAGAGGGACGCATTTAGTTCAATATTACTTTGGGGCCTTATCAGCAGGATGTGACTTCATGCGTTGAAAGAAGCATTTGTAAATAATTATAACACTGTAGATTTATCAGCAGGACTGATTACAGGCAATGATATGGGCATTTGTAGTATAATTTAACTCTAGTGCCTTATCAGCAGAAGTGGTAACAGGTCACGAAAGGGAGGTACGTAATACTACATAACACTAGGACTAATCAACAGGAGTGATTACAGGCGTCGATAGGCACGTTTGTATAACACTATTTCACTTGGGCCTTATCAACAGGACTAATTACAGGCAATGGTATGGGTATTTGTAGTAATATATTTCACTAGGGCTTAATCAGCAGCAGGAGTGATTACAGGCGATGACAAGCACGTTCTATTACTATATAACACTGGAATATTATCAGCAGGAGTGACTGCAGAAGATTGTTGTACAAAATATGACAGGAGTATAATTTGCAGGAGTAGTTACATGCGATGAAAGTGACGTTTGTAGTACAATAACGCATTCGGGCCTAATAAGGAGGGGTTTTTACAGGCGATGATAGGGGCGTTTTATTACACTATTATTTTGGGGCCTATTCAGCAGGAGTGATTACAGGCGATAAAAGCAACGTTTGTAATAAAATTTTACACCGGGGCCTTATAAACAAGAGTGAATACATGCGACTCAAGGCACACTTGTATTGATATGTAAAATTGGCGCCTTTACAGCAGGAGTGATTACAGGCGATGAAAGAGGCGTTAATAGGGATATTTTGTTCAACTATATAACACTAGGGGCTTAATCAACATGAGTGATTACAGACAATGACGGAGGCGTTAATATGTAGTTTTGTAGAACTATATAGCACTAGGTGCCTTATCAACAGGAGTGATTACAGGTGACGACAGGTACGCTTGTCTTGCTATATGAAACTGTGGCTTTATCAGCAGGAGTGATTACAGGCAATTATAGAGGCACTTATAGTACAACTAAAGACTGGGGCTGAATCGCAGTAATAGTCATACGTGATGATAGGGGGTTTTCAGTATGATATAACACTGGGACCTTATCAGCAGGAGCGATTACATGCGATGACAGGGACGTTTGTAATACATCACATATTTGGGGCCTTATCAGCAGCAGTAATGACAGGTCACTATATGGAGGATTGTAGTACTATATAACACTATGGCCTAATCAACAGTAGTGATTACAGGTGTTGATGGGGGCGTTTTCATAAAATATAACACTGGTGCCTTATCAACAGGAATGATTAAAGGCGAAGATAGTGGATTTTGTAGTACAATATTAATTTGTGGCTTTATCAGCAGAGGTGATTTCAGGAGCGTTTGAAGTACAACATTACATTGGGGCCTAATCAACATGAGTCACTACAGGCAATGATATTGGTATTTGTAGTAAACTACAACAGTATAGCCTAATCAGCAACAGTGATTGCAGGTCATGAGGTTTGTAGTACTACATAACACCAGGGTCTTATCAACAGGAGTGATAACAGCCGATGTCATGTAGGTTTTCATACTATATAACACTGGGACCTTATCAGCAGGAGTGAGTACAGAAGATAATAGATGCGTTTTCGTTGCACAAAAAGAGGAGGCATCATTTGCATGAGTAGTTTCATGCCATGATAGTGACGTTTGTAGTTCAATAAAGTATTGGGGCCTGATCTGTAGAAGTGGTTACAGGCGATGATAGGAGCGCTTTTACTTTGGGGCCTAATCAGCAGGAGTGACTACATGCGTTGAAAGAAGCGTTTTAAATGCAATATAGCACTGCAGATTTATCAACAGGAGTGATTACAGGCAATGATATGGGAATTTGCAGTACAATTTAACTCTAGTGCCCAATCAGCAGGAGTGATAACAGGTCACGAAAGGGAGGTACGTAGTACTACATAACACTAGGCATTATAAACAGGAGTGATAACAGGAGACGACAGGAATATTTGTATTACTATATGACGCTTGGATCTTATCAGCAGGAGTGATGACAGGCGATAATTGTGGTACAATATAACGCGGATGCATAATTTCCAGTCATAGTTACAGGCGATGTAGTGATTATAACTTTGGTGCCTTATCGGCAGCAATAATGACAGGTTACGATAGGGTGGATTGTAGATTACATAACAATACGGCCTATTCAACAGGAGTGAATACACGCGATGATAGAGCCGTTTTAGTACAATATATCACTAGAGCCTTATCAACAGGAGTGGTTAAAAGCGAAGATAATGGATTTTGTAGTACGATATAAATTTAGGGCATAATCAGCAGGGGTGCAGACGACGATAGGAAGGAACGTTTGTACTACAATATAACACTTGAGCCTAATCAACAGGAGTGATTACAGGTAATGGTAAGGGTATTTGTGGTACTACATAATACTAGTGCTTAATCAAAAGCAGTGATATTTGGTCACGATTTACAGGCGATGAAAGTAGAGTTTGTATTACAATACATTATAACACTGGGGCCTTATCAACAGGAGTGATTATAGGCGAGGAAAGGCACGCTTGTATTGTTATATAAAACTTAGGCCTTATCGGCAGGAGTGATTACAGACGATTAAAAGCGCATTTCAAGGCATTTTTGTACAACTTTATAACACTAAGGGTCTAGTCAACAGGAATGATTACCGGCGATGACAGACAGACTATATTCAACTTAGGCCTTATGAGCAGGAGTGATTACGGGCGATTAACAAGGCATTTATAGGGAGTTTTGCAGAACTATATATAACACTAGGGGCCTTATCAACAGGAGTGATTATTGACGATGACAGAGGCGTTGATATGTAGTTTCGTAGAACTTTATAACACCAGGTGTCTTATCAACAGGAGTGATTACCGGCGATGACAGACACGTTAGTATTGCTATATGAAACTGGGGCCTCATGAAAAGATATAACATGCGATGATAAAGTCGTTTATAATACAATTTGAGACTCGGGCTAATTCGCAGGAGTAGTCACGGGTAATGATAGTTTTTTTTCTCAGTATAATATAGCACTGGAACCTAATCAGCATGAGTAATTGCATGCGATGACAGGGCATTTCAACAGGAGTGATTACCGGCGATGACAGATACGTTAGTATTGCTATATGAAACTGGGGCCTTATGAAAAGATATAACATGCGATGATAAAGGCGTTTATAATACAATTTGAGACTCGGGCTAATTAGCAGTAGTCACAGGTAATGATAGGGTTTTTTCAGTATAATATAGCACTGGAACCTAATCAGCATGAGTAATTGCATGAGATGACAGGGGTGTTTGTAGTACATTATAGTATTGGGACCTTATGAGCAGCAGTGATGACAGGTCACTATAGGGAGGATTGTAATTCTATATAACACTACGGCCTAATCAACAGAGTGATAAAAGGGACTGATAGGGGCCTTTTAATAAAATATAACACTGGTGCCTTATCAAATGTGAGTAAAGGCGAACATAGCGGATTTTGTAATACAATATAAATTGGGGTCCTTATCAGCAGGGGTGATTTCAGACGATGATAGGAGCGTATGTAGTACAATATAACACGGGGGCCTAATCAACAGGAGTCATTACAGGCAATGATATTGATATTTGTAGTACAATATATAACACTAGTGCCTAATCAGCTGCAGTGATTACAGGACAAGATAGGGAGATTGTAGGAGGTTTGTTCCCCACCTTGGTTTTTGTAGTGGGATTTTTTTTTCTGGTTGCGCCTTTTCCTTATACTCGTACCTTTTTGTTGTACTTTATTACACTAGGACCTAAACAACAGGAGTGATCAAAGGCGATGATACGCACGTTTTATTACTAAATAACATTGGAACCTTAACCGCAGGAGTGAATAAATAAGATAATATAGACGTTTGTGGTACAAACTTTGAGGGGGGTGGGGGGCATAATTTGCAGGAGTAGTTACACGCGATGATAGTGAGGTTTGTAGTACACGAAAGTATTGGGGCCTAATCAGGAGGACTGATTACAGGCGATGATAAAGGCGTACAATGTTCCATTTATGCCTAATCAACAGGAGTGATTACAGGCGATGAAAGTAGAGTTTGAAATATAATATAACATTGGGGCCTTATCAACAGGAGTGATTACTGGCGAGGAAAGGCACGCTTGTTTTGTTATACAAAACTTAGGCCTTATCAGCAGGAGTGAATGCAGGCGATTAAAAAGGCATGTATAGGGATCCTTGTAGCACTAAATAACACTAGCAGGAGTGAATGCAGGCGATTAAAAAGGCATGTATCCTTGTAGCACTAAATAACACTAGGGGCCTAATTTACAGGTGTGAATACTGGCGATGACAAAGGCGTTGATATGTAGTTTTGTAGAACTATTTAACACTAGGGGTCTAACCAACAGGAGTGATTAACGGCGATGAAAGACACGCTTGTAATGTTATATGAAACTGGGGCCTCATCAGTAATGATTACAGGCGATGATAGAGGCGTTTATAGTACAACTTTAGCCTGGGGCTAATTCGCAGGAGTAGTCACAGGTGATGATAGATGATTTTCAGTATAATATATCACCGGGACCTAATCAGCATGAGTGAATGCGTGTGATGACAGGTACGTTTGAAGTACATAATAACTTTTGGGCCTTATGAGCAGCAGTAATAACAGGTCACTATAGGGCGATGTAGTACTATGTAACACTTCGGCCTAATCAACAGGAGTGATTACAGGGGCTGATAGGGGCGTTTTAATAAAATATAACACTGGGGCCTTATCAACAGGAGTGATTAAAGGCGAAGATAGTGGATTTTGTAAAACAAATTTGGGGCCTATCAACAGGGACGATTTCAGACGATGACAGGAGCGTTTGTGGTACAATATAACATTGGGGCCTAATCAACAGGAGTCATTACAGGCAATGATATGGGTATTTGTTGTACAATATAACAATTGTGCCTTATCAGCTGCAGAGATTACAGGTTACGATAATGAAGTTTGTAGGAGGTTTGTTTCTCACCTCGGTTTTTTGAGTAGGAATCTTTTTCTGATTTCGCCTTTTTCTGATCTTTGTCAACTTGTACCTTTTTGTAGTATTTCATAATACTAGGGCCTTATCAAAAGGAGTGATCAAAGGCGATGACAGGCACGTTATATTAATAAATAGCACTGGAAAATTGTCAGCAGGAGCGATTACATATGATAGTAGAGGTGTTTGTGGTACAAAACGTAGTTACATGCGATGATTGTGAGGTTTGTAGTACAGTAAAGCATTAGGGCCTAATGAGGAGGACTGTTTACAGGCGACGATATGGGCGTTTGTAGTACAATTTTCATTTGTCGCCTAATCAATAGGAGTGATTGAATGCGATGAAAGTAGCTTTTGTAATACAATTTAACACTGGGGCCTTATCAACAGGAGTGATTTCATGCGAGGAAAGCCACGTTCGTATTGCTATATAAAACTAAGGCCTTACACGCAGGGCAGAAGTGATTACAGGCGATTAAAAAGGCATTTATAGGGAGTTTTGTAGAACTATATAACAATAGGGGCCGTATCAACAGGAGTGATTACTGGCGATGAAAGAGGTGTTGATATGTATTTTTGTACAGGCGAGGAAAGGCACGCTTGTATTGCGTTATAAAACTTAGGCCTTTTTCGCAGAGCAGGTACGATTACAGGTGATTAAAAAGGCATTTATAGGGAGTTTTGTAGATCTATATAACACTAGGGGTCTAATCAGCAGGAGTGGTTACCGGCGATGACAGACATGCTTGTATTGATATATGAAACTGGGGCCTTATTAGCAGTGATTACAGGCGATATTAGAGGCGTTTATAGTTCAACTTAAGACTGGGACTAATTCGCAGGAGTAGTCACAGGTGGGGTTTTTAGTAAAATATAACACTGGGACCAAATCAGCATGGGTAATTGCATGCGATGACTGGGGCGTTTGTAGTACATACAAATTTGGGACCTTATGAGCAGCTGTAATGACAGGTCAGTATAGGGAGGATTGTAGTACTACATAACACTACGGCATAATCAACAAGGGTGATTATAGGGGCTGATAGGGGCGTTTTAATAAAAGACTGGGCCCTGATCACCAGGAGTGAGTAAAGGCGAAGGTAGTGGATTTGTAATACAATCTAAATTTTGGGCCTTATCAGCAGGCGTGATTTCATACGATGATAGCAGAGTATGAAGTAAATATAACACTAGTGCCTAATCAACAGGAGTCATTACAGGCAATAATATGGGTAGTTTTATTTCAATATAACACTAATGCCTTATCAGCTGCAGTGATTACAGGTTAAGGTTCTAGGGAGGTTTGTTTCCAACCTCAGTTTTTGGAGTGGGAATCTTTTTTCTGATTGCGCATTTTCATGATCTATGCCTACTTGTACCTTTTTACAGTACTTCATAACACTAGTGCCTAATCAACAGTTATGATCATAGGCGAAAACAGGCACGTTTTATTACTACATTACACTGAGACCTTATCAGCAGGGATGATTACATAATAAAATAAAGACGTTTGTGGTACAAAACGTGACGGGGGTACAATTTGCAGGAGTGCATATAGTTACTGGCGATGATAGTGACGTTCGGAGAACAATAAAACATTGGAGCCTAATCAGGAGGAGTGATTACAGGGGATGATAGGGGCGTTGTTTGTACAATATTACTATTGGGCATAATCAGAAGGATTGATTACAGGTGATGAAAGTAGCGTTTTTAATTCAATATTACTCTGGAGCCTATCAACAGGTGTGCTTTAATGCGATGAAAGATGTGTTTATATGAAGTTTTTAGAATTGTTTTAGCAACACTACTACCTAATCAACAGGATTGATTACGGGCGCTGATAGGGGTGTTTAATAAAATATAACACGGGAGCCTTTTCAGCAGCGGAAATTACAGGGCACTATAGAAAGATTGTAGTACTATATAACACTACATAGCGATACAAGCGTGCCTTTCCTCGCCTGTAATCACTCCTGTTGATAGGCCCCAGTGTTATATTATATTACAAAAGCCTAATCAATAGCGTTTGTAATTCAATATAACTCTGGAGCCTATCAACAGGAGTACTTTAATGCGAAGAAAGATGTGTTTATATGAAGTTTATTTAGAAATATGTTACACAACGACCTAATGAACAGAGATGATTTCAGGCACTGATAGGTGCGTTTAATTAACGTATTACATTGGAGCCTTATCAGCATGAGTGATTTAAGGCGAAGATAGTGGATTTTGTCGTACAATACAGATTTTGGGCCTAATCAGCAGGGGTCATTAAGGCAATTATATGGGTATTTGTAGTACAATATAACACTAGTGCCTTATCAGCAGCAGTGATTACAGGTCAGGGTAGGGGCGTTTGTAGTACAATATTACTTTTGGGCCTAATCAGCAGAAGAGATTACAGGCGATGAAAGTAGCCTTTGTAATACAATATAACACCGGGGCCTTATTACAAGAGTAATTATAGGCGAGGCAAGGCACGCTTGATTTGCTATATAAAACTGGCGACTTTTCAGCAAGAGTGATTACATGCGATGATAGAGGCGTTTATAGGGAGTATTGTAGAACTATTTAACACTAGGGGCCTTATCAACAGGAGTGATTACAGGCGACTACAGAGGTGTTGATATGTAGTTTTGAAGAACTTAGTAACACTTGGGGCCTAATCAATAGGAGTGTTTACAGGCGATGGCAGACACGCTTGTATAGCTAAACGAAACTGGGGTCTTATCAGCAGGAGTGATTACAGTCTATGATAGACGCGTTTATAGTGCAACTGGATACTTGGGCTAATTCGCAGGAGTAGTTACAGGTGATGATGGGGGTTTCGGAGCAATGTAACACTGGGACCTAATCAGCAGGAGTAATAACATGCGATGACAGGGACGTTTGTAGTACAATATAGCTTTTGGGCCTTATCAGCAGCAGTAATGACAGGTCACTTTCGGGAGTTTTGTTGTATTATATGACAATGACACTACGGCCTAATCAACAGGAGTGATTACAGGTGCTGATAGGGGCCTTTTAATAATAATAATAATAAAAAACACTAGGGTCTTATCAGCTGGAGTGATTAAAAGAGAATATAGTGGATTTTGTAGAACAATATAAATTTGGGGCCTTATTAGCAGGGGTGATTTAAGACGATGACAGTGAGCGTATTTAGTACTATATAACACGGGTGCCTAATGAACAGTAGTCATAACAGGCAATGGTATGGGTTTTAGTAGTAGTACAATGTAACGCTAGTGCCTAATCAACTGCAGTGATTACAGGTTACGATAAAGAGCTTTGAAGTACTACATAACACTAGGACCTTATCAACAGGAGTGATAACAGGAGATGATATGTACGTTTTTTAACTATATCACACTGGGGCCTTTTTAGCATGAGTGATTACAGAAGATAATAAAGGCGTTTGATGTACAAAATATGACGTGGGCATAGTTTGCAGGAGTAACTACAAGTGACGTTTGTAGTACAATAAAAGCATTGGGATCTAATCAGGATGAGTGATAACAGGCGATGATAGGGGCGTTTGTAGTAAAATATTCATTTGGGGGCTAATCAGCAAGAGTGATTACAGGCTACGAAAGTAGCATTTGCAGTACCATGTTACACTGAGGTGCAATCAGCAGGAGTGATTACAGGCAATTACAGGCAGACCTGCATTGCTTTGTAAAACTGGGGCCTTATCAACAGGAGTGATAAAAGGCGAATATAGTCGATTTTGTAGTACAATATAAATGCATGGCCTTATCAGTAGGTGTTATTTCAGACGATGGTAGGAGCGTTTGAAGTACAATATCACATTTGGGCCTAATGAATAGGAGTTTTTACGTGCAATGATATGGGTATTTGTAGTACAATATAACAGTAGTGACTAATCAGCAGCAGTGATTTCAGGTGATGATAGGGAGGTTTGTATTACTACACACCACAAGGGCCTTATCAACAGGAGTGATTACCGGCATGACAGTCACGTTGTATTACTAAATAACACTGGGACCTGATGAGCAGGAGTGATTACAGAATATGATAGAAGCGTTCGTTGTACGAAAATAACGGGACATACACGCGATGATAGTGACGTTTGTAGTACAACAAAGCATTGGGGCCTAATTAGGAGTAGTGATTATAGGCGATGACATGGGCGTTTGTAGTACAATGTTACTTTTGGGCCTAATCAGCAGGAGTGATTACAGGCGATGAAAGTAGCGTTTATAATACAATATAACACTTGGGCTTTATCAACCAGAGTTATTACAGGCTAGGCAAGGCACACTTGTATTGCTATATAAAACTGTCGTCTTTTCAGCAAGAGTGATTACAGGCGATCAAAGAGGCATTTATACGGAGTTTTGTAGAAGTATATAACATAAGGGGTCTAATCAACTAGGAGTGATCACATGCGATGGCAGGTACGCTTGTATTGCTATATGATAACTGGGGGCCGTATCATCAGGAGTAATTACATGCAATGATAGAGGCGTTAAAAGTACAACTGGAGACTGGGGATAATTCGCAGGAGTAGTTACAGGTGATGATAGGGAGTTTTACCTGCCATGACAGGGACGATTGTAGTATATTATAACTTTGATGCTTAATTAGCAGCAGTAATGACAGGCCACTATAGGCAGGATTATAGTGCTATATGACACAAAGGCCTAATCAACAGACGTGATTACAGGGGCTGATAGGGGCGTTTTAATAAAAATATAACACTGGGCCTTATCAAAAGGGGTGATTAAAGGCGAAGATACTTGATATTGTAGTACAATTTAAATGTGGTGCCTAATCAGCAGGGGTGATTTCAAGACGATGATAGGAGTGTATGTTGTACAATATAACACTGGGGCCTGATGAACAGTAGTCATAACAGGCAATGTATTACAATGTAACGCTAGTGCCTAATTAGCTGCAGTGATTACAGGTCATGATAGGGAGGTTTGTGTTACTACGTAACGCCAGGGCCTAATCAACAGGAGTGATAAAAGGCCACGACAGGTACGTTTCAATACTGTCTAACACTTGGACTTTATCAGCAGGAGTGAATACAGAAGATAAAAGAGTAGTTTGTGGTACAAAATATGACGGGGGCATAATTTGCAGGAGTGGTTACATGCGATGACAGTGACGTTTGTAGTACAATAAAGCATTGAATCCTTACCAGGAGGAGTGATTGCAGGCGATGATAGGGGCGTTAAAGTGCAATATTACTTTAGGGCATGCGTGACTACATGCCTTGGAAGTATGTTTTTTAAACAATATTACACTGGAGCCTTATCAAGAGGAGTGATTACAGGCAATGGTAAGGGCATTTACAGGACAATTTAACTGTAGTGCCTAATCAGCAGGAGTGATAAGAGGTCACGACAAGAAGATACGTAGTACTACATAACACTAGGCCTAATTAACAGGAGTGATTACAGGTGACGACAGGCAGGTTTGTGTTACTATATGGCACTGGAACCTTATCAGCAGGAGTGATAACAGGCGATAATAGAGGCATTTGTGGCACAAAATATCTCGGTTGCATACTTTCCAGTAGTAGATACAGGCGATGTAGTACATTATAACCTTCGGATCTTATCAGCAACAATAATGATGTTACGATAGGGAGGATTGTAGAAAATATAACACAACGGCCTAATCAACAGCAGTGAATACACGCGATGATAGGGGCGTTTTAGTACAATATATTACTGGGGCTTTATCAACAGGAGTGATTAAAGGCGAAGATAGAACTTTTTATAGTACAAAATAGGTTTGGGGCATAATCAGCAGGGGTGCTTACAGACGATTATAGTAGCGTTTGAATAACAATATATCACTGGGGCCTTATCAACATGACTGATTACAGGCAATGATATTGGTATTTGTAGTAATATTTTTCACTAGGACCTAATCAACAGGAGGAGTGATTACAGGCGATGACAAGCACGTTCTATTACTATATAACACATGGACCTTATCAGCAGGAGTGACTGCAGAAGATAATAGAGGTGTTTGTTGTACAAAATACGACGGGGGCTTAATTTGTAGGAGTAGTTACATGAGATGAAAGTGATGTTTGTAGTACCATAACGCATTCGGGCCTAATCAGGAGGAGTTATTACAGGCGATGATAGGGGCGTTTATACTACAATATTTCTTTGGGACCTAATCAGCAGGAGTGATTACAGGCGATGAAAGTAGCCTTTGTAATAAAATATAACACCTGGGACTTATCAGCAAGAGTGATTACATGCGACTCAAGGCACGCTTGTATTGCTTTGTGAAATTGGCGACTTTACAGCAGGAGTGATTACATGCGATGAAAGAGGCGTTAATTGAAAGTTTTGTTTAACTATATAACACAAGGGGCCTAATCAACAGGGAGTGAATACAGGCAATAATTGAGGCGTTAATATGTAGTTTTGTAGAGCTATATAACATTAGGGGCCTCAACAACAGGAGTGATTACAGGTGATGACAGGAACGCTTGTCTTGCTATATGAAACTGGGGCCTATCAGCAGGAGTGATTATAGGCGATTATAGAGGCATTTATAATCTAAAGACTAAAGACTGGGGCTAATTCGCAGTTGAAGTTACACGTGATGATAAATTCTTTTTAATATAATAAAACACCTGGCCCTTATCAGCAGGAGCGATTACATGCGATGACAGGGACGTTTGTAATACATTATATCTTTGGGGCCTTATCAGCAGCAGTAATGGCCGGTCACTACATGGAGGATTGTAGTACTATATAATATTATGGCCTAATCAACAGGAGTGATTACAGGTGTTGATAGGGGCGTTTTAATAAAATATAACGCTGGGGTCGTATCATCATAAAAGCTATTATAGGCGAAAATAGTGGATTTCGCAGTACAATATAGATTTGGGGCCTATTCAGCAGAAGTGATTACAGGCGATGATAGGGACGTATTTAGTTCAATATTATTTTGGAGTCTAATCAGAAGGATGTGACTACATGCGATGAAAGAAGCGTTTGTAAATAAATATAACACTGCAGAATTATCAGCTGGAATGATTACAGGCAATGTTTTGGGCATTTATAGTAAAAATTAACTCTAGTGCCTAATCAGCAGGAGTGATGACAGGTCACGAAAGGGAGGTACGTATTACTACATAACACTAGGCCTAAGAAGCAGGAGTGATTACAGGCGACGATATGCACGTTTGTATAGCAATAGAACACTGGGGCCTTATCAACAGGACTGATTACAGGCAATGATATGGGTATTTGTAGTAATAGGGCATTATCAACAGCAGGAGTGATTAAAGGCGATGAAAAGAACGTTCTATTACTATATAACACTGGGACCTTATCAGCAGGAGTGACTGCAGAAGATAATAGAGGCGTTTGTTGTACAAAATATGACGGGATGAAATTTACATGCGATGTAAGTGACGTTTGTAGTACAATTACGCATTCGGGCCTACTCAGCAGGAGTGATTACAGGCGATGAAAGCAGCGTTTGTAATAAAATTTAATACCGGGGCCTTATCAACAAGAGAGATAACATGCGACTCAAGGCTCGCTTGTATTGCTATGTAAATTTTTTAGAGATTACAGGTGAAGACAGGTACGCTTGTCTTGCTATATGAAACTGGGGCCTTATCAGCAGGAGTGATTACGGGCGATTATAGAAGCATTTATAGTACAACTAAAGACTTGGGCTAATTCACGGTAATAGTCACACGTGATGATATTATTAGTATAATAAAACAGCGATTACATGCGATGACAGGGACGTTTGTAATACATTATATCTTTGGGGCCTTATCAGCAGCAGCAATGACAGGTCACTATATCGAGGATTGTAGTACTATATATCACTATGGCCTAATCAACAGGAGTGATTACAGGTGTTATTGGGGCGTTTACATAAATATAACACTGGGGCTTATTAACAGGAGCGATTAGAGGCGACAATAGTGAATTTTGTAGTACAATATAAATTTAGGACCTATTCAGCAGGGGTGATTTCAGACAATGATAGGAGCGTTTGAAGTACAATATTACACTGGGACCTAATCAACATGAGTCATTACAGGCAATGATATTGGTATTTGTATTAAAATATAACAGTAAAGCCTAATCAACAGCAGTGATAACAGGTCATTAGGTTTGTAGTACTACATAACACCAGGGCCTAATCAACAGGAGTGATAACAGGCGATGACAGGTACGTTTTCATACTATATAACACTGGGACCTTATCTGCAGGAGTGAGTACAATAGATAATAGAAATGTACAAGAGGGCAAAGATCAGGAGAGAGGCGTTTTTGTGACGTTTGTAGTACAATAAGGTATTGGGGCCTAATCAGTAGCAGTGATTACAGGCGATGATAGGGACGCATTTAGTACAATATTACTTTTTGGCCTTATTAGCAGGATGTGACTACATGCGTTGAAAGAAGCGTTTATAAATAAATATAACTCTGCAGATGTATCAGCAGAACTGATAACAGGCAATGATATGGGCATTTGTAGTACAATTTAACTCTATTGCCTAATCAGCAGAAGTGATAACAGGCCACGAAAGGGAGGTACGTAGTACTACATAACACTAGGACTAATCAACAGGAGTGATTACAGGCGTCGATAGGCACGTTTGTATAACAATATTTCTCAGGGGCCTTATCAACATGACTAATTACAGGCAATGATATGGGTATTTGTAGTAATATATTTCAGTAGGGCCTAATCAACAGCAGGAGTGATTACAGGCGACGACAAGCACGTTCTATTACTATATAACACTATACCATTATCAGCAGGAGTGATTGCAGAAGATAATAGAGGCGTTTGTTGTACAAAATATGACAGGGGTATTATTTGCAGGAGTAGTTACATGCGATGAAAGTAACGTTTGAGTACAATAACGCATTCGGGCTTAATCAAGAGGAGTTTTTACAGGCGATCATAGGGGCGTTTGTACTACAAAATTCTTTTGGGGCCTTATCAGCAGGAATGATTACAGGCGATGAAAAAGTACAAGTAGGCAAAGATCAGGAAAAGGCGCAATCAGAAAAAGACTCCCACTCCAAAAACCAAGGTGGGAAAAAACCAAACCAACAATCAGGTACTTATACCATGAAAACATTTCGTAAGCCGAATGAGCAGCTATTTTCCCAATAGGTGGCCACTCAGTTACCTTAACTTAACTACAATTATGCAAACATACATAAGGCGCCAACAGCACAAAAATATTTTAAACACCAAGACATAAAACAAAAAGAACCACCACAGAAGTATCGACTTGGAACGATCAGTAACACAAAGTTACTGGCAGGTTTAAATCGATTTTACACGGCCGTAACCTCACCCTCAGCTTCTGCAGTGGTTCATAACATTTAGTTAGTTCTTCGGTCCTCGTGGTGAATCTCTAACTAGTAAATGAATCATCAAAAACAAACAAATAAATCATGATAAACATCCTGATGAATCAAAAACCAGGACTCACAGATTCAGTAAGCTGCCCGACGATGGAGATCCCTGGGCGCCAAATAACTTACTAACTCCGGAGCTAAAGAAAAACATCAGTTGGACCCCGGTGGGCCAAGCAACAGACAAGAAGCTCCGGCCCCAACCAACTAAAATGAATAGCTTTAAGTCGGGGCCATCATAGAGTCTGACGCCCGACCCACCGGCGTGCAATTAAAGAAGGCAGCATAGTTATCAACCGTGATTGGGTTAAAAACTAAGCATGCAGACTGTCGCATAACATTCAAGTTATAACCTATACGTCTGTAACGTGTTATGATTTTTCTAAACTGAAAAGAAAAATCATTACTTCCTATAAGTTTCTTGAATTTGTAACTAAGTCACCATAAAATTCTGGTTCCGAAAGACCCTCACTTAAAAGCGTCTTTAACCCAACATTATATTTGGAAATCAATTCATAGTGTCTACAATAAAATTTAGAAAAGGTTTTTCGAAGTTTATGATACCGATAGCCCTGTTGGAGAAGTTTGGCCGTTAAAGATTTATTTCGAGCGTTGAAGTCTGTAACATGATTGCAGACTCTAGCAAACCTAATAGGTTGCGAAATGTATACACCATAAGAAGCACGACGAGGAACGTCACCATCCAAAAACGGAAAATTTACTATATCAAAATCAAAGTCATCGCGCTTATCATACATTTTAGAAGAAACAAATCCATTTGCAATAGAAAGATGAAGATCTAAAAAGGGGGCTTCGGTATCCGAGATATTGGCTTTGTTCAACTGTAGTTCAGATGGATAATAAAAATTAAAACTGAGATCCTTTAAGAGCAGTGAACACACTCATGAGAAAAGGGGATGGGCCATACCGCGGTTTCGACTATTCAAGTCTCGTCAGTGACCCTTTAGTTTTGGCAACAAATTTGATTGACCATACCTTCAAAATAAGGGTTGTCAATGTTCAAAAGGTCATCGAGGTACCTAGAAGTGGAATTAAAAGCCTCGATAACATCAGCTTGATTATCATGGTTCAGAGAATCCATGAAATCTCTTTCGTAGCAGTATAAATATAAATCAGCTACGAGAGGTGCGCAATTTGTACCCATCGGAATTCCAACAATTTGTCTGTATAACTTGGTCCCAAATCTAATATAAATATTATCCAGGATATAGGATAAGGCGTCGCACACA
This sequence comes from Rugalucina vietnamica, assembly GCA_964017185.1. NCBI lineage: Eukaryota > Metazoa > Mollusca > Bivalvia > Lucinida > Lucinidae > Rugalucina > Rugalucina vietnamica. The sequence continues at coordinate 12,387,930 of OZ024879.1, read as the reverse complement.
TTCTGACATGACCAAAGTGTATACCGACTTTGGTCAGAGGATGTGAAAAAAGCCTTTCTGTCATTACATGCCAAATAAAGTGAACCATAGTTTTTTAATGCCCTTTTGAAGGTCCACTCTATCAAATCCAGAAGTTTTTCTTTAATAAGATTATGTGGTAAAGTTGTATACAGAGTAGAAAAATCATATGTGGACAAGCTCGTCGCACGGAAACCTCTACACTTCAATTTATTGAGCACCTCACCAGAATGTTTTATTGACCAAAACCAATTTTTATTTGAAGTTTCATACACTGTCTCACAGTATCTTATAACATGAGATCTGATAGCAGTAAGACAGGAAGTTAATAATTTAGAAAGTTCAGTAGTAGCACAAGAGCTAGAATTTGCAATAAATCTTGCTTTGTATGGTCTTTTGTGAAGCTTAGGTAACCAATACATCGCAGGAAGTTTGTCTTGGCCTTCATTGACACAAACAGAAAACTTAACAGGTAAATCGTTTAAGTGGGCATTTACTACAGACACCTCATCAGTATCTGTCTCCAGATAAGCCCTGGAACCATCCAGCTCCTGTTTTAAGGTGTTAATGTAGTGAAGTCTACAAACAACAACAACATTGTTTGCGGCTTTGTCTGCCGGAACCAAGACATACTTTCTGTGAAATTCTTGGATACCCTGCTTCAAATGCCTAAATGACGATTTAGGTTTAGGAGGTAAAAGATTAGTATTTTGTGAATAAAACTGTATACGTTTATCCACGATAGTGAAGATACTTCTTTTCCATTCTTTAAGAGCATTATCCTCAACACCCTCTCGTTTACACCATCGATTACCGAAATCAGTCAATGCAGATGCAATCTCCTCTCTACATTTATCGAAATTGATGTAGGAGGGGAATCTATATTTCGGACCTTTAGAAACAATTTTGCGAATTCTAGAATCCGAAATTATTTTTAAATTCCAGTAACTATATGTCCGGCTGGTTGATAAACAAATTTTGAATCTTTACAATCTCAGGGAGTACTTAGGAGTATTAGCATGGATATCAAGATCAGAAACAAGTTTATTGAAATTAAAAATAGTATTTCTGATTGGTTTATTATATTTGTAACAAATAATAGGAGGTTCTGAATTTTGGAAGTACATAGGTATAGACTGTATCACTGATTTATCCTGGAATATGCTTGGTAAATCAATAAAGTCAATTCCTTTATTAATGAAAGGAATTTTAATAAAACTTCTAAAGTGATTAGATTCGGAATCGATAAATGGACGAAGAGCATGCTGAGTATAACATCTTGTTAACAGTGCAGCGTCATACATTTGATGATTTCTATCGTAAAATCTATTAGCCTCTGTGTCCAAGGAACGTAATAAAGCAATAGGTAGAGAACTAAGATAAGACAGCATTGGATATGTCGACCGTAAATCCTTAGTTTAACAGCTAAATCATTAAGGGAAGTGTTCAATTTCATTGTAGCGCACCGTTTACGTTTGTCATTACCCTTTTCCCGTATACCATGAGATCTAGATTTACGTTTACGAGACTCTGAAAGTGTAAGTACATCAAAATCGGGCATTTTGGAAATATTTCCCTCATGGTAAATGTTGTCGTTAAATCCCAGTGGAAAGGGAGTTTGCAATAATTTTATACATTTAAGTTCAGTTTCAAATCGTTTGATGTTTTTGAATCTAACAGAAGAATTTTCATCATATGAGATTTTTTCCACTGGCTGAACTATAACATTATTGGGAGAATGACCAGTGCGCTTAAAATGCTGGTACAGAAAGGTATCATTATTTTTGGGCTTTCTGATTCTACGATAGTGCTCACCAAGTTCGACAAGTTTGTCCAACATACTGCATCCTACAATTGTTTGTATTTCAAGTAAGAACATATACAAGATCCATTGATTTTCAGTCTAAATCAGAATCATTAACCACTGAAAATGTCCTACCATTCACAGATGAAGTGATAGTAGTCTTAGAGCATAAATGATTGCAACAGTTGCACTTCTTGGCATTGCACTTAGAAATACTAGGGTACATTCCAGTACAAAGCAGCGTTTGTAATAAAATTTTACACCGGGGCCTTATCAACAAGAGTGATTACAGGCGACTCAAGGCACGCTAGTATTGCTATGTAAAATTGGCGCCTTTACAGCAGGAGTGATTACAGGCGATAAACGAGGCGTTAATAGGGAGTTTTGTAGAACTATATAGCACTAGGGGCCTTATCAGCAGGAGTGATTACAGGCAATTATAGAGGCATTTATACTACAACTAAAGACTGGGGCTAATTCGCAGTAGTAGTCACACGTGATGATAGGGGATTTTCAGTGTGATATAACACCGGGACCTTATCAGCAGGAGCGATTACATGCGATGACAGGGACGTTTGTAACACATAATAACTTTGGGGCCTTATCAGCAGCAGTAATGACAGGTCACTATGGAGGATTGTAGTACTATGTAACACTATGGCCTAATCAACAGGAGTGATTACAGGTGTTGATAGGGCGGTTTTCATAAAATATAACACTGGGGCCTTATCAACAGGAGCGATTAGAGGCGAAAATAGTGGCGGCCCTAAAAAATCTCCCCGTACATCATCCATAGTGCAGGTTATATTTCCTTTTGGTCCTTTGAGATCAGCGAGGATTTTCTGAGAAATCAGAAATTTATTATCGGTTTAGATTCATTTTCTTACCAATGTTTAATATATTTGGTCCCATTTGGAAATATACTAGTCTTTGTATCGACTACCATGTTGAAAGATGCAAAATTTCAGTAATTCTCTTTGGCTCCATGTTGCCAAATCTAAAGGGTCACTGCCGAGACTTTAATAGTCGAAACCGAGGTATGTCCCATGCCCTTTCTCATTAATATATTCACTGCTCTTAAAGGATCTCAGTTTTAATTTTTATTTGTAGTACAATATAAATTTGGGGCATATTCAGCAGGGGTGATTTCAGAGGATGATAGAAGCGTTTGAAGTACAATAGAACACTGGTGCCTAATCAACACGAGTCATTACAGGCAATGATATTGGTATTTGTATTAAAATATAACAGTAAAGCCTAATCAGCAGCAGTGATTACAGGCTACTGGGTTTGTAGTACTACATAACACCAGGGCCTAATCAACAGGAGTGATAACATGCGATGACAGGTACGTTTTCATACTATATAACACTGGGACCTTATCAGCAGGAGTGAGTACAGAAAATAATAGAGGCGTTTTTGTGACGTTTGTAGTACAATAAGGTATTGGGGCCTAATCAGTAGGAGTGATTACAGGCGATGATAGGGACTCATTTAGTTCAATGTTACTTTGGGGCCTTATCAGCAGGATGTGACTACATGCGTTGAAAGAAGCGTTTGTAAATAAATATAACACTGCAGATTTATCAGCAGGAATGATTACAGGCAATGATATGGGCATTTGTAGTACAATTTAACTCTAGTGCCTAATCAGCAGAAGTGATAACAGGTCACGAAAGGGAGGTACGTAATACTACATAACACTAGGACTAATCAACAGGAGTGATTACAGTCGTTGATAGGCACGTTTTTATAACAATATTTCACTGGGACCTTATCAACAGGACTGATTACAGGCAATGATATGGGTATTTGTAGTAATATATTTCTCTAGGGCCTAATCAACAGCAGGAGTGATTACAGGCGATGACAAGCACGTTCTATTACTACATAACACTGGAGGATTATCAGCAAAAGTGACTGCAGAAGATAATAGAGGCGTTTGTTGTACAAAATATGACCGGGGTATGATTTGAAGGAGTAGTTATATGCGATGAAAGTGACGTTTGTAGTACAATAACGCATTCAGGCCTAATGAGGAGGAGTTTTTACAGGCGATAATAGGGGCGTTTGTAGTAGAATATTACTTTGAGGCCTAATCAGCAGGAGTGATTACAGGCGATGAAAGCAGCGTTTGTATTAAAATTTACACCGGGGCCTTATCTACAAGAGTGATTACAGGCGACTCAAGGCACGTTTGTATTGCTATGTAAAATTGGCGCCTTTACAGCAGGAGTGATAACAGGCGATGAAAGAGGCGTTAATAGGGTGTTTTGTTTAACTATATAATACTAGGGGCCTAATCAACAGGGGTGATTACAGGCAATGACAGAGGCATTAAAATGTAGTTTTGTAAGAACTATATTGCACCAGGGGCCTTATCAACAGGAGTGATTACAAGTGATGACAGGTACGCTTGTCTTGCTATATGAAATTGGGGCCTTATCAGCAGGAGTGATTACAGGCAATTAGAGAGGCATTTATAGTACAACTAAAGACTGGGGCTAATTCGCAGTAGTAGTTATACGTGATGATAGGGGGTTTTCAGTATGATATATCACTGGCCTTTATCAGCAGGAGCGATTACATGCGATGACAGGGACGTTTGTAATACATAATAACTTTGGGGCCTTATCAGCAGCAGTAATGACATGTCACTATATGGAGGATTGTAGTACTATATAACACTGTGGCCTAATCAACAGGAGTGATTACAGGTGTTGAAAGGGCGGTTTTCATAAAATATAACACAGGGGCCTTATCAACAGGAGTAATTAGAGGCTAAAATAGTGGATTTTGTAGTACAATATAAATTTTGGGCCTATTCAGCAGGGGTGATTTCAGACGATGATAGGAGCGTTTGAAGTACAATATTACACTGGGGCCGAATCAACATGAGTCATTACAGGCAATGATATTGGTATTTGTATTAAGATATAACAGTAAAGCCTAATCAGCAGCAGTTATTACAGGTCATTAGGTTTGTAGTACTACACAACACCAGGGCCCAATCAACAGGAGTGATAACAGGCTATGGCAGGTACGTTTTCATACTATATAACACTTGGACCTTATCAGCAGGGGTGAGTACAGAAGATAATAGATGACAGGGACGCATTTTGTTCAATTTTTGTGACGTTTGTAGTACAATAAGGTATTGGGGCCTAATCAGTACTTGTGTTTACAGGCGATGATAGGGACGCATTTAGTTCAATATTACTTTGACACCTTATCAGCAGGATGTGACTTCATGCGTTGAAAGATGCGTTTGTAAATAAATATAACACTGCAGATTTATCAGCAGGAATGGTTACAGGCAATGATATGTTAGAGTTAAAGTATCGAGTAGAAAAAATTAGTAAAATAAAGCGAGTCGAAGACGAGCTGTTTTTACTTATTTTTTCTACGAGGTCTTTAACTAACTTGTAGTATGACAGAACACCAATTGACAGATCCGTACTGTAACTTCCGACATCAGGAAGCTACAGTACGGTTTTAATTCCGCCTCCTTCCTGAGTATTAATATGAAGGCCCGCCTCCTCTGATATTAATTTGTATTGATTTAATCTTACAAAAACATCAAAAAAAAAGAGCAGAAAGTCATACTACAAGGGCATTTGTAGTACAATTAAGCTCTAGAGCCTAATCAGCAGACGTGATAACAGGTCACGAAAAGGGAGGTACGTAATACTACATAACACTAGAAATAATCAACAGGAGTGATTACAGGCGTCGATATGCACGTTCGTATAACTATATTCCACTTATCAACAGGACTGATTACAGGCAATGATATGGGTATTTGTAGTAATATATTTCTCTAGGGCCTAATCAACACCAGGAGTGATTACAGGCGATGACAAGCACGTTCTATTACTATAAAACAATGGAACATTATCAGCAAACGTGACTGCAGAAGATAATAGAGGCGTTTGTTGTAAAAAGTATGATCGGGGTATAATTTGTAGGAGTAGTTACATGCGATGAAAGTGACGTTTGTAGTACAATAACGCATTCGGCCCTAATAAGGATGAGTTTTACAGGCGATGATAGGGGCGTTTGTAGTACAATATTACTTTGGGGCCTAATCAGCAGGAGTGATTACAGGCGATGAAAGCAGCGTTTGTAATAAAATTTTACACCGGGGCCTTATCTACAAGAGTGATTACAGGCGACTCAAGGCACGTTTGTATTGCTATGTAAAATTGGCGCCTTTACAGCAGGAGCGATTGCAGGCGATGAAAGAGGCGTTAATATGGAGTTTTGTTTAACTATATAACACTAGGGGCCTAATCAACAGGAGTGATTACAGGCAATGACAGAGGGATTTAAATGTAGTTTTGTAGAACTATATAGCAATAGGGGCCTTATCAACAGGAGTGATTACAGGTGATGACAGGTACGCTTGTCGTGCTGTATGAAACTAGGGCCTTATCAGCTGGAGTGAATACAGGCAATCATAGAGGCATAGTACAACTAAAGACTGGGGCTAATTCGCAGTAGTAGTCATACGTGATGATAGGGGTTTTTCAGTAAGATATAACACTGGGACCTTATCAGTAGGAGCGATTACATGTGATGACAGTGAATTTTGTAATACATAATAACTTTGGGGCCTTATCAGCAGCAGTAATGACAGGTCACTATATGGAAGATTGTAGTACTATATAACACTGTGGCCTAATCAACAGGAGTGATAACAGGTGTTGATAGGGCGGTTTTCATAAAAATATAACAAAGGGGCCTTATGAACAGGAGTGATTAGATCCGAAAATAGTGGATTTTGTAGTACAATATAAATTTGGGGCCTATTCAGCAGGGGTGATTTCAGACGATAATGGGAACGATTGAATTACAATATTACACTGGGGCCTAATCAACATGAGTGAGTACAGAAGATAATAGAGGCGTTTTTGTGACGTTTGTAGTACAATAACGTATTTGGGCCTGATCAGTAGGAGTGATTACAGGCGATGATAGGGACGCATTTAGTTCAATATTACTTTGGGGCCTTATCAGCAGGATGTGACGTCATGCGTTGAAAGAAGCGTTTGTAAATAAATATAACACTGCAGATTTATCAGCAGGAATGATTACAGGCAATGATATGGGCATTTGTAGTACAATTTAACTCTAGTGCCTAATCAGCAGAAGTGATAACAGGTCACGAAAGGGAGGTACGTAATACTACATAACACTAAGACTAATCAACAGGAGTGATTTCAGGCGTCGATAGGCACGTTTGTATAACAATATTTCACTGGGGCCTTATCAACAGGACTGATTATAGGCAATGATTTGGGTATTTGTAGTAATATATTTCACTAGGGCCTAATGAACAGCAGGAGTGATTACAGGCGATGACAAGCACGTTATATTACTATACAACACAGGAACATTATCAGCAAAAGTGACTGCAGAAGATAATAGAGGCGTTTGTTGTACAAAATATGACCGGGGTATAATTTGCAGGAGTAGTTACATGCGATGAAAGTGACGTTTGTAGTACAATAACGCATTCGGGCCTAATAAGTAGGAGTTTTACAGGCGATGATAGGGGCGTTTGTAGTTCAATATTACTTTGGGGCCTAATCAGCAGGAGTGATTACAGGCGATGAAAGCAGCGTTTGTAATAAAATTTTACACTGGGGCCTTATCTACAAGAGTAATTACAGGCGACTCAAGGCACGTTTGTATTGCTATGTAACATTGGCGCCTTTACAGCAGTAGTGATTACATGCGATGAAAGCGGCGTTAATAGGGAGTTTTGTTTAACTATATAAAACTAGGGGCCTAATCAACAGGATTGATTACAGGCAATTATAGAGGCATTTATAGTACAACTAAAGACTGGGGCTAATTCGCAGTAGTAGACATACGTGATGATAGGGGGTTTTCAGTATTATATAACACTGGGACCTTAGCAGCAGGAGTGAGAACAGAAGATAAAAGAGGCGTTTTTGTGACGTTTGTAGTACAATAAGGTATTGGGGCCTAATCAGTAGGAGTGATTACAGGCGATGATAGGGACGCATTTAGTTCAATATTACTTTGGGGCCTTATCAGCAGGATGTGACTTCATGCATTGAAAGAAGCGTTTGTAAATAAATATAATACTGGAGATTTATCAGCAGGACTGATTACAGGCAATGATATGGGCATTTGTAGTACAATTTAACTCTAGTGCCTAATCAGCAGGAGTGATAACAGGTCACGAAAGGGAGGTACGTAATACTACTTAACACTAGGACTAATCAACAGGAGTGATTTCAGGCGTCGATAGGCACGTTTGTATAACAATATTTCACTGGGGCCTTATCAACAGGACTGATAACAGGCAATGATATGGGCATTTGTAGTAATATATTACACTAGGGCCTAATCAACAGCAGGAGTGATTACAGGCGATGACAAGCACGTTCTATTACTATATAACACTGGAACAGTATCAGCAAAAGTGATTGCAGAAGATAAGCAGAATATTATAGAGGCGTTTGTTGTACAAAATATGACCGGGGTATAATTTGCAGGAGTAGTTACATGCGATGAAAGTGACGTTTGTAGTACAATAACGCATTCGGGCCTAATAAATAGGAGTTTTTACAGGCGATGATAGGGGCGTTTGTAGTACAATATTACTTTGGGGCCTAATCAGCAGGAGTGATTACAGGCGATGAAAGCAGCGTTTGTAATAAAATTTTACACCGGGGCCTTATCTACAAGAGTGATTACAGGCGACTCAAGGCACGTTTGTATTGCTATGTTAAATTGGCGCCTTTACAGCAGGAGTGATTTTAGGCGACGAAAGAGGCGTTAATAGGGAGTTTTGATCAACTTTATAACACTAGGGCCTAATCAACAGGAGTGATTACAGGCAAGGACAGAGGCATTCAATGTAGTTTTGTAGAACTATATAGCACTAGGGGCCTTATCAACAGGAGTGATTACAGGTGATGACAGGTACGCTTGTCTTGCTATATGAAACTGGGGCCTTATCAGCAGGAGTGATTACAGGCAATTATAGAGGCATTTATAGTGTAATAGTAAGCATGCAGTATCTGCTTTGCTAACCAGGTCTACGGTGTACTTCGCGTTGTGTTTTTGTTTATGGACTTTCCCTGAGTCGACGACAGACGGACGGACGGACGGTCGTAGCGACAGAATACCGGAAAGTATTAGGTTTGTATGAGATCAGGTTCGAATCTCTGGATATGGTTTTCGGAGAATACAAGATGGACAAATTTTACTATGTTTATTTACAAAAGGAAAATGGTTATGAGAAATGTTAGAACTTAGAAAAAGTAAATGCACTTTCTAAGATTAAATCCCCTGACTGGATGCCGGGGAATAGTAATTAAACTCTATAATTTAGAATTTAGAAAAAGCTACTACTTGGGTGTCCCGTGGGGACAAAAGCAGTAAGCTTTTAGAGAATCCACTTGGTGTCCTGTGAGAACAAAAATGGAAACTCTGCCTTAATCGTCTGGTGTCCTATGAGAACAAAAACGAGTAAGGGAATATAGCCCACCTGATCGGTTTGACTATCGTGACTGGCGAAAAGTGCATGAACTCCATAGCAGTTATATTGCTGATAATATTTCAAGTAAACGGTGTACATGAAAATAAGCTGTTACAAAGAAAGTAAATGATATACATAGATGTAATATATCAAAATGTCAGGAGCTTAAGCTAATATCTATTGAATTAGCATTCTGGTTTATGTTCAGCCTGGAATGATATATTATCTTGACAAACATATTAAGGTATTTATAAAACGTATATAAAACGTTTTTCCAAGGGAAGTAACTGTGTATGAAAATAGTGAGTTTTTCCAAGGGGAACAACTAATAAGTTCTTCCACGTCCATGAATGCTTTCTATGTCCTTGACACTGCGAGTGACACGTAAATATAAATGAATACACTATAAATTAATTATTGAATTAATTAAAATACCAAACACATACCTGCTTCTATCACATTCCTCCCACCTCAGAAAAATTTATTTAAACTAAAATAAATTTTAATGAAGAGACAGCAATGAAAATAGAACAGGCGCTTGATAAGATTTGGTATTTTAATATGAATTAAGCACACAAGTTATTCGAATTTCACTCGTTTACGTCGTGAAGGTTCATCCCACATATTTGAGTCTTTGTAGAGCACACCATCTCGCTCGACGACTCTCTCATCTCTGCATAGACGATAATGTTTTTCTTCTTCCGGAAGTTCAGAAATTGATTTCTGCCACTTATTTGCCTCAATACGGCGTTGTACGCTGTGTAGCTGTCTTTGAATTTGTCGCATTTCTTTTCTATAATTTGTCGATCCCAACTTATATGGCAGTTCATCTTTTGGGTCAATGTATCTTGGGTTTTGTATTTTAATAGTCTCGAATTCAACAGTTTGTCCTGTATGACATTTAGACTTCTCGTGAGATTTCTTATGCTTCAATGTCCCATAACTTCGTTTGCATAATTTGCACTTGTAGCGAGTGTCTGTCTCGTGATGCATCTCTCTCCAGTGAATTATAAAGTCATTGAAAGAGCTGAACTTGTGGCCGTCCCTACATTGCTGAACGGGGCAGGATGTAGCTGTTTGTGGCCACAGTGGTCTCTCATTTCTTATGAATTCAGCAACTTCTTCTTCGATACCCATGGATATATCCGCCATTCTGCAGTAAATTGTACATGGCTTTGCAGAAAACTCTGCAGTGGACCTCCCTGTCGTTGATGTTCGGCCAGTCAACAAAATGATTTAATTTGAAATGAAATGAAAGTGCTTTTTTTTTTTAAATTGACATATTGAAGGGTCAAGAAAAAAAATGAATATCTGTGATATCTTTTCCTGTTTATGTTTAGGTTTTAAATTTAATTGCATCAATTCTTGGTCTCTCTTTTTACAAGTTGATGTTTTTAGAGAAGAAATCTAGTTAAAGTATTTATTCATAACTTCATAAGTAATTCTTATCCAGGCTATGATTCATATGTATATTGGAATTTGAGATATGAACATTTATTGATATCCTTGTATGACATAGACATGCATGCTTGTTTAATTTTAAGTCATGATTTTAGCATACCCATATCATTAGATACTTAATTGCCATATAATGCATTTTGTTGAATTTTTATATATACTTCTGTGTAAATGTTTTTATATGTACATGCACATTCTTATCAGTATATGAGCGTATTTTAGAACGCATTTTCATATTTATATACAGTTGACATCTAATGCCATTTTAACATGTATTTACATACAGATTCTTACTCTATTTACACACGTTATTTTTCTGATAAGTCTCTTATGAGGGCGACCACATTTGCCGTGGTTTAACTACTCTTTCCCGCCTAGACTTTTGGCTTACGCCGTTCTGGTTCTTTTGCAGAACTTGATACCGTTTCATTATTGAAAGTAACTGAACTACCGTCATATGTAATTGGAAGATTATTGTTGGATGAATTAAGAGTGTTCTGAACATCATATTCGATTTCAGGCGAGTTAATGTTTGGGTCAACGTTTGATGCTGGCTCAAATTCAGTTTCTACGTTTTGTGACCTGTCATCTGACATGTGTTCATGTGTACTCTGAAAGGTATGTTCAGCTGTTTGTGAATTGTCACATACATGCTCATCAGCAGTTTCAGTTATACCATCTGCTAATTGTGAATTGTCAACAGATGTCTGTTCATTTGAACCCTGAGGTGCATTCAACCAATTTCGAGGCTGGTTATGGCCTTCATATGGTTTCATATCATCCACGTGAATATTAACGATGGGTGAGGTGTCAGATTTCTGTATTGAATATGTCAAATCGGTGACTTTGTGAACAACTAGGTATGGCCCAATCCAACCCTGACCGATTTTTGGACCATCTGTCGGTGGGTAGAACCTCCATACCCAGTCACCTACTTCATACACACGAGGTTTTAGCCCGCGATCATAATATGCTTTCTGTCTTGTAGTTGCAACTCCTAAATGTTTGAATGTGAATTCATGAGTCAGTTGCATAGCAGCTCTTACCCACTCAATATATTGTATTGGACAGACCTCCTCTAACGTATTTGGTGGTGGTCCTACCATAAGATCAAGAGGGCATGAAATTTCTCGTTGGAGAAACAGTAAGTTTGGTGTACAACCAGTGCTTTTATGTTCTGATGCTCTGTATGCCATGAATAAGTAAGGCAGGTGATCATCCCAGTCTTTTGGATTCTCTGAACAAAAGACTCTAAGCATTTGTTTGAGTGTACGGTTAAACCTCTCTACTAACCCGTCCGAATTCGGCCGATAGGGCGCAGTCCGCGTTTGTTGTATCCCTAACTTCTGACAAAGCAGTTTAAACAACTGAGACTGAAATTCTCTGCCTTGATCGGTATGAATTTGGCCCGGACAACCAAATTTTGTACAGAATTCTACGACCACTTTGTCCGCAACAGTCTGAGCAGTGTGGTCGGGGACTTCCCATGCATCTACCCATTTCGAATAGTAATCACCGAGCACGATTATATACTCATTTCCGTCCTCTGTTAGAGGCAAAGGCCCAAAAATATCTATGGCCACGCAACGCATAATTTCATTTACGCGAAACCGACGAAGTTCGGACTTTCCTCTTCCTGGGCCAGGCTTTATCCGTGCGCAAGTGTCACACTCCTTTACCCACCGGTTTATGTCTTTTCTATAACCCGGCCAGTAAAATCGACGCTGGATACTTTCGATGGTGCGATCTCTACCGAAATGACCTGCTGTTCGCGCTGAATGAAGGTTTGCGAATATAAGGTCCCTTATTGTTTCTGGTGCGACCACCTGATAAATACAATTCCCTCTTTTGTCTAACCACTTGCGATAAAGAACTCCGTCTACCACCTTAAGTTCATTCCACTGGTACCATAATGCCTTAGCTATGTAGTTAGTTTGATCTATTTCAGCTAACGTTGGCTTCTCATTACATAACCTGCGTTCGAGAATAACGCTTAAGGAAGAATCATCTAACTGCATTTTGCTCAACTCAGATGGGCTCCACGTTGGTAGCCAGTTCGCGGTGCTATCCCTTCTATCCGACAATTCCGTTCTCGTTTCAGGAACGAGTGGGCCGATAGGTGACCAATAGGTAGGTGATCTACCTCGAGTCGAGTCAGCGACCTTCGCTGTCTCCCTATCAGTTTGCTGCAGCACAGCTGGCCCCGGCGCGAGACTAGGAGAAGTAGCAGGTGACTGGTAGGAAGGACATTCCTCGATCTTGTTGGTCGCAGTGACCAACATCAAGCTATCGGCTTCTCCATTATCATCTTGACCTACATTTACACTTGAGGGATAGCAATCCGGACATGAAGTGTTCGGGCATTTCCGGTTCGGCTTTCGTGAAAGGGTGTCAGCATTTTGGTGTTGTCTGCCTGGTCTGTATTGTATTTGATAATTGAATGTTTCAATGGTGGATGGTTGTTTATTCAACTTTAATTTTCCTTTAGATGTTTTGAGGGTCTGTTTACGCACCTTTATACTACCATCGTATTTTGTCAGGAAATCCATGCCTAAGATACCGACTATACCTTGAATTCTCGCTACGATAAAATCCTGTTCATAGGTGATACCCATTGTATGAAAGTTAATGGTCACTTTTCCACTGATGTCTAACTTGCTTCCATCTGCAGCTGTAAGTTTAATGGGATGACTGTACAGTTTAATATCGTGTTCTTGTTGTAGTTTCTCAAAGTGTTTCTGTGATAAGATAGAGTAAGGTGACCCTGTGTCAACCAAGAGTTTTACATTTGTGTCAAACATCTCTGAATCTATGTACAGACAAGACGTCGCCGCTATATCAGCCTTCATCTCATTGTTATCATCATAAATTTGGCTGGTGACAACTGGATTTAAGAAATGTTCGTGTATACTTTCATTGACAGTGTTATCTTGTTTAATCGGGTTCTCTGTTGTTTCTGTACCAGGAGCTTGTTGTGGCTCTGGATCATGAACAGGAGTGATGACAATGTCTGGTGTAGTTATATGTGAATCTTGAGGTGTGATGGCATAGGCCGTATTACTCTTTGGTTGTGCTGTTTGTTTTTCAGCTACTCTACGTTCCTTGTATTGACGTGTTCTACATTCTTCGATAGTATGATTCCTTCGCTTGCAGTAATTACAAAATTTAGCCTGCTTTGTTTCTTCTGATTTAGGCTCACTTGTGGAACTTTCTTTGTGTTCAGTTGCCATTTTGCTAGTATGAGTTGGTTCAGGGTTTGGTGATTTGTTTCTATAGGTCCCTTCGCGAGCCAAAGTATTCAATTTCTTGTCCAGCAGTTTGTCAATTTGGTCGAGAGTAATGCTTTGATGGACATCATTTTCATTCGATACTATCGGTGCAATTTGCTCTGAGGACACACGTGGCTTTCTCACCCTGTCAACTGACCCGTCCAGTGCCTCATACTCTGTTGCTAGTCCGATAGCAGCATTCATCGATTTTGGATGGCCGAATTGTACGTGCTTTTGCAGTTCATAATTTCCAAGGCCTGTAATAAATTGATCAATGACATACATCTCTAGCTGACTCAGTGTCAAATAAGGGTACGCTTTCCTTGCAAGTCTACTCAAGTGATGACCATAGTCAGAGACGCTCTCTCCCTTTTCCCGTTTTCTGTATCTTAACTGACATCTGTAGGCGACATCTTTTTCCTTCGGTGCATACCTATCAGTAATTATTTGCTTCATGGTATCATAGTTGGAAAGTTGAGCCATTGTTAAGTCAGTGAGCAGTTTCTGTGCCTCTCCTCGCAGGTGAATGCTTAACATTTTCGCCTTCTGAGCCTCTGTCCATTCATTCCAGCTGGCAACTTGTTCAAAGTGTATGATGTAATCAGACCACTCTGTTTTGTTAGATCCATCGAAGTTGTCAGGGTGAATCTCCTTCTTGTAGGGCATTCTTCTCTGTGAAGCGTTGTCCTGGCTGGAGGCAGCAAACATAGTGTTGTTTGTTGGCATAACGTATGGCTGTTCCGAGTTTGGCATTTGATTCACCTGATTACCATTGGTAATCATTGTAGCGAAAGGCTGGCCTACAGTTGCTGGTACAGTGATCATATTATGAGGCGCTAATGCTGATGTCTGAACTCCTGCCATGTTGTAAGGCGCTAACACTGGTGCAGGAACACCTGCTATGTTGTAGGGCGCTTGCATTTCCTGGTGAATAACGTGGCTAGGCTGCAACTGCTGAGCGGGAATTGTCTGGAGTTGTGGATATGGATCAACAAGTGACTGCCGCATAGTTTCCGGTGATGATGACTGTACATGTGTACTTGTGGTACCAAGGGGCATAACACCAGGCTGTGTATATTGTGGCTGATTTATATTGAATCCCGTAGCATTTGCTAGCGTCATCTGTGATTGACTGGGTAAACCAACTGGGCGCCGTATTGTCGCATGATATCGTCTTTCCCCAGATATTGGCGTACTCGAACACTCTACAGGGGTCTGTTTTGCCGGCATTAGAAGGCGGGAGATAGGCTGTTGTTCGCACATTTGAACCCGTGTTTGGCGTGTAGAGCTATGTGATTGATTTGGGGAAGTGCTTTGCTGCTGCTTTTGTTTTACAAGGGAAATATGCTGAAGAGTAGTTTGAATTTCCTTCAGTTGTTGTTGTAATTGAGCTTCTACCACAGAAATACCATCATTCTGTCCATTCGTTACATTTTTAGCTGATGAGTGTGCCTGTAGTCTGTCAGCATTGATTTGTTCTTGCTGTGAATTAGACATGCATATGCCACTATCAGTTGTTATTTTGCTTTGTGTTTCATTTGTGGGAGCTAATGTTCTATCCTGATGTGAATGCAACAGCATGTGATCTTGAGGGGTATTCATTTGCTGAGCAGACTGGTATGTCTCAGGTACTTGTAAATTAGGATTATTTCCATGATTAGACTGAGCTTGTGTACTATAGCTTTCTGTGCGAGGTTGAGCAGAGAAAAGGCTATGATCTAATTCACGATCTGAAAATGGACCGCTACTGCAAGTCTGGAAACTCATTTCTGTTCCTTGTGAAAGGTGTGTGATTGGACCCCAACTTACTAATTGGCTGCGTACATTGGCAGGTGTGGATGTTGCTTGGGGATTTATTGTTAATGGGTCAAAGATGGATCTTTGATCGTAACTATAGCTACCCATTCCAGCCATATTCCCACTGCTTAAGTCTGTGATTGCAGGGTAAAGACTGCCTAGGTCATTGCTATAATATTCTTCATTGAAGTCAAACTGATTTGTATTTGCAAACATTTTGAAACCGTATTGGCTTTATA
Source organism: Rugalucina vietnamica (assembly GCA_964017185.1). Lineage (NCBI taxonomy): Eukaryota > Metazoa > Mollusca > Bivalvia > Lucinida > Lucinidae > Rugalucina > Rugalucina vietnamica. The sequence continues at coordinate 12,371,826 of OZ024879.1, read as the reverse complement.
TCACAGTGATGACTTTTTGATAAAGTTAGTACTTGAAGTTTAATTTGAACAATTGAAAAACATTGATATTGCTTGTAATATCCGATTGAACCATATCCTGGTCACGGCTGACCAATTCTGTAATAGTAAGCATGCAGTATCTGCTTTGCTAACCAGGTCTACGGTGTACTTCGCGTTGTGTTTTTGTTTATGGACTTTCCCTGAGTCGACGACAGACGGACGGACGGACGGTCGTAGCGACAGAATACCGGAAAGTATTAGGTTTGTATGAGATCAGGTTCGAATCTCTGGATATGGTTTTCGGAGAATACAAGATGGACAAATTTTACTATGTTTATTTACAAAAGGAAAATGGTTATGAGAAATGTTAGAACTTAGAAAAAGTAAATGCACTTTCTAAGATTAAATCCCCTGACTGGATGCCGGGGAATAGTAATTAAACTCTATAATTTAGAATTTAGAAAAAGCTACTACTTGGGTGTCCCGTGGGGACAAAAGCAGTAAGCTTTTAGAGAATCCACTTGGTGTCCTGTGAGAACAAAAATGGAAACTCTGCCTTAATCGTCTGGTGTCCTATGAGAACAAAAACGAGTAAGGGAATATAGCCCACCTGATCGGTTTGACTATCGTGACTGGCGAAAAGTGCATGAACTCCATAGCAGTTATATTGCTGATAATATTTCAAGTAAACGGTGTACATGAAAATAAGCTGTTACAAAGAAAGTAAATGATATACATAGATGTAATATATCAAAATGTCAGGAGCTTAAGCTAATATCTATTGAATTAGCATTCTGGTTTATGTTCAGCCTGGAATGATATATTATCTTGACAAACATATTAAGGTATTTATAAAACGTATATAAAACGTTTTTCCAAGGGAAGTAACTGTGTATGAAAATAGTGAGTTTTTCCAAGGGGAACAACTAATAAGTTCTTCCACGTCCATGAATGCTTTCTATGTCCTTGACACTGCGAGTGACACGTAAATATAAATGAATACACTATAAATTAATTATTGAATTAATTAAAATACCAAACACATACCTGCTTCTATCACAATAGTACAACTAAAGACTGGGGCTAATTCGCAGTAGTAGTCATACGTAATGATAGGGGGTTTTCAGTATGATATAACACTGGGACCTTATCAGCAGGAGCGATTACATGCGATGACAGGGACTTTTGTAATACATAATAACTTTGGGGCCTTATCAGCAGCAGTAATGACAAGTCACTATATGGAGGATTGTAGTACTATATAACACTGTGGCCTAATCAACAGGAGTGATAAAAGGTGTTGATAGGGCGGCTTTCATAAAATATCTCACATGGGCCTTATCAACAGGAATGATTAAAGGCGAAAATAGTGGATTTTGTAGTACAATATTAATTTGGGGCCTATTCAGCAGGGGTGATTTCAGACGATGATAGGAGCGTTTGAAGTACAATATTACACTGGGGTCTAATCAACATGAGTCATTCCAGGCAATGATATTGGTATTTGTATTAAAATATAACAGTAAAGCCTAATCGGCAGCAGTGATTACAGGTCATTAGGTTTGTAGTACTACATAACTAATCAACAGGAGTGATAACAGGCGATGACAGGTACGTTAACATACTATATAACACTGGGACGTTAGCATCAGGAGTGAGAACAGAAGATAAAAGAGGCGTTTTTGTGACGTTTGCAGTACAATAAGGTATTGGGGCCTAATCAGTAGGAGTGATTACAGGCCATGATAGGGACGCATTTAGTTCAATATTACTTTGGGGCCTTATCAGCAGGATGTGACGTCATGCGTTGAAAGAAGCGTTTGTAAATAAATATAATACTGGAGACTTATCAGCAGGACTGATTACAGGCAATAATATGGGCATTTGTAGTACAATTTAACTCTACACTGTAGTGCCTAATCAGCAGGAGTGATAACAGGTCACGAAAGGGAGTACGTAATACTACTTAACACTAGGACTAATCAACAGGAGTGATTTCAGGCGTCGATAGGCACGTTTTTATAACAATATTTCACTGGGGCCTTATCAACAGGACTGATAACAGGCAATGATATGGGTTTTTGTAGTAATATATTACACTAGGGCCTAATCAACAGCAGGAGTGATTACAGGCGATGACAAGCACGTTCTATTACTATATAATACTGGAACATTATCAGTAAAAGTGACTGCAAAAGATAATAGAGGCGTTTGTTGTACAAAATCTGACCGGGGTATAATTTGCAGGAGTAGTTACATGCGATGAAAGTGACGTTTGTAGTACAATAACGCATTCGGGCCTAATAAATAGGAGTTTTTACAGGCGATGATAGGGGCGTTTGTAGTACAATATTACTTTGGGGCCTAATCAGCAGGAGTGATTACAGGCGATGAAAGCAGCGTTTGTATCAAAATTTACACCGGGGCCTTATCTACAAGAGTGATTACAGGCGAATCAAGGCACGTTTGTATTGCTATGTAAAATTGGCGCCTTTACAGCAGGAGTGATAACAGGCGATGAAAGAGGCGTTAATAGGGTGTTTTGTTTAACTATATAATACTAGGGGCCTAATCAACAGGGGTGATTACAGGCAATGACAGAGGCATTAAAATGTAGTTTTGTAGAACTATATTGCACCAGGGGCCTTATCAACAGGAGTGATTACAGGTGATGACAGGTACGCTTGTCTTGCTATATGAAACTGGGGCCTTATCAGCAGGAGTGATTACAGGCAATTATAGAGGCATTTATAGTACAACTAAAGACTCGGGCTAATTCGCAGTAGTAGTTATACGTGATGATAGGGGGTTTTCAGTATGATATATCACTGGCCTTTATCAGCAGGAGCGATTACATGCGATGACAGGGACGTTTGTAATACATAATAACTTTGGGGCCTTATCAGCAACAGTAATGACATGTCACTATATGGAGGATTGTAGTACTATATAACACTGTGGCCTAATCAACAGGAGTGATTACAGGTGTTGAAAGGGCGGTTTTCATAAAATATAACACAGGGGCCTTATCAACAGGAGTGATTAGAGGATAAAATAGTGGATTTTGTAGTACAATATAAATTTGGGGCCTATTCAGCAGGGGTGATTTCAGACGATGATAGGAGCGTTTGAAGTACAATATTACACTGGGGCCGAATCAACATGAGTCATTACAGGCAATGATATTGGTATTTGTATTAAGATATAACAGTAAAGCCTAATCAGTAGCAGTTATTACAGGTCATTAGGTTTGTAGTACTACACAACACCAGGGCCCAATCAACAGGAGTGATAACAGGCTATGGCAGGTACGTTTTCATACTATATAACACTTGGACCTTATCAGCAGGGGTGAGTACAGAAGATAATAGATGACAGGGACGCATTTTGTTCAATCTTTGTGACGTTTGTAGTACAATAAGGTATTGGGGCCTAATCAGTACTAGTGTTTACAGGCGATGATAGGGACGCATTTAGTTCAATATTACTTTGACACCTTATCAGCAGGATGTGACTTCATGCGTTGAAAGATGCGTTTGTAAATAAATATAACACTGCAGATTTATCAGCAGGAATGGTTACAGGCAATGATATGTTAGAGTTAAAGTATCGAGTAGAAAAAATAAGTAAAATAAAGCGAGTCGAAGACGAGCTGTTTTTACTTATTTTTTCTACGAGGTCTTTAACTAACTTGTAGTATGACAGAACACCAATTGACAGATCCGTACTGTAACTTCCGACATCAGGAAGCTACAGAACGGTTTTTATTCCGCCTCCTTCCTGAGTATTAATATGAAGGCCCGCCTCCTCTGATATTAATTTGTATTGATTTAATCTTAAAAAAACATCAAAAAAAGCAGAAAGTCATACTACAAGGGCATTTGTAGTACAATTAAGCTCTAGTGCCTAATCAGCAGAAGTGATAACAGGTCACGAAAAGGGAGGTACGTAATACTACATAACACTAAAAATAATCAACATATGCACGTTTGTATAACAATATTCCACTGGGGCCTTATCAACAGGACTGATTACAGGCAACGATATGGGTATTTGTAGTAAAATATTTCACTAGGGCATAATCAACAGCAGGAGTGATTACAGGCGATGACAAGCACGTTCTATTACTATAAAACAATGGAACATTATCAGCAAAAGTGACTGCAGTAGATAATAGAGGCGTTTGTTGTAAAAAAATATGATCGGGGTATAATTTGTAGGAGTAGTTACATGCGATGAAAGTGACGTTTGTAGTACAATAACGCATTCGGCCCTAATAAGGAGGAGTTTTTACAGGCGATGATAGGGGCGTTTGTAGTACAATATTACTTTGGGGCCTAATCAGCAGGAGTGATTACAGGCGATGAAAGCAGCGTTTGTAATAAAATTTTACACCGGGGCCTTATCTACAAGAGTGATTACAGGCGACTCAAGGCACGTTTATATTGCTATGTAAAATTGGCGCCTTTACAGCAGGAGCGATAACAGGCGATGAAAGAGGCGTTAATAGGGAGTTTTGTTTAACTATATAACACTAGGGGCCTAATCAACAGGAGTGATTACAGGCAACGACAGAGGCATTAATATGTAGTTTAGTAGAACTATATAACACTAGGGGCCTTATCAACAGGAGTGATTACAGGTGATGACAGGTACGTTTGTCTTGCTATATGAAATTGGGGCCTTATCAGCAGGAGTGATTACAGGCAATTATAGAGGCATTTATAGTACAACTAAAGACTGGGGCTAATTCGCAATAGTAGTCATACGTGATGATAGGAGGGTTTCAGTATGATATAACACTGGGACCTTATCAACAGGAGCGATTACATGCGATGACAGGGGCGTTTGTAATACATAATAACTTTGGGGCCTTATCAGCAGCCGTAATGATAGGTCACTATATGGAGGATTGTAGTACTATAGAACACTGTGGACTAATCAACAGGAGTGATAACAGGTGTTGATAGGGAGGTTTTCATAAAATATAACACAGGGGCCTTATCAACAGGAGTGATTAGATCCGAAAATAGTGGATTTTGTAGTACAATATAAATTTGGGGCCTATTCAGCAGGGGTGATTTCAGACGATGATAAGAGCGTATGAAGTACAATATTACACTGAGGCCTAATCAACATGAGTGAGTACAGAAGATAACAGAGGCGTTTTTGGGACGTTTGTAGTACAATAAGGTATTGGGGCCTAATCAGTAGGAGTGATTACAGGCGATGATAGGGACGCATTTAATTCAATATTACTTTGGGGCCTTATCAGCAGGATGTGACGTCATGCGTTGAAAGAAGCGTTTGTAAATAAATATAACACTGCAGATTTATCAGCAGGAATGATTACAGGCAATGATATGGGCATTTGTAGTACAATTTAACTCTAGTGCCTAATCAGCAGAAGTGATAACAGGTCACGAAAGGGAGGTACGTAATACTACTTAACACTAGGACTAATCAACAGGAATGATTTCAGGCGTCGATAGGCACTTTTTTATAACAATATTTCACTGGGGCCTTATCAACAGGACTGATAACAGGCAATGATATGGGTATTTGTAGTAATATATTACACTAGGGCCTAATCAACAGCAGGAGTGATTACAGGCGATGACAAGCACGTTCTATTACTATATAACACTGGAACATTATCAGTAAAAGTGACTGCAGAAGATAATAGAGGCGTTTGTTGTACAAAATATGACCGGGGTATAATTTGCAGGAGTAGTTACATGCGATGAAAGTGACGTTTGTAGTACAATAACGCATTCGGGCCTAATAAATAGGAGTTTTTACAGGCGATGATAGGGGCGTTTGTAGTACAATATTACTTTGGGGCCTAATCAGCAGGAGTGATTACAGGCGATGAAAGCAGCGTTTGTAATAAAATTTCACACCGGGGCCTTATCTACAAGAGTGATTACAGGCGACTCAAGGCACGTTTGTATTGCTGTGTAAAATTGGCGCCTTTACAGCAGGAGTGATCACAGGCGATGAAAGAGGAGTTAATAGGGAGTTTTGTTCAACTTTATAACACTAGGGCCTAATCAACAGGAGTGATTACAGGCAATGACAGAGGGGTTTAAATGTAGTTTTGTAGAACTATTTAGCACTAGGGGCCTTATCAACAGGAGTGATTACAGGTGATGACAGGTACGCTTGTCTTGCTATATGAAACTAGGGCCTTATCAGCAGGAGTGATTACAGGCGATGATCGAGGCGTTTATGGTACAACGTGAGACTGGGGCCAATTGGCAGGAGAAGTTACAAGTGATGATAGGATGGGTTCAGTATAATACATCACTGGGACCTAATCAGTTACTGGGAGGTTTGTAGTACATTTTATCTTTGGGACCTTATCAGCAGCACCAATGATAGAGGCATTTATAGCAAACAGTTATTTCATAGTTATTAAAACTATTTCCCGAGGTGGCCTGGATGACCACGGTTGACTATTGCCCGACGGAAACCACTATAAACTTTTAAGAAGTGTGAAGTTGTCGATTCGTCCTAATATTACTACAAAATTGCCGACTGGGGCATTAAGTTGTTAAAAAAATCAAAACAGATAAGCCCCTAGCCTTCTATACAGTGGGTCTTATGTAGATACCTTGCTTTACGTTAATTCACAAATACAAAAAGCTTAGGTTCAACAGTGAATTTGTTTCTGACTTTAATATGGCATGTTGACGAAAATTAAACTTAACTCAAATACTCTTTCGCATATTGTCTTTTAGCACATTCCCTTAAACAGCAGTCACACAGTAGCGTATAACCCAAACGCGCGCCGGGCGTATGAAAAATCTCAACAGGCTGAAGACTTTGGGCGTATAAAGATAATTTGCTTTAGAAGTCACACATTAGCGCCTGCCGGACGTATAAAAAATCTCAAAGTTTATTAGTACGGTTGTGATACGTCCAAGACACGCTAAGCACCCGCTACAGGCGCGCATCGAACGTTCAACGCGCGTTTCACACACGCTTGGGGCACGCTAGTGAAGCAACAACTAATAAAATCGGAACGTGCATGAAACGTACACTGGCGTGCTTCAAACGCGCGCCAAACGCGTTCAGAGCGTATTCAACGCGCCTGTAGCGCGCGTGGAACTTACATAGGGAACAATAGTCTTCACTAGCACCATCGGCTATTATCGGATTTACGGAAATACCCGAGCGCTTACCTGTGAAATTACTGTTGAGCGATGTACACAATTGAATAGGAAAACCATATAAAATGTTAAAAATGACACTTTTTCCGTTTTACGACAAAATTTTATAAGTTATGGTCATAATGTTTATAATATGCCATAAAATGTGGAATAAAAATATACAAAATAAGTATTTGCCTTGTTTCTTCCTTTTGCGATTGAAAATCCTTCCATATTCGAAAGTTCGTGCATATTAATCTCATAGACTCAGTAGGAATTTTGCGGAAAGGTGTAAAAAGTCATTTTTAGCCTTAAATTTCATAAATTTGGGATTTTTTGCGAACTTTTTATAAGTTATCACCATTTAGAAAATTTTATAAGCTTTAATCTGATGTGTTTTATAATAAAATAAGTATTTTCAAAATTTCTTCCATTTGACTCAGAAGATGCAAAATTACGCGTTTCGCAACTACCATCCTGACTTACTCTATGAAATGTCTAAGTCCAAACCAAGAGGAGCAGCGTCGCTACCACTGTAACCAGTTGAGTCGGTTATTCAATAAAGAATTAAGAAAGAATGAAAGATCATGTTTAATTAAAGAAATTATTTTAATGAAAGGAGCCGAATTCAATGCAGATATTAAAGGTTTGTACTCGCTCTAGTGATTTGTTTTACTCAACAGCAGTTTAGCTGGAAGTGAGAACTTTAAATCATTTAATATACCGCGACATACATGTTGACACCATGATAGACAACTTTTAACAGGTAGAAATCAACTGCATGGAAATTGTACATACATTATATTTAATCAGTGCGTGTTAGAATGCATAGTATAAGAAAGAAAGAAAGAAAGAAAGAAAGAAAGTGAAAGAAAGTGAAAGAAGAAAGAAAGAAAGAAAGAAAGAAAGAAAGAAAGAAAGAAACGATAATAAAATATGAAGTTCAAATCATGTTTAATTAAAGAACTTATTTTATGAATTGTGGAATTTAAAGATTTTGACTTACTAAATGCATCTTTTTTAATAAAACTATTACCTCACAATGAGAACTTTTAACGCGAAATACATGTTAGATACCTTTTTATAGATGAAAATAAGCTGCATGAGAATTGAACATGTATTTAATCAGCGTGAATAATTTTGCTGTGTAGATATATAGTATACCTGTCCCAAACTCCGAGTTTTGTAAGAGCGTTATCATCTGTAGTCACAAACCGGCCTGGTTTGATGACAGGCTGGTGAAAACATTAAGCAAGATTTTTTTCATGTCGCGGCCAACAAACTGATTGTTCACACATTGAATCAGGTTGTCATTCTCAAATCAACTTGTGGCGCGTGTCTTAAATAAACATTCCCTGCAATAAAAGCTGGGGCCTGCGGCCGTATTACCTTGACGATAGGCGATTTTGACAAATTCAGCGTTTGGAATAGAGATTGCATCTTGCGTATGTTTTTCTTCGTAAAATAAATGATCTGTCTAGAGCTGCATGTAGAAAACAAAAAAAAAAAAAACAAAAAAAAAAAAAAAAAAAAAAAAAAAAAAAAAAAAAAAAAAAAAAAAAAATCGCTGTGAAAGAGGACTAGGCCCCATATTATATATTCTACGCAAGTACAGAAACTAGATGCACCCAAGACTTTGAATATAGATCTGAGTATATGGATAAGAAAACATGTTTCGATCATCCTGCACACCATATCTGCTCCATAAACACGTACATACATATTGGCGAGTCTCCGAGATTGGCAATATAACAAAGCAGTATTTCTAGGCGCAAAACGAAGGAAGCTAATTTTCACCCACAAAAATAGATTTTTTTTATTACAAACAGTTTTTAGTCTGAAAAATAATGCGTCTAAATTCCAATTCATTTTAAGACATGAGACTGTGTTTGTGCAAATCAACATATGTGTCAATAACTGCATCGAGGTGATAGACGCTTCAGTTTTGTCAAGTGACAATTCACAACTAAAATTAACGACAATAGGCCATCGGACCGGTCCCTATTCACTCTCTGAACTCTTAAGATTAGCCTGCACACTGAATCCCCGCAGACAATTTGTACCTCTATTGTGCGATTCGTGCCTGATCATAAAAAATAAATTGCATAATTGCATCATGTTTTGTTTTCTTTCTTTCTTCCCATGCATACAACGTTACTCTAGGGAATTAATGCGTCGTGCTCAAGGACAAAACACAGTGCCCCATGAGGGTTTCGAACCCAGGACCGCTCGATTTGGAGCTCCCTTCTACTGTATTTTAATTACCAAAACGCACCCAGACCGTCCTGCAATTATAAGGAGCATGCACATGCGTGGTAAATTTTATGAAAAATAATTGTTATCTTTTCTAATTTCAAGAATTCAAATATAGTTTACCCATTGCAAAAACTTCCTCGTGCAATATATATAGATTTTTTTCAGCGGTAATGATAGAAACATTTCACTGGAAATATTTGATATTTTTTCATATTTTTGTTCGAAACATGGAATAAGGATACACGTTAGAACCGCTTTGGAGCAAAAATATGAAAAAATGGGTTGCCCTGTACCCCAGTTTAACTAAATAATTTTGGGATTTAAGGGAGTATTTATTCATTGCATCGACATGTTTTCATGATGCATTTTTCACTGCACAGACGGAATACGTCTAATCTGGTCAGAACCCTTGAAACATCCATTTCTTATTACTATTACTGGCTCTTTTTCTTTCAATTTCATATAACTCAAATTGCATAAATCTATCCCAGGCCTTAGCTACAAGTTACCTGTAAAACACAGGCCTATATTGGTAATTGTCCCTCAGGTGTCAAAATAGGACATCGCGCACATCGCAATCTATGGGAAACAATCGAAATTTGATCTGCACAGGTAATTTTCCAGGTAACGCCTTGGTAACGTCCCTTAGCTGACTGAGGTAAATTGTCTCAGTTGTTCGGGACGTATAAGTCACACGCCCGAGACACGCCGAGCTTTTCGAAAATTTTTAAGCATGTTTAATTTTTTTAGCCCAAAAGAGCGAAACGCGCAGAGACTTTTGAAGCGACGTACAGCGACGAGCGCCGGACGTACACCAAAGGTACCCAACGCACTTGTAGCGTGTTTTGAACGTGTTTCCGACGTGCGTCTGGCGTATGTTGAATTTTGCTATTTTTTCAACACGCCCGGCGCGCGTTTCTCTTATACGCTACTGTGTGACTGCTGTTTAAATGATTCCTACAATGATGGATAAGTAAGTAAGTAAGTAAGTAAGTAAAGTAAGTAAAGACTTTATTTAAAGAGGGTAACTACATTTAGCATATACATATACAAATGAGAATACATGCAATAGCTAATCTTCCATGAGGCCCTCATTAAAAACATATAAACAGAAAATTGATCAGAATATACAAAGAATAAACAATAATTACAATACAAAATACAGATTATAGACAGACAGAAAATAACAAAATATCAACAGCAGGTATAGGCTAGCATTACAGCCATGCTCTTGACAGAGGCACGTCAGTCTATCGGTCACATACAATGCTATATTGAACATCCTAATTATGACCATTAGTAAACCATACATCAGTTATTTTGTCTTTTATTATATCTTACCAAAACGAAATGCAAGAGATGATGAGACAGACTGTGCATGAACACTACTTATACCAAGTACCTCTGACATATATCTAGCTGCATTACCATTGGAAAAAGAAGTATGATCATACAGACTATAAACTTACATGAAATAAAATTAATGCAATATATTGAACAGACAGGTAATTTATTTGAAAAAATATAAGCTGCTTATAGATATTAAAAACAAAAGAAGAGTTGAAACATATACATGTATAAAACAGTTATTAAAATACACAACAAAAATGACAAAATATGACAAAATAATCTAATTTAGATAAAGGTATGTTCAAAAAGTTATGCTTCTTGTTCTCTTTTATTAATTTGTTAGCCACTTTAAGCATCTACTGTGAAATGTTTCTACAGTCTGAGCATTTTTTACATCTGCTGGTAAACTATTCCAGACTACACAACCAGAATACCTTAAACTATGTTTGAAACCTTCTGTATTAGGCTTGGGTGGAATAAAGCACCCAGTAGAAGAGGATCTTAAATTAATGCTAGTATTCACATTATTTCTTATTGTAAAATTTTCAGTAATATAAGAAGGTGTGAGGTTATTGTAAACTTTGAACATGAACTTAGCTTTTCTTAGATAGAGTCTATCATAAATAGACATAATTTTTAAAGAGCTCATTGCTTCCTTGAAGTCCTCTACTTGGTAATCTAGTATCACCTTGCAGGCTCGTTTTTGTAATCTTAATATCTTTAATTTATTACACTCTGAGGAACTTCCCCAAACAATATTACAAAAATCAAGATGGGGCTGAATGTATGATTTATAAAATTGAATTCTATGATCCTGTGATAGAAACTTTTTAATTTTTGATAAAAGCCAAATACTTGATGTCAATTTTTTTGTAAGGTGTTTGATGTGATAAGTCCAGGTCAGGTTATTATCTACGAATACGCCTAAAATTTTGTCATTTGAAATCATACCTAGAGACTCACTTTGAAAATTAAGGTCAAGATTTTGTCTTTGGAGTCTTTGACGCTTCTGGTTTGTTGTAACAAACATGACTTTGGTCTTAGCAGAGTTGAGGATCATTCCATTGTTTTTACACCAGATTTCTAGATTGTTTAAGGCAGTCTGAAGGTTGTTTTCAATTTGTTCCATGGAATCTTGAATGTCATATAAAGTTGTGTCATCTGCATAGAGATCAGTAAAAACAGAATTAGTGTGCAGGGGCAGATCGTTAATAAAAAGTAAAAATAACAGAGGCCCTAAAATAGACCCTTGAGGAACACCGTAAGAAATTTGTTTAAAATCTGATTTACAGTTATTGATTGACACCTGCTGCTTTCTGCTTGTAAGATATGTATTGGACCAGGATAATGCATCATCTTTAATACCATATATTTCTAATTTATCTAGAAGAATTTGATGATCCACTAGATCAAAAGCTTTCTTAAAATCAACTAGCACAACACCAATCATTTTACCATTGTCCATTGCATTAAGCCATGAGTCTACCATATTAACTAGATGCATACACGTTTGTAAATACGAGTTGCCCAACAAGGTGAAGAAGGACAGCTAATGGACAAAACAGAAGTAGTTGGGTTTTAACACTATATGGACATGACAGCCATCATTAGTCATGTGACCTGGATTTGTTATATACACTTTTGGTTCCACTTTCCTATAGATGCCTCATATAAACTGTGGCTTTGATTGACAAAGCCGTTTCAGAGGAGAACATGTTAAAATTTTATACATGTACATTATCCCAGAGTGGGGTCAGATTTTTCTCAAAACCATTACTATTCAGTAATGTTGTCCATTTCCTGCGATGTTTACCTATAAATGACGTTCTAAAATTTTTCACCATTCTAATGCATAATGATGTGACCTATGTTGGCTTTGCCAAAATAGGTCATGGTAATCACAGAGTCATGATTCGTATAGTACTTTGGTCATTAATGCTCCATGCCACGTTTCGTTGAAACCAGTCCAATATATCAAGAGAAGATGGTCTTTGAAAAGTTTTACCATGCATGAGCATGGTGGCTATCTGGGTGATGTGATCTGGATTATTTACTCGTTAAAACCGCCTCGGCGAGGCGGTTCTAATGTGTACCCACAATCAATGTCTTGAGCAAAAAATGAAATTCAAAATGCTTCCGATTTTATTTTTATTTTTTTCCTACTAAAAATCACTGTATTGTGCATGGACATGTTTTCGAAATGTTATATCAAAGACTGATGTGGCCCCACCAGGATTGGTGTGGGACTGGGGAGAACGATATAGTAGTTTTAACGTGTACCCACAATCAATGTCACAATCAATGTTTTGAGCAAAAATATCAAAATTTTCAAAATATTTCCGATGACATTTTCATTTTTTCCTACTGAAAAAATCACTGTATATAGTGCATGGACATGTTTTAGTAATGTAATATCAAAGACTCATATGTGGCCCTCAAGGAATGGATTGGACTGGACAGAACGATATCTATTTCAAGAAACATCAGACAATAATTTAAGGAAGTTATGGGGCAAATCTATTGAGCTTTTCGAGAACTGATGGGGCTAGGGAAAAAGGTGGTTTATTTTTCGGGACGATTGAGCCATGCATCAGGAAAACATGTCAGTGAAATATTTACCCCCTCAAACCCCACTTTTATATAGCAAAACTGGGATATGCAGGGGTATACCTATTTTTTTAATATTTGCTCCAAAATATAGATTGTGGGTACTCGTAATAATCGCCTGGGCGAGGCGGTTCTAACGTGTACCCACAATCTATGTTTTGAGCAAAAATAAGAAAAAAAAGCAATTTTCATTTTGTACTCGTAAGAACCGCCTGGGCGAGGCGGTTCTAACGTGTACCCACAATCTATGTTTTGAGTAAAAAATAAGGAAAATAAGAAAAATAGCAATTTCCCTTTTTACAACTTTAAAAATCTCTGTATGCTGCACGAGCATATTTTTGTAATAAACCCAGGTGATAAAATCCCGGTTGCCTCTGTTAGGCCCTTACCCATATTACAAAAGGGGGTCAAATGATCAAATTTCAGCTGAGAAGTTGAACTCCCCATTTTAATTTCTACATATAACCTTATTTACCTCAAAGGATCAAAAGAAAACTTAAATCTGCAAAAACGGATGTGCAACATGCCAGTTTTACAATATCCGGTATTTAGAGCGCTAGTACACCGTATTTACGGAAAAAATACGTTTTTTCTATAAATCGTAACTCTTGACAATTTTCCAGTTGATAGCTGCAACTGCAGTGCAAATTTTCGCAACTCTTGGCGATTTTCCGGTTGATAACTACAACTGCAGGGACCTCAGCTGCAGGAGGGACCTCAATAGCAGGAGGGACCTCAACGACAGGGGTGGAAGTTGAGCCTTATTGCGATAACTTGTCATTTGTTGATTCATTTACGTTATTAATATTTTACTAATGTTATGGATACAGTAATTTCATGGCGGCGAGCAGGATGTTATCGAGAAAAGAGATAACTCCATCATTGCCGAAGCTCCATCATTGTATAAAAATTCAAAAATGTTCATGTATTGAAATTCTGCCATTATGGCAAATGCGTCGGAGCGCCGTTTTGATAGGTTTAGCAACATAGACGCTACGGAATCAAATATTGAAACGGGTAATCAGGGTAAATGACGGAATATCAGTTAGCATTAAAATGCAACGGGAGATTAGGATTTATGAGTAAAAATGGTTATTCTTGTGTATGGTTCATTAGGGATCAGGGCGTATGATGGGTACAAAACCGATCGGCATAAAACTTCAGGTGCGTGTAGAAAAAACGAGGATTATGGTGTGTGGCATCTGATTGTATATTCAGTTTAAAAGAAGCATAAAAGGCGTTTGGGATGTGTAATATGGACAAGCAGTTGAGGCCGAGCTGTAATTCGCGACATGGGTGTGCGGCATGTGATTCGTAGTTGGCACCGAGCTGTAATGCATGTTTTTTGTCGCGTGACATGTGGATAATGAGTTGATGACGAGTTTTATCAGGCGATTTGGGTGTGCGAAACGCGGAAATTTGGTTGGCACAGGGTTGTAATGGGTGATTTGGGCGCGTGTTATACAGATAATTAGTTGGAACCGGGTCTAAGTGGGTGATTTAGGGTGTATTATGTTGATAAATGCTCGACATTAAGGCATGATGAACAATTTGGGAGAGTGTCGTGTAGATAATTTGAAGGCCCCGAGCCTCAGTTGGAGATTTGGGTGCGCGTTATGTTTATTTTTAGTTGGCATTGACTTATATTTGGGCGTTTTTGGTGGGTGATATGTTGCTCATTCGTCGGCATCGAGCCATAAGGTATGATTTGGGTGTGTGTTATGCTGCTTGTCATGTTGCTTAATAGTTGTTACAGAGTTTTCAAGGGCCATTTGGGTGCGTGTTAGGTTGCGAATAGTTGGCATCGAGTTTTAATGTGTGTTTTGGGTGCGTGTGATATGGACAACCAGTTGGTTCCGTATCAATGGGTGATTTGGGTGAGTGTTATGTGGATAATTAGTTGGCACTGAGTTACCATGGGCGATTCGGGTGCGTGTTATTTTGCTTATTAGTCGTCACCGAGTCTAATTGTGTGATTTGGGTGTGCGTTATGTTGCTTAATAGTTGGCATCAAAGTCTCTAGTGGTGATTTGGGTGTGTGATTTGTTGATGAATAGTTGGCACCGAGTCTCCATGTGTGATTTGGGTGTGTATTTTGTGAACAATTAGTAAGCACTGAGTCTAAATGAGTCACGGATTTGGGTGCGTGTTATGCGAACAATTTTTGTTGTCACCGAGCCTCAATGGGAGATTTGGGTGTTTTGTCATGTTGCTGAGGAGTTGTCAACGGGTCTCAATAAGTGATCCGGGTGCGTGTCATGTGGACAAATCTCAATGGGTGATTTGGGTGCGTGTTATGTTGTTATATAGTTGTCAACGAGTGATTTGGGTGCGTGCTGTTTGGCTCAATAGTTGGCACCGGATCTCAATGGGTGATTTGGGTGCGTGTCATGTAGTAGGAGTTGTCACCAAGTCTAAATGGGTGATTTGGGTGCGTGCCATGTGGTCAAGTTTCAGTGGGTGATTTGGGTGCGCGTTATGTAGTTATGAGTTGTCACCAAGTTTAAATGAGTGATTTGGGTGCGTGTCATGTGGTCAAGTCTCAATGGGGGATTTGGGTGTTATGTTGCTAAATAGTTGACACTGAGTCTCAGTGGGTGATTAGGGTGCTTGTCATGTTAACAAGTCTAAATGGGCGATTTGGGTGCGTGTTTTGATGTTTTATAGTTGGCGTCTAGTCTCAATGGGTGATTTGGGGGCGTGTGACCTTACTCAATAGTTGGCACCGAGTCTCAACAGGTGATTTGGGTTTGTGATTTATCGACTAATAGTTGGCACCAAGTTTTTATGTTGGTTTGGTGCGCGTCATATGGACAATTTGGTTGGCACGAATGGCACCAGGTTTCAATGTGTGATTTGGGTGCGTGTTAGGAGGACAATTAGTGGACACTGAGTCCCTGTGGGCGATTTGGGTACGTGTTATGTGCATTGTGTGTTGATATGCAGGAGTAATGGGCGATTTGGGTGCGAGATATCTTGATATTTTACTTGCCGTTGAGGCGTATCGGGCGATTAGGGTGCACGATGGGTGAATGTTAAAAAGGGATTGTTTTTGTTTTTGTTCAGATGGAGGCTCTTGTTGAGAAGATTACGGGGTTAGAAAGGGAATTGAGGGAGAAGAAAGTTACGGACGAAAAGACAGAATACGAAAAGGCAAATCAGGAAGTTAAAGAGGAGGCAACTAAGAAGGAGGTAAACGTGGATTTGCTTCATGAGAAACTTGTAACTTTAGAGAACATGGCAACGAAAACAAATCAAGCGGATAAGGAAAGATTTAGCATGATTTTAAAGCGTTTTCACAAGCATAAGTCGAAACCATCTTTCGTGGCAGCGTTGATTCTTAAATTAGTAGCTACAAAGGAGGAAGAAGTCGTTCTAGAAAAAGAGCAGAAGCTTCTGAAGCATTTTAAAGATGACAATCAAAAAACATCTGAGAAAGAACCAGCTGTTTCGCAAATGCATGAGACCATGGCTCCGTTTAATTTTAGATTTGGTGCATACAGCTTTCCGCCGCAATTTTACCCTCCTATGCCATTCCAGGTGCCACAAGCAGTGCCACCTGGTACACCTTTTATGAGATCAGCGTCCGCTATGCACACGAAATCGGGCCGCCAAAATGGAGGAAATAGAGAGATTATTTGTTACAGGTGTCGTAAATCAGGCCATATGATACGTAATTGCCCTAATTAAGCACAACATTTGATTACACGGCAATTTTATTTTTCTTGTTCGTTTATTTTTTTTTCTCTTCTTTCAGCAAACATTTACATGTAAAGCCTGGGAGAAGGACATAAGTCTAGATTTTGATCCAACCAAACAGACCATAAGGCAGCAATCGTGGGTAGATTTTAAGGGGGAGGCGTTAGAAAAAGACAAGGGTTTCGTCTCGGCGGAAACGGCTTTTAAAGATGCCAACGCAGGCAGAATTCATCATGTTAGTGAGCTTCGTTTTCCAAATCCACAGGCATTTATTGCAGGACAAATTCATGAACACAAAAAAGAATGGGACAAAATTTTTGATTATAATTCAACCAGTGAGGAAATTAGACATTGGGTTGAAAGGGGCATAAGCATCCAGCAATACATGAAACCCTTTAAGGGTGAATTTTGGGGGGAGCTGTTTGACAGTGATTTCCCACCACAGAGATTTTTTAATAATTCTAATAAATGCAAATCCTTCATTTCATTTATAAATCACACCATAAAAGACCGTTTGCATAGTGGCTCAATTGAATGCATGGCACGGGTAGGGCATGTTAATCCGCCGCATATTGTTGCACCGTTAACAGTAGAACCTATGCATTAATTTAATGTACCTTAACAACTGGATCGTTGATAGGCCATTTTCGCTTGATACGTTAAAGGATATTCCACGGGTTGTCAAACAAAACGCGAGTTTCACGGCCGTCGATGATAAGGCGGCGTTCGACAATTGCAGACTCGCACCGGAGTCCTATGAATTAGTAGCCTTCCAGTGGGCAGGTTATTTCTTTAGATGTTTGACTTTGCCGTTCGGATTTAAGCTAAGTTCATATTTTTATCAAACGCTCAATCTACAGCCTGCTTCATACATCCGAAGTAAATTTTTAGTGCCTATGTTTCTTTACATAGATGACAGATTGATTGAATGCTTACGGAAAAGCAGCTTGCAAAGCGATTTTGACAATGCGACTGTGGCAAATAACATTGTTTGTGAGATAATCCTCCGGTTAGGATACTGTATCAATATATTAAAATCCGTATTCGTTCCGACGCAAGCGCCGGTTTACCTGGGATTTGTCGTTGATTCCGTCAACCAGTGCTTCCGTATTACAGATGCCAAAAAACAGAAATTTGCCGCATTGAGGGATTCGTGTCTCAGTAAATCTCGCATATCGGTCTGAGAGTTGCAACAGTTGGCGGGTAGGTGTGTATCTCATTTATGCTCGCGGTCCCTGGTGCAAAGTTGTACACGCGCGAGATGAACCACGCAATTGCATTTGGCATAAAATCCAAATCAAAGGTCCCTTTAGCCGGTGAGTTAAGGGAGGAATTACAAGCTTGGAAATTCCTTGACACTTGGAGCGGTAAGATGGAGTGGAAAAAGGAAAGACACCTAGTCATGGAAATACACACGGACGCGTCAACTTATAAGTATGATTACTGGTCCGAGAAAGAACAAGCTTCCACAATCATGGTTTTGGAAGCCAAAGCATTGCTTAATGTACTGCACGCTGTCAGTGGTCGTATAAAAGGAAAGCGGGTAGATGCGAATGTAGACAACCTGGCCTTATTTCATTCATTCTATAACGAAGGCAGCAAGTCACGCGAACTGAACGGCGTGTTGAAAACAATTTTTAACTTGATCCTTGAGCTCGATATTGTCTTAAAGGGCATGAGGCAAGTCTGGCATCTAGCGGCCTACGTATTTGGAAAAAAATAAAATCCTTGAATAATAATTCCATTGCTGCCGACTGACGTCATGACGTCAACTCTTTCACGCATGGACTTCGAATCGACGTCACAACGTGACGTTACGTCACCAATAGTGACTGAAGACGCCATGATGGCGCGCTTTTGCAAGAAATTCAGAGATTTTACACAAACTTTTCCAAAATTCATAGTGAGGCCACGCAGGTACCAAAAAGATATTTTGCACAGACATTTATACGAGGGAAATACGCAAAATAGTGAAGTTTCATTCTGGTACCTGCGTGGCCTCACAGTCAAATATCAACTTTTCGCATATTTTCTGTACAAGAATCCACATGGAAAGTGAGCTGCTTCTCGCCTATACCGCGTCTATTCGTTGAATGCTGAACTGAGATCGAAGGCAAAAATCAACGGAGTATTTGACAATAAACTTTTACCATTCTCAACTTGCTTCTGTGAGAGAAATGTTTGTTAGGTTTAAATACATGTATCATTTTTTAAGGCCATGTACACCTACGCTATATAATAATTATAGCAAGTAACTAGTAATAGTTTATTACATCATCCCATTCACGAAAGCGGCTCGCAGTTTTATTTTTCATTGTGCCTTGTGTACAAATTATGGTTGGCTTACTTACATATATCATTTACCGTGTTCGTCTGTACCGCTAAATATGACAAATCTAACTTAGTCACTGCTAACAGACCTAAGTTGGACTGCCTATTTTGAGGGAAAGTGGTTTAATGGTGTTGTCATATATTCTTTTTTTTTTTTTTTTTTTTTTTTTCTTTTTGGTTTATACTGGTCACCGCTTTGCTGCTGTATTTTTCTTTCCTGCTTTAGGCTGATTTGCAACTTATTGACTATAATATAGTGACAAATAAACACTCCTTTGTTATTCGCTTATAGAAAACAGTGCCTGAATTTAGTTATTACCATAAATGTGGTCATATGTACATAAATTCACAATGGATCATGTTTCACATGTATTGTGTGGCTCAGCCCTAAGACGCTCACATGCATACACAATTGTAGTTTATTAGTATTTCACATGGACCATATTTCATATGGATCACACACACACACACACACACACACACACACACACACACACACTTCCTTAGTTTCTGTAATATCTGTCATTTGAAATTCTTTCCTTGCTTATATTATGTTTTATATGTGTTATACCCTTGCTTTGTTGCTCCTATGTGGGCCGAAAATTCGTAATAAAGATCTTGTATTCTTGTATTCATTTAGAGTGTAGTGCAGTCTGATAAGCTGCAATCATTGAAATTTTGCTTTGAATTGAAATTATGAAACTCGTAGTACACGCCATTTGATTTGAAAAAATATTCCGGTCATGAATAGTCAATGTTTTCGATAAATGTGAAGGTTAGGATCAATTTAACAGCTTCATTTTGATAAGATAAGTTGTTTCCCTTGAAAAGATTGAAGTTGCTGTGCGATATGCAGGTCGGAAACGAACGCGGTTTTTGTTTAAAACATTTTTTTCTGTTATGAATTCCAAAAACATACATTTAAATTACGTAAATTGGTACGGCAAACACCGGGATGAAAATGTGCAGGTTTTCAAAGCCGTGCTTGCGCATGCATGTATCAATATATTGAAGTTCTCTGTAAAAATGGTTGGTTGAGTCCCCGGTTGAGTCAGAGTCACACACAAAATATTTGTTTGCTTGAATTGATGCTTTACGCCCCAGTCAACAGCAATGATTATGTCGGGACGTTGCTTCCATTTTATGAGACTTTTACCTAACATTAGGATGTCATTACCCAACATTAGGATGCCATGACACTCAAAATGTGCTTCAAAATAAACCCAAATAAACCAATACGGCTTATATGTTTAGATGGTTTGACTAAACCACTTTTCCTGGGCAGGCTCAGACATGAGCGGTTAACCAGTGATCAGATGGTCGGTCAGTAGCTTTGCCTGGAGGCAAAGGCGGCCCATCGATTTCTCCTAGGCCCAAATGGGCGGGGGCCCATATCCCACCCGACCACCCTTACACACGAAAATACAGTTTCTACAGCAATAACGGAAACCCCCACATGAATTTCATAAATGAGTTGCCGAATCGTATATAAAGGGTAACATGATGCTGTTCACGCTCTGGTATGAAAAGTCATGTCTCGTGCATCACGCAAAGTATGCTTTAGCTCGTGGAAAATACGACTTGATGTATAACTCCTGTATTCTGGCCAGATTCATTTTGGTATAAAATAGAGATGAATGTTAGAGATGAAAGTTCACATGATTTTCCATCGCTAGATCCTGTGAGGAGTGTTGAAACTGTAGGCGTAGTTAAAAACACCCGATAGACCTTTCGACTATTATGCACTAGCAATTTGTAACCACGGCCCCAGGCCGCCCCGGGAATAGCCGGGTCTTTAACTTTTGGTCCAGCGAATCCCCGCTAAAAGCCCCAGCCTGCGGGGACAGCTTTGTTGGTAAAACCAACTGTTTTCTCCGGCGGCCTGCTATCTTTTCATTTACAACCTTTTTTGCGTACATAAAGCAAACCCTTAAGTATTTTCCCCACACTGCCGTGGCAAACTGTGATCAAAGCCCCGCTCATTTCCACGGCTATCCCCCGCCCTCCTCCGGGATGGTAACAAATGACTTAGTGCGTAAATGAATGGCAACGTCATGTTCGGTCGCTAACTCTGCTTTGTGTGTTTACGTGTTTTTAAATGATATTGAAAAGAAAGAGGAAAAGTTATTTTGTATATTTATAATGACAAATATTCATTTAATTAGTGGGTAGTGCAGTCTACAAATGACATGCTGCAGTGATTAGAATTTTGGTTTGAATTTAGATTTGAAAATTATTTAATGCACATCATTGAATATGAAAATTATTGTGGATATGCACATTGACAATTTCAAACTATGTGATGAGTGTGGAGTCACGGATTCATCTGATAATTTACAGTTGTTTCCCTTGAAAAAATTAAAAGTAAATGTTTTCACAAAATATTATCCTTGCTACATGCGATGAAATCTGGGAATTAATATACGACCGCTGTTTTTTCACTTTGCTGGAAGAAACTGATCTGTATTTTGTACAGCGCTGAGGTTACAAACAATGTGCAATTGTAGGCATACATTATATTAAATGTTTGTCAAAGTCATGTTTCGTGTATCACGCAAATTTTGAGGCCGACTTCAGATAACTCAGTCTCATGATATTATGGCCGGATTCATTTTGGCACTCAGGTAGCTGTGCAGGCAGAGTTTTGAATATTCATAACTGTGCGTGATCGGATGGTCCATCTATTCAAGAAGAGAGATCAAAGTCGAACTCAAAAAGCGTAAACCACCGTCATGGCATGTTCAGGCCTAACGTCAGAAATCAGCTTCCTGAATTTTGTCCAATCCAATTAAAGTAGCCTCGTAATTTCTTTCATATATCTTACCGTATTTATGTCTTAGCGTCCAAGTCAACAGCTGTGGTCATGTCGGGAAGTTGCCTTCATTTTATGGAACTTGTATCCAAAATAAGGATGTCATGACATCCAAAAAGTGCTATCGAAAAATAAATAAATGTGTGGATGTTTGACTTTAACCACTTTTCCTGGGCAGGCTCAGACCTGAGCGACAGTCAATAGCGTATATTAAGCTTTGCCTGGAGGCAAATTAGACAGTCTATTTCTTTAGGCACCAATGGACGGGGGCCTGAGAATTGTGTCCTAACTGGTATAGTCACATGAGATGACACGCTACGGTCACCCTTATGTGACATGCAAATCACTAGCGAATGGTATGTTTTATAAAATAAAATTATCTTCTACATTCTTACGAAAGCGTAGATCAGCTGGCTAACCTGCACTCCGATACACTTCGTGACCTCGCTCCTCTCCCGTGGAATATCGATGGAAATATTCCGTCTAACGAAAGCGTAGATGACCATATCAAAAGCGCAGAGATTTGTTAAGCATAGAATTCGTTATGAAAAACGTGTTAGAATCTGGAACCCCTTCCGTTTAATAGCTATATGCAATAAATACCGTTAGTGTGATGTATTCAACGGTCATTAACAACTCGTTCCAAAATTAAAAGGGAATTTCCAGTTGTTTCCCCTTTTCGCGACCTTATTCTACATTTTAGATGTAAGAAAATTCAGACCAGCTGGCTCAATTGTTTCTAAAATAGCAACAGCACGCATAGCATACTCGGTTGCTATAGATCATACCAATAAAATGTATGAAATTTCATACAATTTCTTTAACCAGTACCAATGCAGTTTTGTTATACAATTGTGTGAAATTTCATACATTTATTTTCGAAATAATTCAAATAAGCAACTTTCATTTTGTTTATGTATGTAAAAAACGTTGAAACCATAATAATACAATTTAATTTGTCAGAAACTTCACACATTCTGGTGAAAATCCCAAAAATGAATGTGTGAATGTGTGAAATTTCATACAACTATACTGTAACGCCAAACTAAAGGTTGGAGTAAAATTTATTATAGGTATTATCTGTCTGGAATTTGTATGAAATTTCGTACATTTTTGGTGAATAAAACTGCATGAACATCGAACGTCGAGAATTATAAAACGGCTATTATCATTCAAAGAGAGACTAAATGTGTGAAATTTCATAGTCAAATCATTTCCAATAAAAACAAAAGTGAAATTTCTTACATTTTTGATGAATAAAACTTGCTGAGCAGCTAACGCCGATAGAAATAAAACGGCTTTTATTCAGAGAGAGACTAAATGTGTGAAATTTCATACATATTTCTTCCAATCATTTCCAATTAAAGATAGAAGAGATTTGTATGAAATTTCTTACATTTTTGATGAATAAAACGCTGAGCAGCTAACGCCGAGAGATATAAAACGGATAATTTCATTCAGAGAGAGACTGTGTGAAATTTCATACAGATTAAGTACAATCATTTCCGATAAAAATAAAAGAGAGAATCATAATATTCTTTATAATTGACCTACAAATGTATAAAATGTCTTACAATCTTTCTGCTGTATTTAACTTTAAACAAAATCGCTTTATAATTGTGATTTTATACATTTTGTAATATAACAGAGAATAGGAGTTTTTATGTTTACAGTACCTTATTACAGCAAGTGTTCGATACAGTTTGTAAGAAATTTCATACAATCTAGGCAGCTACTATCATGAAAATCCATTTGTTCATTATATCAGATCCTGAACAATTATTTTCAGTGTGAAATTTAATGCAAAACGTAACGACAAAATCGAAGGTTAGGAGAAATCGTATAATACTCATTTTCTCTTTAAATTTGTATGAAATTTCTTATAATCTTTTTTCTAGGTTTAACTTTGAACATAGTCGCTACATAATTGTATGAGATTTCATACAAAAATAATGTAACGCAAAAATCAAAGGTTAGAATAAATCGTTTACTATCCCTTACGTAGCATTATCTAAATTTGTATGATTTTTGTACATTTTTTCTTAGTCGCTAAATAATTGTGTGAAATTTCATACATTTTTAATAGCATAAAAAGATAAATAACATATCTTAAAACAGTAAGCATTCAATTCAGTTTGTATGAAATTTCATACATTTTTGTTTGCATTGATGAGTGTGATGAACAAAACTTGCTGAACAGCTTACGCCGAGATATATAGAACCGCTATTTTCATTGAGAGAGAGAGAGAGAGAGAGAGAGAGAGAGAGAGAGAGAGAGAGAGAGAGAGAGTCTAAATGTGTGAAATTTCTTACAAATTTAGAAATTTAGTCCAATCATTTTCAATAAAATAGAATAGAGAATCAGAATATACTTCATTATTGACCTACAAATGTAAGAAATTTCTTACAATATTTCCATCGTATTTAACGTTCATAACGTCGCTTTATGATTGTAAAACATTTTCATTCCGAAAATGAATGTGTGAAATTTCATACAAAATTAATGCAGCGCTAAAACCGAGAGTAAATCGTATTATATTCAATATACGTAAATCCAAATTTGTATGAATTTTCGTTCAATCTTTCTTCTAAGTTTAACTTTGAGCATATTCGGTACATAATTATGTGAAATTTCATACATTCATTTCATTATAAAAAAGATGTTCATTATGTTTATAGGTGTACAATACCTTTTACTTGCTGAATTTCTAAAGCTTTCAGATAAATAACGTTTTATGCAGAAAGAGATTCATGTGTGAAATTTCTTACAATCTTGGTCATACCAAGGCATATCATCGCTCTATCATTACATGCCTATACAATATACAGATAACTCTTTTTTCAGCTTAGATTCTAAAGTTGCAATAAATAACATTTTGTCGCTATGCATGCAGAGCATCCACATCTTATTAAAAGCATATAGGGTTTGCTAGTGCCAAAGCTCGTTTGAAACTGATGCCAGCTTGTCCGACGTGCTAAACGTTATGTTGAACAGTTCCGCTTTCACGTCGTTGTTTGCGTTTTAAGCATATCGTTCAAACAAAAATAAAAGTTCCTTTTAGAAGGAAGGCTCGTCCATCTTTGAAAGATAGCAGTCGTTTCTCTGGTTAGTGGTAAATTGAAAGTCAGTTATCAGGTTGTTTTGTTCTCTTGAACACTGTTCATTTTGCTCCGATTACATGCACAATTTTCGCCATGAATAATTTCATTCTGCCCTCTCAACATGCACATTCGATCTATTGATTAATTGCGATCGATCGAGTAATTTGTTGATTGAGCGATTGATTGATTCTATTTGATTTTATTTCGTGATTGATCGATCGAGTGACTGATCGATCGATCGATTTCTTAAATGATCGATCAAGTGATCTATAGATTGATCGATCGATTGATCTTTTGATTGATCGATCACGTGATCAATCGCGATTGATCGAGTGATTGATCAATCTATTGATTAATCGATTGATTGAGCGATTGATCGATCGATTAAGTGGATGATTGGTAATTAGAATTCTCACGACCGATTGATTGATCGATCGAATCGATCGAGTATTCGTAATCGATCGAGTGATTGATCAATTTAGTGACTGATTGATTTATTGATTGATCGATCAAGTTATTGATTGATCGATCGCAATCGATCGATTGAGTGACCGATCGCGAGTCTTTGATCAATTGACTTATCCATAGATTGATCGATATCTTTCGCAATCGATCGAGTGATCGATGTATTGACTGATCGATAGCGATTGATGTATTGATTTAATCGATCGATTGTTCACGATTGATTAATCTATTGATCGATCGAGTGATTGATCGCGATCAATCGAGTGATTGGTCAATTGATTGATTGATCCATCAAGTGATTGATTGATAGTTCGAAAGATTGATCGATCGAGTGGACTGATCGCGAACCAATTCTGACATATGCTGATTCGGACCTTATTAAACAGATTCGGACCTTATTAAACAGAATTGGCTAATTTGAATTCATTTCATAATAATCATTGGTCAGTTCCGACCTCGATTTTGCGGGGTCCGAACTGACCAGTGGAAGAGGTCTGAATTAGTCCGGTGGCGTAGTGGTAGAGCGTCGGACTCAGAATCGAGAGGTCATGGGTTCGATTCCCACAGGCGTCACCGTGTTATGTCCTTGAGCAAGACACATCAACTCCCTACAGTACTGGTTATACCCTGGAAGAGTTGGCTCCGTCCCGACATGACTGAAAATTTGTTGACTGGGACGTTAAGCCTCAATGCAAACAAAAGTCCGAATTAGCAAAGGCCCGAATTGTCCACAGCAGAGGTCCGAATCAGGTTCCAATTAGCCAAGGTCCAAATTAGCCAAGGTCCGAATCGTCAACATACCATTGGTTTGATATTGATTTGATATAAACTTGAAAATTTAGAAGTTTTGATTGAAATAACAAATGCTGAATGGCATGGGCATGACCTTTCGGGAAAGTCTTCCCATAAATTTTCTAGCTTCCAACAACTCTTGGTCATTAAACCACTCTAATACAGCCAGAAAGTGCAGTTATAAAATTGGCGTATAAAACAAATAATGAATATGCCCCCCACCCCCACCGTCCATTTGGGCCTAGGAAAAGTAGATTGGCTGCTCGTGCCTCCAGGCAAAGCTTCAAAACTATTGACCAACCATCAACCGTTCAAGTCTAAGCCTGCCTAGGGAATGTAGTTTTGACAAACCATCCATACATATCGGTTTGCTTGGGTGGTTATATTTATGAAGCACATTTTGAGTCTCATGATTTCCTAATTTTGGGTAAAGGTACCATAAAATGGAGAGAATTCCCGACATGACCCTTACTGCTGACTGGGATATTATGCATCAATTAAAAAAAAAAAAAACAAAAACAAATATTCTGGCACGCGCAATGGGCGTATAAGAATCTCAACCCGCTGAAAGTGTTCAAGTACTCGTACGTTTATATTACGTCCCAGACACGAAAAGTGCACGCTATGCAAAACCGGTGCGCGTCTCCCACATGCTTGGGGCACGTTACTGACGCGTTCGGCAAGCCCCCAATAAAACCAATATCTCGTAAAATCGTAACACACATGCAGTGTTAACGTGTCTACGGAAACCATTACGATAACACGTCCATGCAATATACAGAGATTTTTAGGCTGTAAAAACTGAAATTTTCAAATGGGATACAGATTTATGTCGTTTTCCTTTACATGCATTTCTTTACATATAATATTTGAGCCTTCGAATGAGAAAACCAACAAACTGGGTTTTCGATCAGGCAAACCGGGCTGCACAGTCAAAGACATGACCTAGAAGATCTACTAGTAAGAAGAGGGGTTGTACTATCCCTGTAGCGAAAATAAAGGCGCTGATCACTGTGTAGTTACTGCCTGCACAGTTCAGTGATCTGCGCCTTTGTTTTTCGCATATGCAGATCGTTTGTTTTCTGATGCAGTACTTTAATTATTAGTTCAGGTTTGTTACGTGCTAGTCCCTGAATCGTAGTCGTCTGCAAGATTTGTAAAATGCTTTATATTTTATTTCAAGTCTTCTGCTTTCTTAATAAATTTGCCTATCGGGGTCAAAGAAATGACCTCAAAATCTTACAATCTTATAGCGAAGCACAGTGGGATTGGGCCTTCGATTACGAATATTTGAATGCATTATGCATGTATCGTTATGAAAACTTGCCCATGCAATACATTTTTCTTATTCTTTGCTCAAAGCATAGATTGTGGGTACACAATAGAACTGCCTCGCCGAGGCGGTTCTAACGAGTACCCACAATCTATGTTTTGGAGCAAAAGTAAGAAAAATATGTCTACCCCAGTTTTGCTTTATAAAAGTGGGGTTCAAGGGGGTATACATTACGCGAACTAGTTTTCATGACGTGAAAGTAGCGTCGCAAAATAAAGCAGTCAAAACAGAAACGGCTTTGGATTTGCGAAACCCA
The DNA here is from genome assembly GCA_964017185.1 of Rugalucina vietnamica. Taxonomy (NCBI): domain Eukaryota; kingdom Metazoa; phylum Mollusca; class Bivalvia; order Lucinida; family Lucinidae; genus Rugalucina; species Rugalucina vietnamica. Next base: position 12,343,669 of record OZ024879.1, on the reverse strand, counting down.
ACCGGTGGGCCAAAAAAGTCACAGGAAAAACAGTCACGAAAAAAAAAAAGTCACGGAGCCAAGCCCAGGCATAAACGCAGAAATCTTGCAGGTTCCAAGAACCAAAACGGAAAACATGAAACAGAGATACGTACTGTACCATGTGCAGACTCATCAGGATAACATGTCCGTGTAATGTATACCCCCTTGAACCCAACTCTTATATAACAAAACAGGGGTTCATAGGGGTATACCTACTTTTTTCTTTATTTTTTCTCCAAAACATAGATTGTGGGTACTCGTTAGAACCGCCTCGACGAAGCGGTTCTAACGTGTATCCACAATCTATGTTTTGAGCAGAAATAAGAAAAAATAAAAATCATGTAATTTTTTTCAATTTTTAAAGATAAAAAAATCTCTGTTTATTGCATGGGCAAGTTTTCGCAATGTTTAGAGAACTAATCTCAACTTCTTACATTCATTTTTTCTATGCATGAATATTGATATTTGCTAACACCACGTATTGACAGGTACATTTACATTTACATTATGATTATCATTCTTTACAGAAAATAATTATGATTACAATAATAATAATAATGATTATAATAATAATAATAATAATAATAATAATTAAAGTAATAAATTCCAATAATCCTTCATGATTTAATCATAGTCCATATCGGTTTCAAAACACTAACTGTCAAGTGCAAACCGGTGACGATAGCGGCGCCTGCGGCAGGTTAGGTAGAAGCGTGTCTGGTTTTACTTCAAAGATGCCGCAGCATCAAAATTTGTCAAGGCTACTTTACAGTGTCACAAGAAATTCTGATTGTTGGACATGCAAAACTTATGCGCAGATTAGCTATGCTTTTATTGCACAGTTTTCAGCGTCTTTGTTTTTACTAAGAAGTTTACAAACATGCCTTTATTTCCCCTAATCCCAAAATTTCATTCAAGTGTACATCTAGGTTCGTTTAGACCTATGTCGGGGCCCAAAAGGCACACTTTCCAGCGCGTTATCAAAAAGGCGTAAACCTAAACACAGCGACACATTTGGCAAAAAGTGAAAGAATAGTGAGTTGTGATTTTCAATGGACTACTTGTTTTAATATACCGAGTGTTTATTTATTTATTCATTCTTCGTAACAGACACACAATATGATTTTAATTTCGAAAACAGAACATTTATTTATAATTTGAAAAAAAAAATGCATGATTTCAAAATGTTAAAAAACATAGCAAATTATATATTTTGAGAAGCGGATTGACGCATATAGCATACGATTTTTCGGATATTTCATTAGAACATGACGGTAACTGAATCTTCACAAAAAATTAAGATTCATAAGAGAGAGAGAGACAGAGAGAGAGAGAGAGAGAGAGAGAGAGAGAGAGAGAGAGAGAGAGAGAGAGAATGTGTATAGTTAATTTAAAGCCATAACATTACCAGTAAGGGCATTTCAGGGCATGCCCCATGAATTTTGGGCATGCAAAATCATGAATTTTGGACATGCCCCAAATCACCCAAACACGATCAATACATTTCAGCTACTTGTACATCTTGCGTTTTAGGCTAACCGACACGGCTTGAGCAGCACAAGTTGCTCTTTACGCACGTGCTAGCTTTAAAGTGAATCGGATCCAAAATAGCTATATCGGATCAGACCGGTTTGATTTAAATTCGAAATAATTCTACACAGTCAATTAAGAATGTCCGTTCCGAAGAAGCTAACCAAAGCATTCGGGAGTGTGAAAGAATTTAAACAAATGATAAATTTTCTATGAACCTATTGCTTTTCTTTTTCTTTATTTCTTTATTTTCTTTTTCCTTCTTTCTTTCTTTCTTTTTTTTCATTTCTGTGTGATAAAATTTAGCGGTTCAAATGCTGTTGCGGTAGTATTTTTATGTTTTATGACTGAAATTTAAACATTTTAGAATCATGCGATTGGATCTTTCGAAAAATTAAACATGATTGTCGTCTAAATATTATTCTATTTGACATTGCTCAATAATAAATTGAAACAATCTTAATCCAGGTGTCAAATTATGCTCCGCCCACATTTACCTGTTTAACCAAAGAAGCAAAAATCTCTGAAATTTGATTGGCTAACGTTTATCAGGGGTGGAGAGTTGTATAAGGACATGTTATTGATCTTATCATTCATTTGATTATGAAAATTATTGCACAAATTGAATCCATGTCACAGAACATTTCTTTGTTCTTATTTCAAGTTTTATTTAATCGCTTTTACTACGCAGGAAATGTGTTGCACTTTTCATAATGACAACTTGCCCTTGCCATTTACAGACATTTCTTTCAGCAGTGAAAATGGAAAATTTCTTAGGATTTGTTTATGTATATTTTCTTATTTTTGCCCAAAACATATGTTGTAGGTACACGTTAGAACCGCCTCACCGAGGCGGTTCTAACTTGTACCACTTATTTATGTTTTGAGCAAAAATGAGAAAAAAATAGCTATGCCCCTGTACACCCCAGTTGTTCGGGTATAAGGCGGTTTGATATTCGAATAACATTGGCAAACATTTATTAACATGTACACATATCTGGTATAAGCGTTTTTGGCAATGTTCAAAGACTTGCGACTTTTGCTGCATTAAAATGTAGAATGGAGTTAGTTACATGTACATGAATTTGGAACATATATAGAATAATAAGACGGCTTAAACTTTCAATTTTGGAAACCGACTGTCATGTATATTGGGCATAATTTGAAATATACTTGACGATATATTAATAATTCGACAAATGCACGCGTCAATACAATAGCCCGTAGCTCGTTAGAAAACATGGGGTACTTCATCACAAGGAATTTTGCAATCATGTAAGCAATCAAAACATTATTTCTTGAAATTTATTTGTATTTTGCAGTGATAAGGTTTACATACTATCAATTAGACATACTTTCAAAACATTGATTCTATTTTGCGATGATGCATGCATTTATTTTATTTTATAAACCTACTTTGTTCAAAAAAAAAATGATGCTAAATGCCATTCATCAATTCTAATTGTGTTATTTCTTTGAATTTCAACATTAATCATGCATTTTCGGTTTTACGTCCGCTAGCGAGAGAAGCACGAACGAAAACACTCGCATGTTCCACATGTGGCCTGAGCGGGGCTCGATGCCTCGATGCCACGTGGATGGAATATAGGGACACATGATTGGCATGTACATGTACCTCTGAAATCAGACGAAGGCACAGCACATACTGCACTTGAAATCAAAGAAAATGAGGATCAGAGTTGCATAACTTGCACATACCGGCTAGTACAAGACAAATATATAATAATATTGAGATAGGAATGATAACTTATTGATAAACTTTTATTTTGCACGAATAAATCTACATTCTAAAGGTCTCGAGTCGGTTTGTTTTGTTCAACAAAGTTCTGTCCATTCGGCTTACGCCGGTATTAGCCCAGTCTTCTGTTTCATATTGTATGCCCATGCTCAACGCATAACAACAAACAAAAATAAATAAATAAATAAATAAATAAATAAATAAATAAATAAATAAATAAATAAATAAATAAAAGTGATTGTTACATGTAGCTACATGTGTGTCGAAAGGCTTGGAATTATTTCGTTCGTTTCGTTCGAAAGCAAAACATAAAGCCATGCCTGAATATTTCAATTCTTTCTGACGACGATATTTCAAAATGACTTGTGATTCGTCAAAACATGTCTAGTCTATCCAATTAAAACTTCACTTTTAGATGTTATGAACACAAGTGTATTAACACTTTTGTGGGAATTCGTAATGTCAATATCGACGTCCGTAACAAGAACGTAAATTGTCATTGCTTATGATTCAGTAGGACCGGCACCTAAATGAAAACCTCTCTTCACTTTATGACGAGTTTAGATATGCAGCAACTATTTTCATCACAAGCATAAATGCAGAAAAAAAAAGAAAATTCATACAAATTTAGATAGATAATGAATTGATATAAGGTTTAAGATACAGAATGTATGAAATGTCCTATAATCGAATACCTACTATTTATCAGGCATTGTACACCTGTAACGACGATAAAAGTTGCGTATTGTTTTCACACTGAAATATATGTGTGAAATTTTACACATTTATATGGCGACAGAGGAAAGATTGTAGGACATTTCGTACAATTGCACGTCGACAAGTACCTATATTCTGATTTTCTCTTCGTTTTTCATTGGAAAGTATAGGACTGGATTTGTATGAAATTTCACACATTCACTCTCTCTTTTGAATGGAACTAACCGTTCTGTATCTGACGGCTTTAGGAATCTATGATCAAGTATTTTCACCACGCGCATAGATGCAAATAACAAATTGTAGGAAAATTCATACAAATTTAAGGCAGATAATGTTAGAGATAAACAAAGACGTCACTGGCTATCTTCTGTAGTATAATGAAAACAAAATATATGAAGTTTCTCACAAATATAAAGCGACTATGTTCAAAGTTAAACACTGAAGAGAGATTGTAAGAAATTTCATACAAATTCAGAAAGATACTTTTTATCATACGATTAACTCTGAACTTTGGATTTTAAATATAGTAGGCTGCACAGAATGGGTGAAATTTCTTACAAATTGTATTAGATAATTACTATTTAAAGATATCGTACACAAATAAACAAATTTATAGTTGCTTGTTGTTATTATACTGAAAAAAATGTATGAAATTTCACACAATTATATATGTGTAACAGTCGCATTGATTCTAGTTTAAGAGACTGTATGAAATTTCATACGTTTTATTAAGAGACCATGCTTAAGATGAAATGTAAGAAATTTCTTACAATTGTATATGTAACAGTCGCATTGATACTAGTTCACGAAACTGTATGAAAATTCATACATTTTATTAAGAGGCCATGCTTAAGATGAAATGTAAGAGAAAATGTAAGAAATTGGTTACATTTGTATATGTACAAAGTTGCGTTGATAGTAGTTCACGAAACTGTATGAAATTTCATACATTCTATTAAGAGGCCATGACTAAGATGAAAAATAGGAACGATTGTATGAAATTTCTTACAATTGGTCAAAAGAAATACATTTTATTAAGATGCCATGCTTAAGATGACATTTGTAAGAAATTTCTTACAAATGTGTATGTAACAAAGTCGCATTGATTCTAGTTCACGAAACTGTATGGAATTTCATACATTTTATTAAGAGACCATGACTAAGATTAAATATAGGAACGATTGTATGAAATTTCTTACATTTGGTAATAAGACATACATTTTCATCTGGCGCATAAATGCAAAAACAAATTGTCACTGCTTATTATAATGAACAAAGATGTATGAAATTTCATACAATTATGTAGCGAATATGTTTACAGAAGAGATATTGTAAGATATTTCAAACAAATTTATTTAGATATATGAACACAATGATAGTTGCTTTTTTTTATTATATTGAAAAACATATGTATGAAATTTCACACATTGGTATATATGTATAACAAAATTGCATTGACACTTCTTCAAGAAATTGTATGAAATTTCAAACATTTTATTTAGAGGTCATGCTTAAGATTAAACATAGGAAAAACGTAAGAAATTTCTTACAATCGATAATAAGTATTACATTTTGCAGAGAAAAGGTTGTCTTTATTTCAACTCCACGTACAAGTTAATTGAATGCATGGCAACCGCGTAAGCGTGATGTTGCTATTTTTGAAACAAATGAGCCAACTGGTCAGAATTTTCTTACATCGAAAATGCAGAATAAGGTCGCGAAAAGGGGAAACAACTGGAAATTCCCTTTTTATTTTGGAAAGCGTTTAACCTATTTGGCCCCTGCTCACCAACTGGGTGGTGGCAGTAGACTTTGAACATGATCTTTATTTTATGAAAAGGTACAAGTAGGCAATGATCAGGAAAAGGCGCAATTAGAAAGAAATTCCCGCTCCGAAAACCGAGGTGGGTCAATAAGGTACTCATACTTAGAAAACATATCGTAAGCCGAGTGAGCAGCTTTTTCACAGTAGGCGACCATTCAGTTAAACTATGAAACCGTACATAAGGTTCAAACAGCACAAAAATTCGCCTCAAATACATAAAACAAATAGAACCACAACAGAAGTATCGCCTTGGAACGATCAGTTATTTGAACTTACTGGGGGTTGGGGGGGGGGGAGGCTTAAACCCATTTTACAGGACCCAAACCTCGCCCTCAGTTTCTAATATATTGAAAGCATGTATAATTGTGTCACAACATACATTGTAGCACAATTTGGATTTGCACACATTAGTCAACATTTAAGTTCTCAATGGTCTTCAACAGTTAGAAAATGGGTCAGCTGATTCGTACTTGGCACAAATTGTATATTCGCCTATCCGGGTTTAAAGCACTCTGAAGTTTTCTTCTGTAGTTTTCCAGCTGGATTCGATCGGTTGCTTCAAAAACATTTCCTCAAGATGTGGCTCATTTTTTCACAATTCTTCTAAACTCTCCTCTAATATTTGAGCTTCACATGGTATTTGGCTGGCAAAGCAGTTGTAGATACGAGAATCTTTGAATATTATTGCCATATACCGGGATGTACAAAAATGTATGTACTGGCGTACTGGCCCGGGGCATAATTAAGTCGGTATTTTCGAAGCCTAGGAAAACTTATAAAATATTCCCGCAATGACACAAAGTGACTTCGCCATGACACACAGTGATTTTAAAAATCTAGCAGGAAATACGAGTTTGCATTGCGCAGATATCGCCGTTGAGTAATCCATTAGAGTTTGTAAATAGAAAAAAAAGGTTATGCACAACCGGTGATACGACCTATACTCGACACTCAGACAGGCCGATATGTGACCATACCGTCACTCCGACACGTGCATGTCGACACGATGTACAGGTTTATATGCGAGATCGAGATACTGTCCAGGAAAACTGGTTAAGTCAGCAATCCATAGATTAAACTTTAGTTGTTTACTTGGTATTTCGCATGTCATCTCGGCGTTGATAGAAATCCTATAAAATGGGGATCGTGCGTCCCGACATGATCCTAGCTGTTGACGGTGACGTAATCAAAGCTTTATGCAAAAACTAGTAGCGGTAGAACTGTTTTCGTATAACAATTACCGAACCACGTTTTTCAGTTTCAAAATGATTAGAATCTGTAACAAAATACTTTATTCTGATGCGCATTCTGATAGAAATTCTGAAGTTCCTCATCGATTATGGTTTGAACTTCAAAAAAGTAGATCTTTATATTATGTAAAAGAAAAAAAAAAAAAAAAAAAAAAAAAAAAAAAAAAAAAAAAAACTCGTTACAACATGCTGGATGAAATTGAAATAATAACGCGACGCCGTTTTTTTTTTTTTTTTTTGAAGACGTCATATTTCATGCGTCACGTCACCGATATGTACATACCCCTCGTATATAGAAATAACGCTCCTGAGAAAGCGAATTGAGGTAGTCATTTAATTTTTTCGGGTTTGTTCTCTTGAAACATTGTAGAAAACATCTACGAAATCTCGAAGCAAGCTAAAGTTAGGCCGGAAACGCCAAAAAGCGCACTTCGCCCTTTGGCGTTTGTGCGCTCGGAAAACAATTTGGCTGATGAACCTTCAAGGGTCTTGAAAAAGTCCGATGCCACGCTTTCCGAAAAGACGTGGTACCAAATTCAGGGGGCTTACGGTAAAATAAATGGGCATTCCCTGGACTTATTCTCATTAGATTCAAACGCAATGATAGGTAGGGACGGTTAACCTTTAAGACATTTTACCCCGTTTTGGACCCCTAACACGGCTGGAGTAAACGTGTTTTCGCGGCAAATATCCCCACAGGAATTTTGTTATGCATTCCCACCATTCAATTTGTTAGTTCCGCTTATCAAATTCATTGATGAATGTAGGATTGATTGTACGGTCGTAATGCCTGCCTATGACATAACACCCGTATGGATGCCGGTCTTAGCTGATATGACGCAGGATGCTTTGCTGTTGGGATTGAAAGGTCAAAAAGGGGTCTTACGGTATCCTACTAAAAAGGGGTATGTCCGAGATAAATACGGCTTGCCACGGAACTTATGGGCATTGCGGCTGACTGGTAAGGACAGGATAAAAACAAGTACATTTGGCAAATTTCTGTTCTTGTGCGGCGCGAACAAAACCGGTGCTTCAAGTCTATTATGTGTAGGTGACTCAATGATACGTTTTCTGGAATGGCATCATTTCATGGGCTGTGCTATGGCAGGGGTAATGTCCAAGGGTGGGGCGCTTATTCACGAGGTGACAGGTCTGTTGTCTAAGCGGTTAATGCAGTCTAGTCCGGGTTTCATTTTTGTCAATGCCGGCGTAAACTATCTCAGCAAGACATACTTATTTCAAAATGAAATGCATCTGAATGCTTCTGCCATATATCAATTTGAGCTCCTTATGTAATTTTCAATGAAATAATGTTGGGTTACGATGGACCAGGGGCTAAATCATTCATAGATTCCCAGTCAATCGTTGTAAATTACAGACAGATGGTATTATCAGTTGGCAGGATGAAACTAACAATTAATCTATTCAAACATCTAAGCCAGATTGTTTATTGACGTTGTTTCAAGTAGATGCATGGACAAAAATAGGATAATTAAATTGAGCTGTAATGAACCATATGAGCGAAACATGCTGTGATGGCAGCATTGAAAGAAAATTTGTTAGACTTTTGTATAATTCCATTGTCATTTGTTGCATTTTATTACGTTGTGTATTTGTCTGTTCACCGCATTAACAATCTTAAGGAAGTAATTAGCAAATGAAAAGCAAAACGATTAAACCAGACAACCAATGGTCGATTCAAGAGAAGAAAGAAAAAAAAATAAGAAGAAGAGGAAAATGAGTGACTGTGAGTCACATATATTTTGTGCGACAAAGGTATCTAAATTCGTTACGTTAGGCGTGCCTGAGTGTCTTACGCCCGGCATTATGTAGGTTGGTTAAGCCTGTTTATCCAAAATGCTTATTGCGTAGATTCTTGCACACATTTTTCATTGAAGCTCAGTGAAACATTTTTATAGATTATATAACCGATACCTACCTAAGCATATGGTGCGGTGAACAGAACAAATAACGGCACGGTATGTAAATATGCATGCATGTAGGAATAGTGTAATATTTATCTTATTGTTCTACAATATTGTTTTGTTGTTTGGTTCTCATACGTTATATTGTCTAAATACCTTCAGTAATTTATCATAAATTACAGGAGCTCCCTGGCTTGACAAGACAGACATTGTCCAAACTTATCTGTAAATATTGCAAATGTGCGAACGAATTGGACTACAATTTCTGCAAATCATGTGGACGAAGCAGAGCAGAGAAACACATGGGCGCCGAGCAGATCGGTGCCGATTTCAGTAAAATGAACAGGATTGAAGAAAGAATAAGAACTTTGGACCAAACACTTGATGCATCGAGCTATTCACAGCAAAAATGTAATCTAAAAAATGAGCTGGAACAATTCCTTGTATCGTTAGAACCGGCAGAAAATGTGTACACTGCGCTTCCAGATGATTTGAGAAAATTTTTAATTTTCAAAGAAAAACACGGTAGAACTAAACTTCATAACCATGCTTGTCCAGATAAGGGGATCGCTGGTAAAGTAAGTTGTTCATGTCCTACTGCATTGGCTGCCAAATCGGTTGACAGTTTAATTGGGAAACTAAGAGCAATTTTTAGGGATGTGGGTAGAGAAGGGGACTGGAATTCAGTTCTTCTTACTGGGAACCCAGCTGCATCACTTCCTATGAAACGCCATTTACAGGCAATTTCATTAGAGCAAGCGTCACATAATGTGGCAAAGAAACAAGCGACCCCTTTGATGTTTGACAAGCTGGCTAAGTTGTGCAGATATCTTACATATCAGATTTCCAGGGAAAAAGATGCAGTCAAAAAGTTTTTGCTGTTGCGGGACAGGGCGTATTTTTCCTTGACGTGTCATTCAGGCGACAGGGGCGGGGATTTGAGTTTGTTAACAAGTGAAAGGCTGCTAGAACTCCCAAATTCCGAAGGTATTATAGTGTCCCAAATTGCAGGAAAAACTTTTTCTCTGGACAATCCAAACACTTCTTTAGTGTATCGATCGAAAGATATTGATATTTGCCCAGTACGGCACTTGAACGATTACATAGCATTTAGCGAGTCATTGCAAATTGGATTAGACACAGGGCACTTATTTCGCGTGACAAGACAGGCCAGGTAATCAACAAACCAATGAGTTCCAGTCTCATAACCGACCGATTAAAAATGCATTTGACAGCCATTAATTTGTACGAGGGCGAAACTTCTCATTCAACCAGGAGGGGTTGCGCAATCACGCTGAGAATGATGGGTATTAACGACGAACAAATAAATCAACACATAGGGTGGGGAAAAGGAAAAATGATTGATCATTACGCAAACATAGGTAAGATATGTGGGCCGGATAGCGTCGCGAGAAAATTGGCCGATGCTGCAAAATGTAGCACGAGCAAAACTTCCGAGCAAAATAGCATATCTGAAAGGTTGAATTCTTTCAGGAATCTCAAGCGTTTTTTCTTTTCGAAGCCTCATTCCAGTTAGGCTGCCGAATTTAGGTATACATACATAGATGAAAACAAATCAAGGTTACGGTGATTAAGAGCTGTGTGTTTAATCCAGACTGTTAAATACAAGTCTTTTATGAACCATGATAAGTTGTTATTTTACATGTTTTGCTTGTTAATGTTCATAATTTGTACCTTTCGTTAGCGACATGTATTATGTGACGTTTAAAACAAAATTGTTGAGGAAGGTATAGAGTCAGTTAGGAATTGTAGGTTGCCAAGCATTATGGGTTCAATTAGATGCATTTATGATCAGAAACGCGACTGGTAAGGCTTGTTGGTTATTTTTGAATGTGAATCGCTTAATTGGCTTTATTATGTAGTAATTACCCGCTGAGTGACAGGTGGGTATGATATTTTCCTGACCTGTCCAGCCGAAGGGCTCGAGGTGCATGCTTTTGGCGGGACAGGTCAGGAAAATATCATGCCCACCTGTCGCGAAGCGGGTAATTAACTTACCTTATGACCCGACTGAGTGAAATTTTAGTTTTAAGATCTATACAACGATAAGGCACACCGGTAAAGTGACTTTTCTCGCGATATAACTATTGACCGAACACTGCACGTGCAAAGCGAGGAGGCTTGTCGCTGTTGTCAAAAATAGATCAGAATGGAGTTTCTTCCCTTGTGCATTTAAAACATTTTGAAACCTATTTTTTCTTATTTTGTAATGGCAGTTTCTTTATCAAATTGTGTAATCACAATAGAAATTATCTTTTATTGAAACAGTTAACAAACTGGGAGAGTAAATATCAATTACCATTTCTTTTGTATGCAAAAACGTAATACCATTTCGTAATGATTTTCAGATAAGTATATATAGCGTGTATAGGATTGCAATGCAGGGTTGGAAACCTACGGACCTAACTTTCTAAAGTCCCCATAGTAAGTTAGGGGACCAGTGTACAAGTAGACTAGTACAAGTAACACTGAAACTATTATAGTGCAGTAACTAAAACTTACTGTACGGAATGATGTACGGTTTGTGTGACATTTAACAAATGTGTATCGAATATATATTTATCTTAGGTTATGTCGACAAAGAAAAGACTCTCCATAGTGTGATGGTTAGCACACTCTCTTCACAATCCTCGGGTTGTGGGTTCAATCCCAATTTCAGACGAATATTTTTTTTCTTTTTTTGTTATTCACTCACGTTATTCATTCTCTTTTCTAAAATGAATCTAGTCGGAAAATGAAATAAAAAAAATCGCGCCTTAAAATTAACAAGAACGCCGCGGAGGTCGATATCGCACCTGCATCGAGCAAAATAAATAAAACCGTGGACTATAGGTCAGGTCAAGGGGTGTTTTGAAAGGGTATGTCAAGGACATTTACCATGCAAGGTTTCACACTCACAGCTACCACAGGTGCAGAGAAGTAAAAATTAACAAAGTCAATGGACCATGAAATATACATGTAGGTCAAGGGCACCGGGTCAAGGAGCATGCTTGAAGGGCATGTCAAGGACAATTATCATGCAAGATTTCACACTCGCAGCTATGACTGATGCAGAAAAAAAAACTTCGACGTAAAAATTAACAAAGTCAATGGACCGTGAAATATAGGTCAAGGTCAGCGGGTCAAGCTGCGTGCTTGAAGGGTATGTCAAGGACAATTACTAAGCAAGGTTTCACACTCGCAGCTAAGACTGATGAAGAAAAAAAAACTTCGACGTAAAAAAAACAAAGTCAATGGACCGTAAAATATAGGTCAAGGGCACTGGGTCAAGGTGAGTGTTTGAAGGGTATGCCAATGACAATTACTATACAAGGTTTCACACTCGCAGCTATCACTGGTGTAGAGATAACCAAATTTCGACGTAAATGTTGACGTACGGACGAACGAACGCACGGACGGACGGACGGAAATTTGGACTCCTATATCGCACCCTGCTTTAAGCAGGTGCGATAAAAATTAAAATATAAATGTCAATAATGCACATTCAAAGGCCCAAACTGAAAAGAGAATCAGTATTGTCAGTTTTCATCTTACCTGTTTTAAATTTTGGTATATAATAAATCCTTTAAGAGCAGTGAACATATAAGAAAGGGAATGGGCCATATCGCGGTTTCGGCTACTAAAAAGCCTCTTCAGCAACTCTAAAATTTTGGCAACGTGGAGCCAAAGAAAATTACTGTAAATTTTATAATCATTTTCGCGATTTCATCTATACTGAACAAATGTGAAAACACTACACATAGCATTTGCCCCTTGTTTCATTTGATTGCAAAACAGGTGGCATTTTCTTTAGTTGTGTAGTCCCTATATTTTGAATTAAGGTTAAGTTGTGCTAAGCATCTAAAATCTAAGGGGTCTTATAAACAGTCATGGTTATTCCGCCAATCTTTGTGGAAAATCAGACCGGCACAACAAAATTTGTTAAGCGTAATGTTTTCGACTTTTTACGTATGCGTCGCATTAACATATGTAACAGGTGTAATATAAAAATTACCGTTGATTTTTAAACCTCCACACGATGTCAATGTACAACTTAAAACAAAACAAACGTAGCGTTTTCAAATTTGTTCAGTATATATACACATAGGAATAAGTTAGGGAACACTTTTAGCTCTTTGGAAAAGTTAAAAAAAAAAATCCATTTTCCTTTTTTTTTCTGGCGATGCTGAAATTTTTATCACATATATTTCATATCTTAGCCTAGCTACTGACCAATTTGTGGAAGTTAACAACATTTGGTCATTTTGCTACGGAGGATACAATGTGCCATATATGAAAAACTCAATTGTTACTGAATATGAGTTTGCCTTTTTGCTTCTGCACTCCGCAAAACTCAATTTTTGAAAGCGAAACAAGAATAAAATGTTAAATCGGATCGTGCTCAATGAATAGACAACTTCGGATCTAAAACTTCATGTTTCATTTCCAAACCAAATAATCCTGCAAAATCTGCAATTTACATTGATTTCTATAGAAATCAAAATCTTTGGATTTTGTGCAAATAAAGCCGTAAAAGAATAATTCAACTATGAAGATATGACCAGAACGCGCATGTCTAAATTCCTGAAGGGTCAAATCGAATATCCGGCCCAACATTTTCAACCTGCAAAATGTATAGCCAAAGAACAAATCTTGATCATGAATCCTACCCCCTAAAAACTATGGATTTACCGCCGACAGTCGGACAGAAAATAAAGAATTTATGAGTAAAGTTCCACAAGGAATGCCTCAGCTTGATTCTGACGAAAAATTACTACAATGCCAGTTTACAGAACGAAGTTATCGCCACGAATATCAGTGCGTTTCTTACATCTAGCAGAAATAATTCTGAATCAAAGATGACCGCTGTCCGCCGCAGTTAATGTTTGATGCTAACCATTTTCACATAGAAGCAACTTTTGATACTAAAAATTCTGATAAGGTGTCAAAACAATCTTCATAATTTTTACAAAACGGGATATATACAGTCAAAAGTTGGTAGTCACATTATTACAGGTGTTCCCTAACTTATTTCCATGTGTATATGTCGCATTTAACGTATGTGTTGCAGACGGAGAAAGTGCCATCATCCCGTACGAATTACGCAGATTGTATTAGTGAAACGCGACAGGTCAGTACATAAACGTCTAGAATTCGGTTGGGACCCCCGCCCATTGGGGCCTAGGAGAAATAGATGGACTGCTTGTGACTCCAGGCAGAGCTTCTAATCTACTTCAAACTCGTACGTTTTGAAATGGCTATGCTATTTACCCCAATGACTTGAATTGTTACACCATATGCGTTGTTTGCCGGTATTACGTCAGGATGATAAGACAGGGTATCGAACCCACAACTCCTGATTCCTAAACAAACACGCTTTCAGTAAGACTAACGCGGCTTTAGAGGGTCCAACTCCTACTGATTGTAAAAGACGATCGAGAGTGCAAACAAAGTGTTGAAAACAGATGTATTAAACATGCTTGTAATTTTAATAACCCAAGCGCATATTAAAAGTCTGATTTAATAAATTTTTCAAATAAAAGAAATGTCGAAAGAGTTGGCCCAGTCCATGTTGCTTTAGACATAAAGCTTGTTTGTATTGAGGTTCAATGTCACAGTCAAAGATTTTTCAGTCACGTCGGGACGGAGTCACCGCTTTTGGGGAATTAAACAGTGCTCTGAGGGAGTTGATGTGTAATGTTCCATGACACAACACGGTGACACCTGTGGGGATCGAACGCAGGACATCTCGATTTGGAGTCCGATGCTACATAACTACGCCACCGCGCACACCATATTGAATTTAGGAAAATATTGTCGCTCTTCTCTTTGTCTACAAGACGGGAGTTTCTCCATCAGTTTGTTCCTTGATACATGTATCTGTGAATTGAAACAGAGCACTGAAGTGTATCGGGATGCAGGATCGGCGCCTGACCCACAAGCTTACGACAAAATCCACCATTGATTAATACGACCATAAAGAAGTATTGAATGGAGCAGAATCTTCGTTCGAGTGATCCGGCACATGCCTGCCTCACACGCCATACGTCCGGCACACGCCTGACTCAAACGCCAGAGTGTGATTGTTTTTTTTTAAGGAAAAGAAAAACTTTTGGACTTTTGTCACCTGCGATAAATAAGAGATGTCGCAGGACAGCGTAGCTCGCCTGTCTTGTGCTTTGCAACTATATCAATTAAAATCTATGATCCATGACCATGATCTCGAGGTCACCCATGCAGGTCTTGATGGTACAGCATTAAACTTCAAACAAACATCTACCAACATGCAAAGAATCAACTTGATTCATATCCATATTCAAAAGACAGGCGAGCTAAAAAGGAAGGCATGTACAATAAAATAAGAAATAGCGGATTCATTATGAAAACTTGCCCATGCAATAAACAGATACTTTTTGAGCTTTAAAAATTGATTTTTTTATCTGAAAATTTAAATATTTTTCTCACTTTTGCTCAAAACATAGGTTGTGGGTACACGTTAGAACCGCCTCACCGAGGCGGTTCTATCAAGTACCCACAATCTATGTGCTGGAGCAAAAATAAGAAAATTATGTATACCCCTGCTACCCCCAGTTTTGTTATATAAGATATGGATAAGGGGGTATACATTACACGGACATATTTTCGTGATGTTAGATATACTTGTGGCGGCCCCCGTGGCCGAGTGGTTGAGGTTGCTGACTTCAGTGCTCTTGATCATTCGATCATCTCACCGCTGTGGGGTTCGCGCCTCGCACGGGGCACGAGTCACATGTGGGACAAGCCAAGTTCTGCTTGCGGGTGTGTCGGGTGTTTTTTTCCCCGAGTACTCCGGTTTTCGCCCCACCTTCCGATTGATTCGTCTCGATATGAGTGAAAAAGCTTGAAAGGGACGTAAAACTGAATAAAAAAAAAGATATACTTGTTTAACGAAACGATGTGTTCTAAGAAAAAAAAGTGACAGAGTGGAGACTCGAACCGAGGTTTCCTGGGTGGCAGTCAAGTGCATTAACCACCAGGCCAAGGAATTTGTTCAATGTATGCTATATTTAAAACGAACACACTGTCAGTTTTAGCACATATACACATGCGATAAAGTACATAGTTCATAACAGTGGAAATGACGTCAATGTTTTGCTTGACTGCCCGACTAAGCTGGGTGGATCTAGCTTCAAAACTGTTACCGTGCAGCAAATTTTCGTGATATAATAGGTCTTAAAAGTGTAATTTGTGTCCGCCACCCTTAGTTTACTAATTTAGTTAGTAAGCCAATCCTTACTTGTACTAGTCTACTGCCCAACTGTATTTAAGGGATACAGTTGGCCGTTTATCATGAACATTCTCGCAATGCAAAAATGTGTGAAATTGGTTTCTGGTTCATTGTTCTTGCACTTTAACAACAATAATCTACTAACAATAATATGAAAACCAGAAAGCAATTCCAAATCAAAAAGACTCTCAGCTCAGTGTAACTGCCCAGTCCGATCAGTGCACAGCAATCGTTACTCATGTGCACTGGTCATGGTCAGTTCCTTATTTCAATACTTATTGATGACGTAACTTTTTGCAAGGCAGTAAAAGCAGTTATGTTGGAACTGAAGTCTGCATCGGAATGGCATGGCCACGCTTTAGTGCATTTTTATTCATCAGCTGTGAGGAGGTTGGAAAGTCACTTTCACCACCGGTCTGGGGGTGAGGAAAGTACTTTCCTTACCCCCAGACAGGTGTGACAGGTGTGAAAGTATTTTCTCTACCTGCATAACTGCCCTAGACACCGCGCGTGCAGTAAGGTATGAAAAATATTTCCCAATGATTAACATTGCAGTCATAAGGTAAGTTTTGAATACAGTTCAGGTATAAGTCAAAAGAAAACCAGCTCATGATGGAACCCATGTGGCACCTTTAGGGCACATAAAACGTTAAAAGTCATAGATACTGTTAGATAACGATATAAAACATGCATCACACGTCAATGTCCAGCAATCCAAATGCTGACGCAATAAGCTTATTTGGGGTAAACGTATACAGGCATAAGTTCTGTATCACAAAAGACACAATGAAGTGATTCACATTTGATGAGTATTGGATAACAATTACTAGTACGTTACATGTTAAGTGTATACATATATTATGATATTCGATGGTACATGATGTGACATGTCGGGTACAATTTTGGATGCAAAATAGTTATGTCAGTTGTGATTGTCCAATAAATTTAGATCCAATGCGATACGTCATTTCTTCTTGGTAGATCCAGTATTTTATGGACCCTTTGCATCCATTCCTTACATATGAGGGGAAGCTTGGCAGAACTTGGGATATATTACTATTCCAAGTTCCCCCACAAGCGCCCCCGAATAGATATGATAAGACAAGCATCATTCAGGTAGCAGCTTCATTGATTTGCACACGGTGGTACCAAGACGAAGATGGAATTACCAGACGCTAGTTGTACGTGAGTATGGAGAATCAGACAGGTATGCATTTAAACGCCCGTCCTCCCTCCCCGTTCTGCCAATTCTCTTCATTCCTTCCTAAGGGAACCCAGTTATTTTATGGACCCTTTGCATCCATTCCTTACATATGAGGGGAAGCTTGGCAGAACTTGGGATATATTACTGTTGCTGCTACCTGTGAAATAACTGATGTATGCTCCATCCGTAAATACCTATGCACATACTTATGATTAATCTATTACACTTAATTCAAACAGGTAGTGTTTAGGGGATCATCATATAACAGAAGCTGCACCGTAGCTTATCTCTACATGTATTACCTGTGTCAAAAAAGGTATTAATCTCTCGCCGGGTGGCGGCTGACTTAGACCTTTAATAATCTGCAGTTACGTGCGCCCTTTTACAACGAATTTTTGTCAGGTATATCCGTTGAGGCATGCTGTTGAACAGCACCATTTCACAATAATAGAATTTAAGGTTATAACTGTCCAGCATTAAATTTTATAATATGATTCAGTATGGAAAGTAGGTTTGAAGCTGAACAGTGAAGAATTCATTTAATACATTAGTTCTTGATCTTATACTGGAGTTGATCATCTTTATCATGAACTAGTAAATTTTACCCGTCTCGACGTAGCAGTAAGATGATTGTGGCGATGAAGACAAATAAGACACATCAGGGATAAACCTGTATACACTCACCAAGTTTCATCCAAATCGGACCAAGGACTGCCGAGATACAGAAATTTGACCTTTGACCTCGATGACCTTGACCTTTGAAAAATGAACCCTTCGAGCTAATATCCGGGGCCGCCCTCCACCTTCCCACCAAGTTTGGTGAAGATCGGCCCAAGGACCTGGGAGAAGTAGGGGAACAAACAGAAAAAAAAACAACATAAATTTGACCTTGACCTTTCAAAAAATGAACCCCTTAAGCTAATATCCGGGGCCGCTCTCCACCTTCCCTCCAATTTTGGTGAAGATCAGCCCAAGGACCTGGGAGGAACAAATAGAAAAAAAAAACAACATAAATTTGACCTTTGACCCAATTGGACCCATAAATCTTAATCAGGGATCAACCAGTATACACTCACCAAGTTTCATGCAAATCGGACCAAGGACTGCCGAGATACAGAAATTTGACCTTTGACCTCGATGGCCTTGACCTTTAAAAAACGAACCCCTCCAGCTAATATCCGGGGCCGTCCTCAACCTTCCCACCAAGTTTGGTGAAGATCGGCCCAAGGACCTTGGAGGAACAAACAGAAAAAAAACAACATAAATTTGACCTTTGACCTTGATGACCTTTGACCCAATTGGACCCATAAATCTTAATTAGGGATCAACCTGTATACACTCACCAAGTTTCATGCAAATCGGACCAAGGACTGCCGAGATACAGAAATTTGACCTTTTACCTCGATGACCTTGACCTTTAAAAAATGAACCCCTCGAGCTAATATCCGGGGCCGCCCTCAACCTTCCCACCAAGTTTGGTGAAGATCGGCCTAAGGACCTGGGAGAAGTAGAGGAACAAACAGAAAAAAACCCATAAATTTGACCTTTGACCTCGATGACCTTGACCTTTCCAAAAATGAACCCCTCAAGCTAATATCCGGGGCCGCTCTCCACCTTCCCTCCAAGTTTGGTGAAGATCGGCCCAAGGACCTGGGAGGAGTAGTTGCTCAAATTATAGTATGATGTGTGAATGACTTTGAGGTACCAGAATCGTCAATGTATGATTACATGTTTAATGAAGATACATGTACAGCCCATCATTGCACTCGTTCAATTTCTTATCGCAAAATAACATGAAAACTAATGCCAAAGCAGTATCTTGTCAAATAATGCTAGTGCCAATGCATTGTTTTATAAACTAGCTAATGCCAATGCTCCAAATGAGTTTTAATGCTAATGACAGTCAATTACTTTGCTTACTAATGCTGTCCACCGTCCGTAAGCATTGTTTGCCGCCATTTTCTTGATTTTGTTGTTGCAATGCCAAAACTTTGGATTTGATTACGACAGCTCCCAGTCATTGCCTACCTTTCTCATTTACTGAGGATTTAGCGGACCACATCAAGCAAAATGACAAGATGGTAACCTATCATAAGTCATGTTTCTGAGGTGACGCGATCCTGCCGTGCAAAGTAGTCCGCAATGGAGTCAGATACTTTCTTCGACCTTGTCACGCGAACCTGTGTACCCCGAACTAATGGATTTTCCTGTAGTACACATACAATCCCAGACCTACCATTACGTCTGTATGCATGCATGAGATGTTTCATTTGGAGGCCACTTCCTGCAATGGTTCTGGCCATACCCTTACTAACAACTTTAGAATTAACTAGAACACTTAGACTGGGGAGATTTTGTTGTGCCTCAACACAATACAAGAAACAATCCATTATATGGCTAATGGTTGCTGTGTTGTTTTGTTTCATTGCGGTAGTCGAACCTGCTGTTTCTACGAGACATTTTAATGCCTCAACATCGGCCATGGCATCATGAGCATTATATTCTGTGCCAACGATTGATGAATACAGTGCTTTCTGAAAGAATTTCTTAAGATCGGGATGGCTGGCCTTGAACAAAGATTTTGTGTCCATGACACCAACAACATGTTGCAGGAAAGATTGCAGTTTCCCACAATTTGTTAGTGCATGGAGAAGGACATGGCAGTCAAATGCCCTGATGTCATGGCCGATGATGACATTATTGCTGGATTTCTGTAGAAACTCGATAAATTTGTCAATGGCGGCGGAAATAGAAACACTATCAAGTTTCTTTTCTTTACAATATAATGCCCCATTGATGAGTTTCAGGCCGGTGACCTCTGACGCCTTTGACTGGATGGCCTTCTTCGGGTTCACGTAGAGGTTTAGCCTGTCTTGCCCTCTTGCCACTGCAATCTGTGTGATATGTGACGTTCTTTCTACAAGAAATGAAAATGTAGACATTGAACTGTGCCGCGACGCAAGAAACCCAGCTGTTGGTGTTTCTGACTAGGTCCACAAAAAACCGGGCTTTATGGCGACTGAAGATTGTTAGAGGTTTGAACATTTATTTAGGAATGCTGGTGATCTGCGTCTTTGTTTTCGCACATGCCAACAAGCCGGTTTTCTCGTGGCGCGCTCAATTAATATTTTACAAAATGATTAAAATAACCGGAGATGCAACTCTGTCAATGCAGGATTATGCTACGTTTAAATAAATGCCGCTAAACGCTTGCAAAAGCATGCAAAATCGGACCTCATCTTGTGCTTTGTCGCTGATGCAGTGACAATTTTAGCGCAAAGAGTCGCATGTTTTATGTGTCATGTGTTAAACAAAGAAATGACTCCATATTAAAAATGTTTTTGTGATAAAGCAGGAGTTTATACTTAGGATTAAGTGAGCCGCGACGCGAGAAAACCGGTCTTCGGGGTTTCCGACCAGGTCCGACATAAATCGGCCTGTACAGTTACAGAAGCAGGCTAGAAGCTTGAAATTTCGGATTTAAGAAGAAGAGAAATTGTACTATCTGTGTAGCGAAAACAAAGGCGCTGATCAGCTTCGCGGTTACCGCGAAGCTGATCTGCGCCTTTGTTTTCGCATAGGCAAAAATCCCGTTTTCTCACGATGCGGCTCAAGTTATACCGAATCCCGTCGTCTCCAAGTCGAAGTATATTTCTGTTGTCGTTTTGTCATCTTCCACTGGCATCGGCTTGAATTTTGGAATGTATTTGGGGGGCGGGATCTCTTCGATATCTTCATAATCAGCTAGAGTCACAGACTCAGAATACGTTGCCCCCTCTCTCGTTTCTGCTGTAACTGTTTGTTTGCTCCTGGAATAAAATGCGAAATCAAACGCTGTACTGGGTGATTGAATAAATATGCAACGCTGACACTTGCCGTGCTTCCCCTTTGGTGTCCGTTCTACTTGTCTAATACATCCTGGTATGAACCATTTATACATCACATACCGGTTATACCATGGTCAGACACACAACTTTAATGTTATCAGAAAAAATCTTATCAGCCATTTTCAAACTACATGTACTTAATTCCTGGTCCGATTCCATTTCCGGTCATGCGGCGAGCTTGGTCAAGTTTTGACAAAATTATTACCCTAACCATGGGGTGCAGCTCATGAAATTATTTCCAGCCAAAATTCCATGTTTCTGGATCAAAATATACTATTTACTATATTTGCTGTCACCAGTTTTCAGGAATTATTGTTAATAACGTGTTTTCTCGATTAGATTTCCCTCTTGCCACTGGGATATTATGAATGTTTTGAATGTTAATAATGCTTGTGATGTGGATCCATCTGTGGTGTACTGTGGTTTGTATGTCGTTCTTGAATACACTAATATTCTTCATGTCTTATCGAAGCCAACGCATATTAAAAATATGATATTTAGTACTAGACCTTCAATCCTAAATAGGCCAAATGGAGTGCATTTTGAGTTTCGGTATATTGTTTGTTTGTATTGAGGCTTCACGTCCCAGTCAACAATTTTCAGTCATGTCGGGACCGGAGCCAATTTTTCCTGGTTTGCTAAAGGACACAACACGGCGCCGCCTGTGGGATAGAACCCAGGACCTCTCGATTCGGAGTCCGACGCTCTACCACTACGCCACCGCCTCCCTTTGCAGAAAAATTGTTGGAATACAATAATATATTGGACTAAATCCCTGAAAAACTTAGAACCTTTCCGCCTTCAGTTCCATTCTTCTTCTTTTTGCCTTTGCTGTTATCGAAATGGCCTTCCGCTTTTTCTGCTGTACCTCCCTCTGCAGAAATAATTTATTTGTGTAGACGCCTGGTGAAAGACCAAGTCTTTCATTTACCTAAAATACCAATTTGTAGCAGTAGTTAAAATTGTCAGAGAGAGAGAGAGAGAGAGTTATCGTCGATTTGTAATTGTTTGTCGTGTTTGTTTGAGCTGCTGTCTTGACCGTATTGGCATGTGGCTGGCTAGTTGGTAGCTTATAACATAAAACAATAAAGGACCGACTGGGGCGTTAAGCATAATGAAGGCAGTGTACAGTCTAGTCTGTGTCACGTCGCTTATTCTAGCCTACTGCAGTCATCGCACATCTTTATATTCACTGATTAAACTGGGCTTATTAGTGACATGCATTATGATGCTTTGCTCATTATTCCATAGCTTCTGGTCTAGTTATTTATACTTGTATGATGACTGTTATATGCAAAACATTGGACGTTAACATCAGGAAAACTTGTCCATGGGTATATCCCATCCTACCCCTCTTTCATCATATAGTGAAAGT
Organism: Rugalucina vietnamica; assembly: GCA_964017185.1. Lineage (NCBI taxonomy): Eukaryota > Metazoa > Mollusca > Bivalvia > Lucinida > Lucinidae > Rugalucina > Rugalucina vietnamica. Next base: position 12,320,909 of record OZ024879.1, on the reverse strand, counting down.
GGTATAATCGTTTTTTCTTATATTCGCTCCGAAACTTGGGTTGTGGTTACTCGCTAGGACCGCCTCGGTTAGGCGGTTCTAATGTGTACCCGTGGTTTGTGTTTTGGGCTAGCATATTAAAGACATATTTCTTTGCTGGTGAAATCTTCAATTTTTTACAGCTGAAAACATTCTATTTATTGCATGGGCAAGTTTTCTTAGTGCAAGTTACATAAATCAAATTGGAATTCTCATAAGTATTGCAAGAGTAGCTTCCCTTACATTATTATAGGCAATGAAATTGAATGTGCAACAGTTGGTAATAGGCTTTCCCCATTGCTTTGTTTTGTCACTACGTCTTTCATAAAAAATAGTTCAAGTCGATACATTTATGCCTTAGTAGTAGTAGTAGTAGTAGTAATAGTAGTTAAAGGTGGCAGTTTTACGTCATGCCGGGCTGAACGGACTTCATCCATGGTTCCACCACAAGGGCGTATTTATGCCTTAGTTGCTTGCTCGGTTGTTAATATACTACTCAAACTTTGATTTTGATAAGCATCAAAATTTTATTTTTGATTACAGGACATACTGGTAATCTAACACCAAGAATTTTGCTATAGATATATAGCAGAACCAGCATCGTGCAAACATTCCATCTTTTTTCGCATTGCCTGCGAATGCTTCTTGCAGACTTGCAGAAACGATGGAACCCCCCTGAAATTGAAGTTGTCACTGTTTCCTACCCTATCCAATTCTGTCATCCATCTCCTTTTACTGGTTCATTCAACTGCAAATTTTAAACTATTTTAAAAGTCGAAATGCCGATACTTTTGTTTTTAAAATGCACTTTTGGAAAATTTCAGAAATCTGGTTAAAACACAATTTTTTACCAACACTTTTTTTTTTCGCTTAAAATGTTGTCCTTTGCACGGTGAGCATGAAACTGAAAACCGTTTTTGAATACGCACACTAGTTGACTGAAACCAGTGTTTTTTTTTTTAAATGTGTTGTCAAATGGTTTAATCACGTAATGCAATTTCCATTAAGAAAATGTTCAGTCTAATGACAAATGTTTTAAAACGCTGTAAAATCTAAATCAATACCTGTAGCTCAATTCGGTTTTCTGTTCCAAACTCGCAGTTTAAAGGGCAATGTTTTAAGGGGAAAAATTATTTTGTGGTAAAAAAATCGTGTTTTTAAACCAAAAATCAAAGATTTCTGAAATTTTCCAAAAGACACAGAAGTATCGATATTTCGATTATCAAAACAGTTTTGCAGCTGAATGAACCAGTAAGAAGAGGTGAATAACAGAATCTGATAGGGTAGGCAAAAGTATGCAAAAGTGACAACTTTAATTTCAGGGGGTTTCCATCGTTTCTGCAAGTCTACGAGAAGCGCTCGCAGGCAACGCGAAACAAAGATGGAAGGTTTGCACAGATGTGGTTCTGCTACATATCTATACCAAAATTTTGGGTGTTAGATAATTAGTATGTCCTGTTAACAAATATAAAGTTTTGATGCTTGTCAAACTTTGAGTAGTATATTTGAAGCACATTTGGATATCATGAAGGTATAATACAATGGAGGCAACATTCCGACATGACCACATGACCATCCACAGCGGGCAATAACAAAAAGATTAGTATAAGCTGAAACAAAGAGAACATACCGTAAACCAGGCGCGTATTTAGTTTCACAAAGTATGCAGTTTACGTCGATGCACTATATTGTACATAAAATTATGTCTAAAATATACTCCTCAAAAATCCGGTCACCTACAGTTGTAAGAATTGTAACACTTGTTAGCATCACTCATATTTTTTGTATTAATTTGCTACAATAAATGTTGCTTTGTCGGGGATTTACATGCTTCAGACAGATAATGTCATATTGAGATAGAGCGTGATGGAACTTTCATCCGAAGGTTGTAAAGACCGTGGATCAAATCCACGACTTCTGAATACAAATAGAGTAGCTTTATGCTTACAACACAGAGGCGCCTACACTGCATTTGTATCCAAAGGGAGCAAGCATGGACGGGTCAATAGAATGGAATGGCCTACTGGATACACCACCCATTTGTACCCTATTTCCATAGAATTTCGGCGTTCGAAACTGAGCAGTAGACGTACACTGTATGCACATACAATTTATGCATTTGATTTTTCGAAGGATTATTAAACTGACAATTGTCATTATTTGTTGTGTAGTTGACAAACAATTGGGTGACCGGATTTTTTTAGGAGGAGTATACGAAAATTGTCTCTACTTTAAGACATAGATTGATACTTCTCTCTGATTTTGGTTCATTATCAATTGGCATTTATTTACCATATAAATGACAGCATTAATATTAATATCTTGGCGTGAATCGCCTTTCCCATCTACTCCCATCTACTCATGGGAAGGTATCATGTAAAGATCGAATCCAGTGAATTAGGACCATTATCATTTGTTAATCGTTAAGAACTGGTAGCCCCTCTCTCGAAACCAGATTCGCGAAGGCTTCGTCACATACGCGAAAGTCTCTGGACGCAGACTTGTGCTGAATTGCGAAAAAAAAATTTGTTTGTATGTTTTATTCATTTAGGTCCCAGTCAATAGCTGTGATCATGTTGGAACATTAGCGATTGAAAGGAACATAAATTGAAAGCAACAAATGAACATTCCTTTTCGCGATAAAACTGTGTCGAGGGTTTTCGCTTATGTGTGACGAGGCCTTTTGCATAAAACTTATAGTATCTGATTGTTTTATTTTATAGCATTGTCAACTTTGTTGTTTCTCAACAGCGAGTTTTCTGAAGCATGAAAGATATTATCGCAAAAATGGGAAATTCAGCAATTTGACCAACTGAAATATACAGAAAAATGATGTTATAGGCCCCCTGCTTCAGGTGTTCAAGTTAAATTCAATATTTAATGCAGCGGTTTCAAAACTGAAAAGTTGGTGGAGTAACAAAATTTGGTACTCATGTTGATAATGCATAGTTCAATGCGTAACAGTAAATGTAAATAGATGATCTTAATGGTATGCGTTGTCCTAAAGAATAATACCACAAGTATTATTTAACAGCATCACAACTGCAATTAGATGGTTACCATGGTAACAATATATGGCGTTTCAAAAAATTGTGATGAAAATACGGTCAAAATGAACAAGGTGGTGCTATAGATTTGATCTGGATAAAGATAACAGGGGAACACCATGTGAGACAAAATCTGTGGCAAATAATTAAGTAAACAATGGACATTTATAGTCGCTGTCATGAAGATATGAATATCAATCCTGCCCTGAAAGGTGGGATGCTGTAATATGTATGGTAAAAAAGCTCACTTTAGGAGCGAAATGACATAAAGAAAAAATAGAGCAACTTTAAAAAGCTATACCTTGCTTTTCCCAAATTTGGAATCAAGTCAAAATATGTCATGTGATTATCTCATTACATTGATCAGCAAAAACAATCTGCAACATATTTATTTCGAATCAAATGCTATTACATTACGAAAACTTGCCCATGCAATATACTGAGATTTTTTTTACCTTTAAAAATTGAAATTTTTCAGCCTCGGCGAGGCGGTTCTAACGAGTACCAACAATCTACGTTTTTGAGCAAAACTAAGAAAAATAGGTATACCCCTACGTACCCCAGTTTTGCTATATAAAAGTGGGATATAAGGGGGTATACATTACACGGACATGTTTTCCTGATGTGAGTTTCAAAATGTATCATGTTTTCTAGGACACCCGGTATACATAAAATGTATAAATGATTTTATTTATCATTCAAAATTGACTGCATTACAAATGCATTGCTTAGTTTTAATTTTCTCGCAAGGTAGTCGTCATTTAGTCGCATTTTGTACTCAAATTTGCTGCGCAGTAGTCGCGCCAAATATGTGCATGTGTGGCGAATAGGTTGCATTGTAGACGCTCCCTTATTTCACGGTAACAGAGTGATTCTTTACGAGTTTCGTGATGGGTTCGCTGAACATGCAACGTTCTTGTGATGTTTTTGCGATGCGTTTTTGTGACACATTTAAATATATAAATCTCTTTTAATTTGCCAATCGTTGGCGACTAGTTCGCGACACATAAATTAAAATTTGAATCACCGCGACTCACGCACTAACTTTCGCCGACTCAAGTCACGAAAAAGTGAAAGTCACAAGGTTATTGCAAGCTAGTGAGATATTAAAAACAGAATGATGACAGATATATATGTAATTTGTTAAACTACAACTATTGCCCTTATTCAACACTTACTGTTTCTGGGAACGACGTGATCTGGTGGTAGTTCGTCGGACGGTCGGAGCGACAGGTTGGATTCTAAAACTAATTTAATAAAAGCCAATACGTTATGTTCTTTAAGCTAGTATCTCACTGGCATGCAAATTTATCGCGACTGTTTTTAGTCGCAGACTTTCGCACGACATTTTCTGGTCGCGATGGTGTTAAACATGTTTAAAAATTTCATGCAAAAATATTACGCAAGACTGTCGACTGGCAAGAAATTAAAACTAAGCGACATTCGTATGAATGTCGCGCGACACTGTCACGAATGTTTCGCGACTCACGTACAAATGAATATGAAAATAAAGCTCCATCCGTGGGAACATCATGAGACACTCTCATAAATGTCTTGCGACTGTCTTACGACAATAGTCGCGCGACTGTCGCCAGACATATTTACAAAATTAGACCGAAATTCGCGAATTTGTCACATAAATCTCCATTCAATGAGACTGCAACGTGATAGTTGTGTTTATATCGTTAGTCTTTGTCGCGAAATAATAGCGAACAATTCGCGAACTAGTCTCCAAATGTCACATTCCAGTGAGATAGGGGCTTAAGCAATACACACAGATGTACACTCACACTCCCTGTGCCAAAAGTGATCAGAAAGCGTGGGCTCCACACCGACATGACTAAACAGATGGCCTATACTTTCATGAACAACTTTTATCCAATATGCAGACATGTGCATAATCGAAACGAAACAAAAAACGTCAATACTACGAAACAAAAACGTTTTGAAAAGGAAACGAAAATGTTGTAGGACAGACAAAAATCCGCAATAATTATATTATGCATTCGTTACAGTTCATGGTCAAATGATAATACCTGGATAAGGCGGGGCGGCGGTAGAGACTTGTGGTTCAATGTCGGCTTCAAGCTAACAACTTTATCCTATAACGAAAAGTTGTGCTTGCAATACAGAGATTTTTTTCAACAGTTTTTCATCATTAAAATGATCAGAAAGAGTTTGATAGTTTTAATACTTTTGCACAAAACATTTACTGGGGGTACATGTTACAATCTCCTCGCCTGTGTTCCTACGCGTACCCCCAATCTATGTTTTAAAGCAAAATCAAGAAAAAAAACAGTTTGCCCTTGTAAAAAGGTACAAGTAGGCAAAGATCAGGAAAAGGCGCAATCAGAAAAAGAGTCCCACTCCAAAAACCGAGGTTGGAAAAAACCAAACTAACAATCAGGTACTTATACCATGAAACATGTCGTAAGCCGAAAGAGCAGCTATTTTCCCAATAGGTGGCCACTCAGTTACATGTACCTTAACTAAAATATGATAACATACATGAGGCGCCAACAGCACAAAAACAAATTAAACACCAAGACATAATGTATCGCCTTGGAACGATCAGAAACACAAAGTTACTGGCGGGCTTAAACCGGTTTTACATGGCCATAACCTCACCCTCAGCTTCTGCAGTGGTTCATAACATTTAGTTAGTTCTTCGGTCCTCGTGGTGAATCTCTAACTAGTCAATGAATCATCAAGAACAAACAAAATATCATGATAAACATCCTGATGAATCAAAAACCATGACTCACAGATTGAGTAAGCTGCCCGACGATGCAGATCCCTGGGCGCCCTATAACCTACTAACTCCGGAGCAAAATAAAAACACCAGTTGGACCCAGGTGGGCCAAGCAACAGACAAGAAGCTCCGGCCCCAACCAACTAAAATGAATAGCTTTAAGTCGGGGCCATCATAGAGTCTGACGACCGACTCACAGGCGTGCAATTAAAGAAGGCAGCATAGTTATCAACCATGATTGGGTTAAAAACTAAGCATGCAGACCGTCGCATAACATTCAAGTTATAACCTATACGTCTGTAACGTGTTATGATTTTTCTGAACTGAAAAGAAAAATCATTAATTCCTAGAAGTTTCTTAAATTTGTTAACCAAGTCACCATAAAATTCAGGTTCCGAAAGGCCCTCACTTAAAAGCGTATTTAACCCAACAACCCAACATTATATTTTGAAATCAATTCATAGTGTCCATATTCAGCACATACATGTAAATGTACAATATTAACGGTATTCATCGAATGGATGAATGACGTATAAATCAGAATGAAGGCAAGCAGAGAGTGGGTCCTAGCTTGTAGTAGGTAGGCAACCGCATAAGCCGTGATTTTTTCTCTCTTTCTTGTATTCACTGACATGGACTACATGTAGGCTATGTTCTCGTTACAGTGAATGGTCAAGTATTTGGTGGAAGTGGGGAGGGGGGCGAAGGCTTACGCCAGAGACTTCGCGCTAACAGAGATACATTAGCAGCCGGGCGTGTCAAGAGGGAAGTGGGCCACAAAGTCCAGGAGGGCGAGGGAAAAGCCAGAGAACTGGTGATAGAGACAGACTAAAGAGCAGACATAATTGACTCTGATAAAACTTAATACTTTAATTTGTAAACTCCATTTTACCCCCCAAAAATAACTTTTGGTGACCTTGACCTTGACCATTAAGTCACCTGGTGGACAAAAATATCTCAGCGTGAAAGACTTTGTGGTGATATGCATAAATATTCAATAAAGAAAGACATTTGAGCCTAAATTATGACAAAATCAACTTAAACAGGAGCAAAAAATTTTGTGTCATTTTTCTCTAACATGTGACCTTGACCTTGACTTTCCGAAGGTCACTGCAGATTCAATGCCATATTTTCTTAACCGTTGTTTCATATACAACATATGTTAAGCTTTTAAAACAAATATTAATGCAATTTGGCCCCAAACTCTGGGAAAAATAACAAAATACTGGTAAGAAAATGCCAATTTAAGCCATTTTCTTGCATTTTTGACCTTGACCTTGACCCTTAAAAGATTATTTGAGGTCAGCAGGTGGATCATCTTAATGATATCAGACTTTGCAATACATGTATAAATGAAATAGCATAAAACGCTAAAAATTAATGCTTTAATTTGTTTACTTCTTCAGCAAAAAATCCATTTTACCCCCTTAAAATTAAACTTTTGGTGACCTTGACCTTGACCTTGAAGTCACCTGGTGGACAAAAATATCTCAGTGTGAAAGACTTTGTGGTGATATGCATAAATGTTCAGTAAAGAAAGAAATTTGAGCCTAAATTATGACAAATTCAACTTAAACATGAGCAAAAAGGTCTTTGTGTCATTTTTCTCTAACATGTGACCCTTACCTTGACTTTCCGAAGGTCACTGCAGATTCAATGCCATATTTTCTTAACCGTTGTTTCATATACAACATATGTTAAGCTTTTAAAACAAATATATAAGCACTTTGGACCCAAACCCTGGGAAAAATAACAAAATACTGATAAGAAAATGCCAATTTAAGCCATTTTCTTGCATTTTTGACCTTGACCTTGACCCTTAAAAGGTTATTTAAGGTCAGCAGGTAGATCATCTGAATGATATCAGACTTTGCAACACATATATAAATGAAAAAGCATAATACGATAAAAATTAATACTTTAATTTGTTTACTTCTTCAACAAAAACTCCATTTTACCCCCTAAAATAAACTTTTGGTGACCTTGACCTTGAAGTCATCTGGTGGACAAAAATATCTCAGCATGAAAGACTTTGTAGTGGTATGCATAAATATTCAATAAAAAAAAAGAAATTTGAGCCTCAATTACGGCAAAGTCAACTTAAACATGGTCAAAAAGGCCAATTTTGTGCCATTTTCTCTATTCTGTGACCTTGACCTTGACCTTTAGAAGGTCACTGAAGATTAAATGCCATATTTTCTGAAGACTAGTTTCAGTTGCAACATATCGAATAATTTACAATCAGTTGTGTCTTCTGAGACCAAAAGGACAGACATGAAAGTCTTTGTAGTGGTATGCATAAATATTCAATAAAAAAAAGAAATTTGAGCCTCAATTACGGCAAAATCAACTTAAACGTGGTCAAAAAGGCCAATTTTGTGCCATTTTTCTCTATTCTGTGACATTGACCTTGACCTTTAAAAGGTCACTGAAGATTAAATGCCATATTTTCTGAAGACTAGTTTCAATTGCAACATATCGAATAATTTACAATCAATTGTGTCTTCTGAGACCAAAAGGACAGACACTCATAAATTTGCGTTTTACGATAGTACCCTCATTGTTGCTATGGTTACGCATATTCAGACCTTACTTCCCAAACATGTCTTTTCAGAAATTGGTTAACAAAATAGTGTTGTATATCGTGAATATGCGCGTATATCTGCAACCGACCGCACTCACTATGAAAATTGTCCCTGAAAATGCTTAAAAAACACATTTTTCAAATCTTCGAAACCCCACCCACTTTACAGAGCCATGATAAAATCAGAGGTTTTCCAAATCAATTTTTGTTTTTGCATTTCTAACCAGAATGTGTTATATATTCATATATGTGGACCATAAGTTGGATCTGAATTTGTATAAAGTAATAGTTTCAGCTGGAAAATACCCAATTTTATGTGATTTTTGGACAAACTTTTTGCCAAAATATTCATTTGCAGTTTCCATGGCAACGGGTATGAAATTGGACCAAATGAATGTTGATTATTTAGTTTTGTGTTCAAATGACCAAGATAGGAACGTTTCAGCAAAATCGGTGACTATGCGTGCCACGGCCCTATGTAAAAATTTAAGTGGTTACCGAGAGTTGCTCTTAAAATCTCCTTACAGATTAAAATTAGCAGCTTTGACACGTTTTCGTCTATTACTGCCTGAACCATAGGACATTCTTCCCACTTTTTACAACTGTCCCTCTGATACCGGGATTTCCGTGTTTACCGTTTGAGCCTCTGGCCTCTGTTTTACCTCTGTCCCTCTGAAACCAGGGTTTCAGTGTTCACCCTTTGAGCCGGACTTAACTAGTACGAAAAAGGAAAGTCAACAGTTCATGAAAACTATTTTTAAAATACCTGCCTTCAATATTGTAATCCATAATGCGAGTCCCTCCATTCCTGGCTCAATGCAAGTAATCATGGTCTGGTCACTCTGGTGATCATTTAGACTCCGGCTTTTATAAAGCGGTGATGAGGTATAATTAGCATACCTATTTTACATCGTTTTATATATAACTTGTCATTACCTATGTTCAAGTCCCCTAAACCACACTGTCTCGGCGCGATCGAATAAAATCTTTTTGAGAAAAGAAGCCTAAAAGATATACGAACCCACAGCGCATAACATATTTGGGTTTGGAATCTTTGTTCTAGAATAATATTAGAAAGAATGCGTATTTTCCGAAAAACTGTATTTTCATTTTGCTATTCCATGGCAACCAGCTGGTCACATATGTTTCATTTTTCCATTTTTGTTGACGTAAACGATGAAAGTGAATATCGTTATACACCTCTCATCATGCGACTCAGTCTTGATTTGTCAGGCGTAAGCAAACATGCACAAAAATCGCGTTTATTTTAGCCGGAACGAGCTATAATAGCCCGATTGGGCTAAAAAAGCCCGAAATCGACTTCCCCGTAACCTGTTCATGTCTGCCGGATTACTTTTCTAAATATAACAGAATTTATCACTTAAAATTTGAAGAAAATATGACCAGTAGTTATAAAAATACAACACATGAAAGACACAATACAAGGTACACAATTTCTAGAAAACATGCCAGTGGTTTTACCCCACCTGTCTTTCAAAAAGGATAAACTATTTATTTCTTTTGGGCATGGGTTTGGTATCATTATAAAGGCGAAATGTTTCCTTTTCTAACAATGTATATTTCAGCAACCTACCATGTCTATTTATAGTAATATAACACCTGTGACAGAACTTCCTGACCCACCCTCGTAAAGCATCCATTCAAACAAACTAGAATTATAAGATGATCTTAAATGAGATTTTAAAATTTATAATATGCTCATATATGAGCTTTCGTAATTTATAATATGCTCGCATATGAGATTTTGTGACGTATCTTAGTATTTTAGAGTACGTGGTGTAGACTATTCACGGGACACGGTTATCCCGTACACCAGTTTCTCAAAGGAACGTATGCCCCAAGTTTGGGACATTTTGTGGTTTAACTAGAAACGTATCTCAGGATGGCTAAAATACCACACGAGATAGGTACACATAAGCCGATGACACCCCATTACGAAAACATGCCCATGCAATAAACAGAGATTTTTGAGCTTTAAAAATATAAAATTTTCAGCTGAAAATTTTTGATATTTTTCTTATTTTTGCTCAAAACATAGATTGTGGGTGCACGTTAGAACCGCCTCGGCGAGGCGGTTCTAACGAGTACCCACAATCTATGTTTTGGAGCAAATAGGTATACCCCTGCATACCCCAGTTTTGCTAAGTAAAAGTGGACAATCAAATTTATCCACCTGAACTTCAGTTGAACAAAGCCAATATCTCAGACACTGAAGCCCCCTTTTTAGATCTACATCTTTCTGTTGCAAATGGATTTGTTTCTTCTAAAATTTATGATAAGCGCGATGACTTTGATTTTGATATAGTTAATTTTCCTTTTTTGGATGGTGACGTTCCTCGTCGTGCTTCTTATGGTGTATACATTTCGCAACTTATTAGGTTTGCTAGAGTCTGCAATCATGTTACAGACTTCAACGCTCGAAATAAATGTTTAACGGCAAAACTTCTCCAACAGGGCTATCGGTATCATAAACTTCGAAAAACATTTTCTAAATTTTATCGTAGACACTATGAATTGATTTCCAAATATAATGTTGGGTTAAAGACGCTTTTAAGTGAGGGCCTTTCGGAACCTGAATTTTATGGTGACTTGGTTTACAAATTTAAGAAACTTAAAGGAATTAATGATTTTTCTTTTCAGTTCAGAAAAATCATAACACGTTACAGACGTATAGGTTATAACTTGAATGTTATGCGACAGTCTGCATGCTTAGTTTTTAACCCAATCATGGTTGATAACTATGCTGCCTTCTTTAATTGCACGCCGGTGGGTCGGGCGTCAGACTCTATGATGGCCCCGACATAAAGCTATTCATTTTAGTTGGTTGGGGCCGGAGCTTCTTGTCTGTTGCTTGGCCCACCGGGGCCCAACTGGTGTTTTTCTTTTGCTCCGGAGTTAGTAGGTTATTCGGCGCCCAGGGATCTCCATCGTCGGGCAGCTTACTCAGTCTGTGAGTCCTGGTTTTTGATTCATCAGGATATTTATCATGATTTATTTGTTTGTTCTTGATGAATCATTGACTAGTTAGAGATTCACCACGAGGACCGAATAACTAACTAAATGTTATGAACCACTGCAGAAGCTGAGGGTGAGGTTATGGCCATGTAAAACCGGTTTAAGCCCGCCAGTAACTTTGTGTTACTGATCGTTCCAAGTCGATACTTCTGTGGTGGTTCTTTTTGTTTTATGTTTTGGTGTATAATTTTTTTTTTTGTGCTGTTGGCGCCTTATGTATGTTTTCATATTTTTAGTTAAGTTAAGGTAACTGAGTGGCCACCTATTGGGAAAATAGCTGCTCATTCGGCTTACGATATGTTTCATGGTATAAGTACCTGATTGTTAGTTTGGTTTTTTCCCACCTCGGTTTTTGGAGTGGGAATCTTTTTCTGATTGCGCCTTTTCCTGATCTTTGCCTACTTGTACCTTTTCAAGGGGGTATACATTACATGGACATGTTTTCATGATGTGGGCTTCCATTTAATAGTGTCATGGGTATACTTATCATTGCTATTTGGAACCCCTTGTACCGGACTAAATTCTATCGTATCCGAGAGCATCCAAGTTACGTTCAAAGATTACAACTGCTGATTTAATATTCGCAAATTCATGAATGTTTTTTTTTTATTTTAATGCCGATTATTATAGCAACAAATTGTAAAAAAAAATAGTAAAAGTAGGCTATGATCAGGAAAAGGTGCAATCAGAAATAAATTCCTACTACAAAACCTGTGGTTGGAAAAAAACTACATTGACAACTAGATACTTGTACTAAGAAAACTTATGTAAGCCAAGTGAGCAGCTATTTCCCAATAGGCGGCCACTTAGTTACCTAAACCTTTCTAAAATAGGAAAACGCACATAAGGTGCACATATAATGTAATATAAATAATGCCATTTTATACTGTGCTGATATGAATGTTTTTTCCAATGAAGAAACGAACTCATGAAAAAAACAGCGAAAAGGGTTCCTAGATTGTAAGCGGGTTTGTAGAATTGACTGCGCATTCCATTGCCAGTAGGTGAAAATGTGCTCACTTAATTTTGGCTTAAACTGTTTTAAAATAACGTATGCATCTATAACGATAATATTTTATACATCATTATTTCTATTACATTAACAAGGAGTTTATTTATATCTTAATCTTTACTAATTCCAGTGTTGTCTTCATCCAGTAGTGTTGATTTTCGTTGTTTTCTTAGTCCATCAGGAAAACATGTCCGCGTTATGAATACCCCCTTATAGCCCACTTTCATAAAGTGAAACTGAGGTATGCAGGGGTTTACCTATTTTCTTATATTTACTCTAAATCATAGATTGTGGTTACTCGTTAGAACCGCCTTAGCGCGTTTCCAATGTTTACCCACAATCTATGTTTTGAGCAAAAATCTCTGTAAATTGTATAGCCGTGTTTTCGTAATGTTCTACTCCTAAAGTTCGTCTGACTCTTTCTTTTACAAATTTCAACTGTCCCTTTATGGTATAAAATTAATAACGTTTGATTTCTAACATAAAGCGTGGTTCATTTTGGGGAACTGACTATGTTATTTGAGTACAAGCCTTTTTCCATGGTAGAATACAAGAGATTAGAATTCTTTATAATTTTACCAGAAAATTGCCAGCTGTATAGTCATTAACGTATACCGTGTTTTACTATTTCAGCCAAGTTACGATAAAGATTATTCCGGTAGTCCAAAACACAAAATGCCGTGGATAGAATATAACGGTGTGGTCATGGGGATCTCACAGCTTATTATCAACTATCTGAACAAAGAATTTAATGTAGACCTGAACAGTCATCTCACCCCTAAGGAAAGAGCGACAACGTGGGCCATACAAAAATGGCTGGAAGAATTTACGTATTGGTAGATGCACACTATCATATTAAATGCTTCGAGTAAAACGCAAATATGCGGACCAATCGCTTAAGTGATTCAGCGCCTGCTTGTACGCATTAAATGTGTGAGTTTGATTGCTTGGTGAGATAGTTCGTTAAATATCATATCCGATTTTGAATTAGGCTCGGAACCGACATCAGCTCCTTACTCCCAGAATATTTCTTCAATGAGTATTCAGTCTCAATAATAAAGATACGGACATTCTTCATCATCTTATGATAATATAAGATAGTTGACAATCTGAGGCGAAGGAGTTTGCACTGGGTATTGGTAGGATTCCTCAAGAAGTCCTGCCTACGAATACTAGTACATGTAGTATATCGTAGGTTTACTGACCGTTAGTATATGAGCCGCTTAGTTAGAAAACCGGAGTTTTGCCTATGCAAAAACAAAGGCGCAGATCAGCTTCGAAGTAACCGTGAAGCTGATCAGCGCCATTGTTTTCGCTACAAGGATAATATAATTTATTTACTTTCTTCGCCCGATATTTCCAGCTTCTGGCCATTTTCTGTGCTTGTACAGCTCAGTCTGTGTTGGACCAGGTCGGAAATCCCGAAGACCGGGTTTCCCGCGTCGCGGCTCGTATGATATCGCCTCTATTTTTTCAGGCTTAACGTATACACCCGCTGGTATATTCGGTTGGACGAAATGTTTAACGTGTACACCAACAAACTACCGCATTGGGTGAAATACTACATGAAATTCAGTGGAACGAGTGGGAAGAAGCGCTATTATACGATCGGAGTTGGTCGCCATAGCAACGAGGAAGTTGAAGAAATGATGAAGTATGACCTCAGAATGTTGTCTGAATTGTTAGGTAAGTAAATAACTGTTTCCGGTTTACTGTGACGTTATATCCGTGGTGACCCTGTTCGTCCCCGTGAAGGCAAGCCAAAATACCTTAATAATGACAGAACGGCATACTTGTAAAATATTTTTTCTAGACCTTATAATCCCAATGATGTCACGGTTTTGGAGAAATTATAAGCTGTTGGCACGTTTCATTCACGACTTAACCAAGACAATCTTGTTTGTTTGCTTCTTACTCGGTTAGACCCGGTCGTCAATGACTGCGTTTGTGTGTTGGCCACAGGGTCTTCCGATGGTGCCATTGTATTACCCAATATTGGAGGCGATGTATTGCAAACCTTCCGACCGGAATATGACCCATATGGGCTTTACCATAGCTCTACCTAACGTACATGGTTTGACTTTGAAATACATTTGTTTCATTTCAGGTGACCAGAATGTTTTATGGGTGATCAGCCTACAGAATTAGACTGTGCAGTATTTGGTCAGCTTGCTCAGATACGATCGTACACGCCGGATTCGTGTCCTGGGAAAACACTGATGAAAGGTATGAATGTCCCTTTCAGTACTAAACTATGTAGTATTTTGCCAACTTGCCTAGATATGGTAGTACATACCGCATTCATGTCCTTCCTGGGAAGAGGCTTATGATAGAGTAATCTCTCCTCACACTCTTTTAGGTTATCGGGGGGTTGGTGTATACGTTATTGTATATTTTATATAAAACGTCTTACCGGCGGCTCATATTTTTTTGAATAGAGAGAGGCTGTTACACAAGTGGTCATTTCGTATGGAATGTATTTAAAGGAGCCTTCTGCGACTTTATTCAATTTCATTTGAAATGGAAACGAGGGTAAAATTTGTCTTAGCATATGATTTTTAAAAAACGATTTAATCGCCTTCAAAGTGGACATATTTTTAATGAAAGAGACAAGAGATCTTCGACATGTCCACTGTGAATTAACTCGAGAGAACATAGACTAAATTCTGCTCATAAATATTTAAATGTAAATTATTAACTTCTCGGGACAGTGAATGTGATAAAAGCCAGTATAATTTTGATTTCTTAATGGCTATCTGAGCCGTTTAGATTTGCTACATAGCTGAGTAAATCATGAATATGTCATATAAACACTGGGCCTGGTGCCTTTCACAGCTGCTATGGACTATGTATGCCAAAACAATACACTAAGATTGAAACTGTCCAAGCCTTCGACCTTGCCAACACCTTTCACACGTTTAAAAATCGCGATGTCGTGCTGTACTACGTAATTTAGGTATCTATATATAGAAATCACATTAAAACCATTGTCAGTCACAGCAAACCCAATACCGAAGTCAGAAAAAACATTTTCAAAAGTCAGAAAAAACCTCAGGCTATCGGGACCAAGCAAGGACCCAGTGACACTGTGATTTTCTGTACTAATTATTGTCACATTATGTAGTTTACTTGTTTCAGTTCCATATAGATACATGCACATAGACGTTGCCATTCCGTCGACTGGGCGTGAAAGCTTGATCGTTAGCATGTCCGATTGGTATATTGATGCGGTCTTTCTTTCTGTTCAGCTGAATTAAGAAAACAGTTGAGCATGTGCGTGAGAAAAACAACAATTTGGGTTCGACCAGGTCGGACATACACAGTCACAGAAGATGGTTAGAGGCTGGAAATTTTGGATTTAGAAAGTACACAAATTGTACTATCCGTGAAGCGAAAACAAAGGCGCTGATCAGTTGCGCTTTTACTACACAGCTGATCTGCGTCTTTGTTTTTTTCGCATATGAAAATTGTTTCGTTTTCTGGCGCAGCGACTCATTTATCAGTGTTGAAAGAAATATGCGCTTTGTCCCCGTATCTTGTCTTTTGAAGGCTTGAAAAAGATGTGGTAAAGATGACTGATTGTCATCCCATGTAGTTTGTAAGATATTCAGAGGGAGGGTCCTCCCCGACCCTCTGGGTATCAAATGACGGGGAGAATAAATGGGTTGCCCTCAGGTAACTGAAAAAAAAGATGACTGATTGTCACGACATGGCCTCAGATCCGAACATGGGCGTTTACACTATCAAATAAAATACATCAAAGGCATCTGGTTTATCTTTCAAAAAAAGTCATTATTGTCCATGTCATAGGCATCTTAATTTGTGTAATTTTAGATATCAAATTTTATTTCGGCTTTCAAAACATCGTTATGACGCACTTTATCTTTCTACTCTTTAAATCACGTCATATACCCATTAGCCACCTGACAAAATGAAAACCAAAATGTTTGTTGTTATTGTTTACAATCTCATTTCACATTTTGATTAAGGCACCTCTTAAAGTAATAGATGGGCTGCTAGTGCCTCCAGGCAAAGATGATACACTACAGACTGAGCGTCTGTTTACTGTTGAACCGCTCAGGCCTGAGCCTGACCAGGAAAGGTTGAAGCCAAACCAGACTTTGTTGTTTGGTTGAATAGTTATATTTCAAGCACATTTTTGGATATCATGGCATCCTCATTTTAGGTTAAAATCCCATAAAATGGAGGCAACGTCCCGACATGACCATACGTGTTGACTGAGAAGTAAGCTTCAGTCAAAATAAACAAACAGACGAGCCTCCCATTGGGTATTACTTATACTATGGAGAGTTTCTGTGTATTGTTAAAGGACACCGGGCAGTCGGCGTATTTTTTGGGGTCCGCGCCTCCGACATCTCGATCCTTAGTCCGACTGAGGGCTAGGACACAACACAAATATTACCACCTCGTGGGAAAACCAACAATGTGGTTTTTGAACAGGTGTGACACAAACCGGTCTGTACAGGAAAGCCTGTCCGTGTAATGTATATCCCCTCATACCCCACTTTTACTATCATACCCCTCTTTTATATAGTAAAAGTGGGGTTGATAGGGGTAAACCTAATTTTTCTTATTTTTAATAAAAAAAATGTGGCTACTCACAATATATGCTTTCAACGCTCGAAATAAATGTTTAACGGCAAAACTTCTCCAAAAGGGCTATCGGTACCATAAACTTCGAAAAACCTTTTCTAAATTTTATCGTAGACACTATGAATTGATTTCCAAATGTAAGTGAAAGCCTTTCGAAACCTGTATTTTATGGTGACTTGGTTTACAAATTTAAGAAACTTATAGTAATTAATGATTTTTCTTTTCAGTTCAGAAAAATCATAACACGTTACAGACGTATAGGTTATAACTTAAATGTTATGCGACAGTATGCATGATTAGTTTTTAACCCAATCATGGTTGATAACTATGCTGCCTTCTTTAATTGCACGCCGTCAGACTATGATGGCCCTGGCTTAAAGCTATTCATTTTAGTTGGTTGGGGCCAGAGCTTGTCTGTTGCTTGGCCCACCGGGGTCCAACTGATGTTTTTCTTTTGCTCCGGAGTTAGTAGGTTATTCGACGCCTAGGGATCTCCATCGTCGGGCCGCTTACTCAATCTGTGAGTCCTGGTTTTTGATTCATCAGGATGTTTATCATGATTTATTTGTTTGTTCTTGATGATTCATTGACTAGTAAGAGATTCACCACGAGGACCGAAAAACTAACTAAATGTTATGAAACACTGCAAAAGCTGAGGATGAGGTTATGGCCATGTAAAACCAGTTTAAGCCCGCCAGTTACTTTGTGTTACTGATCGTTCCAAGGCGATACTTCTGGGATGGTTCTTTTTGCTTTATGTCTTGGTGTTTAATTTTTGTGCTGTTGGCGCCTTATGTATGTTTTCATATTTTAGTTAAGGTAACTGAGTGGCCACCTATTGGGAAAATAGCTGCTCATTCGGCTTACGATATGTTTCATGGTATAAGTACCTGATTGTTAGTTTGCTTTTTTCCCACCTCGGTTTTGGGAGTGGGAATCTTTTTCCGATTGCGCCTTTTCCTGATTTTTGCCTACTTGTACCTTTTTAAGCAAAAATATTAAAAATATCGAAATTTCCTATGAAATTTTCCATTTTTATAATTGAAATAAAACTCTTTGTTTATTTATGGTCTAGTTTTCGTAATGTCGAATGTCTGTTACGCAGATCATTATCATTGAAGTAGTATCTTGACGTAAACTGTTGCATGACCTTACAGCGTACATGTACGTGCCATATGTTACAATTATATTTTATTTCAAATCTGTGTCATGTATCACTAGTCATTGAATTAATCCGTATATATATGAGAAGCAGAAGAGTAGTGAAGCAAACAATATTCAAAAAGACGAAAAAAGAAAAATACATAAAAAAATACTAATAAACTTAAATTTTAAACAGCGTGAAAATGAAAGTTAAATGTCTGGTGATTTTTGCGCTGCTGGTGTTGAGTGTTGCCTACGGTAAGATTTTCTTCCTTTCTTTTACACAAAGTTCAATTAATAATGTTTAACAGTATATGTTAAAATGCTCTTTAAAAATAAACTGCTGTAAAAACAATATTTACCTATTCGTTTTAATTATCACACAGTGCGCTTAACTTTTTAGGATAACTAAAAGGTATGGTGGCAAAATATCGTTCCAATAAGCATACACCAGGAACGGAAACAACACATAAACTGTTGAAATTATCTATGTCAAAAGTACCAATAATTATGTCGTGTAAGTGTTCCAATCGTTCCAAAATAATGTTTGATCGTCTAAGATTAAGTTTTAATGTGGATAATACGGTATTAATGTGTACAATTGGTATTGAATACTTATATGTTCGTCGGGCAGTGTGCGCTTATGCACAAGCTTTTCGGAAACGTCAAGGGTATCCGCTTATTGGAGCATGTGTGCTTATTAGAACGAATACGGTATTTTTATGTAATCAAAAAATCCCTATCTCACTAATACTCGACTGCTTTGCGATTCGAGTTGCGAAACATTATTCGAAGTTCTTGCAAGTTTGTGGAGGATTGGCATGTGTCGCGGATTACATAATTTATGTTTATTTACTATTAAAAATCAATTGCATTACAAAAGCATCGCTTAGTTTTAATATTCTTGAAATGTCGTAATGTTTTTCGCATTTTGATCTCAAACTGCTGCACAAAATCGCAAGTGTGGCGAATAGGTTGCGTTATAGGTTCTCACTTATTTCACGGCAACAGAGTGATTCGGGTTTCGTGATGTCCATCGTTGCATCATGCAAACATGTCCGTGTAATGTATACCCCCTTGAAAACCACTTTTATATAGCAAAATTGGGGTATGCAGGGGTATTTTTCTTGTTTTTGACCCAAAACATAGATTGTGGGTACTCGTTAGAACCGCCTCGCCGAGGCGGCTCTAACCTGTACCCACAATCTATGTTTTGAACAAAAATAAGAAAATATCAAAAATTTTCCGATGCAAATTTTCGATTTTTGAACTGAAAAAAGTCTGTATATTGCATGGGCAAGGTTTCGTAATGGGCGATTTATTCGTAATTCATAAATTTGAATCACAGCAACTCACGCACTTATATCATGTCGCATGACTATTTCGCCTTCTCACAGTCAAGAAAAAGTGAAAGTCGCAAGGCTATTGCATGCTAGTGAGATACTAATCACAGAATGATGTACTTACGTTATTCGTAGAATTACAACTATTGCCCATATTCAACGCTTACTGTTTCTGGGAACGACCGGTCGTGATTTTAAAACAAAGCTTAAGTCCGGACGTGTTATGTTCTTTAGCAATGCATACACGTACACTCACATTCCCTGTGCAAAACGTGACCAGAAAGCTTTTGCTCCGTACCGACCTGACTGAATATATGACTGATACGTTCACGAACGATCTTTATCCTGCATGCACGAAACGAAACAAAAACGTCAATACAGCGTAACGAAAAGATTGCAAAAAGGAAACGCAAGTGCTTGTTTAGGACAGACACAACTCCGTCACTATTACACTATGCATTCTTTTCAGTAAATGGTCAAATGATGGTACCTAGCCATGGCGGGGCGGCAGTGGAGCCTTATGATTCAATCGGTTTCAAGCAAACAGCCTTATCCCATCATGAAAACTTGCTCCTGCAATACACATTTTTTTCATCAGTAAAATTTGATATTTAAATAAGTTTGCACAAAATATTGGCTGAGGGTATTTGTTAGAACCTCCTCGGCGGTGATCTGACGCGTACCCCCAATCTATGTTTAAAAGTAGAACCAAGAAAAAACAGTTTACCCGCGTAACCTTCACGTTTATCACATAAAGGTACAATGTAAGATATTAAGAGTATCCATTGCATATATAAATGATGGATAAGTGAGCATAAAGGCAAGCAGAGAATGGGGTCTCGCTTGGAGTAGGTAGAAAGCCGCATAAGCCGTGTTGTTTTCTCTCTCTCTTTTTGTATTCGCTAACATTGACAACATTTAGTTATGTTCTCGTTTCAGTGAATGGCCAAAATTCTGGAATAAGGCAAGGAGACGGCGGCGGCGTACGGTTAAACAGACTTCAAGCTAACAGCGATGATTCAGCATCCGGTCGTGCCAGGAGGGAAAGTGGGCCACAAAGTCCAGGAGGGGGAGGGGGAAAGCCAGTGAACTGGTGAAAGAGACAGACTAAGAAGCAGACAAAAATTGACATTGAATAATGTTATTATCATGATGAAATTTGGAAGCTACCTGGCGTTTCATTTTACTTAATAAAAACAGTTTACAGCAGGAACATTTTGAATGTACTGAAATGTGTTCTTCAAACTTATATTATTATAATTATTTGTTTGTCAACGCAAGGCCTAAAGTTAACATCTAGACAAGCAATTTTATATTGAAACACTAAACAATGCAGTGACTGCTTGTCTATGCTACTGTTGCTTTTGAAATTTGAAAAGAAAGAGTTAATAAACCTCGCACTAACTCTAGAGGTGTCGGTATTCTTTCACTTATATTATTGTCACCCCTCCGTTAGAACAACTATTAGAAGTTAGTTCGATTTAAGTTTATGCTTTCGATATTTGCAAAAATTGAACGGAAGCAAATGCGAAGTTCGATCCTTGGATTCCATTTATGCATAAGGATGACACGTCCATGTTATTTATAACCCATTAAACCCCACTTTTATATAGTAAAACTATACAGGGGGAGGTTCTATTGTGTAACCACATACTAAGTTTTGAGCAAATAAATAGAAAGTCTTAACACAGCCCCCTCGAAAAGACAAAACACACACTGTTTTGCAAACAGCGAGCTTTATGCTAGAATCCGTGTAGGAGTAGTACAATTAACATGAGGTTGGGAATATACATACATTGCTTTCATAATAAGCAATACTCGCATTACATGAAATACCAATTCAAAACCTTCATGTCACAATTATACATTGATTTCTTGATCAAAACAAGACAAAACTTGAGCAATAAAACTTAACCTTTATCCCCATTTGAGTATGACCGCCGCCCAGCCATAAAAAACGTCTTCCTTTTATAGTTTCATTTATACTTACTTCTTCATTTACGTGTTCTTTTTTACTTAGGATAGCCGAAAATAGCTGCAGGTTTACATGCAGACGACCTCTTACAATGTAGGGGAAAGCGGTAAACAAACGCTTCAAGGCAAAGTTTAAAGAAAATCTTTCTATGAACGATTTTCTCTTGAGTCATGAATTTCAGCTTTTCTTGGAAAAATCATTTGAACGTCCATTTGCTTTTTTTCTACAATTCCAAAACTTATAATTCATGAAATCATACAAAAAATAGTAAGTACATTTTTCAAAATCTCCAGAAAGTTTCTTAGAAAACTTGAAAATGTAGTGTACTCTAAATAGTCTCTCGTAGAACTGATTTAACAAAGCCACTTCGATTTGCCACAACAACTCGCTAATACTCACACAATCCACGATTTTCACAACATACTCGATCCTTTCTCGACTGAGCTGTGATAAGACAAACGTTCTCCCGTATACGTTGTACTGGCGAGAACTTATAAGTCTTAACACAGCCCCCCACGAAAAGACAAAACAACACACTCTGTTTTGTAAATAGCGAGCTTTATGCTATGTTAATAATAGCATAGAAAGGTACAAGTAGGCAAAGATCAGGAAAAGGCGCCATCAGAAAAAGAATCCCACTCCAAAAACCGAGGTGGGAAAAAACCAAACTAACAATCAGGTACTTATACCATGAAACATATCGTAAGCCGAATGAGCAGCTATTTTCCCAATAGGTGGCCACTCAGTTACCTTTACTTAATTAAAAATATGAAAACACACATAAGGCGCCAACAGCACAAAAAATGTTAAACACCAAGACATAAAACAAAAAGAACCTCTACAGAAGTATCGCCTTGGAACGATCAGTAACACAAAGTTACTGGCGGTCTTAAACCGGTTTTACAGGATCGAAGGCCGACATATGACATTCGCTGACCACACTACAAGTTCCAAAACTTTGTTTACACGAAGTTTTACTCTAGTAAATATTTAATGTATCCTTATTCGATTGCCGTCTTCTTCTCTAAAGAACCTTTGTTATAACCGTCTGTGGCTATATCAGACTGCCAACGACCGTACCTCTTTAAACATCTATCCGAAACCCCATCAGCATAAATTTTGCTGAAGCGCTTGCCCCACTTGCCCTTTAAAGACCTACTTCTGAAGAAGCTAAAAGTGGTACCACTGTTTATTTGGTTAAAGACTTCGTTTAAAGACCCATCGGGGTCCAACTGGTGTTTTTCTTTTGTCCGGAGTTAGTAGGTTATTCGGCGCCAAGGGATCTCCATCGTCGGGCAGCTTACTCAGTCTGTGAGTCCTGGTTTTTGATTCATCAGGATGTTTATCATGATTTATTTGTTTGTACTTGATGATTCATTGACTAGTTAGAGATTCACCACGAGGACCGAATAACTAACTAAATGTTATGAACCACTGCAGAAGCTGAGGATGAGGTTATGGCCATGTAAAACCGGTTTAAGCCCGCCAGTAACTTTGTGTTACTGATCGTTCCAAGTCGATACTTCTGTGGTGTTTCTTTTTGTTTTAAAATTTTTGTGCTGTTGGCGCCTTATGTATGTTTTCATATTCTTGGTTAAGGTAACTGAGTGGCCACCTATTTGGGAAAAAGCTGCTCATTCGGCTTACGATATGTTTCATGGTATAACTACCTGATTGTTAGTTAGGTTTTTTCCCACCTCGGTTTTTGGGAGTGGGAATCTTTTTCTGATTGCGCCTTTTCCTGATCTTTGCCTACTTGTACCTTCTCCTATTGGTGCAATATGGTCCTTAGATCAAAGGACTGTCTTAATGAGGTGTTTATCACATGTCTGCAGGGGGTCATAAAGATGCCCCTTAAGGATAATACCTGTTGTTCCACTTAATTGATTTTATGGTCCCTGATAACCTGTGCAATAAAACTGCCTCCCTCTGCCATCAATAATGATTTTAGCTCACCTGAGCCGAAGGCTGACAGGTGAGCTTATAGTATACCCATGCTCCGTCGTCCACAATTTCAATGATCTCCTCTGAAACCGCTTGGCCAATGAAAGCCAAACTTCATGTGGAACATCCTTAGGAAGGGGGAACGAAAGTTTATATAAATGGTCCAGGTTACATGGCCAAGATGGCCGCCATGGCTATTAATAGCAAAAACCTTTAAAAATCTTCTTCTCCAGAACCAGTGGGCCGATTTCCTAGAAACTTGGTATGACCTATTTTACAGCAAGGTAAACTTTGGTCGCGGGGAAAAAATGGTAAAATGATATTTAATGGGTAAAACGTACTGGGAATAGGCAAATTGGACAGAAGATTAATGTTAATGGAAAATTTTAGCCCCTGGGGGTTGTCTGCCCCTGCCCTGGGGCTATATACATGTATATTTCCATAAAAATGAAACATCTTCTCCCCGATAACCGCTTGGCCAATCAAAGCCGAACTTCATATGTAGCATCCTTGGGAAGGGGGAAAGAAAGTTTGTATAAGTTGTCAAGGTCACATGACCAAGACGGCCGCCATGGTTAAAAAAATATTCTCCAGAACCAGAAGGCCAATGATTTTGAAAATTGGTGTGAATCATCAGTGACTGGAGCTCTACAAAGTTTATGTAAATCGTGACCTTTGGATGACCTTGACTTATTTTACAGCAAGGTCAACTTAGGTCTCCAATGCATTGGAATGGGAAAAATAGGAAAATGTCATGTAATGGCAGAAAACTTGCTAGAAATGAGCAAATGGACAGACGATTTATGTTTAAGAAAATATTTTTGCCCAGGGGGTTGCCTGTCCCTGCCCCGGGGCTATATACATGTTTATGACCATAATATTGAAACATCTTCTACTCTGAAACCGCTAGGCCTATCAAAGCCAAACTTTTTGTGGAACATCCTTAGGTAGAGCTGTCATCGATATCGGCGATATCGATGAATCGATGGAAATGAGCCGCGATTCTGATATCGATATAGAAAAATGAGATATCGATATCGTAAATAGACGTTTGTCACGTGTGTTTGTTGTTTTCTCACCCCATTTTGTCCAATAGACGTTCTCCTTTTGGTGACGTTCTGCAGCTTCCCGCGCATGTCAGTGCGCAAGATGGGTGGGATATGAAAGCCCCAGCCGGTACGGTACTGTGTTGGTACTGTATTGTATTGTATATGTACCGTTATGGGTGTTGTTCTGGCGAAGATCTGGTCCGAAAATCCTTACTTTTATGTCCGAAAATTACATTTTTTCTATCATTACTAGAATAAAATTTGTCAAATCATTCCCTCGTGTGTTAGTTTGTCTTGTTCGGTCTAAACATCACAAATGATCTCAAATGTGAAATGCATGAGTGACAGTGTTAATTAACTAGGAAAGGAACATTTTGATAATCGTAGTCACTGAATCGTGAAGCAATCTAGTCTTCTCTAATTGTTTATCGTGAGAAAAAAAAACGTTTCTGAAAGCCCTTTTGATTGGAAACTAATTATACAGCTTTGGAAACGAACAAAAACCTGATATTACTCTTGACACTATGGAGGGTAAACAAAGGCATGAACTTGTACTCTTTACACCCATTTTTAAATTAATCTTCTGCTAAAAATAATAATTCATATACAACATCTGCGATCGAGTTTCTGTCTTTTTTTTTTCTTTTTTTTCAAAAGATAAACTGATTAATCGATAGAATAAATCATCTAAATTCAATAAAGAAAATAAAAGAAAATTATAATGCGTAAATGTGGGTCGTTTTGAGTATGTGTGCCATTTCACTCAGGGGCGTTTAGAACTGTACCGTTTTGACGGACAATCTTTAAAACATTTGTTTTTCGACTACAGAATGGACCTGGTACAAGCTACTTGGGTCGAGTTTACCATGTTTTTGCGCTCCGGTACTGTGGTAATGTTCCAACCCAAACGCTAATGTCGCATGCGCATTGGTAATTTAAAATCGAAAGTAATTCTGTAATCTGTTTCATGGCTAGTCGCAAAAAAAGAGCGAAGTGTGGGTACACTTTGACTTCGCTGCTACAGACGATGCTGAAATAACGAAGGCAAAAGTAACCTGCAAACTCTGTAAGGCCACCATGCCGTATAGTGGGAATACCACAAATATGCGATCGCATTTGGACAGGTATCATTGGTCGGTAAGTATCAATATTCGACGATAGAAGCCTTCGTGGCGCAGTGGTTGAGTCACTCGCCTTCTGATCCAGGGGTCGCCGGTTCGATGCCGGGCTTCTCCAGTCCTTCGGATTGAGACTATAAACTGAGGTCCCGTCTCCATATGACCTTAGCTGTTGGTGGGACGTTAAACCCCAAATCAATTAATCAATATTCGACAATGAATGTTATCAGTTATGTACCAGTCATTTGTCACCACTTGCAAGGATAATGACTCTTGCTTTTTAGAGATCGGCTATATAAGCCCCTTTCTTGCTGTCATCCTAGATTCACATGTACAGAAGGTGGACAGTATTCGTCGCGTTTGTAAAACTCCATTGACTTAAATGTTAGCAAGAAAAAATATCCTGCATCTCCTAGTTAACGTATTTTAATGATTTTGGTGTCATTTGAAAGGTAAATGAAAAAAGAAATAAACACGATATTTTCATTGAATTCCATGCATGAGTTGTCGAGCTACAATTTTTTAAAAAGTTGTGAAATATTTTTTGAAAATTTTTGAGCAACGTCACCATTAACGTCAATGGGAATATGACTTTTTCAAAATTTCCTGAAACTTTTAACTGCTGTTTTTGAAAACATGTCGGAACTTCGTCAAATGACCTTTGTTTACTGCTTTATTTATTTAACTTTCAAATGGCACTCAAATCATGAAAATATGTTGACCAGAAGAGGCAGGATAATGTTTCTTGTAAACATGAAAATACATTGAAGTCAATGGAGTTTTCAAAAGTGACGAATACTTTTGTCCACCTGTAATTCTTAGAAAGAACATACACTGGTTACACTGGTTACGAATATAATATTCAGCAATTTTTTCAGCTGTAAAAATGAAAACAAAAGGCATTTTATTTCAAATGTTCTTATTTTTACTCAACATTATTTTGTGGCGGTTCTAACGAGTACCCACAATTTATGTTTTAGAACAAAAATAAGAAAAATAGGAACACCCCTGTAAAGTGTAAACCCCAATTTAACTACAGTATACAAAAGTGGGGTTTAGTTTTCACAGACATGTTATTCTGACATGTAAACCAGTAATGTTTGGTTTGCATACTGATTCCCCGTCTCCAGAGCATAATTACAGAAACATTGAAATTAACTTGAAAACTAAGATTTTACACATTATTTTTCTTCTTTCTGCTGTAACACATACATTGTAGGACAAAGTTCTCTTTCATGTCTTAAATAGAATCACCACAATGAATCAACTATCAATTGTAGCAAAATTAAGAAAAATATAACAAATTTTCATACAAAAGTAACAAAACCTGCGTTGCAGCTATTCAAATTCCAGTGCAATTGCGTAGGCAGTTTTTATTACGAAATCAAAATGCACTATAAAATTGAGCCTCCTTATGAGAAAACCAACAATCTGCATGTGTGAAAACAAAGACGCAGAATCAGCTTCGTGGTAGCCGCGAAGCTGATCAGCGCCTTTGTTTTTGCAACACAGAAAGTACAATTAATTCAAAATTTCCAGCCTCTAGCCATCTTCTGTGACTGTACAGGTCGGTTTGTGTCGGGCCTGTTCGTAAACCACATTGTTGGTTTTCCCACGAGGCGGCTCATTATTGCTAACTGTAATAAATGTATGTCCTTTACTTTCAGACAACCCATCCTGTTGAAACACAATCTCTACCAACACAAGCTACTCTGAAAGTTCCAAAACCAACAGTACCATCAACATCCTCTACTACAGTTGCTGCCACACCTGGTATAGGAGGACAGGCTAGGCAAACCACCATTGCCAATTATTGTCAAATCCAGACACCCTTGAACCCAACCTCAGCCAGAGCACAAGCTATAACTGGTGCTATCGCCACTTATCTTGTGGTTGATATGAAACCTTTATCAACTGTAGATGGACCTGGATTCGAACATTTGATGAAAGTCACTGAGCCTAGGTACAAAGTTGTTTCAAGGAATCACATACTTGAGAGACACATTGTCCAAATGTATCAAAATGCGGCTAAAACAGTCAAAGGTGATTTTTCAAAAGCCGTCAGACATGCATTTGCCACAGGTGCATGGACATCTGCAAGCATGGACATTTATATAACAACAACGTGTCACTACATTGATTCTGCAAGTTTCGAGCTACAGTCGAAGGATTTGGACACAAAATCAGCAGCGTTTAATCATACAGCGGAGAATCTTGCTGTGGATATGCAGATGACATCAACCAAATGGGGCTTCAAAGATCCAGCTAGTGTTACAGATAATGCTACAAACATTGTTTTGGCATGTGACATTGCCAAGTACCCCCATATTGGCTGTTTTGCTCACACACTGAACTTGGCAGTAAATAAGTGTATAAAAGTAACTGAAGTAAAAAGGTACAAGTAGGCAAAGATCAGGAAAAGGCGCAATCAGAAAAAGATTCCCAGTCCAAAAACCGAGGTGGGAAAAAAACAAATTAACAGTCAGGTACTTATACCATGAAACATATCGTAAGCCGAATGAGCAGCTATTTTCCCAATAGGTGGCCACTCATTTACCTTAACTTAACTAAAAATAAGAAAACATACATAAGGCGTCAACAGCACAAAAAAAAATTTTAAACACCAAGACATAAAACAAAAAGAACCACCACAGAAGTATCGACTAGGAACGATCAGTAACACAAAGTTACTGGCGGGCTTAAACCGGTTTTACATGGCCATAACCTCACCCTCAGCTTCTGCAGTGGTTCATAACATTTAGTTAGTTATTCGGTCCTCGTGGTGAATCTCTAACTAGTCAATGAATCATCAAGAACAAACAAATAAATCATGATAAACATCCTGATGAATCAAAAACCAGGACTCACAGACTGAGTAAGCTGCCCGACGATGGAGATCCCTGGGCGCCGAATAACCTACTAACTCCGGAGCAAAAGAAAAACACCAGTTGGACCCCGGTGGGCCAAGCAACAGACAAGAAGCTCCGGCCCCAACCAACTAAAATGAATAGCTTTATGTCGGGGCCATCATAGAGTCTGACGCCCGACCCACCGGCGTGCAATTAAAGAAGGCAGCATAGTTATCAACCATGATTGGGTTAAAAACTAAGCATGCAGACTGTCGCATAACATTCAAGTTATAACCTATACGTCTGTAACGTGTTATGATTTTTCTGAACTGAAAAGAAAAATCATTAATTCCTTTAAGTTTCTTAAATTTGTAAACCAAGTCACCATAAAATTCAGGTTCCGAAAGGCCCTCACTTAAAAGCGTTTTTAACCCAACATTATATTTGGAAATCAATTCATAGTGTCTACGATAAAATTTAGAAAATGTTTTTCGAAGTTTATGATACCGATAGCCCTATTTATGTCGAGCGTTGGAGTCTGTAACATGATTGCAGACTCTAGCAAACCTAATAAGTTGCGAAATGTATACACCATAAGAAGCACGACGAGGAACGTCACCATCCAAAAAAGGAAAATTTACTATATCAAAATCAAAGTCATCGCGCTTATCATAAATTTTAGAAGAAACAAATCCATTTGCAACAGAAAGATGTAGATCTAAAAAGGGGGCTTCAGTATCTGAAATATTGGCTTTGTTCAACTGAAGTTCAGGTGGATAAATTTGATTGACCATACCTTCAAAATAAGGGTTGTCAATGTTCAAAAGGTCATCGAGGTACCTAGATGTGGAATTAATAGCCTCGATAACATCAGCTTGATTATCATGGTTAAGAGAATCCATGAAATCTCTTTCGTAGCAGTATAAAAATAAATCAGCTACGAGAGGTGCGCAATTTGTACCCATCGGAATTCCAACAATTTGTCTGTATAACTTGGTCCCAAATCTAATATAAATATTATCAAGGAGATAGGATAAGGCGTCGCATACATTCTGACATGACCAAAGTGTATACCGACTTTGGTCAGAGGAAGTGAAAAAAGCCTTTTGTGTCAATGAAGGCCAAGACAAACTTCCTACGATGTATTGGTTACCTAAGCTTCACAAAAGACCATACAAAGCTAGATTTATTGCAAATTCTAGCTCTTGTACTACCACTGAACTTTCTAAATTATTAACTTCTTGTCTTACTGCTATCAAATCTCATGTTATAAGATACTGTGAGACAGTGTATGAAACTTCAAATAAAAATTGGTTTTGGTCAATAAAAAATTCTGGTGAGGTGCTCAGTAAATTGAAGTGTAGAGGGTTCCGTGCGACAAGCTTGTCCACATATGATTTTTCTACTCTGTATACAACATTACCACATAATCTAATTAAAGAAAAACTTCTGGATTTGATAGAGTGGACCTTCAAAAGGGCATTAAAAAACTATGGTTCACTTTATTTGGCATGTAATGACAGAAAGGCTTTTTTCACTTCCTCTGACCAAAGTCGGTATACCCTTTGATCATGTCAGAATGTGTGCGACGCCTTATCCTATCTCCTTGATAATATTTATATTAGATTTGGGACCAAGTTATACAGACAAATTGTTGGAATTCCGATGGGTACAAATTGCGCACCTCTCGTAGCTGATTTATTTTTATACTGCTACGAAAGAGATTTCATGGATTCTCTTAACCATGATAATCAAGCTGATGTTATCGAGGCTTTTAATTCCACATCTAGGTACCTCGATGACCTTTTGAACATTGACAACCCTTATTTTGAAGGTATGGTCAATCAAATTTATCCATCTGAACTTCAGTTGAACAAAGCTAATATCTCAGATACCGAAGCCCCCTTTTTAGATCTACATCTTTCTGTTGCAAATGGATTTGTTTCTTCTAAAATTTATGATAAGCGCGATGACTTTGATTTTGATATAGTAAATTTTCCTTTTTTGGATGGTGACGTTCCTCGTCGTGCTTCTTATGGTGTATACATTTCGCAACTTATTAGGTTTGCTAGAGTCTGCAATCATGTTACAGACTTCAACGCTCGAAATAAATGTTTAACGGCAAAACTTCTCCAACAGGGCTATCGGTATCATAAACTTCGAAAAACCTTTTCTAAATTTTATCGTAGACACTATGAATTGATTTCCAAATATAATGTTGGGTTAAAGACACTTTTAAGTGAGGGCCTTTCGGAACCTGAATTTTATGGTGACTTGGTTTACAAATTAAAGAAACTTAAAGGAATAAATGATTTTTCTCTTCAGTTCGGAAAAATCATATCACGTTACAGACGTATAGGTTATAACTTGAATGTTATGCGACAGTCTGCATGCTTAGTTTTTAACCCAATCATGGTTGATAACTATGCTGCCTTCTTTAATTGCACGCCGGTGGGTCGGGCGTCAGACTCTATGATGGCCCCGACTTAAAGCTATTCATTTTAGTTGGTTGGGGCCGGAGCTTCTTGTCTGTTGCTTGGCCCACCGGGGTCCAACTGGTGTTTTTCTTTTGCTCCGGAGTTAGTAGGTTATTCGGCGCCCAGGGATCTCCATCGTCGGGCAGCTTACTCAATCTGTGAGTCCTGGTTTTTGATTCATCAGGATGTTTATCATGATTTATTTGTTTGTTCTTGATGATTCATTGACTAGTTAGAGATTCACCACGAGGACCGAAGAACTAACTAAATGTTGTGAACCACTGCAGAAGCTGAGGGTGAGGTTAGGTACCTGTAAAACCGGTTTAAGCCCGCCAGTAACTTTGTGTTACTGATCGTTCCAAGTCGATACTTCTGTAGTGGTTCTTTTTGTTTTATGTCTTGGTGTTTAAAATTTTTTTGTGCTGTTGGCGCCTTATGTATGTTTTCATATTTTTAGTTAAGTTAAGGTAACTGAGTGGCCACCTATTGGGAAAATAGCTGTTCATTCGGCTTACGATATGTTTCATGGTATAAGTACCTGATTGTTAGTTTGGTTTTTTCCCACCTCGGTTTTTGGAGTGGGAATCTTTTTCTGATTGCGCCTTTTCCTGATCTTTGCCTACTTGTACCTTTTTCTGTCATTACATGCCAAATAAAGTGAACCATAGTTTTTTAATGCCCTTTTGAAGGTCCACTCTATCAAATCCAGACGTTTTTCTTTAATTAGATTATGTGGTAATGTTGTATACAGAGTAGAAAAATCATATGTGGATAAGCTTGTCGCACGGAACCCTCTACACTTCAATTTACTGAGCACCTCACCAGAATTTTTAATTGACCAAAACCAATTTTTATTTGAAGTTTCATACACTGTCTCACAGTATCTTATAACATGATATTTGATAGCAGTAAGACAGGAAATTAATAATTTAGAAAGTTCAGTGGTAGTACAAGAGCTAGAATTTGCAATAAATCTAGCTTTGTATGGTCTTTTGTGAAGCTTAGGTAACCAATACATCGTAGGAAGTTTGTCTTGGCCTTCATTGACACAAACAGAAAACTTAACAGGTAAATCGTTTAAGTGGGCATTAACTACAGACACCTCATCAGTATCTGTCTCCAGATAAGCCCTGGTACCATCAAGCTCCTGTTTTAAGGTGTTAACGTAGTGAAGCCTACAAACGACAACAACATTGTTTGCGGCTTTATCTGCCGGAACCAAGACATACTTTCTATGAAATTCTTGGATACCCTGCTTCAAATGCCTAAATGACGATTTGGGTTTAGGAGGTAAAAGATTAGTATTTTGTGAATAAAACTTAATACGTTTATCCACGATAGTGAAAATACTTCTTTTCCATTCTTTAAGAGCATTATCCTCAACACCCTCTCGTTTACACCATCGATTACCGAAATCATTTAAGTTTCCTGGTTGGTAAATGCAGAACACTTGTAAGTGTCTTCAAACAAAGATATATCAAAACACTGTCTCTACATAATGCACAGGCTGTTCTTGAAATCAAACAACTGCAAGTTCTACAGGACGTTGAAACCCGTTGGAACTCTGCCTTTATTATGATACGCAGGATCCTACAAATCTATCGTGCAATCTATGCTACGCTGTATAAGGATAAGAAGAATGAAAAACTGCTACCAAATGACTCCGAGCTCAAAAGTATGGAAAACTTGAAACAGCATCTGACTCCTATGGAGGAGGCAACAACACGGATCTCCTCACAGAATAAGCCAACTGCAAGTTATATCTTGCCCATGTTACAAAGATTCATTAACCATGACTTAGTTGTACAAGATGGTGACTCCCCTTTGATCAGAAAGGCTAAAGAATCAATGAGAAGTGATCTGTCAAAACGTTATCAGAAAGAAGGTGAACGTAGATTATCTGTGGACTGAAAAGGCTAAAATATAACAGTCTGTAGTAGTTAAGCAATATTTTGAAGGTGGTCTTATTATAACAAATTTGGTTGTATTTTAACAAGTACTAAAAATAACATGGTTATGACTTTTTCTCCAAAAAGAGAGCAAATGGCAACTGTTAATTAAAAAGCAGGAAAACATAAAAAATGCTTTTTGTTGTGGCTCGGCATATATATATCAGCGGGTATACTACTATATGTATGGGGATTCGTTTACTCCATCCCGACCCACGCAGGTTCTCATATCATAACACAAGCCTGCAATATATTATATAAATATATTGATAATGGATGTAAACAATCATACAAGTAAACGACAATGATTCAATGTACTAGCGTGAATGCATTCAAATTGACATTGGATGGATGGATGGATGTACTTAATCCATACAATATGGAGTAAATGGTTGTGTAATGCTACTCCACCTTGATGACGTAACAACACACATATGCCGAAATTGGCATATGGAGAACTTGCCATGTACAAATGTATTCAAATGATAATTAACCAACAAAGTAATTATCTTCTAACAACGGAACTTAGAATAAATACAAAAGAATGACATAATGAGAATGATAAAATGACATACCTGCAATATATTATATAAATATATTGATAATGGATGTAAACAATCATACAAGTAAACGACAATGATTCAATGTACTAGCGTGAATGCATTGAAGCGTTGAGGCGCAGTTCGCTTAAATAGTAGAGTAAATCACTGTTTGATACCTAGTACACTACGCTAACTACTTGTATGTTTGAGAGCAAGATGGAAGGTGAAGACTGTGAAGACCGTTGTCCTAAAGAATAAAGGAGTGTAACAAGGGAAATTGATGTGATTTGTTATGGTTACGGGGAAATAAAATATAGATAAACACATATAATGTTTAGTATTTATTTCGCCCTATGACATATTTCCCTGCTTTGATGAAGGTTGTCCTCAACCCTCCAAATATATATTAAAATGCAAGTATGTAAATGAACATAGATGAGTAAAGATGGTGTTCTCTAATGATCTGACGAGAAAAGTTTCTGGCCTATTACCAAAACCATCAACAAGACATAGTGAAATATCTCATCAGACAATAATTAATTATACACAGATTGTCAATAAATCTGTGTCAATACAATATGTCAAAATATACTCACCAAATCAAATCGTGGCTGTCCTGTTAATCTCTCTGATGAGATGAACAAATAGGATACTTACCCTTTTTCAGAGTATGCCGCCATTATTCCTTGGAGACCATTTACATTTTACCAACTGCTGAAACCAAGAAACTTAAAAATTTACCATAAGAGTTTGTTTTCATCGTAGCAAAATATTGCCATTAAATAACTGTATGGTTGTCTAAAACCAGGCGTAATCAAAACGAACCCAAAACTACAGTACACAGAAACAATGATTCAATATTAGAGAAGCAGCATACCAGCTCATGTTCTCAAATATGAATTGTTCCTAAGTACCGCGCCAAAGAATTGAGAAAATCTTTGTAAAGAACGCAGTGCGGCATATATACCAATTGTGGTTAAATAAGTAAATTTCTCAATAATGAAGATAGATACCTAGAGTGTCCCAAGAATATCACACTGCAAGGTAAACTCTAGGCATTATCAACACACTGATAATTTATAGTCCCTTAACACTGTAAACCCAACGTACCAATGTGAAGAATGTACCAAGAGCGTCCCAAGAATATCACACTGGAAGGTCAACTCCCGGCACCTTCAACTCACTGGTCACGTTATTTCATCGAAAATAAAATTGGCAAAATAGTAAATAAAGCATCAGATGAAAGTTTCAGACCTGCCAATGGCTATCGGCCCATCGCCTGACGGAACCACGAGAGAACATTGACCAGAAAGAACTCCATTTGAATAACAAAGTAAAATGTTTGGCATTGAGTACCAAATTATAAACTAGGCCAGCCCACTAATAGCAACATACTAGAATGCAGGTAAGTACCAAATGAACATATGAGTACTAAACTGAAGTAGCACCCATACTGATGATGATAAAATAATAAAAGAAAAATCAAAGTAATAAAATCATTAAAACATCTATATACAACTGATCATCATCACTGTTCTGACTACAGTCCCCCTACTTCACATTCATAGGTATGTCACCTGACTGCTGTCAACAACAAACGTATGAGGCTGTGACATAACCCACTCATTAGAAGTCATCCAGCCTGGCTTGCGCTTTGTCCTCACTGGTCGTGCCCCACTTTCTTGAGATTCTGTCTCAGAATCATCAGTGGACCTCGGTGCTAGACCAGGAGTACCTCGTGGACGACGTTGAGGTATGACATATCGTTGAACCTCTGCTGTCCCACTTGTACCACCAGTCGACACTGGTGTAAGTGGCAACTGATCAGTCTGTGCAAGACGATCAGTATCCGGCGCAGGGACAGGTGCACCGTTGTTGTCGTCCGAGGTAGGTTGCTGGGTTTCCTCCGAGTTACGGGTGTTCTTAAGGGGTAGTCCCATGAATGGAAGTAGGAGGTTTCTGTGTAATGTCCTGATCTTCCTGGACCGAGAATTCTCCAGCTTCACGTTGTATACTGGAATGTCTGGATTGGGCTGAGACAATATGATGTATGGGTGTCTCTCCCAACGGTCGGCGAGTTTCTGTTTCCCTCTCAAGCCGACGTTCTTGACAAGGACACGATCTCCAGGCTGAAGCGCTCCAGTGCTCCTGACTTTGAGGTCGTAGTACC
The DNA here is from genome assembly GCA_964017185.1 of Rugalucina vietnamica. Taxonomy (NCBI): domain Eukaryota; kingdom Metazoa; phylum Mollusca; class Bivalvia; order Lucinida; family Lucinidae; genus Rugalucina; species Rugalucina vietnamica. Next base: position 12,285,287 of record OZ024879.1, on the reverse strand, counting down.
TCTTATGCTGGGCTGTACCCCGCTTGGCTGCTTCTTGAGCTGTTTTGTATGCGAAATTTAGCCTCTCTCTGAGTTTTCTGGCATACTCTGTCTGATTGGCAGCGGACACAGTGTCCGGAGTCAGACCGAGAAAGGCATCGATCGCCAGTCTTGGGTGTCGGCCAAACATAAGAAAGAATGGAGAATATCCAGTGGTCTTATGGAAGGTTGCATTGTATGCGTGTACCAGAGTTGGTACATGAGCCTTCCAGTCAGACTTTTGGTATTCTTCCATTGTACCCAGCATTTTCAGGAGCGTCTGGTTAAAGCGTTCGCACTGGCCGTTCCCCATCGGATGGTAGGGTGTTGTTCTGGTCTTTTCTACCCCAGCGATAGCACACAGTTCACTGATCAGGTTAGACTCAAACGTCTGTCCCTGATCACTGTGAATCCTCGCTGGGAATCCATAGTGGACGATAAAGTTGTCAAACAACACCCTGGCTGTCGTCCGAGCCGTCTGGTTCTTCGTGGGGATGGCCTGTGCGTAGCGTGAGAAGTGGTCCGTAATGACCAAAACGTTCTCAACGCCACCCTTCGATCGTTCCAGGGACAGATAATCCAGGCAGATGATTTCCATTGGCGCAGTGGAAACAATGTTGACAAGACCGGCACTCTTCTCTTGTCGAGACTTTCGTAGAATACATCGGTTGCATTGTCTCACAAACTGTTGGATGTCAGAATCCATGGCTGGCCAATAGAATCTCTGCTTGATTAGAGAAGTTGTCCTGTCGCGACCTTGGTGACCAAGGTCGTCGTGAAATGCCTTGAAGACAACTTCTCTGAACGCCATGGGAAGCACGAGCTGTTCGAACTCCTGTTCGTTCAGTGTTACCTTACGGTAGAGCACATCATGTGACAGGAAGAGACGATCTGAGTCCTTGAAGTATCGTCGATCAACTGAAGGACTTGTGCGGGTTTGCGGAGCTAAAACCCTTTCACCTGCCTCCAGCTGATCTATGATTCTCTTCAGGGTCGGATCGTTCCTCTGTGCCTTTCGCCAGTCTTTAGAAGACAAAGCATTTGATAGCATCTGATCGGGAATTTTATCAGATGTAGGCACATTTGTTGTCAATACCACACTATCTGCTAGCGGGCTTGATAATGTCACTGATTGGCAAATGGCTTTCAACACCTCGGGGAATATCACCTCCTCTTCTGACTTGGCAACTCGCCTGGAGAGCCCATCAGCGTCTGCATTGTTTCGTCCAGACCTGTACTTGATGCAGAAGTTGTAGTTAGAAAGAGCTGCTACCCATCTCTGTCCAGTGGCATCGAGCTTGGCTGTTGTGAAAATGTAAGTGAGGGGATTATTGTCAGTGACCGCCTCAAACTTACTTCCATAGAGATAATCGTGGAACTTTTCCACAACAGCCCACTTGAGTGCCAGAAACTCAAGTTTATGCGCTGGGTAGTTTTTCTCTGAAACTTTTAAGCTTCTGCTAGCATACGCGACTACCCTCTTCTGGCCGTCTTGTTCTTGATACAGAACAGCTCCCAGTCCATCTGACGAAGCGTCAGTGTGGAGCTCAAAAGGGAGGCTGTAGTCGGCGTATGCAAGCACAGGTGGATTTGTCAGACTACTGATGATGGTGTCGAAAGCCTTTTGCTGTGCTTCTCTCCAAGAAAATGGCGTTCCCTGTCTGGATTTCTTCTTCCTGGACTTGGGTCCTGTTGGGTGCCCAATCAACAGATCATTTAATGGTATAGCAATGGCAGCATAGCCCTTAATGAAGCGGCGATAATAGCCCGTAAATCCGAGGAATTTACGGACATCCTTAGTGCACTGTGGAACAGGCCAATTTTGCACCGCTTCGATCTTGGCAGGATCCGTATGTATTCCCTCTTTGGAAACAACATGTCCAAGATAGACAACCTGGCTTCTGAACAATTCGCACTTGGATGGCTTCAGTTTCAGGCCATGCTCATGCAACCGTTGAAACACTGCTTTGAGCTTTTCCATGTGTTCTTCAAAGGTTTTGGAGAAAATGACAATGTCATCTAGGTAAATGAGGCAATCTCGAAGGTTGAGATCGCCCATGCACCTCTCCATTAACCTCTGAAAGGTTGCAGGCGCATTGCATAGACCGAAAGGCATGCGATTGCACTCGTAGAAGCCAAGCGGCCCAGCCTGGAATGCTGTTTTCGCTTTGTCTTCCTCCTCCAGCTCCACCTGCCAGTAACCACTTTTGAGGTCCAATGTGGAGAAGTATTTTGCGCCGGCTAGCAGGTGCATTGTGTCGTCAATACGAGGGATGGCGTAAGCATCTTTGATAGTTCGTTGATTAAGTTTTCTGTAATCAATACAGAACCTGATGCTGCCATCCTTCTTCCTGACAATCACAACGTTTGAGCTGAAGGGGCTTGACGATTCCCTTATTGCACCAATCTGCAACATTTCGCGGAGGTGCTCTCGGACCTCTTGAATTAGGGAAGGAGGGATATGCCGATACGGTTCCTTGAAGGGCTGTTCATTTTCAAGGTGTATTTCATGTTTCACTGTTTTAGTGTGGCCAAGATCTAAAGGTCCACTAGTGAAAATGTGCTGCCAATGCTTCAAGAATTCCTTGGCTTCCCTTTTCTGTTCTTCAGTGAGGCATGACTCCTCAAGATCTAATTTGTTAGAGATACTATCTATCTCGGGTGCAACGGATTGCTGGTGGATTTGGGAGGAATTCTTATGTCCAGGTGGTACCGTTATGTCTGCTGACCGTAAAACGGTCACTTCCTTTAATTCGCACACTGGTGACTTGGCTGGTATTGTCACGGGCCTGGCGGACATGTTAAAAACTTTCACTGGAATTCTGGCTGACTTTCCAGGTTTATTTAAAGCAATTACCCTGGGACACACGGAAACTCTTGATGTGCCATCACCTGTTGGCTCAGTCACAGCTGACTCAACATCTTGAGTTTTTCTTGCAAAGCCAGTGATGGTTTTGCTTTCAAAGGGTTGAAGCACAACCCTATTAGTTGTTTTCACAACTCCCACTAGTGGGCTTACAAGAGCTTTAAATGCTGTATTCCAGTTATCTGGTATCTGGATCTGATCCGTTTCCACATCTTGGAAACGTTCTAAAATATTTGTACCAACTATAACAGGTACAGTTTTATTGTACTCTGTTAGAGAAACAACTAATATAGGTATCGACTGTGATACACTATCATTAAAAGGAGCCGATACATCGACAAATACATATCCCTTATAGGGAATAGAATGTCCGCCAGCCGCTTTAATATCGATGCCAAAGTCGTCCATTGATCTTAACTGTGGACGTGGATCCACCTGATCTAAACATTCCTCAGTAATGGTACTGATCTGGGATCCAGTATCTAGTAAGGCTTTTACAGGTACATTGTTGATGTTTATAACGCCTTCATTCCCTTTGCCTATCATACGCTCTAGTATGTTGCTATTAGGGCTTTTGCTGTTATCAGAGTCGTCCCTTATCTGCCCCGTGATAGGGACGCTTAGGCGTTTAAATGATCTCCTTTTTGTTCAGAGGCATTGTCATTTTGACTTTTATTGACATTGAAATTATTCTGACCACTGGCCACCAAAATATCAGCGGGTATACTACTATATGTATGGGGATTCGTTTACTCCATCCCGACCCACGCAGGTTCTCATATCATAACACAAGCCTGCAATATATTATATAAATATATTGATAATGGATGTAAACAATCATACAAGTAAACGACAATGATTCAATGTACTAGCGTGAATGCATTCAAATTGACATTGGATGGATGGATGGATGTACTTAATCCATACAATATGGAGTAAATGGTTGTGTAATGCTACTCCACCTTGATGACGTAACAACACACATATGCCGAAATTGGCATATGGAGAACTTGCCATGTACAAATGTATTCAAATGATAATTAACCAACAAAGTAATTATCTTCTAACAACGGAACTTAGAATAAATACAAAAGAATGACATAATGAGAATGATAAAATGACATACCTGCAATATATTATATAAATATATTGATAATGGATGTAAACAATCATACAAGTAAACGACAATGATTCAATGTACTAGCGTGAATGCATTGAAGCGTTGAGGCGCAGTTCGCTTAAATAGTAGAGTAAATCACTGTTTGATACCTAGTACACTACGCTAACTACTTGTATGTTTGAGAGCAAGATGGAAGGTGAAGACTGTGAAGACCGTTGTCCTAAAGAATAAAGGAGTGTAACAAGGGAAATTGATGTGATTTGTTATGGTTACGGGGAAATAAAATATAGATAAACACATATAATGTTTAGTATTTATTTCGCCCTATGACATATAGAATCAGCTATGAAAAACATAAAACATATTTTTGGAAAGATGTTTTCAAAGCATAAGCAAAGTTTCAGCAACAGCTAAATGTGGATTGGGATGAATCCGATCCTTACCAAACACCTATCTTTTACATTATCTTGGTGGCAAGAGTTTTTTTTTTCTCTATTTTTCTACAAGTCATGGCAAGACAAAGGCATTTTTTACATTCGAGATTTTATGGACAGTAATGGTAATTTTCTTAATTTGCACACATTCTCTCAGTCAACAACAATAAATAGAAATGTTTCAAAGTATCAAGGAGTCATTGAATGTCTTAGAAAATTTATAAAGAAAAAAGACAATGAGGGTAACACTAAAATGAATATGATTGGACCCATACTTCCAAAAGCAATATCATCAATACTTAAACAGAAAAAAAGGCTCTAAAATATATATATATATTGTCCTAAATAAAATAATGATGCACACTGAGGACAAAATTGATGGAACCACCAATATTATATTGCTGAAAAATTATGGGAATAAATATTTTGGCCCCTTTCAAATTAACAAAGTGTACAAAGCTTAGATGGTTTCAAACATGCATAAATCACAAAATATTGGTCACTAATAAATTACTTTATCAGATGAAAATAATTGATAATCCTACATGCTCGTTATGTGGTAATAATGAAGAATCTATTGAACCCTTATTCTGGAAATGCCCAAATACACAACAATTTTTAAACAAAGTAAAAGACAAATTCCAGGAAATCAGTGTCTCATTGAGTTTGGATGAATGCAAATTTATTTCAGGGATTAATCCCCCAAAACACATCAGACATTATCAAGTTTTAATGTTTGTGCTACATCATTTTATGTCTTGGTGTTTAAATTTTTTTGTGCTGTTGGCGCCTTATGTATGGTTTCATATTTTTAGTTAAGTTAAGGTAACTGAGTGGCCACCTATTGGGAAAATAGTTGCTCATTCGGCTTACGATATGTTTCATGGTATAGGTACCTGATTGTTGGTTTGGTTTTTTCCCACCTCGGTTTTTGGAGTGGGAATCTTTTTCTGATTGCGCCTTTTCCTGATCTTTGCCTACTTGTACCTATCAATATATACAAAGGCACTCATAAACATTTGACATTTCTAGACTATAAAATAATGTCCAGTCGATTTTGCAAAGTCACAAACACATTACACTAGCAAATAATAGATTGCAGAACTTTCTATAAACCTAGACACCCTTTTAATATTTTTTGACATAAATTGATGGTATAAATAAGATCATACAAGCAAAGGTCAAACAGTATTTATTTTATATGTGAGATTCTAGTTATGGTAGTTTGCCTGATTGTCTGTGGAGTCTGGACTAATCCCAGAAAAATAATATTAATGTAATACATTATAAAGTTACCAACCTTTGATTAATACTAAGCACCTATCCAATTTACCACCCAAGAATTAACATTAGCAAAAAACATATTATTTCTAAACAATGAAAAAACTACAAGATAATAATATTGGCCGACTCCGCATGACAGATCAGTCTTTCTCTTTTATGGTAGACCACTTGTAATCCCCCACTTACTAATTGGCTGACGTCTAACCATCTAATCTGCTTCTTTCTCTCATCCTGTCTCTTCATTCTCTCGCTACTCTATTTATTTTTTTTTTGAAAAGTACAATTCTAACAAACCCCATATTGTTCAGCTATTTATTTCATAAACATATAAATGAAAATGAACATATGAATGTTAAAACGCGAGGGTGTAATTTTTTATTATAGTGCATGCATTGTAAACAGGTGATGGGGATCCCCGACCCCCTCCTTGTATATAGCGGGGGAATAAATTCACACACAACGGAAAAAAGAAGAAAAAAAAAAACAATATTAATATGTTATATAAACACTGGGCCTGGTGCCATTTACAGTTGCTATGGAATATGTATGCCAATTGAATACACTGTGATTTTCTGTATTTATAATTGCCATATCATATAGTTTACTCCTTTCAGTTCCATATTGATTCATGCACATAGACAATCTGCCAGTCCATCGACCGAGCGTGAAAGCTTGATCGTTAACCTTTCCGATTTGTATATTGATGCGGTCTTTCTTACTCTTCAGCTGAATTAAGAATAACATTTGAGCTTATGTGTGAACAAAAAACACAACAATTTGGGTTCCCTCCAGGTCCGACACAAATATGGCTGTACAAAAAACAGAAGATGGTTAGAAGCTGGAAATTTTAGATTTAGAAAGTTCAAAAATTGTACTATAATTGTATATCCATGTAGCGAAAACAAAGGCGTGATCAGTTGTGCGGTTTCTGCACACCTGGTCTGTGTCTTTGTTTTCGCATATGCAAATTGTTGGTTTTCTGGTACAGCGGCTAATGTTTTCATTGTTGAAAGATATACGCATTTAGCCCCATATATTGTCTTTGTAAGGCTTGTGTAATGTGGTAAAGGAGGCTGATTGTCATGACATAGCCTTAGATCCGAACATGGGCGTTTACACTATAAAATTTAATCCATCGTAGGCAACATACACGTTTCATAATCAGGTTTATCATTCAACGATGACATTAACACAGTCCGCACCAAAATCGGACACTTTAGCCATGTTGTTCCATAACGTTCAGGATATGACATACATTTTGACATATACAATTTAATGTGGTACTTTTATGGTGACCCCCACTTCCAATTAGGTCTTGAAAGTCACCCGTCTATAGTGTATTGTCATTATTGTCCATGTCAAAGGCATCTAAATTTGCGTATTTTTTTAGATATCAAATCGTATTTTGGTTTTCATATAATCGTTATGACGCACTTTATCTTTCTACTCATTAGAGTCACGTCATATACCCATTATCCACCTGCCAAAATGACAAAAAATGTTTGAATCGTAGTTTAAAATCTCAATTAATATTACGTTGGAAGTACCTCTTAAAGAAAAAAATGGGCTGCTAGCGCCTCAAGGCAAAGCTAATACACTACTGACTGACTATCTGATTACTGTTTAACCGCTCAGACCGGAGCCTGACCGGGAAAGGTTGTTGAAGTCAAAACGTATATATGTATTTGACTTTTGTGGCTTGTTTGGATGGCTATATTTCAAGCACTTTTTTGATGTCATGACTTCCTCATTTTTATGTGTTAGTCTCATTTAATAGAGGCAACGTCCTGACATTACCTTAGCTGTTGACTGGAACGTTAGCATCATTTCAAACAAACAAACAAACCTCTTACTGGGTATAACTTATACTCTGGATAATTTTAGTGTGTTGCTCAAGAACGCAGTAGGTGTCTTATGGGTCCGAACCTCCGACAATCAAATCTTAGCCCGACTAAGGGAACACTACATGAGCCACTTTTTATAGCGATGGAAATCAGTCATGAATTTTGTCAAGTCAGACAGATTATGTTGATACAGAAGATCATAGTTGATTTCATGACGTTCGAACAGGTATCAGTGAAATTTTCTCATGCTGTGACAGGTATTATTAGCGTGATGGATAGAGCGACCGCTTCGGGGGCGGAAGGTCGTGGTTTCGGTCCCTGGTCGCGTCATAACAAATTATTAAAATGGTACCAGTGGCTAGCGTGCTTAGTTTAATGAATTAAAAGGCTAACATTTAAAATACCCGACATGCCCATGACTAATGCTCAGCCTGACTTGGAAAAGGCAAACCGCCGATCAAAATAAGGTAAATGCAATCAGACAGATTGATGAAGTGATGTATGTCCGATATAATATTCACAAAGGACAATTCCTTACAAAAGTGTTTTATTACATTATCGTGCAGTCAGCTAGCTCTACTCTGAACCTCTGGATATAGCAAGTAAAGTTTTGAAAGTGACACAATTAAACTTGCCACCGATGTTTCCAACTCAAAACGGGTAGTGCAATGTCAGTTTAGACTATAACCGAGGGCTAGGACTTTAGCTGTTCGTGTGACGATTAACCCAAAATTTACTAACAAGTTTAACACACCTCGCCAATATAGCCAATGGTAAATCAACGAATTAAGTGTGCAATAATTTCATTTGGCGAAAAAGCATGACGATACTTGATCATACTTTGCGCCATTAGCTATTCCCCACAAAGCAGCATTAGACGGTGAAACGTCTTTTTAGCGCACAATCGTACCAAATGTGTTTAATAACAGCATTACAGTCAAATATTTTGCGGGGATATCTACACTGCAATGGCGAATTGCTGAACGATATCGACTGTTTCAGCAACTGTTATTCCGTTTATTGTGTTAGAATCGAAATGCGTGAATTGTGTTTGTCGGGCAGTTGTTAGAATATAAATCACTCGCGTAACGCGCTTTACACTTGACCCCAAAAACAGTGAACTATTACTAAACAATTCACTACTAGAGCTGATCTATTTTTAACAAAGATTTGCAAATTTTAGTGGATAAAAAAATCAAGTCATTTTACAACACTACTCCCCTACCTTGAAAGTCGGAAAATTCAGAATTCATAATGAGCAAAGACCAAATTTGGTGATTCAAAGATAGTGTTTCAGCAACTGTTATTCCGTTTATTGTGTTAGAATCGAAATGCGTGAATTGTGTTTGTCGGGCAGTTGTTAGAATATAAATCACTCGCGTAACGCGCTTTACACTTGACCCCAAAAACAGTGAACTATTACTAAACAATTCACTACTAGAGCTGATCTATTTTTAACAAAGATTTGCAAATTTTAGTGGATAAAAAAATCAAGTCATTTTACAACACTACTCCCCTACCTTGAAAGTCGGAAAATTCAGAATTCATAATGAGCAAAGACCAAATTTGGTGATTCAAAGATAGTGTATATGTTCGGCGCAAAGTAGGAATCGGTTCAATTCCGGAATTGCACCTGCGCAAAGTAGGAATTCCTACTTTGTCCGCCGATTCTAGAATTGTATCGGACAATTCTAGAATTGTATAAGGGATTATATGAGTTGATATAGCCTGTGTGCAAAGTAGGAATCGATTTGGACAAAGTAGGAATTCCTACTTTGCGCAGGTACAATTCTAGAATTGAACCCGATACAAGCTGGACAATTTCGGAATTGCAAAGATTCTTACTTTGTTGTGGACAAAGTAAGAACAATAGAAGACAAGTTGAGAAACACCATGTGAAAAAAGAAGACGCAAAAAAGAACGATAAAATCCTAACAAACTAACAAAAATATAGCTTTCCCTGTATTGAAAAAGCTTTGTTTTATTTTCCTTTGCATTAATTTTATGTCCGGCCTGATCACTATCTAGATAGACCGAATCATTTATTTATTTATTTAGAGAGAGGGTTAAGAGAGAGAGAGAGAGAGAGAGAGAGAGAGAGAGAGAGAGAGGGGGGTTAAAGGTCGCGAGCCACCCATGATGAAAGATACCTTCATTAGCAAAGTGTTTTTATCAAATCGTATTGTCGGAAACAGAGAGAGAGGGGGGGGGGTTAAAGGCGGCGAGCCACCCATGATGAAAGATACCTTCATTAGCAAAGTGTTTTTATCAAATCGTATTGTCGGAAACAATTTTAATTGTCGGTTCGTAATTATCTCTGTTTTCAAGTGCTTTCAAATGACATACGTGTTCATCCCATGCTTAACGTCCCAGTCAACAGATACGGTCAAGTCGGAATGTCACTTCAATTTTATGGGACTTCGATTGAAATTGGGATGTCATAACATCGTAAGTGTTAGATTTGTTATTGGTCGACATAAATGTATGTACATGTCTATCTATTCTTCGTCGCTTCTATTTTATGATACTTCTAATTACCCCATGCTTAACACAGATACGATCATGTCAGAACTTGAAGTCACTTCTATTTTATTGGTCTTCTAAAGAGGATGTCATGACACCGTAGGCATTAGAGTTGTTATCAAATGGCATACATGTAATAACCTCATGCTTAACGTCCCCGTCAACAAAAACGGTCATGTCGGAACTTGGAACTAAAATTCATCCGGACCCTTAAAAGTGCAAAAAACTTAAAAGTGCAAAAATGTAATCAATCGAGAGAACATGATAAAGATTCAAAGATTCAAAATTTAATCTGCATTCAATCCAAAACATACAGGATTATGACAGAAACATATAACATACATACAAGATGAAAAATGACAACTACATGTACACTACATTTACAGTACATTTGCATTCTACGATGTACAAAACTATACTATGAAAATGACTTATGTAAGTGTGACATACCATTACACTTGGCAGTGCAGCCGTAACAGTGTATAAATGTATTTTTATTATGTCCATAAACACGGTCATTTTCTAGGCTGAAGGAAGATATCGAAATATATTTAGGGTGGTAAATAACATTGATATGGAAGGCCTTTAATGTACCGATGATAGATGCAAACAATAATGCTCGGCGACTTCAGCAATGCAAAGTCAAAATGTTTGCACGTCAACAAAACCACCAACTCGCTACGGTAGAAAACGTATATCTTTCGTATTATTGAAGATTTGGCTGCCAATGAAACATGCATCAATCAAAAAACTATCAGAGGGTTGCAGGACATTCTCGGTTTCTTTTGTTTTGGGCTGGGAAATATTAAATCTCAGATAAACCGACACCCTTACCTTTTGTGTGTACACTCTTCGAATTGCCTTCAGGACCACCGGAAGTCTCCTTCACTTTTCTCAATTCACAACACGGTGTAGTGCGAAAGGAGATAAGCAGCCGTGATAAAATGTCAAATAAAACTAGTTGGAAACTAATGTACCTGAATGTTGACTGGAGTCCTGATATTGTTGCGGCGTCAATCAGCTGACAGTGTTAGTAATAGGTTTGGAGACAGCTTACTTGACCTCTGCAAAGCAGTCGATTTTCGAATAGTTAACGGTAGAATATTCACCGATACTCACAAAATGACTTGTCACACTGCTAACGGAGAAAGCGTAGTGGATTATGTTGTGACGTCACAACTAAACTTTGGGCAGCTTTCAGAAAAAAATTTCAATCGAATAAAAGTAATCGTGATTAACGAATAAGATTAACCCAGGTCTGAGTAGAAGTATGGTTCTTCGTTAAATTACTCTTAATGCTTTTTTAAATTTCATGTTATGAAACCAGGTCTAACAAAAATAGGTTGTACAGGTACGGGAAACTTGGTGATGCTTAAACGAAGCAATATGGATCTAAGTTGAATAATTATTAATGAACATTTTGATTTTTATGTTATGAGTTCAAAATAAATCTAAAACAGGTCCAACACAAACTAGGTTGAACAGCTACGGAAACATGATAATGCTTGAAATTTGGGATTTACGAAGTAATTGTAAACACTCAGTCACTCACTCATGCCTTTTATTTTGCAGATTTCTGTAAATACATGTATAATACTGCTTTATCTCATGTGAGAATGTTTTAAGGAAGATTTGCACGCATTAAACTAAGTTAGTGTTTATGGCAAAGTTTACTTAAGCCATGTCCGACACAAACTAGGGTGTTATAAAAACATGGAACTGCTTGGAATTTCCTTATTTATAAAGTATCCAGGTAATGACGTACAACACTTTAGTGTCTTTGTTTAAGCATATGTATGTAAAGATAAACAATAACAACATATTTTCTGAGTATGCTTTCGTGTCATGTTTGTTCAAGTTTGTTATTAAATGTGTGTTTAACTTGGGTCTGTTTTCCAATGTGAATATGCCTGACTTTCTTTAATGAATTGCATTAAATTGAACCAGCGCTCTGACCTAATGATAATCAGGTGATATACTTTTGGTGTATGTCTGTACATTTGTTCGTCCGGTTTTGACTCTATTGTTATTTAACAGAAAAAGGTCAGAGCTATAGTTCAATTTCGGCAAAGATACGAAATCCGAACAAAGATATGGAAAGTAAGCAATGACAAAAACATGTGCAGTTAGAGCCAGAACGTAAGCAATGATGAACAATACCCCCAAAAAGTACTAGAATGACAACAGAGAAATCAGAACAAAGTTATGGAGGCCACAATTAAAGTATGCAATGACAAGAAATTTGTGTAATTAGAACCAAAGAGTAAGCAATGATCAGCAATCCCAAAACACAAATCCCTAAGATGATTACAGACAAATCAGGACAAAAATATGGGGAGTGAAATTATGCAATGACCAGGAACTGGTGTATTTAGAACGAAAACGTACGCAATGATCAGCAATGCCCAAAACACAAAGCAATGACAAGGAACTGGTGCAGTTAGAACGGAAAAGTTAAGCAATGATCGTCAGCGCCACAAAACACAATCCACAAAAATAAATCGCAACCTAAAACGTGAAGAAGAGAAAATATTCCTACTTTGTCCCAAAATTCCTACTTTGCGCAAGGATTATTGCAGATTCTTACTTTGTCCCGATTCCTACTTTGCGCACGGACAATTCTGGAATTGAACTGCGCAAAGTAGGAATTCTTACTTTGTCCGACAAAGTGAGAATTCCTACTTTGCGCAGGTGCAATTCCGGAATTGTACCGATTCCTACTTTGCGCAGAACATATACATCTGCTAATTTTAAATAAGCATTGAAACCTAGCATTTTATTGGAAGATGTATACTTTTAAATGAATCATACCCCCTTTTTATAAACAACATCAATTTTCAGAAAACGGCCCCTAGGCCGAACGGTTAAGAGCGCTGTTTCTTAATCACTCGATCATCTCACCGCTGTGTCTAGTGTGGGTTCGAGCCCCACACTGGCAACATGAGAGACAAACCAAGATCTGCTTGCGTGTGTGCCAGGTGGATTTTCTCGGGGTTCTCCCGTTTGTTGGCCCGTCTCAATTGAGCTGAAATAGTCTTTCTGACTCCAATGAACACAAATGATTGATTCTATTAATCCCACATGTGCCGTGCAAGGGGATCGATTCCATACAGGACTTGGCCATGCCACATACAGAGATTTTTTCAAAAGCAAAAGATGAAAATTTTAATGCAACAAAATGATTTTTTTTATATTGTATTGACTACCATGTTGAAAGTTGCAAAATTTCAGAAATTCCCTTTGGCTCCATGTTGCCAAGACTTAAGGGTCACTGACGAGACTTCAATAGTCGAAACCGCGGTATGGCCCATCCCCTTTCTTCTCACTAATGTGTTCACTGCTCTTAAAGGATCTCAGCTTTAATTTTTATTTGAAGGGACGTAAAACATAATAAAAAAATCAAAAGTGCTGAAAAATAATGAAGTTCTTAGATGGACAATCTTCAATAGGAACGTAGGCCCGGACCTTTTGTTGGAATTTTCCTGACTCAAATGAACACCAATGATGGATTCTATGAATCCCACATGTGCCTTGCAAGGGGATCGATTCCACACAGGACTTGGCCATGCCACATACAGAGTGTTTTTTTTTTTTTTTTTTTTTTTTTTTTTTTTTTTTTTTTTTTTTTTTTTTTTTTTTTTTTTCAAAAGAAAAAAAATGAAAATTTCAATGGAAAAAATGATATTTTTTTTTTATATTTTTGCTCAAAACATTGATTGTGGGTACACGTTAGAACCGCATTACCAAGGCGGTTCTAACGAACACCAACAATTTATGTTTTGGACCAAAATTAAGAAAAAAAAGTATAACCCTCTATGCCCCAGTTACACTATATAAAAGTAAGATATAATGGGGTATACATTTCACGGACATTTTCCTATAACCTGTGATTTAATAGGTCAAGCTTGTCATCGAATGTAGGTTAATGTATGTGCCATATGTTACAATTATATTTTATTTAAAATGTATGTCATCTATCGCTAGCCATTGTGTTAATCCGTATATATATGAGGAGCAGAAGGGTAGTGACGCAAACAATATTCAAAAAGAGGAAAAAAAAGAAAAATACCTAGACAATTACTGATAAACTTAAATTTTGAACAGCGTAAAAATGAAAGTTAAATGCCTGGTGATTCTTGCGCTGCTGGTGTTGAGTGTTGCCTACGGTAAGATTTTTTTCTTTATAAAACACAACGTTTAATAATGTTTACCACGGTATGTTAAAATACTCTTTAAAAATAAACTGCTGTAAAACAATATCGAACTTTATGCTTTATTTTTATGTAGTCAAAGATACTCGTTTTATTATTATTTTATTTATTTTTATTTACACAAAAAGGGTGGAACAAATTAGCTTATAAGCTATTCTACCTTGTGGCCCTCTGTAACACAATATACATATTAACATAATAAAACACAGCATGCACTGGACATTCAAATGCACAAAATATAGATATATACGAGTTAAAAGGGATAAACTCTTGAAATTCGGATATTTTAAACCTATAAATTAAACATTGTTTAAACTAAGCGTATAAAACTTTAAAAAGTTATATTACTAACTATTAAAGTTAAAACAAATATAAAATTATAAAGATTCAATATTTAGAAATTCATTGATATTTAGAATCTCATTGATACGCGACTGCTTTATGAATCGACTCGCGGAACATAATTCGATGTTCTTGCAAGATGGTCGAGGATATTCATGTGTCGGGGATTACATAATCTATGTTAATGTACTTGCATTACAAATGCATCAATTACGAGGTATAGCAGGAAAGTTCGTAGACACTTCAGCTATCAGAAAAAGTAACGCGTTGTTGAAGAAGCGTCGGGGCACTCGTCTTAAATTCTCAGCAAATGAAAATGGTTTCATATGTTCAACCGGTCATCAGAGAACCCGAGGACAGTTTGCACAGATCTGCATTTTACAGCTGGATACACATAATAAAATTGTACTGATATCCAAGGACCATATGTGGAATAACTCTGAAGCATTGATTAAACTTGTTACAATTATATAAAGCACTGACAGCAATAAACTTCAAGTAACGTTACTGAGACGTTGACCCTTGCCCCGCTCCCGGTTAGGGAGGTGCACATAAAAGGCTGTAGAATATGTCATTTTGGCCAGGTTTTCATAAAATTTCGTCTTTTTGCTCATGAAATATTTTTGCAAACCCAGATACATTCATTTTGACTGAATTTCTTTTCCTGTTGAAAATACTAATGGTGTCTACGAAATTTCCCATACCTCGTAGTTTTTATTTTCTCGAAAGATTTTCATGATTTTCGCATTTTGCCCATATTCAACACTTACTGTTTCTGCTGGGAACGTCCGGTCGTGATTTGAAAACAATGTTAAGTCCGGACGCGTTATGTTCTTTAGCAATGTATACACGTACACTCACATTCCCTGTGCTAAACGTGACCATAAAGCTTTTACTACGTACCGACATGACTGAATATATGGCTTATATACGTTCAAGAACTATCTTTATCCTACATGCACGAAACGAAACGAAAACGTCAATACAGCGTAACGAAAACATTGCGAAAAGGAAACGCAAGACTAAGTGCTTTTAAGAACAGACACAACTCCGCCATTATTATACTATGCATTATTTTCAGTAAATACCTGGGTATGGCGGGGCGGCAGTGGAGCAATAATGTTCAATCGGTTTCAAGCTAAAAGCCTTATCCCATAACGAAAACTTGCTCTTGCAATACACAGAGTTTTCATCAGTTAAATAAGATAGTTTTAATATATTTGCACGAAACATTGGCTAAGGGTACATGTTAGAACCTCCTCTAGGGTGTTCTAACGCGTACCCCCGATCTTTAAAAGTAAAACGAAGGAAAAGCAGTTTACCCCTGTAAACCCCATATTACTTCATAAAGGTACAATCTAGGCTATTAAGGGTATTCATTACATGTTTGAATGATGGATAAATCAGCATGAGACAAGCAGAGTGTGGGCCCTCGCTTGGAGTAGGTAGAAAACCGCATAAGCCGTGCTTTTTCTCTCCGTTTGTATTCGCTTACATGCAGGTTATGTTCTCGTTTCAGTGAATGGCCAATTTGAAGGCAAAGGGCAAGGAGGCGGCGGAGGCTTACAGTTAAACAGACTTCACGCTAACAGCGATAATTCAGCATCGGGACGTGCCAGGAGGGGGAGTGGGCCACAAAGTCCAGGGGGAGGGGGGAAGCCAAAGAACTGGTGATAGAGTCAGACTAAGAAGTAGACAAAAATTGACACCGAATAATGTTATTATCATGATGAAATTTGTAAGCTACCTGACGTTCCATACTACCAAGTAAAACAGTTAACAGAAGGAACATTTTGAATGTACTGTAATGTGTTCTTAAAACTTGTATTATTATAATTAGTGTATGTTTGTCAACGCAAAGCCCAAAGTTTACATCTAGACTCACAAGCAATTAGATATTGAAATATTAAACAAGGCAGTAACTTCTTGCCTATGCTACTGTTGCTTTTAAAATTTGAAAAAAGAGTAAATAAACCTTTGCATTATCTTTAAAGGTGTCAATGTGTTTCACTTATATCATTGTCATCCCTTGTGATTTAATACCCCTGTAGACCAGCTATTAGAAGTTAGTTCGATTTAAGTGTATGCTTTCGATATTTAAAAAATAAAACGAAAGTAAGTGTGATATTCGATTCTTGGATTCCTTTTATGTAATGAACAAGAAATGCACATCAGGATAACACGTCCAGGTCATATATGACCCCAAAAACCCCACTTTTATATAATATATATATACAGTGGTGTTATGGCTAAAAACCCAAATTAGCCGTTTTAACGGTTAATTTGTTAACGGCTAATTGTAAAATTTCGCCGCGAAATTCCGCCGCGAAATTCCAGATTTCGCGGCGAAATTTCGCGGCGGAACACGGCGAAAAAGTATACCTGCCATTACGCATAAAATTCAATTGACCGTCGTTTCGCGGTGTTTCGCGGCGAAAAAGACGACAGTCATATTTTTTTGTTGTTGTTGTTTAAATATAATTTTAAATTGGATTTTTTTATTTCAGTTCTAGTTGTATCAATATTTTGTTTGCGTCACAATTTTGTATAATTATCGTTTTAGTCCCGACAGTCACAACAGTTTTATTGTTTAAATTTCATTTTAAGCTGTATGCATCTAGTATTACTTTTCAAGTCGTATAAATATTTTGTTTTCTTTTCAATTTTGTATAATTATCGTATTTCATTCGTGTCTTAACTAGTTTGAAGTTTCTGAGACCCTGCTTCTTTTTCAGATTAATCAGACTTACCCGATAATATTAGATCCTGTTATCTAGCTTAATTAACAGAAAAAAGCTCATAGCGACATCAGCAATTTTCATGGCATGCTTGCCCACAGATTTGTTTGTTTGTATTGAGGCTGAAAGTCCCAGTCACCAATTTTTAGTCATGTCTGGACAGAGCTACCTGGGTATTAAGTAGTACTGTGGGTAGTCAATGTGCCTTGCTCAAGGACACAACACGGTGTCGCCAGTGCGGATCGAACTCAGGACCTCTCGATTCGGAGTCTGATGCACTACAACTATGCCACCGCGATCCCAACCCACATATTAATACAAGTCTTTGGATTCAACATGATGAAGCAATCGGCTGCAACTCTGTTTTGGACATTTAATCGCCTGTGGCTAATGACACTGCTCAAAGCATCAATGATTTTCGATTACGTCAAGTGGATTCCGTTTCGTTGAAATCAGTTTAGTCTAAACGACATTTGGTCGCATACGACCTTCACCGGGTCCATACGATATTCGGTCGAATACGAGCAATACAGCAACATACATGTACAAAATTGTGTCGAAACTGTCGATTTTTGCTAACCGTTTTGAGTTAAACAGCGTGTTGTGTTCCTTCCAAAACCCACACGTACGGATGGCTTGGAACACGTACATGCATATCAAATGACAAAGTCTCATTGTATACATGGCACAATACACTAGAAAAGGGAGGATACTGTGTTTAAAACAAAGTACTGACGTCAGTATATAAAGTTTTCAGTTTATCTTTGAAAACATATATACAGTAAGGGCCGTGTACGCACCGTGGCAATATGAGCGCATGCCGCATTAGATTAATTAGAACAAAGTTGAGCGCAGAAGCCTAGTGGTGGATTAAAGGAATTGACCGGAATCAAAATGTCCTGTGCTCGATTCCTATATTCGTTGGGTTTCGTACTTGAGCAAAAGCGGTATACATATATTACCCTGAAAGTGTTGTCACCATGGGACTGTTGACTGTTAAACTTATCTTCGCTAGTTGTACTTCTACAAGGCAATTACAATGTATAAATCGATATGATTGCGATAAGTCATGTGCTGGCATTCATAGAGGGTGATCAGAGTGGTAACCAGCAAGCCCAAATGTCAATATGCCTCTTTTTGTTTTGTCGTTTTACATGGTTGAGCTCAAATTAAGTTATCGTAGTTCACATCTTAAATGCTATAAAGTGAAGCAATTGAGGAAAATTTACAAAAAAGAAAGCAAGGAATCTAACTATTAGCATAATCATTTAGACAATGTTTGTGCTACAACACAAGGCACAAAGTTAGATGGCCCCTGCCCATTGGGACCTTAAGAAATATATAGGCTGCTTGTGCCTCCGGGCAAAACTTATACGCTATTGACAGATCATCTGATTACTGGTTTACCGCTCAGGTCTGTGCCTGCCTAGGAAAAATGGTTTCAAGTAACCATCCATACATATCATATTGTCTTAGAGGGATCGTTATATTTCAAACACTTGTTAGATATCATGACGTCCCATAAAATGGAGGCAGCGTCCTGACATGACCATTGCTGTTGATTACGACGTAAAGCGTCTATTCAAACAAAAAAAAAACAACAAAAAACAGAACAACAAAGTTAGATTCAACGAGCTGGCGCATTACGTTATAAATATTTGCTCTCTCTCTCTCTCTCTCTCTCTCTCTCTCTCTGATACATCCCACCGGACTTGTACAAATGTAAATATTCGTTGTTACTGTGTGTATTTATGTTTTGTTTTCTGTTTGTATTTGTACAATGTTTGTGAGGAGACCTACCAGTGACCCACGGGTTGTTAGGAATCCTCGTTAAAGAAATGAAGCATTAAATTAAATTAAATATTTTCGTCTTTCCGTGATTTCGCTATCGTACCACCTACGTAATACCAATGGAAAAGTCGCGTTATGCACGTGTTTCATTTCTATACATGCATAATCGTACATATTATTATGTGCACGTAAATTACGATCTATACATGGAACAGATGAATCACAGTGTGGTCATTAAATTAAAAATAAAATAATTTTGTGTTAACATTTACAGGTATTTCGCCGTGTTTTGCGGCGAAATAGGAAATTTTAACTTACCTGTTGTAAACGTTAAAAAACGAATTTCGCCGCGAAACACCGCGAAATTTCACCGCGAAAATCGGATTTTCGCGGCGAAAAAATTAATCGATTGAACGTTTAAATTTTCCCTTGGCCGGTGAAATTTCGCGGTGGTTTCGCCGCGAAAAATCACAAGTGATCAGCGCGAACTGTGCAAAAGTGGGTTTTTATCCATAACACCACTGTATATTTAGTAAAGCACGGGTATACAGGAGGAGGTTCTATTGTGTACCCACATTCTAGGTTTTGAGCAAATAAATGGCAAATATTAAAAATTGTCAGCTAAAAATTTCAAATTTAACAAGTACTGTATTATTGAACATTGCTTATGTTGCATGGGCGTGTTTTCCTAATGAGTTTGGCATGCGGGCCAATTGCTAAAAATAAACTCGAAAAAAAATACAGTGCATAAGCAATTTGTTTGATTGATTGATTGGTTGCTTTACTTCTCATTTAAATGTTATTGCATTGTTGGGACGATGCTTTCAATTCATTACTATACGAAAACTTGCCCATTTCATATACTTGCCCATTTCATATACAGAGTTTCTATCTGTAAAAATCGAAAAATTCTTTGGAAAAATGTGCAATATTTTTAATCTACATGTATTAGCTTAAAACTTTGATTGTGGGTACACGTAAGAACCGTCTCGGCCTGTAAAAATGTAAAAGTAGGCAATGATCAGGAAATGGCGCAATCAGAAAGAAATTCCCACTCCATAAACCGAGGGGCGGGGAAAATAGGTGCTTATACCAAGAAAACATATAGTAAGCCGAGTGAGCAGCTATTCCCTAATAGGCGACCACTCAGTTACCTGAACTGAACTAAAGTACATAAGGCTCAAACAGCACAAAAATTCGACTCCAAAGCACAAAACAATTAAAACCACAACAGAAGTATCGCCTTGGAACGATCAGTTATATAAAATTACTGGGGGGGGGGGCTTAAACCGGTTTTACAGGGCCCTTACCTCACCCTCATCTTCTGCAGTGGTTCACAACATTTAGTTATTTGTTCGGTCCTCGTGGGGAATCTCTAACTAGTCATTGAATCATAAAGGAGAAACGAATAAATCATTATACCCACCCTGATGAATCGAAAACGAGGACTTCACAGACTGAGTAAGCTGTCCGACGATGGAGATCCCTGGGCGCCGAATAACCCTGTAAACCATAGTTTTACTATATAAAATTGGGGTTCGAGGCGGCGTACTTTTCATGGACATAATTTTTGCTGATATAATGTGACTTTTACCCAACGTTCAGGATGTTGTGACGTTTGAAATATGCTTTTACTATAACCATCCAAGTAAACGACTAAGGGTTTTCGGGTTGGATTATGAGCCCCCGGAAATTGGGGTCTAATTAAATAGATGGACTGCTTCTGCCTCCAGGCAAAGCTTATGCGCTACTGACTGACAATTTAATTACTCGTTAGCCGCTAAGTCTTAATCTGCCAAGGAAAAATGGTTCAAGTCGAACCATCAATACATGTATGCCTTAGTAGTAGTAGTAGTAGTAGTAGTAGTAGTAGTAGTAGTAGTAGTAGTTAAAGGTGGCAGTTTTACGTCATGCCGGGCAGAACGGACTTAATCCATGGTTCCACCACAAGGGCGTATTTATGTCTTAGTTGCTTGCTCGGTTGTTAATATACTACTAAAACTTTGATAAGCATTATTATTATTATTATTATTATTATTATTATTATTATTGTCTCTTCATATTTATTCGAGAATTGTGTATACAACATGAAATATATATATCAGTATGCTTCACTCACACAACTTGCATCCGTCTCAAAGCTTTCGATGAATTTTTCAGTCTATATGTAACCCTACATTATACATATTAATTGGCATAAAATATATATATATATATATAAAAAACAACAAGTCCTTGTGTCGGTAATGATAGGAAGAAAGAATGAAATTAAGCAACAGCAACAATTTATTTCAGTCCTGTAGCGCTTTCACTTTACAGCTCTTCAGCAGGAACGTCGCCATATTGTTATGGCGTTACTAAAATTCAAATTCATAACGTCTTGACGTTATCTTTTACGGGAAATATAGATTAAAGGTTTGACGTCGCGGCAAAAACGTCAAAACTAAAATACAAGATATTTTTCATGCTCAACCCAGTAGAACCCGAAACCAATTCCGTGTGTGTATGCTCACGGCAAAAACGGCCTGGTTTAATGACCTGAACCAATTGATATATTAGAATGCTATTATGAAAGTATTCATAAGCAGCAGAATGTCTCGTTCTACCATGATGAGCACGAAAAAGGTTTAATAACCATGTGTTTCTTTGTATAAACACTTAATTCATAAAAATGCGAAAAAAGATTTTGTTTATATGTTTTATTCATTTAGGTCCCAGTCAATAGCTGTGATCATGTTGGAACAATAGCGATTGAAAGGAACATAAATTGAAAGCAACAAATGAACATTCCTTTTCGCGATAAAACTGTGTCGAGGGTTTTCGCTTATGTGTGACGAGGCCTTTTGCATAAAACTTATAGTATCTGATTGTTTTATTTTATAGCATTGTCAACTTTGTTCTTTCTCAACAGCGAGTTTTCTGAAGCATGAAAGATAATATCGCAAAAATGGGAAATTCAGCAATTTGACCAACTGAAATATACAGAAAAATGATGTCATAGGCCCCCTGCTTCAGGTGTTCAAGTTAAATTCAATATTTAATGCAGCGGTTTCAATACTGAAAAGTTGGTGGAGTAACAAAATTTGGTATGATAATGTTGATAATGCATAGTTCAATGCGTAACAGTAAATGTAAATAGATGATCTTAATGGTATGCGTTGTCCTAAAGAAAAATACCACAAGTATTATTTAACAGCATCACAACTGCAATTAGATGGTTACCATGGTTACAATATATGGCGTTTTAAAAAAATGTGATGAAAATACGGTCAAAATGAACAAGGTGGTGCTATAGATTTGATCTGGATAAAGATAACAGGGGAACACCATGTAAGGCAAAATCTGTGGCAAATAAGTAAACAATAGACATTTATAGTCGCTGTCATGAAGATATGAATATCAATCCTGCCCTGAAAGGTGGGATGCTGTAATATGTATGGTAAAAAAGCTCACTTTAGGAGCGAAATGACATTAAGAAATAATAGAGCAACTTTAAAAAGCTATACCTTGCTTTTCCCAAATTTGGAATCAAGTCAAAATATGTCATGTGATTATCTCATTACATTGATCAGCAAAACACTCCGCAACATATTTATTTCGAATCAAATGCTATTACATTACGAAAACTTGCCCATGCAATATACTGAGATTTTTTTTAGCTTTAAAAATTGAAATTTTTCAGCTGAAAAATTTTGATATTTTTCTTATTTTTGCTCAAAACATAGATTGTGGGTACACGTTAGAACCGCCTCGGCGAGGCGGTTGTAACGAGTACCCACAATCTACGTTTTTGAGCAAAAATAAGAAAAATAGGTATACCCCTACGTACCCCAGTATTGCTATATAAAAGTGGGATATAAGGGGGTATACATTACACGGACATGTTTTCCTGATGTATCATGTTTTCTAGGACACCTGGTATACATAAAATGTAAAATTTTAGTTTCATTCGAGCCAAATTCATAGTCATTCAGCAATGATCAATGCAATCCAGGTGACGCTGTCAATTTATTTTGCGACATTGCAAAGGGGTGTTTGCAAGACCGAGCCAAATGTATGTGCCATATGTTACAATTATATTTTTGGCCGGACCCGGATTAGAATAGGCCGGTCGCTCCCTCATGCGGAACCGTAAAACCCGATCAAAAGAGGTGCCACCTGTTTGCCGTGGGTGGATACCCGTAAGCCGGAGAAGAGGATCCTGGAGGTTGAGGGACAGGCCAGAGATCTTCACCTGTCTCAACACGCCTCTTTGGCCTCGGATTCGGTGTAAACGGGAGGCCGTGGAGGCTCGACACGGTCAATCGGCTGCCAAGCCTTGCCCTGAGATCTCTTCTTCCTTCTAACTTTTTCAGTATCGAATGATACGCAACCGTGTTCCAAATTTCTTCATTTATCATCCTTTTCCCTATATCTCAGAATGCGGTGGTTTAAGGGTCAATCGACGGGCTTGTTTTTCGGTATTTCTGGGTTACTTGGGTCTAGGTTGAGAGGCAGGGTGGGTACAACGTCTGAATGTTATTTCGGTTTTCTTTATTAGACATCTGACTTAATATTCAGTTGTTGTTAAAGCTTGGGTAGTCTGAAGTACTTTGGAATCTTGCACGGCGAGTATGACGGGTATGTAGCTTTGGCGCTGGAAACTGGAGAGCCGTTTCCGTATAGCGTCCCCTTGTAGGGCTCCAAGGAGGGTGAAGCACATAGCCGTCGAGACTTAAAACTAAAAATATGGATACTTCAAACAACAAACGACAACGACCGGACTCCGACGATGATATTAATCCTTCAACACTCTTTCGAGCTGTAGAAACCTTTCCGAAATTCATTGTTATAGAATCAACAAACAAAGAGAAACCAATAACGTCACTGTCGCCATTCGTCATCGAAAAACAAATCGAAGCGACTATAGGCACTCCTAAATCTGTAAAAAGGTCAAAAAATGGTACACTGCTTGTAGAGACAACACGGAAAACTCAAACTAAAAATCTTATGAAACTAAAACAATTTTTCAACTTGCCTGTGGAAGTTACCATACATAAAACGCTAAACTCTTCAAAAGGAATCATCAGGGATAGAAATTTGAAAGGAGAATCAGAGGAGAACATCAAAGAATATTTAGAAACTCAGGGTGTTACAGCGGTCAAAAGATTTAAAGTTAAAAAAGGTCATGAATACGTCGAAACCAACACGCTACTTCTAACATTCAACACAGTTGTTCCACCAAAGACAGTTAAGATCTTTTATCAAATTATTAATGTTGAGCTGTACGTTCCAAACCCTCTCCGATGTTTCAACTGCCAGAAATTCGGACATCATGAAGACAAGTGTCCAGTTGACCCCGGATCGGTTTGTGAACGTTGTGGAATGGGAGATCATGATCATCATACCAACCACTGCAAAAACCCTACAAAATGTGTGAATTGTGGCGGAGAACATCTGTCAAGGTCAAACGAATGTGCCACCTGGAAAAAAGAAAAAGAAATTATGAAATTGAAAGTTACGAACAATTTGACTTACCCTGAAGCTAGAAAACTGTTGGAACAAAAACCCGAATTTAATTTCTCACAAGTTGTGAAATCATTGACAGCAAAGCCTGAAACAAAACGACTTCTACTCAGTGGAGTGCCGAAGACTGTAAAATAACAGAAAGTTCAAAGGTGATCATTCCAAGGAAGGTTTCCCAGATAAGAACTAATACACAACAAAATCAGAAGTTAACAAATAGTCAAGCAAAATCAAACCAACCGAGTACGAACCCCAAACCACAAAAACCACAATCTGCATCCAATAGGATGCAGAAGGGATCAGATGATCCCGTTCAACAACATAACAGATTTGGAGCCCTGGCGGAGGACGAAGCCATGGAAATAAATGAGGCCGCCGTGCGCCCAGCCCGTGGACATCGTCCTCTATCGCCAATCAAAGCTCCAAAGTAAAAGTTTCCAGTCTACATTTAAATAAAAGGTCAAATATTTGAACCTCCTCTCCAAATATTTCAATGGGTAGCAAATATAAAATAATACAATGGAACTGTCGAAGTGTAAAACCACGTTTTGAAGAACTACTACTTCTTTTGTCACTACTTAGACCTTCTGTTTTCTGTCTTCAAGAAACTTTCCTTAAACCTAATGACACGTTTACTTTCAAAGGTTTTAATGTTTATAATCACATACATTCGGATTGTCTCAGAGCTTCTGGTGGAAGCTCTTTACTAGTCCATTCATCATTACCACAACGTCAAATCAAACTTAAAACAGATCTACAAGCGGTAGCTGTTTCTATTACACTTGATAAAGAGATCACTTTCTGCTCTATCTATATTCCTCCCTCATATTTTTTAAGATCTGAACAACTGACTTCTTTACTTCAACAACTTCCCTCACCCTATATGTTAGTAGGCGACTTCAATGGCCACAATGTTCTTTGGGGTAGTAATGACAATGATCCCAGAGGAGAATTAATTGAGGATTTTATCACAGAAAACGACATTTGTCTGATGAATGACAAATCTAACACTTATTTAATTTCCGGTAAAGGCACATTCTCATCTCTTGATCTTTCACTCTGTCATCCCTCTCTCTATTTAGACTATGAATGGTCTGTTTGTGAAGATCAACATGGATCTGACCACTTTCCTATTTTGATTGAAAGTGTTCAGACTCATGGTGAAGATCATAATCCCAAATGGAAATTACATAAAGCTGATTGGGATTTATTTAATAACTTATGTAATGAGTCCCTAACTGATACTTCTCTCTCTGATTCTTCTGATCCTATAACTGATTTCACCTCTTCTCTTATAGCTATATCTGAGAAATGTATCCCCAAAACCTCGACAAACCCAAAGAAAAGTAACCCATGGTATAACGACGATTGTAAAGAATCTATCAAACAACGAAAAGACACTTTGTCGAAGTTCTGCAAGTTCCCAACGCATGTAAATTTAAATATTTACAGAAATTCTAGAGCAAAAGCCCGTCGGACTATTAAGTCTGCAAAACGCAAATCATGGAGAACATATGTTTCTAATTTGAATTATAAAACACCGACTAAAAAGGTTTGGGACATGGTTAGGAAAATATCCGGTAAATCTAAATCTGCTACTTATCACCATCTTAATTACAATTTCAACAATGCGAACGAAACAGCTTCCACAAAACAAGATATAGCAGATACTTTGGCATCACAATTTTGTTCAAATTCCTCAACCAGCCATTACTCGGAGGAATTTCAAAAATACAAGAAACAACAGGAAAAAACTAAGTTAAACTTTAAGTCCTCAAATAATGAAGAATATAATACTCCTTTTAATTTAGATGAATTAAAAGACGCCATCAGTAAAGCCCATGATACAGCAACAGGTCCCGACGAAGTTCACTATCAAATGCTAAAACATCTTCCACCAAAATCACTTCAAGCTCTATTAGATATTTTTAATGATATGTGGGAAACTGGAAAGTTTCCCGAAAGCTGGGAACTAGCCACTGTAATACCAATTCCTAAACCTGGAAAGGACCATGCAGAACCTAACAGTTATAGACCGATAGCACTTACAAGTTGTCTTTGCAAAACCTTGGAGAGAATGATAAATGTAAGACTTGTTTGGTACTTAGAAAGTAATAACCTTATATCTCCTGTTCAGTCGGGCTTCCATTCTGAACGAAGTACCAACGACAATTTAGTAAGACTGGAAACTTTTATTCGTGATGCCTTTGTTGCAAAGGAGCATGTTGTTGCTGTGTTTTTTGACTTGGAGAAAGCTTATGATACCACATGGAGACAAGGTATTATGCGAGATCTACATGATCTCGGAATACGAGGCAGATTAGCTACATTTATTGAAAATTTCCTTGCGGATCGCTGGATCCAGGTTCGTGTTGGATCGACTTTATCCGAAAAGTTTGATCAAGCACAGGGTGTCCCACAAGGGAGCATCTTGTCTACAACTTTGTTCAATATTAAGATAAACAGCATAATGGATTGTCTGGATCCTAAAACAGATGGATCCTTATATGTAGATGATTTCTGTATGTGTTACAGGTCAAAAAGCATGAGAACTATCGAAAGGCACTTACAGCAGTGCATTAACAGAATAGAAAACTGGGCCTCACATAATGGTTTCAAATTTTCCAAGTCGAAAACACAATGTGTGCATTTCTGTCAATTACGGAAAGTACACAATGATCCTGAACTGTATTTATATGGGTCTCTTATTCCAGTAGTTGAAAATTTTAAATTTCTTGGAGTTCTTTTTGATCGTAAACTTTCTTTTATACCACATATCAAGTACTTAAAAGCCAAATGTCTAAAAGCATTAAACTTGTTAAAAGTATTATCACACACAGACTGGGGTGCTGATCGCACTGTCCTTCTCCAGCTTTACCGTTCCCTCATTCGTTCAAAATTAGATTATGGATCCATCGTGTATGGATCGGCAAGACCATCGTATATCAGTTCTCTTGACACAGTACACCACCAAGGTCTAAGATTAGCTCTAGGTGCTTTTCGAACATCACCTGTACAAAGCCTCTATGTTGAGGCTGAAGAGCCATCTCTATATTTACGACGAGAGAAACTTGCCCTACAGTACGCCATAAGAATTGCGGCTAATCCATCAAATCCAGTTCATAAGGTGTCTTTTCCGCCATATATTTCTGAAAAAGTCGTACAGCTTTATGAAAGTAAACCAAAGGTTATCCGGTCCTTTGGTTTACGAGTTGCACCACTTTTAGAATCAGCAAACATCCAAAAAGATAAAATAGAAGAATATTTTGTTTCCGAAATACCATCTTGGTGCATTAGAAAACCAGAAGTTAATTTGACTCTACATTCAGGGAAAAAATCCAAATCAAATCCACACCTTCTTAAAGAAAGTTTTCATCAACTACAATCTCAATTTATCGACTATCAATGTATTTATACGGATGGTTCAAAAGAAGAAAACAAAGTTGGTTGTGCTACTTTTACAAACGGCAATTTCAAAACGTTACGTTTACCTTATGGCTCTTCGATTTTCACAGCGGAAGCTAAAGCTATAGACTTAGCTTTAGACTTCATAAATGAATGTAACTCAAAGGACAAATTTATTATATTTTCTGACTCTATGTCAGTTCTTCAAGCCTTAAACCATACATCATCCAAAAACCCTCAAATACAAAAACTATTAATAAAACATCATACCATCTCAGAATTGAAAACAATTATTTATTGCTGGGTTCCCAGTCATGTAGGCATATATGGAAATGAGAAAGTTGATAAGAACGCTAAAGAATCGTTAAATCTAGAAGAAACTGTTTTCAAAATTCCTTATGTCAATTTTAAACCTTTTATTAACGAGTACATCTCTGACAAATGGCAAACAATCTGGAACGGAGCGAATTTTGATAAATTGAGGGAAGTTGAACCGATCGTTAAACGTCCAAAAGTAATTCATAAACTTTCGAGACGAGAAGAAATCGTTCTTGCTCGTCTTCGAATTGGCCATACAAGAATAACACATTCCCACTTATTAAAGCGAGAAGATCAACCTAAATACATTGGCTGTGATACACCATTTACAGTGAAACACTTTCTTTTAGAATGCACTGACTTTGCAGCAAAGCGAGTTTCCTGTTTTCAAGCTAATAACTTGAGAGAATTGTTTAAAGATGTACCCGTTGGAAACATTTTATCATTTCTTAGACAAGTAAATCTGTTTTATAAAATATAACTTTTTAACCATCAATGTTATTATTTCATATATCGTTTCTTTACAACGACATTTATATCTTACTAAGTGTTACATTTTAATACGATTTCAATGTATTTTATCTTTTTACCTTGTTAGACGCTAATGACCCATCAGGGTTGATGCGTCGTTAAACAACAAACAAACAAACAAACAATTATATTTTATTTGAAATCTGCGCCACCTATTGACGGCCATTGTGTTAATCCGTATATATATATGATAATAACGTTATAATACCGTAACGTTATTAAAGACGTTACATGTCGTTGCTTAGTAATGTATTCTTGAAAATCTAAGAAAACAGTGAAACCGGTAGAATAAAGTGAAATTACAAGTGAATACGGCAATATCGGACTTCTGATTTTTCTATATATATATCAGAAGTAGAAGAGCGGTTACGCAAACAATATTCAAAAAGAGATTCACGATATGTTAAAATACTCTTTAAAAATAAACTGCTTTAAAAACAATATCGAACTTTATGATTTATTTTTATGTAATCAAAAAGACCCTATCTCACTGATACGCGACTACGTTGCGAATCGTGTCGCGAAACATTATTCGCTGAGGTTTGTCGAGGATTCGCATGTGTCCGGGATTACATAATTTAAGTTTATTTATCATTCAAAATTGATTGCATTACAAATGCATCGCTTAGTTTTAATTTTCTCGCAAGATAGTCGTCATTTAGTCGCATTTTGTACTCAAATTTGCTGCGCAGTAGTCGCGCCAAATATGTGCAAGTGTGGCGAATAGGTTGCATTGTAGACGCTCCCTTATTTCACGGTAACAGAGTGATTCTTTACGAGTTTCGTGATGGGTTCGCTGAACATGCAACGTTTTTGTGATGTTTTTGCGATGTGTTTTTGTGACAAATTTAAATATATTAAAATCTCTTTTAATTTGCCAATCGTTGGCGACTAGTTCGCGACACATAAATTAAAATTTGAATCACCGCGACTCACGCACTAACTTTCGCCGACTCAAGTCACGAAAAAGTGAAAGTCACAAGGTTATTGCAAGCTAGCGAGATATTAAAAACAGAATGATGATAGATATATATGTAATTTGTTAAACTACAACTATTGCCCTTATTCAACACTTACTGTTTCTGGGAACGACGTGATCTGGTGGTAGTTCGTCGGACGGTCGGAGCGACAGGTTCGATTCTTAAACAAAACTAAAGCCAACATGTTATGTTCTTTAAGCTAGTATCTCACTGGCATGCATCGCGACTGTTTTTAGTCGCAGACTTTCGCACGACATTTTCTGGTCGCGATGGTGTTAAACATGTTTAAAAATTTCATGCAAAAAATATTACGCAAGACTGTCGACTGGCGAAAAAATAAAACTAAGCGACATTCGTATGAATGTCGCGCGACACTGTCACTCACTGTCACCCGCGACTCACGTACAAATGAATATGAAAATAAAGCTCCATCCGTGCGAACTAGTCTCCAAATGTCACATTCCAGTGAGATAGGGGCTTAAGCAATACACACACATATACACTCACACTCCCTGTGCCAAAAGTGATCAGAAAGCGTGGGCTCCATACCGACATGACTAAACAGATGACCTATACTTTCATGAACAACTTTTATCCAATATGCTGACATGTGCATAATCGAAACGAAACAAAAAACGCCAATACAACGAAACAAAAACGTTTTGAAAAGGAAACGCAAATGTTGTAGGACAGACAAAAATCCGCTATAATTATATTATGCATTCGTTACAGTACATGGTCAAATGATAATACCTGGATAAGGCGGGGCGGCGGTAGAGACTTGTGGTTCAATATCGGCTTCAAGCTAATAACTTTATCCTATAACGAAAAGTTGTGCTTGCAATACAGAGATTTTTTTCAACAGTTTTTCATCATTAAAATGATCAGAAAGAGTTTGATAGTTTTAATACTTTTGCACAAAACATGTACTGGGGGTACATGTTACAATCTCCTCGCCGGTGTTCCTACGCGTACCCCCAATCTATGTTTTAAAGCAAAACCAAGAAAAAAAAACAGTTTACCCCTGTAAAAAGATACAAGTAGGCAAAGATCAGGAAAAGGCGCAATCAGAAAAAGAGTCCCACTCCAAAAACCGAGGTTGGAAAAAACCAAACTAACAATCAGGTACTTATACCATGAAACATATCGTAAGCCGAATGAGCAGCTATTTTCCCAATAGGTGGCCACTCAGTTACCTTAACTAAAATATGATAACATACATGAGGCGCCAACAGCACAAAAAAATTAAACACCAAGACATAAAACAAAAAGAACCACCACAGAAGTATCGCCTTGGAACGATCAGAAACACAAAGTTACTGGCGGGCTTAAACCGGTTTTACATGGCCATAACCTCACCCTCAGCTTCTGCAGTGGTTCATAACATTAAGTTAGTTCTTCGGTCCTTGTGGTGAATCTCTAACTAGTCAATGAATCATCAAGAACAAACAAATAAATCATGATAAACATCCTGATGAATCAAAAACCAGGACTCACAGATTGAGTAAGCTGCCCGACGATGGAGATCCCTGGGCGCCGAATAACCTTTTAACTCCGGAGCAAAATAAAAACACCAGTTGGACCCCGGTGGGCCAAGCAACAGACAAGAAGCTCCGGCCCCAACCAACTAAAATGAATAGCTTTAAGTCGGGGCCATCATAGAGTCTGACGCCCGACTCACCGGCGTGCAATTAAAGAAGGCAGCATAGTTATCAACCATGATTGGGTTAAAATCTAAGCATGCAGACTTTTTATGCATAAATATTCCATAAAGAAAGACATTTGAGCCTAAATTATGACAAAATCAACTTAAACATTAGCAAAAAAGCCAATTTTGTGTCATTTTTCTCTAACATGTGACCTTGACCTTGACTTTCCGAAGGTCACTGCAGATTCAATGCCATATTTTCTTAACCGTTGTTTCATATACAACATATGTTAAGCTTTTAAAACAAATGTTAATGCAATTTGGCACCAAACTCTGGGAAAAATAACAAAATACTGGTAAGAAAATGTCAATTTAAGCCATTTTCTTGCATTTTTGACCTTGACCTTGACCCTTAAAAGGTTATTTTAGGTCAGCAGGTGGATCATCGACTTTGCAATACATGTATAAATGAAAAAGCATAAAACGCTAAAAATTAATGCTTTGATTTGTTTACCTCTTCAGCAAAAACTCCATTGTACCCCCTAAAAATTAAACTTTTGGTGACATTGACCTTGACCTTGAAGTCATCTGGTGGACAAAAATATCTCAGTGTGAAAGACTTTGTGGTGACATACGGAGAAATATTGAGCCGATACCTTACCTGTAATTCAGTTTATTGCCGATAAAAAATGTACATAAATGAATAGGACATTGACTTTCAATGTTTAATTAAAATTTAATTACGGCAGATATCAAATTTGTTCTTTCGGAATATTGTAATTTAATGTATTCCTGATTTAATGGATATTGTTTCGTTAAATTATCTTGATTTTTTGAATGGACAAAATCAAAATTTAAAAAGGTCCTGTGTGGTCGCATCATTTCTTATATCTGATATACAAAAAGTGTAAAATGTACCAAAGGTGCTTTGGTTAAATGCCAAATATATCGTTTCCAAACACTGGATGAAAAGTTCGATTTATACACATATGTAAACCCTATGTAAATATGTGTGGATACCTAAATTTATGCATGTTTACCATTCGGTTGTGATTGTTTGCCTTATCTTTGACTGTCATTTACAGATCCGAAAATTTGATATTTACCTTTTCAAAACCAGGTATGTTCATGCCGTGGATACCGTATTTACAACCCTATGAACCTACCTATTAGTGCATGTTCAACTAATAAAATTATTTATCTAAACTTCGGGTATTAAAATAAAAAAGGCATTGCACCATTTCCAGAGGTATTCTCATTTTACTATGTACGGAAATTTACAATATGTATACATAAATGGTACACTTCATGTTTATATAGCTTCGTAAACAGTTGTAGGCACACGGCATTTGTAGACATACGAAAGGTTATGGTAAAGATCAAAATGCACACCTGATTTATTGGACGCATGCATTGTAAGAAAGACAGATGTTTGATAACTTGCATAAACTGAAATTAAACATAATATGCTTCCATTTTTAACGATGCATGTAAATTTGGAATGCAAATGTTGTATACATAGCTGTAGAAATATTTGACAAATCATAGAATGCACGCACTCGGTGTTTGTTAGAATGTATACATTTAACATGGCAGGTATTGTAGGTGAAATGAGTATAAACCTGGAATTCGCACGGGTTTACATAGTAGGTCGCATATCTGTTTGGCCGTATGCTTCTTGGTTATCAAATGTTGATAAATGATATATGCGCATGCTGCTGCGTCATTGTTAAATGTTGTCAAACATCAATATGCATGTGTGTTTGTCTATGTGGTGTATACTATATAAATGACATATGCGTACATATTTACATGGGCTTTTTTAGGGGCGATATTATTGGGCATATTTAGGACAATGGTTCATTTTATTTGTTGGAGGTTCGCTTTAAACAAACGAACATTGGCACACAATTGTGTACAGTAATACCATGACGTATAGTTCGTCGTCGGTTCCCTTTCTCGGATTTCCTGCGTTTTTTTTTTTTTTTTTTTTTTTTTTTTTTTTTTTTTTCTTGTTGTTGTTGTTTTTTCTTCAATTCGAAATTGATTCTGATTCACTTTTGACTTGTTCGAGACATGCGCTGTTTCGTTCAAAAACTTCGTCTTTGTCAAATAGACCTCCCATCCCCTCTCCGCATTTTAAACAATTACATACAATAAATACGGGATAAAACTGGGGTTAAATTGATAAAATGAGCCGCCTCGTGGGAAAACCAACAATGCTGTTTCCGAACAGGTCCGACACAAACCGGCCTGTACAAGCACAGAAAAGAACAAGAAGCATGAAATTTCGGATTTAAGTAGAAGAGGAATTGTACTATCTGAGTAGCGAAAACAAAGGCGCTGATCAGCTTCGCGGTTACTGCGAAGCTGATCTGCGTCTTTGTTTTTGCCTATGCAGATTGTTGGTTTTCCTATGAGGCGGTTCAAATATAATTTCTCAATAAAAACTTGATTCTTTGCGTTGATGATTATTCGTATGCGTAGAGAGCGGCTTTCGATAGAGACAGAAGTTGATGTGTCATTCAACAACAAGCAAATGAATATTTCAGATACAAAATGAAATCTGCATTGCTATTTTTCCCTTTTATTTTTTCGCGCACACATATTTAGTTTATTCAGCGTATTTAATATCCGTCCCCGAAATCTTTGAAATATTTATCATATATGAAATATCATTCGAAGCTCCACGTTCCAGTGTATTTCTCTGAATGACCCAATGAGTGTATGATGCAGACATATTCTTAGCATATTGGTAATTTGATTAACACATTTGGTAGCAGCAGATAGATCAAAGCTTCCGAAAATATTGTCTAGCCATATGGGCAATTAGCATAATCACACGTCACTTTGTCGTATTTACAGTGTTGTAAACAATACACCAAGAATAAAATAATCAAACGAGGTAAAATATGAAAATGATATTGTTTTGTCGGTTTGTAGAAAGCGGAAATACTAGAAAGTTGAATATTTCAACTGTAAAATCAGGAATAAAAAATGATTCACTGTAAAACTTTAACCATAGCCATGCATGAATTCTATACATTTTGTGTATCTATGAAAAAAAACAGAGAAAAGATAGCATTTTGGCATTTAAATGTGAAAGGTAAAACAGAAGTCACACTGTAGCGTATAACCCAAACGCGCGCCGGGCGTGTGAAAAATATCAACACGCTGAAGATTTTGGACGTATAAAAATTAATTTGTTTAATTCGCTTTAGCAGTCACACAGTAGCGCGTGACTGAGGCGTGTGCCTGACGTAAAATCTCAGTTTTGGAGTACGCCTTTTTGTGTTACGTCCCAAACGCGCTATGCACGCGCTACAGGGCCGCAGCAAACGTTCAGTGCGCGTCTCACACACGCTTGGGGCACGCTACCAAAGCATTATCTAATAAAATCGGAACGCGCATGTAGCGTACACTGGCATGCCTCAAACGTGTGCCGAATGCGTTCGAAGCGTATTCAACGCGCCTGTAATGCGCGTGAAACATATTTGAAACTTATAAGATACACGCCCGGGACACGCCGAGCTTCTACAAAACCTTAAAGCTTGTTTATAAATATTTTGAGCCGAATCGCGCCTGCAGTGCGCTGCGACTTACAGCGACGTATATCAACGTGCACCAAGCGTACACCAAGCGTACAAAATGCACGTATAACGCGCTTCTTAAGTGTCCCCGACGTGCTCCTGGCGTATGTTGAATTTAACATTTTTGTCAACACACCCGGCGCGCGTTTGGCTTATACGCTAATGTTGTTTAACAAAATACCATGGTGACACTATTTCTGTTACAATTTGGACTTAAAATCTTAAAATGTCCATAGATTTTTTCCTGCGTAATGTGATTTGTATAACAACGAATGGATAAAAGAAAATGTAAAATAAGAGCTAAATACCGCCATATTGATAATAATAAGTGTGCATTTTTTCAACAAATGCGTCTGTCAAAAAGACATGGATCTATTTCTGAAACTATGGCCAGAAACTTCTTGCACCCACGAGCATTTCCCTCAATGCTATCCGGCCTGTTTGTAGGATTTATCACTTTGTCACTGACAGAAAAAAAAGTTACTGGGCGCGAAATATCGCCGTGCGCTGTGTGGCGTTATTTTCAAAACATAAAAATGCATCGTAAGAAAATAAGGCTGAATGATGATGAAAATACGTAAAATGTCATTTATGCATTAAACGCATACTTGTTAAAAATTTACTATATGTGACAGGGTTACAAGGAAGCAGATTGAAAACTACATTTTCAGGAATCAAGTTTTTTGAAATAAGACAGTTGTCAACTGTCACTTATGCCTACTTATTTCTTTTAATATGCACATTTAGTTCACATTTATTTTGTTTTTTTATTCATATCATTCGGCATTCAGCTTTCATCACACCTGTACTGTTTCGATTTAATCAAGTTTTCTTCTACATTTTAATTACTTCATATTCAATTCAAATTCATTTACAAATGCGCATATATATGTACTTCAAGTTGGCAATGATTTAAACAGTTAGCGTACATAATGTTTTTGATTGAGAATAAAGATTTTAAAATGCCGAGATGGATATTTTTATCACTTGATCTGTTTATGTTCCTTCAGAACAGCTTCATACGAATGGCAATAAGCAAGTAGCAAAATAATTTAGTCAAAGGATTACAAAAAAAAAAAAAAAAAAAAAAAAAAAAACAAAAAAAAAAACATATGCGTTGTTACGTATTGCTGAAACTTTTCAGGAATGCTGAACCTAAACATGTATTTTATATAACCGCTTAGGAAAAGATAAAATGTACGCGATTGTTCTGTGAATAGATGGTGAGTGCCAGCTTTTTGCGAAATAATCAGAATTCATATCCAACTGAGACCTACACATACTTCAAACCCACAACCTTTTTATACTTCATACACACTTGACATTAAAACAAAGAGAACAATGTTCAATATGGTAAGCAGAAAGTATATGATGGAGGCAACGTCCTGACATGACCATAGCTGTTGACTGGGACGTTAAGCATCAATTCTTGTACTAGAAAATCTTGGCGATATACAAGTGTGTTTCCAGTTCTATTCAATATTTAACAATTATGCACTATGGAAATCATGCTCATCATTGCTTTTGAGCAAATGGCGTTTGAAAATATTGCCGGTTGACGGAGACATGTACTTTCAAAAGAGTAAGTGTTGCAACTGGATTGAGGATGTGTGGAATTTTCAGAGTTTCAGAATTTTGTACACGAAACGAGCCTGAGAAAAAAAAACACTCATACTTGAAGGAAAACTCGTGTAACAATAGATATTCTTGATATCCACTTCGAAGTTTGCAATATGACATAATCTGATTCCTGGGGGAAACAGTCGATGTCCGCACGCAACATGCACGAGACAGAAATCAATAGGCAAAATACTTTTAAAGTCCATATTTTATTATCGAAATACATAAATTCTACCTTGTTGAAATCGATTGACTCTTATGACATTACAGACAAGTAAAGCCTCAGACGCATCAAAAGATCGACGAGTCCACGCAGTATCACGTGAAAGGATCGGTACAATACTAACTGTGCATGCAAACCGAAGTGTAACGGTAAACCGGTGGCATTTCACAATGATTTAACTTTCATGTGCTACTAAGTAGATTCGTCGACGTTTTGTTGCGTCTGATGTCAAAATCGAGATATATAACTAACAAATACTTTGACCGTGCCGGCTGACCTCACGTGACAAAAATTAATTGTAATCACCAGATAGATGCACCAGTTTATATTGTTTACAATCAAGAAGATGAGATTGAACACATACTTATTTAAGCAAGTCGATCAACAAATGTTTATCTATGTCAGAGGTCAAGCGGCACGGCCAATTTATATGCACTTTTTATACGCCGCCAAAATGCTTATATACAATCTTGATGTGAAACTATACTCGCTCAAAGTTCTCGCGATACTTTGTAGTTTTGTATCGTACTAGACAGAAATTAAAGGCGAGAAACCAAAGCAGACCAGTTCTACTATTTATTTTAACATTATATTCAATTTGCATGATTTTGCGTTACACATCGATACAAAACAACATCTTGCCAAATGTACTGGGTTTACAGCATTGTTTACAGATATATAAATTTTTTCAGTGAAATAAGGCACCACAATGAAAACAAGCTTCCTCATGGAAATCAATGGCGATTACCATCATGAAAACATGTCTGTGCAATGGTTACCACTCAGTAAACCCCACTTTTTTGCAGGGGTGTACATATTTTTCTTATTTTTGCTCCAAAACATAGACATTGTGGGTACTCGTTGGCCGAGGCGGTTATAGCGAGTACCAACAATGTATGTTTTGGAGCAAAAATAAAAAAAAAAATCTTCTGAAATTTTTCATTTTTCACAACTTTAAAAATCACTGAATATTGCATGGGCATGTTTTCGTAATGCAATTCAATATGAAAACTTTAGATGACTTCTTCCAGAATGTTTATCAGAACAGAACCCTAAAAACTTCTATAATGAGTTTGTAATTTTGAAAGATCGATCGCGGTTTAAAATCTGAATTTCTGACTTTGATCAGATTGCTTTTATGTAAAAGTGTTACCAGATCCGTTTGATCGGGTAGAATTTGTGTTAATAAATGGTTCGGATTCAAACCATCCGCATACACAGGGTGATTAAAATGTTCGTGTACCGTGATTACATTTCAATGACACGAGATACAATGTCTATGGAAGGCTGGGGCGACATGCTAATTGTTATTCGCTGAATGCTACTTGCTAATGCTTATTGCAAAAATTAAATTGATAACTAAGAATTTTGAAACGGGTCCACGGTGTAAAACATTCATGATATGAGCCGATTCGTGGGAAAACCAACAATGTGGTTTCCGACCAGGTCCGACACAAACCAACCTGTACAGTTACAGAAAAGAGATATAATCTTGAAATTTCGGATTTAAGTAGAAAAGGAACTGTACTATCCGAGTAGCGAAAACAAAGGCGCTGATCAGCTTCGCAGTAACTGCAAAGCTGATCTGCGCCTTTGTTTTCGGCTAGGCAGATTGTTTGTTTTCCCATGCGGCGGCTCATATGTAGAGTTATAGTAAATTAATGCAATCATTATTAAGCACTTATAGCATTTAGCAACTAGCATTTGTTATTTAGACAAACTCATCAATGTGGTCTTTTTCCCCTCTTCATCCTCGCTAGTTAAGTTGTCGTAACTAAACAAAACCATGATTGACCAAAATATTTGCAATATATATAGCAATTGGCATTTAGCGTAAGACAATAAACATTTAGCAAATAACATTTAGCAAATATCAGTTAGCATGTCTCCCATGTACTGTACATGTTACTAAGCTTGTACAAGTTACTAAACTTCTTCGAAATCCGCCACTGCGTACGCCGGGGCATCCTCCGGCTCTTCCCTTTGACTAGCAGGGCCGACCCGTCTGTCATAACTGGTTGTGCCACCATGCCTCTTTCGTTTTTGCTTCCTCTTGGCACGCTTGTCGAGTGCCTCATAATGTATGTTTAAAAGTTCACTGCGCCACAGAAGAGGCCTCTTTGTCAGGTATTTCTGACTGTCAATTTCGTTGTCAGAATTATCAATGTCTTCATCAGCGGATTCCTCCGACGAAATGAAGTCTGTTGTTGTGAGCGACTTCTGTAACTGTTGTCGCTCAACCTCGGAACAACCGTTGTAACCACTTAGTGCTGATAGTCGTCTCAGCCTCGCCTAGAAGGTAAACAAAATTCGAAACTAGAAATGCGCGTTTGTAAAACACTATGCCCCCAACTGTATGCTTGTCCCTAAAATGGCAGTTTGTATGATTCATTTATTTCATTCGAATGCAGTCAAATTTAATTTCCTGAAGAAGCTGTTCGGTTGCGTCTGTTTTGACCTCGATCCAGAAACACAATGTAAGCTTTTTTGCAGGCGAGTTAGAAATGAAGTAAAAAATTAAAAATGGAGTAATTTTGTCAAAATTTGACAGAGAGTCCTCAAAAGTTAACCAGGTGATCTTCTTCTCAGCCCCAACCAGCATACCAAATATGAAGGCTCTAGCTAGCTAGCTCAAATATATTTTGAGATATCTTGCACACAAGATTTTCAAAATTTGTTTTCAAAGGGACATTATTCCAACAAGGGGCATAACACGTACATGAAAAAAATACAGGCCAACTATTTTTTCATGAGGAATCTGTATATGTAATTTCAAAACCCTATCATTCACCGTTCAAAAGTTTCAAATTTCACCGAAAAAGAAAAAAAATCAATGAAAATTTCAAAATTCTGTGTTTTTGTAAAAATTTGACGGAAAATTCTCAAAAGTTAATCAGGTCATCTACTTCTCAGCCCCAACAAGTGTACCAAATATGAAGGTTCTAGCTTTAATACTTTTTGAGATATCTTGCACACAAGATTTTCAAATTTTGTTTTCAAAGGGACATAACTCAAAAAAGGGGCATAACTTGGCCATACAAAACAATACGGGTCAACTATTTTATCATGAGGAATGTGTATATGAAATTTCAAAACCCTAGCATTCACCGTTCAAAAGTTTCCAATTTCACCGAAAAGTGGAAAAATCAATCAAAATTTCAAAATTCTGTATTTTTGTAAAAATTTGACGGAAAGTTCTCAAAAGTTAATCAGGTCATCTACTACTCAGCCCCAACAAGTGTACCAAATATGAAGGCTCTAGCTTCAATACTTTTTGAGATATCTTGCACACAAGATTTTCAAATTTTGTTTTCAAAGGGACATAACTCAAAAAAGGGGCATAACTTTGCCATACAAAAAAAATACGGGTCAACTATTTTATCATGAGGAATGTGTATATTAAATTTCAAAACCCTAGCATTCACCGTTCAAAAGTTTCAAATTTCACCGAAAAGCGGAAAAATCAATCAAAATTTCAAAATTCCGTATTTTTGTAAAAATTTGACGGAAAGTTCTCAAAAGTTAATCAGGTCATCTACTCCTCAGTCCCAACAAGTGTACCATATATGAAGGCTCTAGCTAAAATACTTTCTGAGATATCTTGCACACAAGATTTTCAAATTTTGTTTTCAAAGGGACATAACTCAGAAAAGGGGTGTAACTCGGACATGAAAAAAAATACGGGTCAACTATTTTTTCATGAGGAATGTGCATATGAAATTTCAAAACCCTAGCATTCACCATTCAAAAGTTAACACACACACAGACAGACAGACACACAGACAGACAAGCCGAAAGCAATATGCCCTTCCAACTTTTTCAAAGTTTGGGGCATAAATACAATTTACGTCGCACGAAAATACATGTACCATTGTCTGATAAGAAGCCAAAGGCTTATCCGAAGTTCAATTCCTGTCAAATCTTTATTACAGTCACCAACTACGATCGACAATGCTTGATATGCTGCAAATAAATGTAACGTAACACACACAACGGTATGCGCAGAATTGTTCATTGTTTACTCACATTTGTCAGCCTCTGTCTCTTTCTTTGAGCCTTCCGCGCCTTTTCCATATTCCCACTCTTTTCTTTCTTGTCATACCTCTTCAGCGTATGAAAATACGTCTTGCACCCCTCTGAAAAACAGTGCATTTAAAACACGGATCAGTCATTCAGTTCTAGAAATGTAGACAGCGCACATTAAAACTAAAGGGTGTACAGACAAATGCTATGCCTCATCATTGTCCCAAATGCTGCATTTTCAACAATCATCAGCATGACAGATGATCTCGTAAAATTGCATGAATACCCGCGTCACACGATATTAACAGCCGTTTATTAATGAAGAGGAAGCCATGCATTTATATTTCAATTCACGCTTGTACGTGCTGTTAATACATGGCTTTAACGTATGCTCGTTTCCAGGCGCCACGCAAAGCACGTGCTAATAATGAGAAACTGAAGTCCGCCCAGAAAGAGCATAAAAATGAAAACTTTTACGCGTATGAAAATGTGATGAGGCTGAAAAATATAGTGCACCATATTTCTTTCGTTTCTGCACCTTATTGCTTTCGTTTCTGCAGAATTTATGCAATAATAGCGATTAAAAATGATTTCGTCATTCATTAATAACATTCACTAGGTCACTCAGGGAGTGTTGAAAACCGAGGGCGAAAACCTCGGGCTACGCCCTCGGTTTTCAACACTCCCCTAGGAACCTATCGAATGTTACTGAATGGAAAATCACGGTTGATCCCTATATTAGGTAAGGCATGAGGAGTAATAATTTTCCAAGAGATTTTCTCATCATACGTCGACATGTCGAATCAAATTTTCGATACCATCGCAGCCCAGTGCGACAAACATAGTACTATCAGATTTAATTTCATGACATCGAATCCGTAAAACACATGATGAAGCGAATAAATAAATTACACAACTAGCTAGGTATGATTTAAGCTACAAGCGGCATATTAGCTTCAATAAGCACGTATTCATCACATCTGTGATAAAAAGGGGAAGGTAGTTTGTTTCTCAGACTGATGTTAAAAGTTTGGTACCAAATATTCACACATTATGCCACTGTATGCCGTGAGGTAACGACACCTTAGATGAGTGTTTTTTATTAATGTTGAAGGAAACGCATGAATGCTACATGGACTTTGGTACGTTAACATGTGCATTTCTCACATTCAAGTGAAATTTTGGAATGAAATTCGAGACATATTGGTATCAATTATTCACGAGCTGTGAAGATGTGGTACCGATGTTTCACAGTGGGAAATTGCGAAATGTGAATTTTCGCATCAACAATGCTTTGTTCAGCCACAAATTTCACGTTGCGAATTTTACTTTGTGTAACAGGGTGATAAATATTTTGAAATAATTACTACTTACTGTACGCAACATCTCTATTGACTTTCTCTAATCTGTTTTCCAACATCTTTATCACATCCTCTGTAAATGTAGGGTTTCTTCCGTCACGGAAACTGTCAAAATAATGTGAAAAAAATGTGATTGAACCGATTGTTTAAAATATATATTTTCTTAACTTGAAACAATTACTTTTTAAACTTTAACGAGCAACCCAAGTACATTTCGTTCATGACAAACCACCAAAAAAGTCACGTGTCTGCGGCATCAAATCAATATTTAACCAAGCAAACAATCTTGTACACACGTTCATGAAGCTGTAGCAATTCAAACTGATTTTTTTAAAAACAAGCTGTGTTCTGTTGGATTCGAAACAGCGTTTATACACTTTGACTTACCCTGATTGGAAATCCCACGATCTACTTTCTTTTGCCAGATCGGCCACTGCATTATGGATTTCATTCTGAAACGAAGAGATGTAAAAAGTACAAGCATAAGTTATTTTAAGTGCATTATTAATATTGTTATATTACTACAGAAACATTTTAGATAACTAGAAATAAGTGTTTGTAAAACACTATGCCCCCAACTGTATGCTTGCCACTAACGTGGCACAGTTTATATGATTCATTTATTTCATTATTTTTGAAAATCATGTAAGCAAAAAGAGTTGACCTTGGCACAAATAGCAAACTTGAGGACTAACAGTGATAACAGATGCACACTTAAAAATGGAGTTAAAATTTCACAATTCCGTAATTTTGTCAAAATTTGACGGAAAGTCCTCAAAAGTTGATCAGGTGATCTTCTTTTCTGCCCCAATCGGTATATCAAATATGAAGGCTCTAGCTTAAATACTTTTTGAGATATCTTGCACACAAGATTTTCAAATTTTGTTTTCAAAGGGACATAACTCAAAAAGAGGGCATGACTCGGGCATGAAAAAAATTACGGGTCAACTATTTTCTCATGAGGAATCTGTAAATGAAATTTCAAAACCCTAGCAGTCACCGTTTAAAAGTTTCAATTTTCACCGAAAAGTGGAAAAATCAATCAAAATTTCAAAATTCCGTAATTTTGTCAAAATGTTAGGTGAAGTTCTCAAAAGTTAATCAGGTGATCTACTCATCAGCCCCAATCAGTACACCAAATATGAAGGCTCTAGCTCAAATACTTTTTGAGATATCTTGCACACAAGATTTTCAAATTTTGTTTTCAAAGGGACATAACTCAGAAAAGGAGCATAACTTGGACATGAAAAAATATATGAGTCAACTATTTTTTCATGAGGAATCTGTATATGAAATTTGAAAACACTAGCATTCGCCGTTTAAAAGTTTCAAATTGCACCGAAAAATTCCGTAATTTTGTCAAAATTTTGGGTAAAGTTCTCAAAAGTTAATCAGGTGATCTACTCCTCAGCCCTGACCAGTATACCAAATATGAAGGCTCTAGCTCAAATACTTTTTGAGATATCTTGCACACAAGATTTTCAAATTTTGTTTTCAAAGGGACATAACTCAGAAAAGGGGCATAACTCGGACATGAAAAAAAATACGGGTCAATTATTTTTTCATGAGGAATGTGCATATGAAATTTCAAAACCCTAGCATTCATGGTTCAAAAGTTAACAGACGCACACACACACACACACAGACAGACAGACAAGCCGAAAGCAATATGCCCTTCCAACTTTTTCAAAGTTGGGGGCATAATAAAAAGTGCCGGTACATGTACGTGTACATATCTATAAATATTTTTATCCTCTGTTGATATCGTTCAGCTCATTCCATTGATGATATTCGATGAAGATCATAGAATTAACTTACTGTTGTCCTTCTGTCGACTTTAATGTCTTTTTTTAGTATTTTTTCTCCACGGGCAGCAGTATTTGCTTCTAACATGCCCTTGAACACTTCTTTTAAGTCATCTATTGTCATATCTCCCACTCTGGACGATACTGTAATAATAATAATAATAATAATAATAATAATAATAATAATAATAATGATAATAGTAATAATAACGATAATAATATAAACGATCGAAAGGGGACTGAATACATGTATCGTCGAGAGAAAACAACAAAAAGAGAGATAATTTATCATGTATACAACTGTAGCTATCTTGCATTAGAAACAAAGTAGAAAACTGTCATTTTGTAAATGCATTTTAAATGTGGGACATAATAGACTTTTCAAATATCTGCATTTATAGATATGTCTAATACGAGAGTACATTGTAGATGTTTATTGTTGTATTTTCTTTATAAAGTTAGGAACAAATGGTATCTCTAGAATGTAATAATGGTTCGCTGAAATAAGTAAATAAATAAATAAATAAATAAATAAATCTGTCATTACTAACCTGCATCACGCAGAGCAGACAATCGTGCCGAAGGTGTATGTTGGCTCGAACCTGGGCGAACGTCCATAGATTTTCCTTGGGGCGTTAAAGACATTTCCACTGATCAATGCGTTATACTTCATACATGTATGAGAATTCAATGCAGGTTATATTTTTATTTCAACCCGTTTATATTGAAAAAAGCATATCCAGCTGAGTGATTGACAGTTCAAATAAA
Source organism: Rugalucina vietnamica (assembly GCA_964017185.1). Lineage (NCBI taxonomy): Eukaryota > Metazoa > Mollusca > Bivalvia > Lucinida > Lucinidae > Rugalucina > Rugalucina vietnamica. The sequence continues at coordinate 12,240,339 of OZ024879.1, read as the reverse complement.
ATAAGAATTTATAGCCACATGCATGCAAACTTATCAAATACGCGTAATGTACAAATTCGTCTAATATTTACATCACTTAAAAGCACCGACAGTTCAACATGTATATGACAAATGTTCTGGTCACAGTTTGCAAACTGAGCACGTTCCCCAAGTTGCTTCCCTGCTGTGACAGATACAAGTACCAAATTACTGAGAAATTTTACAGCAATGTAATAAATTGAATTTGCATATTAAATTGCATTTCTTTCATCTATTAATGTACGTTTCAATGTGCATTTAGATAATTTAATTTGTTGTACTTTGATTTGCTTTTTATGTCACTTCGTTTGCATTTCATGGCTTCCTTCTAGATGCATGGTCGCCGATTCCTCTTCTTCATGGTGCAAAAGGTGCTGGGATTCCCGTATGCATGTTCATACTACATAATTATATTTTCGTATCACCCGAATATGCAGTAGTGTTACTATTAGGCCAAGAAATTATGTATCCATGATTTCCGGCCAAACCTAGTAGTTGATATACATAATCTGAAATGTTATTTGCATTTTGAATGTTCAGTGACGACATCCAGCAAATACATGTATACAGCACCACGCAGTTACTAATCTGTATATTTCTTTGATTCATATTTGATATGACACTTGTATCGATATTCGTATATTGGAAAGAAAGGGACGTATTTCGAGAGCATGACACTTAGTAAATTCAATTCCTTGTTGCGTGACATGTTATACGAGTCGAAAAGCATGAGGGGTATTTGGTTGACACATTGTTTCTTTGACACATTGCGATTTTAATATTATGTCAAATTAAATGATTATATAACAATCCATCTCAATATAAAGATCTGGTCTATTATTTTTGGTACAGTATCACTACATTCAATGTTCAGTGTTCTGCTGGTATTAACTTGGACGAAAATTCTAAGTATTTATAAAACCTGATGATATGAATTCAGTGTTTAAGAGTAAAACTACGTATGAACTGTGAATATTAACGAATCATCGGAAACGGTCGAGGATGTGTGGAATAACCAGATCGTCATTTCATTTGCTTTGAATTTGTACAGGTGAGTAAATTTCTATTATTTTTGTATGTCTCCTGGTAAATTTAAGCAAAGTTTACTTCTGTTTGAAATAAAGTGGTATGCACCGCGTCACCCGAATACATGACGCAGAACTGTCACAAAAGATGCTAGAGAGTCCGAACAGTTCAATTTCCATGATAAAATAGATTTTTTTTAGCAATCATGAATTAGTCAAAAGCCTGGCTCGCCATACACACTCGGCAGCTCGGCTCGGCATCTACCCTTGCTTCTTTTACAGCATTTCAAAATTGTCTTACGGCAATGCTGCATTTCAGAACAGTAGTATTAAAATGCTTTATTAAATAATTTTGTATCTCTCATGATTACGATGAAAATAAATTAGCCGTTTCGTGGGAAAACCAACAATGTGGTTTCCAAACAGGTCTGACACAAACCGGTCTATGCGGTTACTGAAACAGGCTTGAAGCTTGAAATTTTGGATTTAAGAAGAATGGTAAGTGTACTAACAAAGGCGTTGATCAGCTTCGTTGTTACCGCGACGCTGATCTGCGTCTTTGTTTTCGCCTAATAGTATGCAAATTGTTTGTTTTCTCACGAGGCGGCTCAAATATTAATGACATCTGGCATCCAATTATTTTGTGCAGTATTTTTACTTTTACCTTAACATTACGAAAACTTGCCCATGCATTAAACAGATATGTTCTGAACTTGAAAAATTGAAACTTTTTAACTGAAAAATTTTGATAGTTTTCTTAGTTTTGCTCCAAACATAGATTCAGGGTACACAGTAGAACCGCCTCGGCGAGGCGGTTCTAGCGAGTAACCACAATCTATGTTTTGAAGCAAAAACAAAAAACTAGGTATACCGCTGCATGCCCCAGTTTTACTGTATAAAAGTGGGATATATTGGGTATTTGTCTCACGGACATGCTTTCCTGATGTGAACCCGTCGAAGCTCGTTTTCACTATCACGTCGCGTCAGATGTTCGAGCACAATAACGTTACAAGAAAAAAATGAAGCCGGTATCATAGCACTGCGGGTTAAATGAGGCCCAGTGCGCGTTTAAACATGCTCTTTAACTCCAACTTGTAGCGACAGCTAAGACCATTAAAGAACTCGTCAGAAAAGTCAAAACCAGTCACGCATGTTTTTACCAAGTTGTGAGTAAACACCTCGCTAAATGCCTTGTTCACTACGCTGGCTGGTCCTGTGAACACCGCGTAACGTAACGTCAAATCGACTTAAACGTCAAAATGTTACATTTCTAAAGATCAAGGTAAATCAGCATAGTGTTGTTGATAGTGAGCGCAGAATCATTTTATAAATATCACATGAAAGATTGTTTTTGAACTTTAACGCCATGCAAGTCAAAACCTAAACTGATGTATTCTGACATGAAAATTAGGATTCGGAACGAACGACGTATGGATTTTTATCAAACAAATCGGGAGTATTACATTTTTTAAGATCCGGAAAATCTTATGTAAGTTTTGATTATTTTCTATTTCTGTATCGAATTTATTTTCATATAGCGTGAATGTGCATTTACTGAACTAAACATCCACTGATATAAAAATTCAGTAATTTACTATTTTTGTAATATTTTTGTAATGCAAACAACACACTAGTGACTACCTATAACTTTTTACCCTAAACATGACATTTCCGGACCTCCCTTACAGTTGTGTCTCTAATATTTCGTCTACTGACTTCAGCTTTTGATGGGCGTTCTATCAACAAAGTCACTGCAAATGGGTGTCGTTTCGGTGCACAAATACCAAACATCGCGTTTATAGTTGTTTTCGTCCAAAACAACGGCTAATTTTGTAACGCCGTTTTAAGCGGGGTTTTTTTATCATTCAATGGCCATGTATTCAGTAACAGGTCTCTTAACATATCAAACTTGCACATGGTCTAAAAGCTAGTTTCAAGATTTTGATGTATTTTGCATACCGCTACTTCAAAAATGTTGACATGGCAGTATTTTAGTACCACGAACATGAAAAAATCGCAAATTGTGCCTGAACATCTGACGCGACGTTCATATAAAAGGAAGTTTAACGAGTAATTAGGGTTCGCATGGAGATGTTGCCATGAATGTAGGAAAAACAGTCATGGGAAAAAAGTCACGGAAAAAAAGTCACAGGTTTGGGTAGGAAAAAGTCACAGGAAAAAAAAAGTCACAAAAAAGATTTATGCGTTTGCTCAACTTTTTGTTAGGAAAACACATTTTTCGTTTTCATAATTACCATTATTATCACTTTATGTTTTGTTTGGACTGATGTTTTAGCATTTTTATGTCCCACTTAACAATGTTCGGTCAAACCGGGTCTGAGCTGATACTTCTTGGGTACTTGACCAGTTATTTGGTAGCTTAAAATAGGCTTGTTCAAGGACACTGCATGGCAACAGTTTGTTTCAAACAAAGTTCTATGGTATCATGGTCTGAAACTCTTCCATAGTGCCACCATGCTCCTCGTATTGGGTGGATTCTCGTCCATTTTATGTTTCCCATTCTAAGGGCATGTTTTGATTCTGTTTATGACATTTCCTTGCAGTTGTTTTCTTTAAACATGAAAATCATGTCCTACTACATTAATGTACAGATATACATATTTTCTCTTGGTCTTTTATTATTGTGACTTTCTTTCCTGTGACTTTTTTTTTCCTGTGACTTTTTTCCGTGACTTTTTTCCGTGACTTTTTTTCCTGTGACTTTTTTCCGTCCACCGTTACCATGATGATAATCGTTTTATTTTGCATTGGGCATCGATACATATTTGCATTGGGCAATTGGGATAAAGTCGGGATGTGGTGCAGAAATTTTGTAAGTTTGCAAAAACTACTAAATCAACGCAATTATCAGGCACATGTACCTCGTTTATATCGGTGGACGGAAAAAAGTCACAGGAAAAAAAAGTCACGGAAAAAAGTCACAGGAAATAAAGTCACAGGAAAAAAAGTCATATCATGGTCAAACTGCCAGTCTATATAAATTTGGGATCGACTCGTCCTAAAGCGAAAAATAAAAAATTGAGTGCGATAGTTTTTATGCTATAGCAGCAACTTTGGACCAGATAACATGGCCAATTAATCCCGCGCAAATGGATTTGAAACATATCGCCTTTGCACATACACATGAGCGACGTTGTGTTTTGCTGCATAGATAAATAAGTTTTAAAATTTTCAAAGCTGACATTCCAAGTACTTTGCTATATGTGGTTGCTCTGCAATCGGGCGGTTCCCCTGAGATCCTTTTAAGTGCCAGTCCCACTGCGTTTAAGATCGCAAGAACGATTTAAGCGGATTGTCTTTATATGAATTTGGTGGTCATTTCTTTGACACCGATATGCAAATTAATAACACCAAAACCGTTGGTATTGGAACTCATTTTATAGTCTTACAAAAAATTCTTACGATTACACGGTCGTACAATTGCTTACGATTCGGTAGGACCGACACTTTAAGTGCCGGCCGATCCCACTGTGCTAAGATCGCTATACGATTCTCTCAGAAATATTGATTAAAGGGTCATTTCGTTGGTCCAAATATGCAAATTAATGACACATGAACACGTTGGAAAACATTTTACATTATTTGCAATCGCAGTCTTATCACAAAATAAATGATTACACAATCGTACGATTGCTTACGATTCAGTCGGACTGGCACTTTAGTAAAGCATATTGAGGTGGCAATAAAATGCAACAATTATTAGGGTCCACTTTCAACCAATGGATTATAAAAAATTGAGCCGCTGCATAAGAAAATAAACGGCATGCATTGGCGAAAAATAAGCTCGTCAGCGTCTTTGTTTTCGATGAACGGTAAAATCTTCTTTTTTTTCTGACAGTACAGTGCAGTTTGTGCCAGACCTGGTCGGAAATTTAGATTGCTTGTTTTCTCATGCGGTGGCTCAATTCTTTTCACTACTCGCATACAGAATGGCAAGCCCATTTATAATAAGTCGATGACAAAGTAGCATTTCGTTTACGTCTGTTGTAGATTATTTAAGTGCCGTCCCATTGAATCGTAAGCAATCGCACGACTGTCTAATCATAAATTTATTGATAAGACTGCGTAAGCAATATTTAAAAAAAAAAAAAGGTTTCCAAAGGGGTTCTGCTTTCTTAATGTGCATATCGGGGTCAAAAATGACCCCTAAATTAATATTAAGACACTCGTATGACAATCTTAAGCGATAAATGTGTGGGTACATAACTTTTGTGGGTGCTAGTATATTTTTGTATAAAAATGCGATCTGAAGCGCAGTGGACTTTACGCTTATATCAATGCAAGGCTATTATATATAGCACAAGACTGGCATTGCGCGAAAATTACATTGCAAATGCAAAATTGGTATGTTTTAATACAGTTATATAATTCCAGTAGACGGATTAAACATGATTTTCCATCCATGTTCCGAGGGAAGTATTGAAAACTGAGGGCGCAGCCCGCGGCTTTCAACACTCCCCTTGGAGCTCTGGGAATGTTTCATTCGTACGCTTTAATTACTTATAAAAATGATTAAAAGTCTTTTGTACAAAGATATATCGATGCATTTCAAGTACGCATACGTTTTGCATGGCTCTATGACTTTCTGAAAACTCGGAATGTTGGTTCCTTAAAATGACGGGCTGTCACAATGTAACTTATCACATAGTCAGCAAGCGCGGTTTTAAAGCATAAAAGAGACTTCAATTTCTTGAGGGTGATTTCATAAATTGCTAAAATGTATTTGCCCCTTTCTATCGCTTTACTTCTTATATTTTGTAGGTGTTTACCAGAGATGTCGTCGATATACATTTATTGCCCTCATTGCCAAGAAGAAGTGTCGGATAGAACATTTCGAAAACACAAACAATTTCATTTTTCAGAAGAAACCAACTCGTGGAAAACTATACGTGATTACGAAAATGAAAACAATAGCCCAGTCAAGAAACTCAGGATGTGCCCAGACGACAACAGGGACGGAGGACATGGAGCTAGGATATCACAATATCCAGATGCAGATTATGTCGATGCGGATGTACCAGACAAAGGAGATCCTTTGGTTGATATCAAGATGGACCCTATCAGCAAATATGTAACCATGAAAGTAGAGGAAATGTGGGATGATATAGCATACGATGATATTACAGAGGACTTAGGATGTATCTCAGCGACAGCAGCAGCAGCAGCAGCAAATAGCACGATTGAGCCAACTGGAACTGTCGCAGACATATCTCGATGGGTGATAATATTCATAGGTGCCTGGTCGACAGCGTATAACATTCCAATGACTGCGATAGGCTACCTTTTGCTGTTCATGAACGCTCTGTTTTCTGCCTGTGCGATGTTTTCATCGGTGTTTTCAGCAATTGCTAAGGTAGTTCCAAAATCTGTATATGCCCTGAGGAGTGCACAAGGGCTTCTAGAGGATAAATTTGAAAAGTACGTTATCTGTCCAAAATGCAATATGCTGTACCATTTGTCTGACATAAGGCAAGGTAATGGGCAAATACCTACTTGTACCTATGTGCCATTCCCAGACCATTCTCAACGGCGATTTAGATCCCCATGTGGCGAGAAACTTATGAAAGAGGTTATACTGAAAGGAGAAAAAAGGGTTCTCTATCCTATAAAAACGTTTTGCTACAAAAGTATAATATCATCTTTGAAATGCTTACTGGATAGACCTGGCTTCCAGCAAATGGCAGAATCCTGGAGGAGCAGAAAACGCGTCCCCGGTACCTACAGAGACGTTTATGACGGTAGGGTCTGGAGGGAGTTCCAGTCTAAAGAATCGGGACAGTTTTTTGATAAACCAAGGCGATATGGCTTCACGATAAACGTGGATTGGTTTCAACCCTACAAACACTCACCGTACAGCGTCGGTGCCATTTATTTATCAATGATGAATCTGCCAAGGGACGAACGCTATAAGAAAGAAAATATGATTATAGCTGGGATTATACCAGGTCCAGATGAGCCTACCAAAGACATAAATGGTTATCTAGAACCATTGGTTAGCGAGTTGGTGACACTATGGGAAGAAGGAATTGAATATAGAGCTGCTGACGACAAGACGGTAAGATACAGAATACTTTTAATCGCTAGAATAACTGTTAACATGTTGCGGACAAGTTCGCACAATGCAAGTTTTGACGACTTAATCCCGGCTGTTTTAATCATGTTCGATCACCAGCCTACAAAATTTATATAATAATATTACACAGTTGAGCTGATACTGTTTGTTGCGTTCGCAATACCCCGATATCGCATTTGAAAAGCATTACAATAAAAATGGTTTCGTTATCAATGCGGTATTTCACTGTATTTTTAATTGAAAAACATAAAAATTATCCGATCTTTTTTTCAACAATCCAGAGTTGTTCCGTTCTACCATAAATAATTATAATCACTAATTTAATGACATACATGTATGTTAAAACTCATTTGCTAGGTTAAATCTTTGTACATGTCTTTAAATGCATCACTGTCAACTAACGAGTAAAATTATGAACATGCTGACAATGTTCATTATTCGTTTACAGACTGAGCGATACTACGGCGCCTTTTTATGCTGTGCGTGCGACATTCCTGCGGCGAGGAAAGTGTGCGGATTCTTGGGACACGCTGCTAAGTCTGGATGCTCAAAATGCAAGAAAAAGTTTAAATCTGGTAAGCTTTATAATCACAAAGTTCTTCAATTTCAAACATAGAAAAAGTAGCTTCGTATCTACGAGAATACGTTTCTTTTGTCAACTCGTGCATTGTTTCAGACCCACGTGCGTCTGGATATTGTTTTATTATTCTTTAGCATTTGCGACCTAGGTCAGTTTTGTAAAAGTGACAAACACAAATCATTTTATCTCTCAGACATGAAGAAAATTAGCAACATATTGTTATTATACATCATTTCAATACGAAAACATGCCCATGCATTATACATAGATTTTTGCAGCTGTAAATATTGACAAGTTCATCAGAAAAAGTGATATTTTCAATCATAGATTAAGGGTACACGTTTTAAACGCCTCGGCGAAGTGGTTCTAACGTGAACCCACAATCTATGTTTTGGATCAAAATAAGAAAAAATGGTACAGGTATACCCCTGCAAATCCCAGTTTTACTGTTTAAAAGTGGGGTACGAGGGGTTTACATTACACGGACATGTTAACATGATGCATTTATTTTCATATATACTCTTCGCCAAAAGTTTAGCATAATTATTTGTGTAAAAGGAGGTAAGAATGTCTGGTTAGAACTAATCCTAGTGAACAAATATTTCGACACAATTGTTACTATTCATGGTTACGGTGGAAACAATCAGGACTTTTACTGATTTAAAATCGGCAGTTAGTTAGATACTAAATGACAAAAGATAAGTCACTACTTTGAAAAAAATATTTTCGACACTGTGTTTTAAAAACTTTCTAAACGTACTCAGTTTCAGTATTTTCAATCAAAAGTTATAAACATCTTTAGACAATAGATCGAATAATAATGTGGTGTAACATTATTATCATGTCATTTGATATGTAGGCATCATACATCTTTAAAGACAAACTTGCTTTCAAAATGTTAAAATTGAAATTTTGCTATACTTTCTTAGCATTTTTGTTCCTTCCAAAAATGTCAGTTTTTGATGCCATGTCTCCACTTTATGAATATAATAGATCGTTTCATCATACTCTTCCTTGACATGGGGTTAGTTTTGTTCAGACGTAGCGTATAGTGTGCCAAATTTAGCATTAAGAAACATGGCTTATCAGTAAAATACTGCATTATTAACATATCCAAAAATTTAAAAAATGTGATAAGCTGAGACAAAACTGTCATTTGTTCTTTGCTACGACATGCTTTCGTTCTAAATCAATAAGTGCTGAAGTCGTCATATACTTTTGGAATATTTGCAGGCCAGTTTACATCAGCGCTTTAAAACTAGAATATGCTAATCTTTTGGCGAGGAGTATAGCTGATTTGTTAGTGTATTATGCACCAGTCGTTTGTATCCCTGCTAGGGCAGGGGGTAGCGGAGCTACAGCGGGGCTTAAGTCACGCGGCTTGGATTTAACCTCTGATGAGTCTCGGCAGTGCCGAGGATGTGCCGAGGTTTTAATGTCCCGCCAATACACGGTCGGGGACATTAATTCAACTTGGATCAAAGTGAACATTTACATGCAGAAATTCAAACCCCTGTCTCCTATTTTATTTTCAATAGAACAACTACCAGCTGTTGTTCCACATTTTTGGCAGCATTTGGGGAGTCGGGGCTTTTAGCAGGGATTTTACCACAAACCTGACCCCGCAATGCCGAGTTTTAGCCGGGCTTTAAAACTGAAAAGTTAAATGCTTCACTACTCCCCGGCCCCATAGGGGCCGTGGATACAAATGACTTGTGCATTCTTTTAGGAAAGTCACTTTATCAGATTATTTCGTTCATTTTAGTTAAATTTCGTACATGTACAACATTTATTTCGCAACTGACCACGACATAATCTCGATACGAATTACTAGTAATGAAACTGAGTACAAAATAATTTTGGAAACGTTTAACCTAGACCTATCTGTACAAATAAACGAAATTCATTTACAAGGATAATGTAATAGTAATGTACTGAACGAAAGTGAAAACGCTACACTCAAATTCTAACTTGAATTTCTGTCTCTCCTTTCAATTAATTTCAAATCGTCTTCATTACACATTTGAATTCCATTGTTCGGCTATAACCTGGACTTTTTATTCGGTTCTGTGAATGCACACAGAACCATGCTTCATGCATTTTAAGAAGTAAGGAGTCAGAAAAATGACCTTGCAATTTCTATAGACCATGAAACCAAACGAAGGTTTGAAATATTTCTCTGTCCATGAAACGCGTGCATCTTCATCATCATCATGAAACAGCAACAGTAATTATTTCAGTTCTTTCTACATTTTAAGGAAAGTTCGGCGAGAAAATAGACTATGGTGGATTTGACAGAGAGGAACCTCGAACGGACAGCGAACATCGGAGAGTAGCTGAGGAAACAAGACGTCAGACAACATCAACAAAACGCCAAGCAATGGAGTCAGAATTTGGTGTTCGCTATACAACACTGATGAAACTACCATACTATGATTGTATTAGCAGCACCATAATTGACCCTATGCATAATTTGTTTCTTGGAACTGCCAAATACATGTTCAAAACTGTATGGTTCGAGAAGCTGGATAAGAACTGTCTTGAAAAGATACAGGAGAGTATCGACAACATGGTAGTTCCAACAACACTAGGGCGTATACCAAGAAAGATTGCGTCATCCTTCTCAAGTTTCACAGCGGATCAGTGGAAGAATTGGACCCTTTACTTTTCGCCTGTCGCTTTGAAAAATGTTCTGCCTAAAAAGGATTATGACTGTTGGATGCTTTTCGTGTCAGCATGTAGAACGCTGTCCTCTGTAACGCTAAGTACACGACAGCTTCAAGAAGGGCATGGACTTTATATGACGTTCTGCAGAACATTTCAACAGTTGTACGGGTCGATGTGTGTGACACCAAATATGCACCTACACTCACACCTGATTCAATGTATCCTAGATTTCGGGCCAATGCATGCCTTCTGGCTCTACTCGTTTGAACGAATGAATGGAGCTTTAGGCTCATTTCACACAAATAAACGGTCTGTCGAAATGCAGATGATGCGACACATATCGAACACTCAGTCTATCCTGACGTTCGAAAAACCAATACTGTTAGCTGGAACATTTGCATCATCATTCGCGTTCGAGAACACTAACCGAGAAGCCAAACTTCAAACGGCAGATGACGCACAAACGTTACTTCAGCTCAGCGAGTCACGAGTCAGCGTTAGCAGTAACTGGTGTACAAGCATAAATATTGAATTTATAGGTGTGAGACATGATGTATTTATGCAAGAATATTATCTGAACAGTCTGCGCTCTTCCGTTAGCACTATAGTGGATGTGGATCCGGATTCCGTGACAGGCAGTGCATTCAAGTATCCCAACATTGTAATGTGTGGTGAGACATACGGTAGCAGTGAGTCAAGACTGTCGCGGTCTTCTGTTATACTAGCATCCTGGTGCGGCGTAGACGGAGCGATCAACATAGATAGCGGCGATGTAAGACCCGGGATTGTTCGTTTCTTCTTGACATTCTTCGTTCCCACAAACGATGGAAAGAAACGCCTAACACTAGCTTTCGTCAACTGGTTCCAGAAGGTTCATTGTAGGCACGCGCTGTGTACAGGTGTCGAAGTATGGTGTCACAAACTGTACGAACCAGATGGCCCTGCATCGTTTATGCCAGTGCAGCGTATAAAAAGCAAATGTGTATGTGCTACTGTTAGGATTAAAAACGAGGAACTGCTGGCTGTAACCCCTCATATACGGCAGTTGTACTGCTAAAGACATTAAACTGGCTACAGCAAAAGCATTGTGTTCTGTGTCCTGAAGGTTTTAGTTTGGTTTGGTTTGTTGATTTACGTCTCAGTCAACAGCTACAGTCATATCTGGACGTTGCCTCCATATATGATACTTCTACAGAATTTATCAAAGTCACAAGAAGCGAAAAACTAATATTACCACCCAAGTAACCAACCATGGCTTATGCGTTTGCATGGTTTTGCTAAACCACTTTTCCTGGGCATGCTCATTTATTGGTTTAAATATATGGCCAGTTAGGACACGAGACTGTACTAGAGCTTAAGTAAATATATCATAGGGAACAATAGTCTTCACTAGCACAGTCGGCTATTATCGGATTTACGGAAATACCCGAGCGCTTACCTGTGAAATTACTGTTGAGCGATGTACACAATTGAATAGGAAAACCATATAAAATGTTAAAAATGATACTTTTTCCGTTTTACGACAAAATTTTATAAGTTATGGTCATAATGTTTATAATATGCCATAAAATGTGGTATAAAAATATACAAAATAAGTATTTGCCTTGTTTCTTCCTTTTGCGATTGAAAATCCTTGCATATTCGAAAGTTCGTCCATATAAATCTCATAGACTCAGTAGGAATTTTGCGAAAAGGTGTAAGAAGCCATTTTTAGCCTTAAATTTAATAAATTTGGGATTTTTTGCGAACTTTTTATAAGTTATCACCAGTTAGAAAATTGTATAAGCTTTAATCTGATGTGTTTTATAATAAAATAAGTATTTTCAAAATTTCTTCCATTTGACTCAGAAGATGCAAAATTACGCGTTTCGCAACTACCATCCTGACTTACTTTATGAAATGCCTAAGTCCAAACCAAGAGGAGCAGCGTTGCTACCACCGTAACCAGTTGAGTCGGTTATTCAATAAAGAAATAAAGAAAGAATGAAAGATCATGTTTAATTAAAGAAATTGTTTTAATGGAGCCGAATTCAATGCAGAAATTAAAGGTTTGTACTCGCTATAGTGATTTGTTTTACTCAACAGCAGTTTAGCTGGAAGTGAGACCTTTAAATCATTTAATATACCGTGGCATACATGTTGACACCATGATAGACAACTTTTAACAGGTAGAAATCAACTGCATGGAAATTGTACATATATTTAATTAGTGCGTGTTAGAATGCATAGTATAACAAAGAAAGAAAGAAAGAAAGAAAGAAAGAAAGAAAGAAAAAGAAAGAAAGAAAGAAAAGAGAGAAAGAAAGAAAGAAACGATAATAAAATATGAAGTTCAAATCATGTTTAATTAAAGATCTTATTTTATGAATTGTGGAATTTAAAGATTTTGATTTACTAAATGCATCTTTTTTAATAAAACTATTACCTCACAATGAGAACTTTTAACGCGAAATATATGTTAGATACCTTTTTATAGATGAAACAAGCTGCATGAGAATTGAACATGTATTTAATCAGCGTGCATGATTTTGCTATGTAGATAGTATACCTGTCCCAAACTCCGAGTTTTGTAAGAGCGTTATCATCTGTAGTCACAAACCGGCCTGGTTTGATACAGGCTTGTGAAAACCTTAAGCAAGATTTTTTCATGTCGCGGCCAAACTGATTGTTCACACATTGAATCAGTTTGTCATTCTCAAATCAACTTGTGGCACGTGTCTTAAAGACACATTTTGCATTGCATAACACCCTAATGACCTTAAGCAGACTACTGATAAGAAATCACAGGTAATGCAAGGGTGGCTTTACAGGTAGGGGCCATGAAAGGGAACCTAATTATGTCAATACCTGTGAAATATGTATTGTATAACAGAGTGTATGATCATCATTTTGGTAATTTATTTATTTATTTATTTATTCAACAAAGCATTTTCATTGAATAATTGGCATACACTTGAAAGTCTTGTGTCTAACTGTTCACAGTTTAGAAGGTTCCTTAATCCAGTTTGTACAGTTTGCATGTTACATGAATTGTGCATGAATAATTGAAAAAGAAAACTGTCATAAAACCAATTTACATTGAAACAAGGATTTTCACGCGTTTTGACAGATACTAAACAAACACAGCCTTAGTGGAAGACAGTGAGTACATGAAATCATGTTTGTTTGTTGGAGGTGTGAAAAACAGATGACCACTTCATCAATGTAATGCACTTTAATGACACTTCATTCATTTCTAGTTAGACCTTTAGAGTGACAAGTCTCTCTGAGATTTATGACACAAATGTTTGGATATCATTCTAGTGATACAAAAACGGAACCTATTATGTGCAGTGTGACATGACACATTATTTCTATTTGGAATATGGATATTATTATAATAATTTATTCCAAAACTTTTCTTCCATTAAATCTTTTTTATTAGAAAGTATATCAGCATTCATTGAACTGCTGAGAAAATGGCCAATGGCCTAGGCCTGCTCTTTCTGACATAGACTTTAGGTTATGCTTCAGCATTGGCTCAATTCAGAAAATTAGATGATTTTAAATGCAAAACTGAAAATCAGAATAGAAACTAGAAGAAAATAAAAGAGGTTCTAAAATTTCATTTTAGACACTTCTCAAATATATTTAAAGTTCTCTTAAAGTGGCCCCCTCAAGGCAGAGGCCAATGACCCAATATTCAATTAGATAAGATAAGCCTTTGATGTGCGCTATGCCTCCTGGACTGTTTATTAGGGGTCATTAGACCAGGCCACCCCAGGTAAAGAAGCAGCAAACTGTGTCTTTAAATAAACATCCCCTGCAATAAAAGCTGGGGCCTGCGGCCGTATTACCTTGACGATAGGTGATTTTGACAAATTCAGCGTTTGGAATAGAGATTGCATCTTGCGTATGTTTTTCTTCGTAAAATAAATGATCTATTTAGAGCAACATGTAGAAAAAAAAAATAAAAAATAAATAAAAAAAAATCGCTGTGAAAGAGGACTAGGCCCAACATTATTTATTCTACGCAAGTACAGACACTAGATGCACCCAGGACTTTGGATATAGATCTGAGTATATGGATAGGAAAACATGTTTCGATCAGCCTGCACACCATATCTGCTCCATAAACACGTACATACATATTGGGGAGTCTCCGAGATTGGCAATATAACAAAGCATTATTTATAGGCGCAAAACGAAGGAAGCTAATTTTCACCTACAAAAATAGACTTTTTATTACAAAAAGTTTTTAGTCTAAAAATAATGCGTCTACATTCCAATTCATTTTAAGACATGGACTGTGTTTGTGCAAATCAACATATGTGTCAATAACTGCATCGAGGTGATAGACGCATTTGTCAAGTGACAATTCACAACTAAAATTAAAGACAATAGGCCATCGGACCGGTCCCTATTTGCTCTCATTACAAAAACACGCCCATGCAATAAACAGAAGTAAAAATAGCTTTAAAAATTGAAAATTTTCAGCTAAAAATTTTGATTTTTTTCTCATTTTTGCTCAAAACATAAAAACTAAGAAAAATAGGTATACCCCTGCATACCCCAGTTTTGTTATATAAAAGTTGGGTTCAAGGAGGTATACATTACATGGACATGTTTTCGTGATGTCTTAAGATTAGCTTGCACACTGAATCCCCGCAGGCAATTTGTACCTCTATTGTGCGACGTGCCTGATCATATAAAATAAATTGCATAATTGCATCATGTTTTGTTTTCTGCATACAACGTTACTCTAGATAGGGAATTAATGCGTCGTGCTCAAGGACAAAACACAGTGCCCCATGAGGGTTTCGAACCCAGGACCGCTCGATATGGAGTCTGACACCATATCACCAGGAAAAAGCTCCCTTCCACTGTATTTTAATCACCGAAAAGCCAGACCGACAGGAAAGTCCGCTCCTGCAATTCAAAGGAGCATGCACATGCGTGGTAAATTTTATGAAAAATAATTGTGCTATTTTCTAATTTCAAGAATTCAAATATAGTAACCCATTACGATGCAATATATAAAGATTTTTTCAGTGGTAATGATAGAAACATTTCACTGGAAATATTTGATATTTTTCATATTTTTGCTCAAAACATTGAATAAGGATACACGTTAGAACCGCTTTGGAACAAAAATATGAAAAATAGGTCAGAATTTCATTTCATTTCATTTCATTGTATACCCCAGTTTAACTAAATAATTTTGGGATTTAAGGGAGTATTCATTGCATCGACATGTTTTCATGATGCATTTTGACTGCACAGACGGAATACGTCTAATCTGGTCAGAACCCTCGAAACATCCATTTCTTATTACTATTTCTATGATGGGCTCTTTTTCTTTCAATTTCATATAACACAAATTGCATAAATCTATCCCAGGCCTTAGCCACAAGTTACCTGTAAAACACAGGTCTATATTGGTAATTTTCCCTCAGGTGTCAAAATAGGACATCGCGCACATCGCAATCTATGGGAAATAATCGAACTTTGACCTACACAGGTAATTTTCCAGGTATCGCCTTGGTAACGTCCCTTAGCTGACTGAGGTTAATTGTCCCAGTTGGCGCCGCTTCGTGGGATAAACAACAATGTGGTTTCCGAACAGGTCCGACACAAATCAGGCTGTACAATTACAGAAGCTGGTTAGAAGCTTGAAGTTTCGTATTTAAGAAGAAGAGGAAGTGTACTATCCGTGTAGCGAAAACAAAGGCGCTGCTCAGCTTCACGGTTACCGCGAAGCTGATCTGCGTCTTTGTTTTCGCATAGGTAGTTTGTTAGTTTTCCCATGAAGCGGCTTCCCACCTCGGTTTTTGGAGTGGGAATCTTTTTCTGATTGCGCCTTTTCCTGATCTTTGCCTACTTGTACCTTTTTCCTTGAAGACCACCATGATTACGATAACATAAATTCTAAGGATCGTCTCACAATAGGGGTTCTATTGTACACGTACACAACCCGCTATAATTACATGTATATAGATTAAAAGCATGTACACTGAGCTGCAGAGGAAACTTTTGTTTCGTTTGGCACACTGACGTTCACATATTTGGCGGATCTGAGTTTCTTTGGTCAAAACGTTTCTTTTGAAAATATATCTACTGATTCATGTTCCAATTATGTTTCGTTCATGTGCAGCGTCTAATGGGATTTCGGTAGTTCAAGAAAATAATCAGGCAACATGCACTTATAAAGCTATTTTAAAATTGAAAGGTGATGCTTAATCTGTATACACATCACTGGAATAGTACGAAAATTATTTTGAGCTGTCGACGAATTGTATAATCCTTGCATTGTTTAAATTGTCACCTCTCCGTTACCTCTACGTTTTAACTGTTTAATTTACGGAACACGGAACCAATATGACCTTTGCCACGACATGTTTACAAAATGGCATTATATCCGTTATAGATAACACGAAACAAAATTTGTAAACGGTCACCATAGCATTTTCTCCAGTTTGACAAAGATCGTGACTATGTAGAAATATTAAGTAGACATTTCTTCATATCATATAGTCATCAAAAGTTTGTGCTTATTTCATACGGCGGTGCATCACTATAAAAGTCTGTGTAATATTGAAAAGTTCTAGGAGCTACATGTAATGTACCTCTCGGAAAGCAGCATATTGTTGCTAAGGAACTAGGAAAATAAAAATGTCGTCATTGAGCTTAAGATTTTTCTTACTGCTGAAACCCGTTATGTAAGACAATTTCACAGTAAATGTTACAAAAAGAATATGAAAATATTCACGTTTTTGGTATTGTCGATAGACACTTTCATTTTAAAAAGCACTTTAAACGCCAGGAACCGTTGCATAGACGGCAATGAGTTCGCGTTATGCAACTCACACTTGTATACTCATGTACATTAATTCAGTATATCAAACTGTCTTTCAATTTATCTACCATACTTTTATTTTATACTAGGCAGTGAAATTAATGTATATCAAAAATGGATAAAAGTGATATTTTCACTGCAGAATTGATATTGATATTTTTACTAGTGATTGATATCAGCCGATTTTTTCACTGTAGAGTTTGGATTACTTCTGACGTTACCATTCACTTGACGTCATTAAATGTGCCTCACTTCAGAAATTCAAATGCCTATAACTCCATTATTTACGAACGAAAACATAAAGTGTGGGTATTCATTTTCTTAGATAGAACGTTAAGAACGATGTGGTACCAAAATTATTTGTGTTTTCAAAATTGTTCGGTTTTTGCATTTTCACCGCCTGCTTTGTGAATAGGAAAATGCCCGTGTATTGTATAAAATAAAAAGAAAATTTACTTTTTATCGGTAAATACCAAATATATTTCATCTCGTGACTTGAAAACATCTAAATTTTCACTCGTGCTACGCACTCGTGAAAATTTTGATATTTTCAACTCACTCGATGAAATATATTTGGTATTCACCTCAAAAAAGTAAATATCCTCTAAGTATATAGAGCAAGTGAGAGTTCACCAAAGTCGCTTTACATGTAAATGTATTTAAGGCCTCGTCACACATAAGCGAAGATAGAATCCATCGACGCAGACTTGCATAGGTTTTCGTTTTATTGCAAAAAATTATTTCTTCTTTGTTTGATTTATTGATTTACGTACCTTTCAACCGTACACGTTCCGTCATGATCATAGCTGTTGTATGTGTGATAAGGCAATACATCAACCAAACAAAAGCTAGTTTTGTCAATTAAACGCAAGTCTAGGTAGAGAGAATTTCGCTTAGTATGTGACGAGGCCTTAAAAACTTTTTAAGGAGTGTTTACAAATTTATTATGTTGTTGTTTTGCTCATTATGCGTTTGTCACTTCCATTCAATTATTGTTGATCGTATAAAAATCTCAAATAAATGAGCCGCCTCGTGGGAAAACCAACAATGTGGTTACCGAACAGGTCTGACACAAACTGGCCTGTACAGCTACAGAAGCAGGCTAGAAGCTTGAAATTTTGTAGTAAAGTAGAGGAGGAATTGTACTATCCGAGTAGCGAAAACAAAGGCGCTTGTCAGCTTCGCGGTTTCCACGATGCTGATTTGCGTCTTTGTTTTCGCATATGCAGATTGTTGGTTTTCTCATTAGGTGGCTCAAATATATAAATTATCCTATTTTGGCTTCTATTTCAAAATCAAAGCGACGTCATTAACTTGATTTGCTTTGACGGACCAAAGTAAAAAATAAAAGCCACTGTTGCACCGCAAATTTTTAACCCGATTCATCTGGTTATAGCCCATAGCCCTAGCACATTTTACCAGTCTTGAGGTATTTTTGGGATTGATCATCCCGATGGGTCGCCAGAGTACATTTATCGTAAAATAGCATATATACTCAGAGGAAAAAGTTTAGACAGTAACTTTGACCAGCCCGTTTTCTATAATCCCAGCCGCTTGCCTTAGATGTTCCCCGTCATTAAATTTGCGAAGTCAATCTCTTCCTAATTCTGGAAAGTCGTTCTGTTTATTGGCAACCTCTATGGAAACCTTTTATTGGTGTATTCAATCAGGGAGCTGTTAACAGTTCCCTGATTCAATGAAGCAAAAATTATTTATGTAGTTTTCTTGGCTTTGGAGAGAATCGATTAAATCCTTGGTGGCTTATTAGCATTTTTAACTAAAATAGACTATAATTTTAAAATTCGCATGAACGTTAGAAAATCTAAATCTAACTCGATGTAGTTTCCCGCCTTTTACCTAATGCATTGTGCAACATGTTGCATAAATTATAAACAGCCGTTACGGCTCCGCATTCAGAGATAATGTTCCAACCAGACACCAGCTGTGCTAATTAGAAGTGTTCATCAACAATACTCGCTTAAAATTAACGACAAACTGAAGCAGGCGAGACTCCAGGATAATACATCGAGATACAGTGAGATCGGCCTTGAAAAATCACACAGATATTCAACTGAAACGAGGCTTTAAATGTGCAAGGCCTGGAATAGACCATCTAAAACATGTAGCATTGATGTCATGGCTGATCTCCGTTTGCTTTTGCCTATCATTGATTCCTGAGGAACATCTTTTTATACGAGTCTCTGTTTTGGAAGGGGTACCTGTTGATATGAGCTTTTCATATCGACAGAAACCATATGCGCTCGTCTGTCATTGTTGAGTCGTAGGTCTCTGTAGTGTCACTACCACTATCACACCAAGCGACCAAGACAATGTGGCTAAAATGAATAACCATTTGACTTCGATGTCAATTCCGCATTAATGATATTAATCATTCATGATATCAAATAAATACAGGCCTGTATTTTAATTCGTAAAACTTGCATATGTTCTTGCCTTTTTACGAAAACAGTATGAAATACAGACAAACAAAGACAATTGCGTTTTTTGTTTTACTTTTTGAGCACGTCCGTAGAGTAACTTGAACGCCTGCATGATCATTACACAGATGCATTTCGTTTTTCACTACGTCTGCATAGCTGTATAAATATCAATATGAAATGCATGCAGTTTTACATAGGTGTTCTCATTGAAACAAAACAGGCACAAACATTTGACTATGTGCATACGCTATTTATCTAGATCCACAAACCAAGACTTTGATGCATAAAAACAATCTATGTAAATGATCAAGTAAATTTTAGCATTTTCTGTCATGGTTTAGCCTCAGTAAACAGGCATGCATAAATGAGCTATATGCGCATATGTAGCCGTAAGTTAGCACTGTATGTTAAATATTTGGCCATTATTTCACCATGTTTAGTGCATAAAAATTCAGATGTATAAATACGGTATCCACGTTATGCACTGATCCTGGGTAAATGTTCTGCTAAATGCTTATATGAAACAATGTTTGCCCAACTATGTGAGATACAGGAAATTTCAATACAATATGCATACCTGTTTACCAACATGATAAATATTGAACACACATTTACCAGAGATTTATTCATCGTATAAAAGTCATTAAACACATGCGATATGCACTACCTAATTATGCGGTATGTAAAATGGTATTTCATATAGCTTCAGAATTTATCACATATTTACGTACGCCAACAAATTTCGGTAAAATTACCTTTTCATGCAGTGAAAACCATTTTTCTAAATTTGTTCTTTCGGATTATTCATCAGAAGAAAATGATCTTTCTAAAGACATGCTTAACTTCAAAATCAAGCGACATTTGGCGTGGACAAATTGCGTGTGTTTTATAGCTACTTTGAGTTTTTTTTTTCTAAGTTTCCGTAAATCAATAGTTTTATCGGCAAATCCCGTAAACCGGGCGGAGAATTACGAAATACCTGTGCATAAGCGTCTGCTATTTCGCATAAAGGTGTAATACTTCTTTTGCTTGTTATTTATTTTATTTATTTATTTATTTATTTATTTATTTATTTATTTATTTATTTATTTATTTATTTATTTATTTTCTTTAACATGGAGTTTACTTATTTACACAAAAGAAAAAAAAATAAAAAGTCTTTTTTCTCACCTCGAATGATAATCGATTTAAAATTTATGAAAAATGCTACACAATGATCGCGATTAACTTTTGAGTATAATTTTATAAACATTACATATCCTCACAGAATGTGACACCTCTGAACAACAAACGCATTGTGCATTGTAAGAATGCACATCAACATTATTGTCGTAATTGCAATTGGTCCAATTAAAGTTTGCATTTCACACCTAAGTAACACTTTTTACTCAATCTGATGACCAAACAATAGCGTCTCCGTGTCCCAGTTTGAACAAAGCAAAAACCGACATAAAAATTCTTAATTATCTTCATTCAAATCTCTCTCTCTCTCTCTCTCTCTCTCTCTCTCTCGTTAAAGCTGCAGAAAAACACTGAAACTGTACACTGTTTTCAATGAAATTAAGATTTGTTTTTACTGTGCTGCTACTTTTTACGCTGATTCGTTCTTATTTTCTTATTTTATTTCTGCTCTCAGCCACGGTCTAGATCATCCCGTTGAGTTTTCTGGAATCGCATATTCATTCAATTCTCAGTCATAAGTCGCAAGATACATCAATTCATTATTTTTTTTTTTTTTTTTTTTTTTTTTTTTTTTTTTTTTTTACTTTTTAAAAATTCATTAAATGTTTTTTTTTTTTTTTGTTTTTTTTTTTTATCAAAAGATTAGTACTAGATCTATAATTAATATTACACAAAAATGCAGATATTGACGATACGATTTTGAACAGTTCAGTGGCGCATCAATGTTGTTTTAGTTAATCTATGACCTAAGGGTATGATTTAAAGCGTGGCTGATTTTATGACATGCAGTCTCGGAAGCCGCGGCGTGAGAAAACCGGTATTAGGGGTTTTCCGACCAGGTCTGACACTAACCGGCTTGTATGTTCCAAATTTTTTTTTTCTTTTCTTTTTTTTTTTTTTTTTTTTTTTTAAACAACACAACAACAACAACAACAACAACAACAAAAAAAAAAAAAAAAAAAAAAAAAAAGATTAGTACTATAATTCAATATTACACAAACAATGCGACACGATTTTGATCACGATCAGTGGCGCATCAATGTTGTTTTAGTTTATCTATGACCTAGGGGTATGATTTAAAGCGTGCCTGATTTTATGACATGCAGTCTCGGATTATAAAACTATACCATTTCACATTTGAGCCGCGGTGTGAGAAAACCGGTACTAGGGGTTTCCGATCAGGTCTGACACAAACCGGCTTGTGTACTACACCATTTGGCAAGAAGCTTGAAAATTCGGATTGAGGAAGATAAGGAATTGTATTACCCGTGTAGCGAAAACAATGGCGCTGATCAGCTAGGCAACTGCTACACAGCTGACTTGAGCCTTTGTTTTTGCATAGTTAAATTCCGGTTTTCGCATGACGCGGCTTATTTTTAATGGAAGGTGTACCTGTTATATAAATATTGCGAAAATGCAAGGAGTCGATCAGCCTGTGCACTTGAAAAACTTGTCCAAGCGAGGTTTGACGGATTCAAAAGCAAACCGGTCTACGCATACATAAATACTTGAAAATTGGAAATACAGATTAAGCTAGTGATCAGGCTGCGAGGTGGTTCTAATATGTGACACAATATATGTTTTGAGCAATAATAAGAATAATATCAAATAATTTCTACTTTTACAATTTGGGAAAAATGTGTATATTGCATGGGCGTGTTTTCGTAATGCTTACATTTAATATGTAACATATATCATATACTCATAGCACTTATTTTGAGGAAGCAATAAATAAATAAATAAATAAATAAATAAATAAATAAATAAATACATGAATAAATAATTAAATAAAAATAATACAACTGAATGCTTACAGTACAAACTGGTCCATGAGTTTAACCGCGACGATGCGATTGTCACGGGTACCCACAATGTGCATTTGAATGGGAAAAACACGAGTTTTCTTTCATTCGAAATCGTGTTGTTGTTTTTTTTACCGTCATCAAAGCCACACATTTTGTATTTCTTATATTTTCATATTATTTCATAGTCGAAGTTTTGAGTTAATAAATTTTTAAGACAATTTATGATCAAATTTTATGGTTGCCCTCGGGCTAAAGTTACACAGGTAATTTTACGGACAGAGGCGCCAAGTAAATCGTAAATCACCGGAAAGAACCGAAGATGATTTACCTGTACCACTAATCCCCTAAGCTGATAATACGATAAGACGCGCTGAGGAGACTTTTTCCACATGATATGCATAAATGTTCAGTAAAGAAAGAAATTTGAGCCTAAATTATGACAAATTCAACTTAAACATAAGCAAAAAGGTCAATTTTGTGTCGTTTTCTCTAATATGTGACATTGACCTTGACTTTCCGAAGGTCACTGCAGATTCAATGCCATATTTTCTTAACCGTTGTTTCATATACAACATATCTTAAGCTTTTAAACAAATATTTAAGCAATTTGGGCCCAAACCCTGGGAAAATAACAAAATACTGATAAGAAACGCCAATTTAAGCCATTTTCTTGCATTTTTGACCTTGACCTTGACCCTTAAAAGGTTATTTAAGGTCAGCAGGTAGATCGTCTGAATGATATCAGACTTTGCAACACATACATGTATATAAATGAAAAAGCATAATACTATAAAAATTAATACTTTAATTTGTTTACTTCTTCAACAAAAACTCCATTTTACCCCCTAAAAATAAACTTTTGGTGACCTTGACCTTGACCTTGAAGTCATCTGGTGGACAAAAATATCTCAACATGAAAGACTTTGTAGTGGTATGCATAAATATTCACTAAAAAAGAAATCTGAGCCTCAATTACGGCAAAATCAACTTAAGGATGTTCGCTGCTAACATTTGACATTTCGGAACTTCTGTTTTTTCTTTTCTTGAATATCTCGTAAACGACTGCAGATATTTTCCTAATATTTTATATTTGGATACATATTGATAATATGCATTGAATGAGCCATGAAAATTGTCAATCTGAGGAACTTCATTTTTTCACCCCATTTTCTACAACTTTTCAGAAAATTTTAGTTGTCAGTAAAAATTAGGGGGTAGGGTAGATTAAACATGAATATTACACATCTTCAAATTAATTGCACGAGTTCGTCGTTTATTTTAGCAGCAGTATATGTGTACATGGTCCTCTAAGTCAGTCTTTCTGTCTTTGGTGTGCTAGTTTTAAAATTTTGGGTAGTTTTATGAAATGGGCTTCATGAAACAAAACAGCCGAAAAATGCTTAAAATGGCGATTTTCAAGTTGTTGTTTCTCTCTTACATGCACACTACCCTATATTTTTGTTTCTTTTATTCGAACAATATTAACAAGTTCTGTGTTGTGTGAAAATACAAGAAAAAGTTTGAATCTACAAATATGGGTTTAGCACATTTCAAAATATTGATTTTTTTTTCCGACTTTTCTAGTATGGGGGTAGGGTTGGAAAACGACTCGTAAAATTTTGTCATCCACACCAAGTTGCAAATTTTTCTATGCTTTTGGTCCAAAATAGTCTGCATTACGTATATATCATGACATTTGAAAGCATCCTTGGTGTAGCTTTGTCCAAGACATGTATGTTTCAAAGAATTGAAAATTAAATTAATTTTACTAAATTTAAAACATGTTGTTCAGAGGTCTCATTCACAGGCCTGTAGCTTGAAAAAATGCACACTACCCTAAATGTCTTGTGTCGTATTTTGGAATCAGAAAAGAGTGGTTAGAAAAAAAGTTTGAATACTTTTTCATTGGCAGCGAACATCCATAAACATGGTCAAAAAGGCCAATTTTGTGCCATTTTTCTCTATTCTGTGACCTTGACCTTGACCTTTAGAAGGTCACTGAAGATTGAATGCAATATTTTCTGAAGACTAGTTTCAATTGCAACATATCGAATAATTCACAATCAATTGTGTCTTCAGAGTAGAATTCTATGAGACCAAAAGGACAGACACTCATAAATTTGCGTTTTACGATAGTACCCTCATTGTTGCTATCGCATATTCAGACCTTACTTCCCAAACATGTCTTTTCAGAAATTGGTTAACAAAACAGTGTTGTTTATCGTGAATATGCGCGTATATCTGCAGCCGACCGCACTCACTATGAAAATTGTCCCTGAAAATGCTTAAAAATCACATTTTTCAAATCTTCAAAACCCCACCCACTTTACAGAGCCATGATAAAATCAGAGGTTTTCCAAATCAATTTTTGTTTTTGCATTTCTAACCAGAATGTGTTATATATTCATATAGGTGGACCATAAGTTGGATCTGAATTTGTATAAAGTACTAGTTTCAGCTGGAAAATACCCAATTTTATGTGATTTTGGACAAACTTTTTGCCAAAATATTCATTTGCCGTTTCCATGGCAACGGGTATGAAATTGGACCAAATGAATGTTGATTAATTAGTTTTGTGTTCATATGACCAAGATAGGAAAGTTTCAGCAAAATCGGTGACTATGCGTGCCACGGCCCTATGTAAAAATTTAAGTGGTTACAGAGAATTGCTCTTAAAATCTCCTTACAGATTAAAATTAGCAGCTTTGACACGTTTTCGTCTATTACTGCCTGAACCATAGGACATTCTTCCCACTTTTTACAACTGTCCCTCTGATACCGGGATTTCCGTGTTTACCGTTTGAGCCTCTGGCCACTGTTTTACCTCTGTCCCTCTGAAACCAGGGTTTCAGTGTTCACCCTTTGAGCCGGACTCAACTAGTACAAAAAAGGAGAGTCAACAGTTCATGAAAACTATTTAATACCTGCCTTCAATATTGTAGTCCATAATGCGAGTCCCTCCATTCCTGGCTCAATGCAAGTAATCATGGTCTGGTCACTCTGGTGATCATTTAGACTCCGGCTTTTATAAAGCGGTGATGAGGTATAATTAGCATACCTATTTTACATCGTTTTATATATAACTTGTCAATTACCTATGTTCAAGTCCCCTAAACCACACTGTCTCGGCGCGATCGAATAAAATCGTTTTGAGAAAAGAAGCCTGAAAGATATACGAACCCATAGCGCATAACATATTTGGGTTTGGAATCTTTGTTCTAGAATAATATAAAAAGAATGCGTATTTTCCGAAAAAACTGTATTTTCATTTTGCTATTCCATGGCAACCAGCTGGTCACATATGTTTCATTTTTCCATTTTTGTTGACGTAAACGATAAAAGTGAATATCGTTGTACACCTCTCATCATGCGACTCAGTCTTGGCGTAAGCAAACATGCACAAAAATCGCGTTTATTTAGCCGGAACGAGCTATAATAGCCCGATTGGGCTAAAAAAGCCCGAAATCGACTTCCCCGTACTAACCTGTTCATGTCTGCCGGATTACTTTTCTAAATATAACAGAATTTATCACTTAAAATTTTAAGAAAATATGACCAGTAGTTATAAAAATACAACACATGAAAGACACAATACAAGGTACACAATTTCTAGAAAACATGCCAGTGGTTTTACCCCACCTGTCTTTCAAACAGGATAAACTATTTATTTCTTTTGGGCATGGGTTTGGTATCATTATAAAGGGGAAATGTTTCCTTTTCTAACAATGTATATTTCAGCAACCTACCATGTCTATTTATAGTAATATAACACCTGTGACAGAACTTCCTGACCCACCCTCCTAAAGCATCCATTCAAACAAACTAGAGTTATAATATGATAATATGTTTGGAGTATTTCAAATAAATTGTATGTTAAGAATCGCCATCTTAACAGAATTCAGAATATTTGGCCTCTTTTGGAATATTAGTCTTTGATTTAGACTATACTTGTG
The DNA here is from genome assembly GCA_964017185.1 of Rugalucina vietnamica. Taxonomy (NCBI): domain Eukaryota; kingdom Metazoa; phylum Mollusca; class Bivalvia; order Lucinida; family Lucinidae; genus Rugalucina; species Rugalucina vietnamica. The sequence goes on along the minus strand of OZ024879.1, from coordinate 12,213,739 downwards.
TAAATTCTAGAAATTGCAGCAATCATGAATGTCTGGCTTTCGTTGCCAGTTTTGTAAAGGGTCACTGATGCAGGTTCATTACCCGAAATTGTACAATATGGCCCACCTTCTCTCTTTCATTGTTTTTACTGCTTCCAAAGGATCTAACAATTATATTTTATTTGCTATTACTGCAGCTGGTGTTGTGCCGTGTGGCGGCCCTAAAAAGTCTCCCCGTACATCATCCATAGTGCAGATTATAATTTTCTTTTGATACTTTGAGATCAGTTAAAATTTTTGGAGTATTTCAAATAAATTGTATGTTAAGAATCGCCATCTTAACAGAATTCAGAATATTTGGCCTCTTTTGGAATATTAGTCTTTCATTTAGACTATACTTTTGTAAATTCTAGAAATTGCAGCAATCATGAATGTCTGGCTTTCGTTGCCAGTTTTGTAAAGGGTCACTGATGAAGGTTCATTACCCGAAATTGTACAATATGGCCCACCTTCTCTCTTTCATTGTTTTTACTGCTTCCAAAGGATCTAACAATTATATTTTATTAAATGAGATTTTGAAATTATAATTTGCTCATATATGAGCTTTCGTAATTTATGATGTGCTCACATGTGAGATTTTGTGACGTATCTTATTGTTTTAGAGTACGTGGTGTAGACTATTCACGGGACACGGTTATCGTACACCAGTTTCTCAAAGGAACGTATGCTCCAAGTTTGGGACATTTTGTGGTTAAACTAGAAACTTATCTCAGGATTGCCAAAATACCATATGAGGTAGGTACACATCAATCGATGTCCGTCACCCAAATGCTTGGCCTTCACTTGGTGACGCAGGTACGTCGTATGTCACCCCATAACGAAAACACGCTCATGTGATATACAGATTTTTCCCAAGTTGTAAAAACTAAAAACTTTCAGTAGAAAAAATTTGGATATTTTTCTTATTTTTGCTCAAAACATAAAATGTGGGTACACCTCGGCGAGGCGGTTCTAACGAGTACCCACAATCTATGTTTTAGAGCAAAAATAAGAAAAATAGGTATACATTTGCATACCCCAGATTTGCTTTATAGAAGTTGGTTCAAGGGGGTATACATTACACGGACATGTTTTCCTGATGCCTTCGTACCGAACTAAATTCTATCGTGTCCGAGAGCATCTATGATACAAAAGCCAGTATGAAGAAGGATAACAACTGCTGATTTAGTGTGACGTCAACATATTCTCTATGTAAAAAGGATCATTTTAAATTCTATTGTCAATTAACATTAATTAAACTACAACAAAATGTAAAATGCCATTTCATATGTATGTACATGTAGCTGCTTTCTCAGACAAACACCGCGAAGGGGTTCCATAGCGGTTAACTAGAATTGACTGTGCATTATTTTGCTAGTAAGTGACAATAATAATGATAATAATAATAATGACTTTATTTAAAGAGGAGGCTCAGGTGGACATGTCCAATCTTCCCTGAGGTCCTCTATTAAAACAATATTTACAAACATGTACACATAAATATACAGACATACAAGAATACAAACAAACAAAAGAGTTCTACGCCTAAAGTATTTGCTATCAAGTCCAGATATCCAGAACTGAAATGTTGAAGAGAAGTTGCACTCCTGAGACGGTCTGGAATAGAGTTCAATTTCTTAGATCCTGAAAATGCAAGACTATTTCTGTAAAGTTTGAAGTTTGGTTTAGGAACATACAGACGATTTTCTGATGTTGATCTAAGGGTTTGATCATGGACTTCTTTGGAAAACTTGAAAAGACTAGATAGGTAGGGTGGGGACAAGTTATGCATAATTTTGTACATAAGTATTGCCTGCTGGTAGGTTACCCTCTCTGGAAACGTCATCCATTTTAGTTCAGCAAAGAGTTATTCAGATGGTGTGTCTATTGGCTTATCTAATATTAAGCTTGCTTGGTTTTGGGTTTTAAAATAACATACATTTTAGTATTTTTAACAGTATTTCTATTACATTATCAACTGAAGGAGTTTATTTTTTCTTAATCTTAACAAATTCCGGTGTTGTCTTCATCCAGTAGTGTTGATCTTCGTTGTTTACTTAGTCTTTTTAATATACTACTCGCGACGTTAGTCTGACTATCTTTTACAATCTTCATCAGTCCCTAGTTGTTGTAAAATTTATATTCGTCTTTGATGTCTAATATATAACGTACTCTGTTGGTAGAGTACAAACCCTATTCGGAGTCCATGATAGAATGCAAGAGATGAGAATTCGTAATATTTTAGCTTAATCTTACCAAAAACAAATGGCAGTTGTACAGCCATTTACGTTTACCGTGTTTTACCATTTCAGCCAAGTTACGATAAGGATTATTCCGGTAGTCCAAAACACAAAATGCCATGGCTGAATGTAACGACATGGGGGACTCACAGCTTATCATCAACTGTCTGAACAAAGAGTTCAATGTAGATCTGAACAGTCATCTCACCCCAAAGGAGAGAGCTACAGCTTGGGCCATACAAAAATGACTGGAAGAATTTGCGTATTGGTAAGATGCACACTATTATAAATGCATCGAGTAAGACGCAAATTATGCGAATTTAGAAAGGGACGGGCCATACCAATCGCTAAGGCCATTCAGCGCCTGCTTGTACGCATTAAATTATGTGAGTTTGATTGCTTGGTGAAATAGTTCGTTCGATATTATAAAGCTCGGACCCGACATCACTCCTTACTCCCAGATATTTCTACAATGAGTATTCGGTCTCGAAAATTAAGATACGGACATTCTTCATCATCCTTTGATAATATAGTTGACACGCCTAAGCGAAGGATTGTGCACTATGTATTGGTAGGGTTCCTAAAATGTCCTGCCTAGGAATACGTAATAGTTATAGAATGGAGGAGAGGTCAATACGAAAATTATAGACCCGGCACGTGAACTTAAAGCCGACCGAGCGCAGCGAGGGAGGCTTTAAGTTCACGTGCCGGGTCTATAATTTTCGTATTGACCGATACCGACATTCTATAACTGACTTATATACCGGCTCCTTTGTTTCGTTATAACAAGTGCTGTTAATCTTTAGACATCAAGCCGGTTGGCCTAATCTTGCGCAGCATATTTAGTCCAATTATATTCCGCTTAAGTTTCTTTTCTCGTGACATGACATAGTGGCCAAACTATCCCACGGACATAACGAGGAAACTAACGGTGAACGATATTTACATTTCCTCGTGCATTCATGTAAAAATAGAACCTTCACAGTAATTTCCCTTTTAAACGTCCGTTAAACGCATTGCTAATGATTAACGAAAATAATTCAGTACCATTTAAGTATGATTTTGCATAACTACATAATGTGCGTAAATTGATGAGATAGTGTACTGGATCTGTTAAGGGCTAATCTCCTTGCTCGAAAGACAGAGGACCATTATTATGCCCGGCTGTTTTGGGGGGAAACAGCTGGTCAAAATAACTGTGTGAAGTTCGTTCCTGCTGCCATGTTTCTCATTCACATCACACTAACCCTAACCTTCTACTAACAATGAAACCAGGGAGCAAGAGCCATTTTCACACAGATATATGCGATGATTCGTTTTGATATAAAGTTTTGGGGAATTGTGAAATAATGAAAACGGAAATTTCTTTTCTTACACCTAAAATCTACAAGAAAGAATTGTATAAAACGTTAGAAAGTTTGTAAACTACGACTTGCTAAATAAAGCTTCCAATCAGTCTGGACAACATTTAATGTCTTTGAACGCAGCGAAAACATTATTTTTTTGGTGCATCTGACCCATCACATAATACCCTTTAGTTGAGTCTAATATAAAAGTCACAGAAGGTTTGATGAGTTTCCCGCCTAATATTAGAGACCGGTTGATAAGTTTCCCGCCGGATATTAGACACCGGTGTATAATAAACGGCGGGAAACTTATACACCTCCCGCAAAAACGTCCTTTGTTGAGTAGGTGTATATGTTTGTTAGAGACCTGCTCGAAACAAAGGAGCCAGTATATAATAGTCCATATCGTTGGTTTACTGACCGTTACTATATGAGCCGCTGAATGAGAAAACCGGAGTTTTGCCTATGCGAAAACAAAGGCGCAGATCAGCTTCGAAGTAACAGCGTCATTGTTTTCGCTACAAGGATAGTATAATTTCTTTACTTTCTACGTCCGATATTTCTAGCCTCTGGTCATTTTCTGTGTTTGTACAGCTCAGTTTGTGTTGGACCAGGTCGGAAACCACTAAGACCGGGTTTCTCGCGTCGCGGCTCATAAGATATCGACTGTTTAAGTGGACTCTACTTTTCAGGCTTAACGTATATACCCGCTGGTATATTCGGATGGACGAAATGTTTAACGTGTACACCCACAAACTACCGAACTGGGTGAAATACTACATGAAATTTAGTGGAACGAGTGGGAAGAAGCGCTATTATACGATTGGAGTTGGTCGCCATAGCAACGAGGAGGTTGAAGAAATGATGGAGTGTGATCTCAGAATGTTGTCAGAATTGTTAGGTAAGTAAATAACTATTGCCGGTCTACTGTGGCGTTACATGTACATGTATATCCGTACCGCGATCCGTACTGTCCCTGTTCCTCCCCGTGAAGGCAAGTCAAAAGACCTTCACCATGGCAGAAAGGCATACTTGTAAAATATTTGTTCTTGGCCTTATCCTGGCGATGTCACGGTTTTGGAGAAATAATAAGCCGTTGGAAGCACGTTTCATTCACGACTTAACGAAGACAATCTAATGGTGTACAGCAATGTGTTTGTTCCCAACTCGGTTAGACCAGGTCCCGAGGTTATAAAACTTTTTTCATGCTCGACTCAGCTGAGCTTCAAATTTCAACTCCTCATAAATTCTGAAATAGTCCATATACGAGGGATTATCAAAAATTACGTGGACTTTTCCCATAACTTGACAACGGTTTAGGCAAACATATTCAACTTTCAGCTGACGATAAACTTGCTTAACTCCACTAGATTCTGAAAGTTTGGTAAATCTAAAATGTTTTATTAGCAGTTGGTGATGGTTTTTCTAACCCCACCCTCCCCATAACGGAGCACGTCAGAAATGACGTTAAGTTTGGCACTGCAGTATCGCATTTCTTTTGCGTTTTCTTCAAAACGGTTTTGCAGATCACAGCCAAACCTGCCATGTGTCTTAATGAATGCATAACAAAACAATTTATGCTTGCTCAAAAATTATGGTAGACCGGTTGTGCACCTACGTTGTTTTGCTTAGGCATACATGTTTGATTTTTTTCATAATGTTTAAGCGATGTCTGAATTTCATGCAACACAGATTAACCGGCAAATTTGTACAATTCCCATTTGAAACTAATCCTAATTTCTTATTTGTCGGTAAAACTTCAAGGTCCTTCGATAAAGCATTAGAAATGAAATATTGCGTGCATGTTTGAGCAAATAGGACCCAAATAAATATCGAAATTAATATCCGTCATTTAAAATGTTCTAACGCCTAAATCATAATGTTAAAAGTCAGCATCCTTATGCCCAGTCCAAATTTATTCTAAAATCAAGGCAATACATTAAAAACTTTATACAGATTGGTAATATAAACCATGCTCCAATAGTTCAACAATCTTTTAACATACTTTGAGCAATAAAACTGTAAAAATCAGTAGCGCTAAAAAGCACATTTTGTGGTTCAAAATCAGTGTTTTTGCGTCGACGTCACTGACGTCATCGGAGTGCTCCATGGTGGCGTAAGTGGGTGTTTTCATTTCACAATAATTTTGTAATGAATGAAGGGATTGTGATGAAATGTTGCTCACTGCTGCATATTACATAAGTCCATGTGTATAGAAAGTTTGAGTGGAATCGAGTCATTAAATCATAAGTTATAAGAAAAGTCCACGTAATTTTTTTATAATCCCACGTATATTGAAATTGAAAGTTTAGAATTCCAAAGCCTGTACTTTATCCTGCTAATAAATGTTAAAATGCCAACAATTGTTGGCATTTTAACATTTTATGAGCAGGATAATTTTTGTCTCAGCTGAGCTGAGCATGAAAAAAGTTTTATAACCTCGGGGCCAGGTCGTGAATAACTGCGTTTGTGTGATGGCCACGGCGTCTACCGGTGATGCCATTCTGTTACCCGACATTGGAGGCGATGAATTGCAAAACCTACCGATCGGAATATGGTTTTTACGGGGCGTTACCATATCTCTACCTACCGTATTTGGTTTGAATTTGACTTACATTTGTTTCATTGCAGGTGACCAGAAATATTTCATGAGTGATCAGCCTACAGAATGAGACTGTGCAGTATTTGTTCAGCTTGCTCAGATACGATGGCACACACCAGATTCGTGTCCTTGGAAAACTCTGATGAAAGGTTTGAATCTCTCTCTCTCTCTCTCTCTGAACTAGAATTGCAGCCTTTGGCCACATTTCTCAGATTCGATTTCACATGGTGGATTTTTTAACAGGCAAATGCCTGTGAAATGTAACGCCTTGGTTCTTCTTATCATCTTCGTGTGTTTGTAATACATGTACGTCAGTGGACATAATTATTCGCCACCTTGAGAAATCTCCATAGACTTACATGTATTTTCATGTTTGCAAGAAAAAATATTCCGACACTTCTGGTCAACACATATTTATACTTTTGGTGTCATTTGAAAGATAAATGAATAAAGCAATAAACAAAGGTTATTTGGTGCAGTTTCGACATTGTAGTTTTCATATACAACAGTTTCAAGTTTGGAAAAATTTGGAAAAAGCCACTTTCCCATTGACGTCAATGGTGACGTTGCCCAAAAAGTGTCCGAAAAAAAAAAATATTAACTTTTTAAAAGATCGCAGCTGTAAAACAAATGCATGGAATTAAATGAAAAATATCTTGTTAATTGCTTTATTCATTTACCTTTCATATGACACCAAATACATAAAAATATGTTGACCAGGAGAAGCAGAATAATTTTTCTTGCAAACAATAAAATACATGTAAGTATATGGAGTTTTGCAAAGGTGGCGAATTATTATGTCCACTGACTGTTTATACAAGATCACTGTATTACAAAATCCTTTGTATTTTGGATCGTATATTTCCTAAATTGCTCAATCATTAACAAAACTCAAATCGAAACCTGAAAGAATTCTTTTTAAATAAATAAAAAAACTTGTGGATGGTCTTGTTAATTATATTACATTAAAATTAAAACCTAGATCCTTTAACAGCAGTGAACATTTATGAGAAAGGGGATGAGCCATGCCGCGACTATTAAAGTCTCGTCAGTGACCTTTTGGATTTGGCAACATGGAGCCAATGAGAATTACTGAAATTCGGCACTTTTCAACAGGGTAGTCGATACAAAGACTTGTATGATCTAAATGGGACCAAATATATTAAACATAGGTTAGAAAATGAATCTTGACCGATAATAAGTTTCTGATTTCTCAGAATACCATCGCTGATCTTAAAGGACCAAAAAGAAAACATAACCTGCACTATAGATGATGAATTATACTCATAATTCATACAGTTTCATACGGTGGTATCTTTAGGACACGCAATAATTTTTTTAAAGAAAAATATATGTCGTGCAAACGGGATATTAATTCGTTCAAACGGGATATTAATCCGTGCAAACGAAATATTAATTCGTACAAACGACATATTAATTCGAGCAAACGGGATATGAATTCGTGCAAACGGTTTATTAATCCGTGCAAACGATATATTAATTCGAGCAAACGGGATATCAATTCGTTAAAACGGGATATTAATCCGTGCAAACGAGATATTAATTCGTACAAACGACATATTAATTCGAGCAAACGGGATATGAATTCATGCAAACGGTTTATTAATCCGTGCAAACGATATATTAATTCGAGCAAACGGGATATCAATTCGTTCAAACGGGATATTAATCCGTGCAAACGATATATTAATTCGTACAAACGACATATTAATTCGAGCAAACGGGATATGAATTCGTGCAAACGGTTTATTAATCCGTGCAAACGATATATTAATTCGAGCAAACGGGATATCAATTCGTTCAAATGGGATATTAATCTGTGCAAACGAAATATTAATTCGTACAAACGACATATTAATTCGAGCAAACGGGATATGAATTCGTGCAAACGGTATATTAATCCGTGCAAACGATATATTAATTTGAACAAACGGGATATCAATTCGTTCAAACGGGATGTTAATCCGTGCAAACGAGATATTAATTCGTACAAACGACATATTAATTCGAGCTAACGGGATATGAATTCGTGCAAACGGTTTATTAATCCGTACAAACGATATATTAATTCGAGCAAACGGGATATCAATTCGTTCAAACGGGATATTAATCCGGCAAACGAGATATTTATTCGTACAAACGACATATTAATTCGAGCAAACGGTATATGAATTCGTGCAAACGGTATATTAATCCGTGCAAACGAGATATTAATTCGAGCAAACGGGATATCAATTCGTTCAAACGGTTTATTAATCCGTGCAAACGGATTATTAATCCGTGCAAACGACATCTATGTCGGGAAAACAAACCATCAGGAAAACATGTCCGTGAAATGTGTACCCCCTCAAACCCCACCCTAAAACATAGATCGTGGGTACATGTTAGAACCTCCTCGGCGAGGCGGTTCTAACATGTACCCACAATCTATGTTTTGAGCAAAAATAAGAAAAATATCAATATTTTATTGGTGAAATTTATTTTTTTACAACTGAAAAAATTCTCTGTATATTGCATGGGCAAATTTTCGTAATGTGATCGATTGGCCTTTTGGTGAAGGTGAATTTTCATTGTTAGCTCATACAATAGTTACCACCGTAATAGTTTTACTCCGTGACCTATAGAATGTTGACTTTACGAATTATGATCTTCAAATTCATGACGAATTAATATATGAGCCTTTGTGTGACAAAACCAACAATCTGGCTCTCCGATCAGGTCCGACACAACGGGATGTACAACGACAGAATAAAGCTAATTTAGAATTTAGAAAGTAGAGGAATTGTACTATCCGTGTAGGGAAAACAAAGGCGCTGATCAGCTTCGCGGTTACCGCGAATCTGATCTGTAACCGCGAAGCTGAGCTGCATCTTTGTTTTCGCGTATATGCAAAGTTTTGGTCTTCTCATGCAGTGGCTCATCTCATCATATCTCCTTTGTTTTCGCTACTCAAAACGTGGCCATTCAGTATCCGAAATTAAAGAGGCTCAAATTTTAACAGGGCACTTATATAAATGACTAGATTGAACATCCACAGGAGTTGTGTTGCGCATTTCATCACGCAAACATTTCCGTGAAATGTATACCCAACTAAACCCCTTTTTATATACTAATATACTAAACTTTGGGTAAAAAATGGTATACCTATTTTATGCAATATACGGTTTTCAGTAGTAAAAATCCAAAATTTTCAGATAAAAAAAATGACATTTTTTTTTATTTTTTGCTCAATACATAGATTGTGGGTACACATTAGAACCGTCTCGGCGAGGCGTTACATTACACGAACATGTTATCCTGATGACAAACATCGCAAACGCAAACGCAAACGCAACCTAACTTGGCATTATTCAACATTCTCATTACGAAAACCAGTCCATGCAATATACAGCATTGTTTCAGCTGTACTAATAAAAATTTCTTGATTTTTTATTATTTTTTTTCTTATAATTGCTCAAAACATAGATTGTGGGTACACGTTAGAACCGCCTCGCCATGGGTACACGTTACGCCGAGGCGGTTCTAACGAGTACCCACAATCTAAGTTTTAGAACAAAAATCAAAAATAAGAAAAATATGCATACCCCTGCATACCCCAATTTTACTATAATTCAAAAGTGGGGTTTAGTGGGGTATACATTTCACGGACATGTTTTCATGATGTATAGTGAAATTATGTGACGCTTATCTCAGACTATGGAAGTTTTTGTGGATGAAGGGAGGCAATCCAAATCCAGTGCATTTTCATCCAAGGAAAATTTCAATAAATTTTTGTAGATTGAGCGCGGATTTGACAGAAGCGACCTTTGGACACTCTTACTTTTCATCCAATGAAAATATATATAAAAAGAAAGAAAGAAAATAAAAAGCCCTGCAGGCATGCATGATACCCCCCCCCACAAAGGAAATCCATTCACTACAAATGTACAGAATACCACATTGAAATTCAGAATAAAATCAGAAATCAAATCAGAAAACTATGATCATTAACCCAATTTTTTCATCTGAAGAAATATTGTAGTGTTACAACACTTACGCTTTACATTATTCAAGGGATTTATCTCAGGCTAGAAATTTCAGAAAACAAATGAATGAGGTTTTTTCAACATGTATCTTATAAATAAAAGTACAATCATGTTAAAATTACTAAAAAGTGTGCCTTTTAAACTGAAAATATAGGATAAAAGTCATTTTCAAAAAAAAAAAAAAAAAAAAAAAAAAAAAAAAAAAATCAATAGCTCTGTTAAAAATTCACAAAATATGAAATACTACCATCTAAGCCTAGATCTTGTCAATGTAATTTGCCACAAAAATTTATCAAAATCCATACATTTGTTCAAAAGATATCAAGCAAAACGCAATTTTGAACATATAGTGTTTAAACATATTTTATTGCCATATATCTACATGAACATGTAAGCAATGGGGTTGGGCCACAAGTTCTTCCAACATTAGTTACGGCCCTCCCCCTAATATGTACAACATCAACAAATATTATATGGTCACATGATTATAAATACAAATACAAAATACATAAATGCAGAGTCTTGATTTTGATTTACATTGAAATATATACATATAGAAATAAATTTTAAAGGTAGTCAGCTGACATAAATAAATAAATAAATAAATAAATAAATAAATAAATAAATAAATAAAATGATAAATAAATAAAATGATAAATAAATAAATAAATAAGTAAATAAATAATTGATAAAGTAATTAAGTGAATTGAGTGTCCTGTCAAGAAGTCCATAGCAAGGGTCAGCAGCGGTGAATAGATGAAAAAACAACAACAATAACAAACGTTTAAACAAGCAAAGCATACGGGTATTTTATATAATAAATGTAAAATATGTCGTTGGGTTGTCTATGTATTCGAAAATCTCTTAGTATTCTTGATATACTTTTGAACTGCTTCAAATATTTTTGCGTTATTCTCAATAGTTAGATTACTATCACCGGTGAGAAGCTTGTTTAAGTTAAGTGGATGAAAACTATGTGTTTCACGAAACATAGTTATACGTTCGTTAACATACTTAGAACAACGAAAGAAATAGTGCTCTGCGTTTTCGATTTCGGAGTTGCAGCTACAAAAGGGATTTTGAGTTAGATGATTGAGACACAGGTCATTTGACAAGTTGCTACATTTGTTTCTGATTCGTGCATGCATTACTGATAAAAATCTGTCGCCATATGTATAATAAATGGGTACTTTAGTTAAAGTGCTTTCCTTTTTAAGATTAAATTTAAATGAATCAATCGAGGGACAGTTTCTTAGATTATCATCTGCAGAGTTCCATAAAGATATTGACGAGGGTATGCATGATTTTTTAAATAATTCTGTTCTGCAGTAAGGCGTTGTGATATTATTTTGATTTCTGAGCGGATAATTAGTTGTTTCCCGTATAACAGGGGGAATTAAATCAGTTATATATGTTGGTACAAGATTATTATTGGCTCTATACATAAAAGTAAGTTTGTGATGTTTGCGTCTTTCAGCTAAGGAGCGCCATCCGCATTCTGCATACAAGTTTTCTATAGATACTGATCGTGTTAGTCCGGTCACTATTCTGGCAGCTTCGTTTTGAAGACGTTCGAGTGCTTCCTCGTCACGTTGGGAACAACCATCCCAAACTACTGAAGAGTATTCAAGGACTGGGAGAACGAAAGAAAAATATATTTGATTTAGAGCAACTCTAGAAAGTGAAAATTTTAGTCTCCTCATTGTTCCTATAATCTTTGAAGCGCTTGCAAGAATATTTTCGATGTGTTTGTGCCATTGCCCGGTATTGCTTAATGTAAGACCGAGGTGCTTGTGATCATTAACAAATTGTATTATTGTATTGTTAAAAATAAGGTTTGGAAATTGCACAAACTGTTTTAATGTAAAAAGTATAGCTTCAGTTTTAAGTGGATTGAAATTGATAAGCCATTGTTTTGCCCAGTTTGAGAGTATCTTGAGGTCGGAGTTAATAATACCTTCGATATCGCGTATACTAGTGGCAGAGTAGAAGAGGGAGCTATCGTCTGCGAACAGTCTTGTCAAACTTAATAAAGATTCTGATATATCATTAACATAAATTAAAAATAACAAGGGACCTAAAACAGACCCCTGAGGAACCCCAGCATTAGTTCTTTTGTAGTCTGATTTACAGGACTTAATTACCACCCTTTGTTGTCTGTTATTTAAATAATTCGAAACCCATTCTAATAAATTACCATTAATACCGATCTGTTTTAATTTAAAAATTAGCCCTCTGTGCCATACCCTATCAAAGGCTTTTGACACGTCACAAAATACCATGCATGCATACTGGCTATTATCTATTGCTTGGCATATGTGATGATAAATATCAATTAACTGAAAAGTTGTCGAGTGCCCGGGTAAGAAACCTGATTGATATTTATAAATAAGATTGTTTTCAATTAAATAGTTATGTATATGTTTGAATGCAATTCGTTCTTGTAATTTCCCTAGCCCGCTTAACAAAGAAACTGGTCGAAAATTGGACGGTTCAGACTTATCTCCTTTTTTTGGAAGTGGTATTACATTTGAATGTTTCCATGATTCTGCAAATTTTCCCTCACGAAAAGAACGATTAAAAAGGATACTGAGTGGTTGAGCGACTTCTTGGGCAACGGGCTTTAACATCTTGTTGCTTATTCCATCCGGGCCACTGGCTTTATTAGGATTTAAAATATCAATTAAGGTTTTGAATCCGTCGGCGGAACACGAGATATTAGATAATCTATTAAGGCATTTAAATTCGAAAGTTGGTAGTTGACAATTATCGTCATTTATAGTTGAAATAGATGCAAAATATTCGTTCAGACACTCGGCCTTTTCGTAATCGGTGTAGCAAGTCGTAATCTGTCCGTTGGGTAACGTTGATTTTAATGGAGGAATTGAGGTCGTGCTATTATTATTCTTTACGAAATATCTAATTGTTTTCCAGAATTGTTTCCTATCATTACTGTAAAAGTCAGTTATTGAAGATTCAAGATTATTATAAAATTTTTCTTTTGCATGCTTTTTTAGGTTATTGACTTTATTTCTAAGATGTTTATATTGTTCTCTCAAGACATTACTGCATGATTTAGTTAATTTTCGTTTGACCCTATCCCGTTTTAAGGTGAAATGCCTTATTTCGTGGTCATACCAGGGCTTATCATCGGGTCTTACAGTTATTTCCTTAGAAGGTATACACGTTTTCACCATGTCAAGAAAAATGTTTGTGAATGTAGTACAGGCTTCTTCTATAGATCCCTCAGTTAGGCAATCCCAGTTTTGGGTTGATAATTTGTATTTTAAATTTTCAAAGTTAGCCTTTTTATAGAGCCATATCAGTCTTGTGTATGAAGTTTTGATTTCACAATCAAAGGGAATGATAAGAAATGTGGCCTTGTGGTCACTAATATTTGCGGGTGTGTCTATTACGCCACTATCACAATAAGGCATGTCCTCGTGTATTAATATGGGGTCCAAAATCGCATTTTGTCTAGTAGGGCTACTTATAACATTCTGCAAAGAATTAATTAATAAGATATCTCTCAAATTTCGATAGTTAATATTCAACAAATCTTCATTTAAGTCCCCCACCAAAATTAGATTATTTGAAATCTCCAATGCCCTTTCAATGTTTACATTAAAATTGTTAAAAAATGTTTGATCTGCTGTTGTAGGACTATAAAATAACCCTATCAAATATATTTCTTGTTTGACTTTTAGTTCTGCCCATATAGACTCATCGCAAAAAATTTCCAGGTCCGGTCTACGTTTATGTGCAAGGCTCGTATTAATATACATTAACAATCCACCCCCGTGTGAGTTTCTATCCTTTCTATAAGGATTGCTGTAGCAATCAGAAATACCTAATGATTCAGACGATACCGTTATGTCTAAGTGCGTTTCTGAGAAACACAAGACTTCAAAGTCCATAAAGTTATCTTTTAAAAAGTCAATTTTGTTTCTAATACTCCTAATATTTAGATGAAGAAAGGATAATGTATGATCAGGATTTGGCCCTGGGTTTCTTTCGACATCTCCAGCTTCTAACAGCAATAGGATCATGATAATTGAAAATTGATAGTTTAAAATACTTGCATCTAGGAGCCTATGAAATTTTCCACAAAACATGTTGAAAAATAAAAACACATTTTTCAGCAACTCCCGTACAAACCATATGGGATTAATGTTTAGCAAGAATGTATGATGACCGCCGATTTTGCATCGATGAACATATAGTGGAGCTGCTTAATGAGAAAATACTTCAGTTGATGATACAAGCATGAAATTTTCACCATATGTTCTTTACATGACACACATTAAATTCTGATCCCTAGCCACTTGAAATTCCGCCATTTTCAAGATGGCCGCCAAAAAACAAAATGGCCGACAGTTGTGAAAGGAGTGCATGTAGTAAATTGCGCATATCTTAGGTTCTTTTAATCATAGAGCAACAATATTGATACCAAAATGAAGCTAAATAATTGTTCTATGAAATAAAGTTCCAATATGCAAATTACCTCATTTGCATATTTATGAATGTTAATGAGATCTTACTTTTTGGCTAAAAATTGAGAAAAAAAAACATCTTATTTTCTGAACGACGTAAAATGTTAAATGAAATGGATATATATGGAATTGATATTGCTAGACCATAAATTATCATAAATTAAGAAAAGCTAATTAGCATGTTCATGAATATTCATTTTAAAACATTTTAAGACTTTGTATGCCTTATCTATCTGTTAAGTTTAAAAAGTTCATACAGTTAATTTCTTATAGCTTAGGTCCTGTTCATCATAGAACATCAGTATTGATACCAAAATGAAGCGTAATGGTTGTTCTTTCCAATGGAGTTCAAATATGCAAATTACTTCATTTGCATATTCATGAATATTAAAAGGTCTTATTTTGTTGCCAAACACTTGAAAAAACAATAAATCACATCTCATTCTCTGAATGATGTAAAATGTTAAATGAAATTGATAACTGTGGCTTTGATATTTCTATACCATAAAGAATCATAAATTAACGACAGCCAATTAGCATATTCATGAACATTCATTTTTATATACTTCAAGACTGTATCAGTTTAGTTAAGAAAGTTCATTCTGTAAATTGTTCATAAATATCACTTTTATTGTAAAATAAATGTCATTAATACAAGATATATGCCATTGTACTTTCTTTCTAAGCTCGCACGTATTCATTGGCTAACTGAATATCAAAACGTATTAATCATATAAAAATGCATGTTTGATCCCTAAAAGTCATACCTATGCATATATTTAAACTAAAAATTGACAATTTATGTTTGTGGTGAGCTTCCAACGATTAAATCATTTCCCATCAATTATTTGCTTGCATCTACTAAGTCTGTCAACTGATCGTATCATCATCATATCCTTTCTATAGTCCTTTGTCCTCATCTGATGGTTTGACTTGTTTGACAAGTCTCCTTCTGTTAAAAGTTGCAAAATTACAGCAATTCTCTTTGACCCCATGTTGCCAAATCTAAAGGGTCACTGAAGAGGCTTGAATAGCCGAAACCGCGGTATGACCCATCACCTTTCTCACAAATATACTCACTGCTCTTAAAGGATCTCAGTTTTATTTTTATTTGCTATTACTGCAGCTGGTGTTGTGCCGTGTGGCGGCCCTAAAAAGTCTCCCCGTACATCATTCATAGTGCAGATTATATTTTCCTTTTGGTCCTTTGAGATCAGAGAGGGTATTTTGAGAAATCAGAAAATTATTATCGGTTAAGATTCATTTTCTTACCAACGTTTACTGTATTTGGCCCCAATTTGATTAAACAAGTCTTTATTATTGACTACCCTGTTAAAAGTTGCAAAATTACAGCAATTCTCTTTGGCTCTATGTTGCCAAATCTAAAGGGTCACTGAAGAGGCTTGAATAGCCAAAACCGCGGTATGGCCCATCACCTTTCTCACAAATATACTCACTGCTCTTACAGGATCTCAGTTTTATTTTTACTCTTAGACGACCTCTCCACTCTGAGCGATTCTACGGATCTGCAGTATCCATTATAACCTTTTAGTCATCCAACAACACTTCACCCCATGATTTTCTTCGCTTGTCGGATCTATTCTGTGCAACTACATTTAGATTGCGTACTTGAGAAATAACGCCTTAAATTCGTTCTACATGTCCATACCATCTCATCTTGCTGGAGCGAAACACTACATATATATCCTGAGAGAAGGGAGTCTGAGCTTACTTCATCATTCGCCTTGAAATTACAGATCCGGCATATCATTGGCTTCATTGCACGGTCATTGCGCTGCAGGCGTCAAAGTGTTTCTGCTGCATGTGGCAGTACATAAATTGATTCACTTGACCTCTGGTCAAACATGGCAAATTGCGATTGGTGTGGTGAGGGAGTAGTTGGCGGAACTTGCCCTAAGCCAATTTGCAGTTCGTGACTGCAGCCAGTTCACAACCTCCACCAGTAGAAAGCATGTCTCCCAGATCCCAGATAACAGAACTCTGGTACAGCTTAATCTTTTTCGTCATCAACTAGAACTTCCTTCACTAGCCATCTATGGGACGCGCCTTTCCTAGGCAGCCAGCACAGCTGAAATCAGGATCATGACGCAAGGAGCCTTTGATTCCATTGCATTTCTTGTGGGTCAAGGAGAAGCATCCACCACAGACGGCATTTCTTCCTACACCTGTTTGACAGACGCCACAGGGATTCTTTTCAGATTTTTTTTTTCAGAAGGTTCAGATTGAGGACAGAGACCATGATCTTTGTCTCCCCCATGTTCACGTAAAGAACTTTCCTCTCAATCTCTGCTTTCCAAGTCTTACAGGTTATTCTTCCATGGACTCGACACTGTCATATCATAAGTCATCTGCATACAGCAGAACCCAAGGGCAGCCTGTGCAGAACTCCCTGGATAAAGCCTATAGCACAATAATGAAGAGTAGCGGGCTAAGGACAGAGCAATGATGAACACCTACTTTGACACCAAACTCCTCACTGTATCCACTGCCCTCTCTAATCCCTTCTCATGATCTTATACATAGACAGGACGAGACACACTAGTCGTTCGTCTATTCTTAGTTTCGCATTGGCCACCAGATTACATCCCTCAGGAATCGGTCAATTGCTTTCAGATCAACGACGGCCATGTAGAGCAGCTTGTTAGTGCCCAAGTGCTTCTCTTGTATTTGATAAACACACCAATCAGTTAATAAAAATTCATTTATAATTGCCAGTACGGCTAATTTCAAGCATACCAGAATGGGCGACAACATACTTGCAAGTTCTTAGCTAATTGCTTTCTCCAAATACACATGGTCACAGTAGTCTAACCCGGAGCATCAAAAACTTTTGGAGATTAGGCCAAGGAGGCGATTGTACCTCATATTAAGTCATATGCCAGAAAACATACTACGGTGTATGTTTTTTTTTATTTATCGCCAAGATAGTCTCAACGATGAGGCCAGGCAGAAAATAGTAACTGGTGTATACCGAAAAGTAATTGGTAACTGCAGACCTCCAAAATCATGGAACAACTTCATCAGATGTGATGAAAACAAAACGGAAATATTTGGGTTTTTTGTAGATAAATTTATTCTTGCGCAGAATTATGCACAGGTTATAGTGACAAAAAGGAATGATGTTGTTTGCAATGTAGAAATTAAATTCTTCAAGACTTTGCTCCCACATTTTGAAGGAAAGCACAATGGCATACATGTAGATCTTATATTAATGGCATTTATTTTGCAATGAAAGTGATATTTATAGACAATCTACACCATGAACATTTTACATCGTTCAGTGAATAAGATGTGAATTTTTTAAGTTTTTAGCAAAACAAAAACCTCATTTATATTCATATAAATGAAAATAAGCTAATTTGCATATTTTAAACTCTAATTGAAATAACAATCATTTAGCTTCATTTTGGTATCAATATTGTTGTTCTATTATGGACAGGACCAAAGATATGAGCAATTTACTTTATGAACTTTCTAAATCAAACTGATAGGTAAGGACTACAAAGTCTTGAGATATTCTAAAATGAATATTCATGAACATGTCAATTAGCTTTTGTCAATTTATGATAATTTATGGTCTAGTAATATCAAAGTCACAGTGATCCATTTCATTTAACATTTTACATCGTTCAGAATATATGATATATATTTTTCTCTCAATTTTTAGCCAAAAAAATAAGATCTCATGTAATTTGCATATTGGAACTCTATTTGAAAGAGCAATCATTTAGCTTCATTTTGGTATCAATATTGTTGTTCTATTATGAACAGGACCAAAGATATGAGCAATTTACTTTATGAACTGTCTAAATCAAACTGATAGGTAAGGACATACAAAGTCTTGAGATATTCTAAAATGAATATTCATGAACATGTCAATTAGCTTATGTCAATTTATGATAATTTATGGTCTAGTAATATCAAAGCCACAGTGATCCATTTCATTTAACATTTTACATCGTTCAGAATATAAGATATATATTTTTCTCTCAATTTTTAGCCAAAAAAGTAAGATCTCATTAATATTTATAAATATGCAAATAATGTAATTTGCATATTGGAACTCTATTTGAAAGAGCAATCATTTAGCTTCATTTTGATATCAATATTGTTGTTCTATGATGAAAAGAACCTAAGATATGAGCAATTTACTACATGTACTCCTTTCACAACTGTCGGCCATTTTGTTTTTAGGCGGCCATCTTGAGAATGGTGGAATTTCAAGTGGCTAGGGATCAGAATTTAATGTGTGTCATGTAAAGAACATATGGTGAAAATTTCATGCTTGTATCATCAACTGAAGTATTTCCTCAAAATCTCTCACTAAGCCGCTCCACTAATAAATCAAAGGCCGTAACTCTGTAGTTAAGGGGCAAAATTTACTAATCTGCAATCCCATAATGCTCCTCCGCAATATCAATTCTTATGCATAGTTTGAAGGAAATGGGCCTAAAGACGCTCAAGATATAACGCGGAAACGGAATTTTAGCATAAAAAAGGGTTATAATTCTATACTTATTTGTGGAAAATTACCCAATCTACAATCCCAAACCACTCCTTCCTGACATCAACTATTACACAAAGTTTAAAGAAAATCGGCCAAGAAATGCTCAACACATGGAGCGGAATCGGAATCGCTGACGGACCGACGGATGGATGGATGGTTGGATGGATGGATGGGTTTTGCGTGAGTGTGTGGGTGGATGGATGGATAGATGGACAGACAGAGGGATGGACGGCAATAGATAGATAGATAGATAGATAGATAGATAGATAGATAGATAGATAGATAGATAGATAGATAGATAGATAGACTCTTAGTTCGAATAAAGGTACTTATTTATTTATTTATTATTTATTTATTAATCTATCCGTATTTATTTTTGCCGCATTATGAGGAGATATGAAGCGATATGGGCCACTGCATGAGAAAACCAGAAATATGCATATGCGAAAATAAAGGTTCAGATCAGCTTCGCTACGCTGAAAATAAACGTTCAGATCGGCTTCACGGTAACCGCGAAGCTGATCAGCGTCTAGGAATTTACTTTCTAAATCGGAAATTTCAATCTTCTTAGCTATATTCTGTCGCTGTACAGCCCGTTTTGAGTCGGACCTGGTCGGAAACCCGGACTGTTTGTTTTGTCAGACTAAGGCTCAGATATCATCATGAATAATTTATACAGTTTTGAAGACCATAATTCATTAAGTTAGCATTCTAGGTCACACAGTAAAATTAATGTTTGAGCTAACAATCAAAGTTTGGTACAATAAATAAATAAGACCAAGTTCACCAAAAGGTCAATCGATCAACTTGGTTTTCCTGACATAATATCTCGTCCAAACGAATTATTAACTCGTCCAAACGGATTAATAAACCGTTTGCACGAATTCATATCCCGTTTGCTCGAATTAATATGTCGTTTGTACGAATTAATATCTCGTTTGCACGGATTAATATCCCGTTTGAACGAATTGATATCCCGTTTGCTCGAATTAATATATCGTTTGCACGGATTAATATCCCGTTTGAACGAATTCATATCCCGTTTGCTCGAATTAATATATCGTTTGCACGGATTAATAAACCGTTTGTACGAATTCATATCCCGTTTGCTCGAATTAATATGTCGTTTGTACGAATTAATATCTCGTTTGCACGGATTAATATCCCGTTTGTACGAATTGATATTCCGTTTGCTCGAATTAATATATCGTTGACACGGATTAATAAACCGTTTGCACGAATTCATATCCCGTTTGCTCGAATTAATATGTCGTTTGTACGAATTAATATCTCGTTTGCACGGATTAATATCCCGTTTGAACGAATTGATATCCCATTTGCTCGAATTAATGTATCGTTTGCACGGATTAATATACCGTTTGCACGAATTCATATCCCGTTTGCTCGAATTAATATGTCGTTTGCACGGATTAATAAACCGTTTGCACGAATTCATATCCCGTTTGTTCGAATTAATATGTCGTTTGTACGAATTAATATCGCGTTTGCACGGATTAACATCCCGTTTGAACGACTTGATATCCCGTTTGCTCGAATTAATATGTCGTTTGTACGGAATAATAAACCGTTTGCACGAACTCGTATCCCGTTTGCTCGAATTAGATGTCGAATTAATATGTCGTTTGTACGAATTAATATCTCGTTTGCACGGATTAATATCCCGTTTGAATGAATTGATATCCCGTTTGCTCGAATTAATATATCGTTTGCACGGATTAATATACCGTTTGCACGAATTCATATCCCGTTGGCTCGAATTAATATGTCGTTTGTACGAATTAATATCTCGTTTGCACGAATTAATATCACGTTTGAACGAATTAATATCCCGTTTGCACGACATATATTTTTCTTAAAAAAATTATTGCGTGTCCTAAAGATACCACCGTAGTTTCAGGTACATGTAAGTATAAAAGTTGGTTAGCGTAATATCAGTCCCGTTTAAGCCCTGGATATGATGCGTCTTTACTCACGCATTTACGGTTCACCATTATGAAAAGTTGCACATGTAATAAACAGAGATTTTTTGAGCTTTAAAAATTGAAAATTTTCAGCTGGAAAAATGATATTGTCTCAAGACATAGATTGTGGGTACAGGTTAGAACTGCCTCGCCGAGGCGGCTCTAACGAGTACCCTCAATCTATATTTTGGAGCGAAAGTAAGACAAATAGGTATACCCCTGCAAACCCCAGTTTTTCTATATAAAAGTGGGATTCAAGTGGGGTATGCTTTGCATGGACATGTTTTACTGATGCTCAGTGCTGACAGTATCCTCCGGTTTTACCAGGATGGCCATTTTTCACTGTGTCTCGCCTATATCGTATTCAGAATTGTTTATTTATTTATTTATTTGCAGAAAAGCTGACTAATCTGATGGACTTTTGTGACAGAATCAAGACGACCTATTGGCCGGACTGGAACGAAAGAGTTACGGGATCTCCACAATAAAATTTCAGTTTCAATTTCTCAACCACTCAAGTTTATGAAATGTTTGAAACAGAGGATCGTACATAGCGGTCATTTAGTACGGAACTGATTAAACGAGACTTTTGAGAGTTTAATACAGAAACGAGTGTAAAATTTATTTTACCATATGAGTTAGAAACTAGGATTTGATCACCTTTAAAGGGGACATATTTTCAATGATAATTTACACTGTTGTCATCGACGTCGTCATTGATGTTGCGTGTTCCCGCAAAAAGTGTTGATTATACGTGTGGTCATAACACTTTTTATTACATGACGTTAACTACTTACAAACAGCATTTTCATACGATAAAATCAATTCAGTCGACCATGCTTATTACTATACCGACGCCGACAATTCGGACAGAATCAAGACGCTCTGTTGGCCGGACTGGGACGCAAGAGTGACTGGCGTGTTCACCAAATTCAATTTCAATTTGAAACGACCAACGTTAAATTATCCTAAACATTAAAAAGCAAACAATGTATTAAACTGTTTTAAAACATTATATAGGCGGGGCTTGTTTTGGCAAGAGGGCTACGACATCTCAACTATGAATTAACTCAAATGAACATGAGATGTATCATTCTAATAATGTTCAAGTGTGATAACATGTAGTTTAATTTCTCTGGCCAATAGCAGTGTTTGAAACCATTATTTTTTCATTTGTTTTCGGTTATCTGAGCTGTTTAGATTTGATGCTCAGCTGAGTTAACCTTGAATGTATCATATAAACACTGGAACTGGTACCATTCACAGCTGCTATGGAATATGTATTGCAATCGAATGCACTATGACTTTCTGTATTAATAATTTCCACGTCATGTAGTTTACGTCTTTCAGTTCCATATAGCAACATGCACATAGACAATCTGCAAGTCCATCGACCGGGCGTGAAAGCTCGATCGTTAGCATGTCCGATTTGTATATTGATGCGGTCTTTCTTCCTCTGCAGCTCAATTAAGAATAACATTTGAGCATGTGCGTGAGAAAAACAACAATTTGGGTTCGACCAGGTCCGACATACACAGTCACAGAAGATTGTTAGAGGCTGGAAATTTTGTATTTAGAAAGTACACAAATTGTACTATCCGTGTATCGAAAACAAAGGCGCTGATCAGTTGTGCAGTTACTACACATCTGATCTGCGTCTTTGTTTTTCGCATATGCAAATTATTGGTTTTCTTGCGCAGCGGCTCATTTATCAGTGTTGAAAGAAATATGCGCTTTCTCCCTGTATCTTGTCTTTCGAAGGCTTGAAAAAGATGACTGATTGTCACGACATGGCCTCAGATCCGAACATAGGCGTTTACACTATCAAATAAAATCTATCAGAGGCATCTGGTTTATCTTTCAAAGATGACACTAACACGGGTATTGTTTTGTCATTATTGCCCATGTCATAGGCATCTAGATTTGCGTAATTTTTGATTTCAATTCGTATTTCGGTTTTCAAATCATCGTTATGACGCACTTTATCTCTTAAAGTCACGTCATATATCCATTATCCACCTGACAAAATGAAATCCAAAATGTTTGTATTTATGTTTAATATCTCATTCAACATTTTGATAAAGGCACTTCTGAAAGAAATAGTTGGGCTGCTCACGCCTCCAGGCAAAGATGATACACTACTGACTGAGCGTATGTTTACTGTTGAACCGCTCAGGCCTGAGCCTGACCAGGATAGGTTGTTGAAGTCAAACCATTCATATGTCAAGATTTTTGTTGCTTGGTTGAATAGTTATATTTCAAGCACTGTTTTGAATAGCATGGCATCCTCATTTTAGGAAAAGAGTCCCATAAAATGGAGGCAACGTCCCGACATGACCTTAGCTGTTAACTGGGAAGTAAGCATCAATCAAACAAACAAACACAAATATGGAGAGTTTCTGTGTATAACTCAAGGACATAGTCGGCGTATTTTGGGTCCGAACCTCCGACATCTCAATCCTTAGTCCGACTGACAAGGACCACTAGGACAGAACACAAATGATAGATTCTACAAGTCCCACATGTGCCGTGCCGAGGATGGAATCCACACTAGAAGCATTACGACAACTTGCCCATGCCACATACAGAGATTTTTTCAAAAGCAAAAAAAAAAAAAAAAAAAAATAATAATAATAATAATAATAATAAATAAATAAATTTTAATAGTTTTTATATTTTTGCTCAAAACATTGATTGTGGGTACACGATAGAACCGCCTTAGCGAGGCGGTTCTAAGAAGTACCCATAATCTATGTTTTGAACCGAAAATAAGTTAAAAAAAGAACATGTTTACCACTGCAAACCCTAGTATTTCTGTATACAAGTGGGGTATAAAGGCGTTTACATTTCACGGACAGGTTTTCCTGATGAGCAATAAAGTGAACGGCCTTTACCACAGGGGGTACAGCATTAAATTTGGAGTATTCATTTTAGTTGGTTGGGGCCAGAGCTTCTTGTCTGTTGCTTGGCCCACCGGGGTCCAACTGATGTTTTTCTTTTGCTCCGGAGCTAGTAGGTTATTCGGCGCCCAGGGATCTCCATCGTCGGGCCGCTTACTCAATCTGTGAGTCCTGGTTTTTGATTCATCAGGATGTTTATCATGATTTATTTGTTTGTTCTTGATGATTCATTGACTAGTAAGAGATTCACCACGAGGACCGAAAAACTATCTAAATGTTATGAAACACTGCAAAAGCTGAGGATGAGGTTATGGCCATGTAAAACCAGTTTGAGCCCGCCAGTTACTTTGTGTTACTGATCGTTCCAAGGCGATACTTCTGGGATGGTTCTTTTTGTTTATGTCTTGGTGTTTATTTTTTTGCTGTTGGCGCCTTATGTATGTTTTCATATTTTTAGTTAAGGTAACTGAGTGGCCACCTATTGGGAAAATAGCTGCTCATTCGGCTTACGATATGTTTCATGGTATAAGTACCTGATTGTTAGTTTGCTTTTTCCCACCTTAGTTTTTGGAGTGGGAATCTTTTTCCGATTGCGCCTTTTCCTGATTTTTGCCTACTTGTACCTTTTTAAGCAAAAATATTAAAAATATCGAAATTTTCCTATGAAATTTTCCATTTTTATAATAGAAATAAAACTCTTTGTTTATTTATGGTCAATTTTCGTAATGTCGAATGTCTGTTACGCAGATTATTATCATTTAAGTAGTATCTTGACGTAAACTGTTGCGTGACCTTACAGTGTACATGTACGTGCCATATGTTACAATTATATTTTATTTCAAATCTGTGTCATGTATCGATAGCCATTGTATTAATCCGTATATATATGAGAAGCAGAAGAGTAGTTAAGCAAACAATATTCAAAAAGACGAAAAAAGAAAAATACATAAAAAATACTAATAAACTTAAATTTTGAACAGCGTGAAAATGAAAGTTAAATGTCTGGTGATTTTTGCGCTGCTGGTGTTGAGTGTTGCCTACGGTAAGATTTTCTTCCTTTCTTTTACACAAAGTTCAATTAATAATGTTTAACAGTATATGTTAAAATGCTCTTTAAAATAAACTGCTGTAAAAACAATATTTACCTATTCGTTTTAATTATAACTTTTTAGGATAACTAAAAGGTATGGTGACAAAATATCGTTCCAATAAGCATACACCAGGAACGGAAACAACACATAAACTGTTGAAATTATCTATGTCAAAAGTACCAATGATTATGTCGTGTAAGTGTTCCAATCGTTCCAAAATAATGTTTGATCGTCTAAGATTAAGTTTTAATGTGAATAATACGGTATTAATGTGTACAATTGGTATTTAATACTTATATGTTCGTCGGGCAGTGTGCGCTTATGCACAAGCTTTTCGGAAACGTCAAGGGTATCCGCTTATTGGAGCATGTGTGCTTATTAGAACGAATACGGTAATTTTATGTAATCAAAAAATCCCTATCTCACTAATACTTGACTGCTTTGCGATTCGAGTTGCGAAACATTATTCGAAGTTCTTGCAAGTTCGTGGAGGATTGGCATGTGTCGCGGATTACATAATTTATGTTTATTTACTATTAAAAATCAATTGCATTACAAAAGCATCGCTTAGTTTTAATATTCTTGAAATGTCGTAATGTTTTTCGCATGTTGATCTCAAAACTGCTGCACAAAATCGCAAGTGTGGCGAATAGGTTGCGTTATAGGTTCTCACTTATTTCACGGCAACAGAGTGATTGTCCATCGTTGCATCATGCAAACATGTCCGTGTAATGTATACCCCCTTGAAAACCACTTTTATATAGCAAAATTGGGGTATGCAGGGGTATACCTATTTTTCTTTTTTTTGATCCAAAACATAGATTGTGGGTTCTCGTTAGAACCGCCTCGCCGAGGCGGTTCTAACCTGTACCCACAATCTATGTTTTGAACAAAAATAAGAAAATATCAAAAATTTTCCGATGCAAATTTTCGATTTTGAATTGAAAAAAGTCTGTATATTGCATGGGCAAGTTTTCGTAATGGGCGCTTAATTCGTAATTCATAAATTTGAATCACAGCGACTCACGCACTTATGTCGCATGACTATTTCGCCTTCTCACAGTCAAGAAAAAGTGAAAGTCGCAAGGCTATTGCATGCTAGTGACTGTGCACAGAATGATGGCATCTACATATGTACTTATGTTATTGGTAGAATTACAACTATTGCCCATATTCAACTCTTACTGTTTCTGGGAACGACCGGTCGTGATTTTAAAACAAAGCTTAAGTCCGGACGCGTTATGTCCTTTAGCAATACATACACGTACACTCACATTCCCTGTGCAAAACGTGACCAGAAAGCTTTTGCTCCGTACCGACCTGACTGAATATATGACAGAACGTTCACGAACGATCTTTATCCTGCATGCACGAAACGAAACAAAAACGTCAATACAGCGTAACGAAAACATTGCGAAAAGGAAACGCAAGTGCTTGTTTAGGACAGACACAACTCCGCCACTATAACACTATGCAGTCTTTTCAGTAAATGGTCAAATGATGGTACCTAGCCATGGCGGGGCGGCAGTGGAGCCTTATGATTCAATCGGTTTCAAGCAAACAGCCTTATCCCATCATGAAAACTTGCTCCTGCAATACACATTTTTTTTCATCAGTAAAATTTGATATTTAAATAAGTTTGCGCAAAATATTGGCTGAAGGTATTTGTTAGAACCTCCTCGGCGGTGATCTGACGCGTACCCCCAATCTATGTTTAAAAGTAGAACCAAGAAAAAACAGTTTACCCGCGTAACCTCCACATTTATCACATAAAGATACAATGCAAGATATTAAGGGTATCCATTGCATGTATAAATGATGGATAAGTGAGCATGAAGGCAAGCAGAGACGGGGTATCGCTTGGAGTAGGTAGAAAGCCGCATAAGCCGTGATGTTTTCCTTCTCTCTTTTTGTATTCGCTAACATTGACAACATTTAGTTATGTTCTCGTTTCAGTGAATGGCCAAAATTCTGGAATAAGGCAAGGAGGCGGCGGCGGCGTACGGTTAAACAGACTTCAAGCTAACAGCGATGATTCAGCATCCGGTCGTGCCAGGAGGGAAAGTGGGCCACAAAGTCCAGGAGGGGGAGGGGGAAAGCCAGTGAACTGGTGAAAGAGACAGACTAAGAAGCAGACAAAAATTGACATTGAATAATGTTATTATCATGATGAAATTTGGAAGCTACCTGGCGTTTCGTTTTACTTAATAAAACAGTTTACAGCAGGAACATTTTGAATGTACTGAAATGTGTTCTTAAAACTTATATTATTACAGTATACTTGCTGTTTGTTTGTCAACGCAAGGCCTAAAGTTAAATTTTATATTGAAACACAAACAATGCAGTGACTGCTTGCCTATGTTACTGTTGCTTTTGAAATTTGAAAAGAAAGAGTTAATAAACCTCGCACTAACTCTAGAGGTGTCAGTATTCTTTCACTTATATTATTGTCACCCCTCCGTTAGAACAACTATTAGAAGTTAGTTCGATTTAAGTTTATGCTTTCGATATTTGCAAAAATTGAACGGAAGCAAATGCGAAGTTCGATCCTTGGATTCCATTTATGCATAAGGATAACACGTCCATGTAATTTATAACCCATTAAACCCCACTTTTATATAGTAAAACTTTGGTATACAGGGGGAGGTTCTATTGTGTAACCACATACTAGGTTTTGAGCAAATAAATAGAAAGTCTTAACACAGCCCCCTCGAAAAGACAAAACACACACTGTTTTGCAAACAGCGAGCTTTATGCTAGAATCCGTGTATGAGTAGTACAATTAACATGAGGTTGGGAATATACATACATTTGCTTTCATAATAAGCAATACTCGCATTACATGAAATCCCAATTCAAAACCTTCATGTCACAATTATACATTGATTATTTGATCAAAAAGACAAAACTTGAGCAATAAAACTTAACCTTTATCCCCATTTGAGTATGACCGCCGCCAAGCCCCAAAAACTTCTTCCTTTTATAGTTTCATTTATACTTACTTTTTCATTTACGTGTTCTTTTTACTAAGGATAGCCGAAAATAGCTGCAGGTTTACATGCAGGTGCAGACGACCTCTTACAATGTAGGGGAAAGCGGTAAACAAACGCTTCAAGGCAAAGTTTAAAGAAAATCTTTCTATGAACGATTTTCTCTTGAGTCATGAATTTCAGCTTTTCTTGGAATAATCATTTGAACGTCCATTTGCTTTTTTTCTACAATTCCAAAACTTATAATTCATGAAATCATACAAAAAATAGTAAGTACATTTTTCAAAATCTCCAGAAAGTTTCTTAGAAAACTTAAAAATGTAGTGTACTCTAAATAGTCTCTCGTAGAACTGATTTAACAAAGCCACTTCGATTTTCCACAACAACTCGCTAATGCTCACAAAATCCACGATTTTCACAACATTCTCGATCCAGTCTCGACTTAGCTGTGATAAGACAAACGTTCTCCCGTATACGCTGTACCGGCGAGAACTTAAAAGTCTTAACACAGCCCCCCTCGAAAAGACAAAACAACACACTCTGTTTTGTAAATAGCGAGCTTTATGCTAGGTTAATAATAGATTAGAAGGCCGACATATGACATTCGCTGACCACACTACAAGTTCCAAAACTTTGTTTTACTCTAGTAAATCTTTAATGTATCCTTATTCGATTGCCGTTTTCTTCTGTAAAGAAACTTTTATATAACCGTCTGTGGCTATATCAGACCGCCAACGACCGTACCTCTTTAAACATCTATCCGAAACCCCATCAGCATAAATTTTGCTGAAGCGCTTGCCCCACTTGCCCTTTAAAGACCTACTTCTGAAGAAGCTAAATGTGGCACCACTGTTTATTCGGTGAAAGACTTCGTTTAAAGGCCCATCGGGGTCCAACTGGTGTTTTTCTTTTGCTCCGTAGTAGGTTATTCGGCGCCCAGGGATCTCCCTCGTCGGGCAGCTTACTCAGTCTGTGAGTCCTGGTTTTTGATTCATCAGGATGTTTATCATGATTTATTTGTTTGTTCTTGATGATTCATTGACTAGTTAGAGATTCACCACGAGGACCGAATGACTAACTAAATGTTATGAACCACTGCAGAAGCTGAGGGTGAGGTTATGGCCATGTAAAACCGGTTTAAGCCCGCCAGTAACTTTGTGTTACTGATCGTTCCAAGTCGATACTTCTGTGGTGGTTCTTTTTGTTTTATGTCTTGCGTCTCAGCTACGATCAGAGGCAAATTTTTGTCTCACCTGTTTTCGGAGGTTTTTTGTCAAAGTTGTACCCTTGGCTTTGTTCCACTTTTTCCAAAATCTGTTGGTCATACAGTTTCGGAAAATATATACCTTTTTATCATTCTATGCCACAGAATTTCGTTATATCCAAAACATTATTTCATCTTCAAAAATCATGAACATTTAAGAAAGGGGAGCTAACTTTTTATTTAGGAATCGGATTTGGCCGAAACATAATATAATTAAAGCTGATGTGTATACCCTGGTTACAAATAAGTTTGGACAGAATAAGATTAATAGCTAGCTAGAAAATAAGAAAACTTTGTTTTCGCCATTATAACCCTATGGGACCTATCCGTTGCCATGGTAACAAGAGTTTTAATCCGTTCCACCCTATATTCTAATAAAAGTTTTGTCCTGATAAAAGTATACTTCATGTGAAATTTGATGGCTCTGGGTTTATTGGTTTAAGAAATTTTACACTTTTTGTTGTCGATTTTTTCTCTACGGACAGGACATTTTTGACCGAAATAAAAATTCCATAATTCTACATTGTCATTGGCGTTGGTATAATATTTTTCTCATGACAATTATCAGTTCTGAAGACTCCATCCCCCAATGTGGTTTTGAACTTCCAGAAGTATAAGACGTCATAGATGTAATGCATGGGTTACGGACAGGACACTTTTTCGTTACATTGTCCTCAGTACTTTGGGATATAAATTTATATCCAGCGATAAAAGTAAGCCACACTACTGGTTATTTTTACTGATTAGGTATGTCCAAATATTGTTTATAACCCATTGAAAGTAGAACTGGAAGTAACAGTCTGACTTATCAGGCATGTCACTCCGTTCTCACTTTAAAATATCTCAGTTTGGCACACGTCATCAGCTTTAGTAATCATGGCATAACTCAAAAACAAATAGTCATAGCCCATTCAAATAAACGGCAGAATAAACGGGATATGATCGTTTACTAGCCACAAAACATTTTATATGCGCATAAAGTGTCAGTTTCAATCCCTCATACCCATAAAAAGAAGCAATTTTCAAGTGAGACAGTATAACACCTGTTTTGGGGGTATTTTTGGCTATATAAAATTATACTGTGAAAAAATGGCTTGTCCAATCAACATTAGTTTTTTAGGCCAGTTAGAATTAATTGATCTTGACATCCTGCAAGTCAACTTAAGTATATTAGTGTTGACGTTTTCATTACCCAACCGCATAACACTTAGTAAATTTAAAATTGTCATCTGATCTTAGCTGACCCGTTGGTGTTTAAATTTTTTGTGCTGTTGGCGCCTTATGTATGTTTTCATATTTTTAGTTAAGGTAACTGAGGGCCACCTATTGGGAAAATAGCTGCTCATTCGGGTTAGGATATGTTTCATGGTATAAGTACCTGATTGTTAGTAAGGTTTTTTCCCACCTCGGTTTTTGGAGTGGGAATCTTTTTCTGATTGCGCCTTTTCCTGATCTTTGCCTACTTGTACCTTCTCCTAATGGTGCAATATGGTCCTTAGATCAAAGGACTGTCATAATGAGGTGTTTATCACATGTCTGCAGGGGGTCGTAAAGATGCCCCTTAAGGATAATACCTGTTGTTCCACTTAATTGATTTTATGGTCCCTGATAACCTGTGCAATAAAACTGCCTCCCTCTGCCATCAATAATGATTTTAGCTCACCTGAGCCGAAGGCTGACAGGTGAGCTTATAGTATACCCATGCTCCGTCGTCCACAATTTCAAAGATCTCCTCTGAAACCGCTTGGCCAATCAAAGCCAAACTTCTTGTGGAACATCCTTAGGAAGGGGGAACGAAAGTTTATATAAATGACCAAGATGGCCACCATGGCTATTAATAGCAAAAACCTTTAAAAATCTTCTTCTCCAGAACCAGTGGGCCGATTTCCACGAAACTTGGTATGACCTACTTTACAGCAAGGTCAACTTTGGTCGCCGATGCATTTGAATGGGAAAAAATGGTAAAATGATATTTAATGGGTAAA
The DNA here is from genome assembly GCA_964017185.1 of Rugalucina vietnamica. Classification (NCBI taxonomy): domain Eukaryota; kingdom Metazoa; phylum Mollusca; class Bivalvia; order Lucinida; family Lucinidae; genus Rugalucina; species Rugalucina vietnamica. The sequence continues at coordinate 12,182,254 of OZ024879.1, read as the reverse complement.
ACGTACTGGGAATAGGCAAATTGGACAGAAGATTAATGTTAATGGAAAATTTTAGCCCCCGGGGGGGGGGGGGTGTCTGCCCCTGCCCGGGGGCTATATACATGTATATTTCCATAATAATGAAACATCTTCTCCCCGATAACCGCTTGGCAAATCAAAGCCAAACTTCATATGTAGCATCCTTGGGAAGGGGGAAAGAAAGTTTGTATAAGTTGTCAAGGTCACATGGCCAAGATGGCCGCCATGGTTAAAAAATATTCTCCAGAACCAGAAGGCCAATGATTTTGAAAATTGGTGTAGTCATCAGTGACTGTCCAGAGCTCTACAAAGTTTATGTAAATCATGACCCTTGGATGACCTTGACTTATTTTACAGCAAGGTCAACTTAGGTCTCCCATGCATTGGAATGGGAAAAATAGGAAAATGTCATGTAATGGCAGAAAACTTGCTAGAAATGAGCAAATGGACAGACGATTTATGTTTAAGAAAATATTGTGTGCCCAGGGGGTTGCCTGCCCCTGCCCCGGGGCTATATACATGTATATGAACATAATATTGAAACATCTTCTACTCTGAAACCGCTAGGCCTGTCAAAGCCAAACTTTTTGTGGAACATCCTTAGGTGCTGTAGAGCTGTCATCGATATCGGCGATGGAGCCGCGATTCTGATATCGATATAGAAAAATGAGATATCGATATCGTAAATAGACGTTTGTCACGTGTGTTTGTTGTTTTGTCGCCCCATTTTGTCCAATAGACGTTCTCCTTTTGGTGACGTTCTGCAGCTTCCCGCGCATGACAGTGCGCAAAATGGGTGGGATATGAAAGCCCCAGCCGGTATGGTACTGTGTTGGTACTGTATTGTATTGTATATGTACCGTTATGAGTGTTGTTCTGGTGAAGATCTGGTCCGAAAATCCTTACTTTTATGTCCGAAAATTACATTTTTTTCTATCATTACTAGAATAAAATTTGTCAAATCATTCCCTCTTGTGTTAGTTTGTCTTGTTCGGTCTAAACATCACACATTCTCAAATGTGAAATGCATGAGTGACAGTGTTAATTAACTTGGAAAGGACATTTTGATAATCGTAGTCACTGAATCGTGAAGCAATCTAGTCTTCTCTAATTGTTTATCGTGAGAAAAAAAAATGTTTCTGAAAGCCCTTGTGATTGGAAACTAATTATACAGCTTTGGAAACGAACAAAAACCTGAGATTACTCTTTACACTATGGAGGGAAAACAAAAACATGAACTTGTACTCTTTACACCCATTTGTAAATTAATCTTCTGCTAAAAATAATAATTCATATACAACATCTGCGATCGAGTTTCTGTCTTTTTTCTTTTTCTTTTTTCAAAAGATAAACTGATTAATCGATATAATAAATCATCTAAATTCAATAAAGAAAATAAAAGAAAATTATAATGCGTAAATGTGGGTCGTTTTGAGTATGTGTGCCATTTCACTCAGGGGCGTTTAGAACTGTACCGTTTTGATGGACAATCTTTAAAACATTTGTTTCTCGACTACAGAATGGACCTGGTACAAGCTATTTGGGTCGAGTTTACCATGTTTTTGCGCTCTGGTACTGTGGTAATGTTCCAACCCAAAAAGCTAGTGACGCGTGCGCATTGGTTATTTAAAATCGAAAGTACTTCTGTAATCTGTTCCATGGCTAGTCGCAAAAAAAAAGAGCGAAGTGTGGGTACACTTTGACTTCGCTGCTACAGACGATGCTGAAATAAGGAAGTCAAAAGTAACCTGCAAACTCTGTAAGGCCACCATGCCGTATAGTGGGAATACCACAAATATGCGATCGCATTTGGACAGGTATCATTGGTCGGTGGGTATCAATATTCGACAATAGAAGCCTTCGTGGCGCAGTGGTTGAGTCACTCGCCTTCTGATCCAGGGGTCGCCGGTTCGATCCCGGGCTTCTCCAGTCCTTCGGATTGAGACTATAAACTGAGGTCCCGTCTCAATATGACCTTAGCTGTTGGTGGGACGTTAAACCCAAATCAATTAATCAATATTCGACAATGAATGTTATCAGTTATGTACCAGTCATTTGTCACCACTTGCAAGGATAATGACTCTTGCTTGTTAGAGATCGGCTATATAAGCCCCTTTCTTGCTGTCACCCTAGATTCTCATGTACAGAAGGTGGACAAAAGTATTCGTCGCGTTTGTAAAACTCCATTGACTTAAATGTTAGCAAGAAAAAATATCCTGCATCTCCTAGTTAACGTATTTTAATGATTTTGGTGTCATTTGAAAGGTAAATGAATAAAGAAATAAACACGATATTTTCATTGAATTCCATGCATGTGTTGTCGAGCTACAAATTTTTAAAAAGTTGTGAAATATTTTTTGACAATTTTTGAGCAACGTCACCATTGACGTCAATGGGAATATGACTTTTTCAAAATGTCCTGAAACTTTTAACTGCTGTTTTTGAAAACATGTCGGAACTTCGTCAAATGACCTTTGTTTATTGCTTTATTTATTTAACTTTCAAATGACACCCAAATCATGAAAATATGAGGCAGAAGAGGCAGGATAATGTTTCTTGTAAACATGAAAATACATTGAAGTCAATGGAGTTTTCAAAAGTGACGAATACTTTTGTCCACCTGTAATTCTTAGAAAGAACATACATTGGTTACGAATATAATAATCAGCAAATTTTTCAGCTGTAAAAAATGAAAACAAAAGGCATTTTATTTCAAATGTTCTTATTTTTGCTCAACATTATTTTGTGGCGGTTCCACAATTTATGTTTTAGAACAAAAATGAGAAAAATAGGAACACCCCTGTAAAGTGTAAACCCCAATTTAACTACAGTATACAAAAGTGGGGTTTAGTTTTCACAGACATGTTATTCTGACATGTAAACCAGTAATGTTTGGTTTGCATACTGATTCCCCGTCTCCAGAGCATATTTACAGAAACATTGAAATTAACTTGAAAACTAAGATTTTACACATTATTTTTCTTCTTTCTGCTGTAACACATACATTGTAGGACAATCTTTCATGTCTTAAATAGAATCACCACAATGAATCAACTGTCAATTGTAGCAAAATTAAGAAAATATAACAAATTTTCATACAAAAGTAACAAAACCTGTGTTGCAGCCATTCAATTTCCAGTGCAATTGCGTAGGCACATTTCATTACAAAACCAAACTGCACTATAAAATTGAGCCTCCTCATGAGAAAACCAACAATCTGCATGTGTAAAAACAAAGACGCAGAATCAGCTTCGTGGTAGCCGCGAAGCTGATCAGCGCCTTTGTTTTTGCAACACAGATAGTACAATTAATTCAAAATTTCCAGCCCCTAGCCATCTTCTGTGACTGTACAGGTCGGTTTGTGTCGGGCCTGTTCCTAAACCACATTGTTGGTTTTTCCACGAGGCGGCTCATTTTTGCTAACTGTAATAAATGTATGCCCTTTACTTTCAGACTACCCATCCTATTGAAACACAATCTCTAGCGGCGGCCCCCGTGGCCGAGTGGTTAAGGTCGCTGACTTCAGTGCTCTTGATCATTCGATCATCTCACCGATGTGGGTTCGCGCCTCGCTCGGGGCACGAGTCACATGTGGGATAAGCCAAGTTCTGCTTGCGGGTGTGTCAGGTGGTTTTACCCCGGGTACTCCGGTTTTCGCCCCACCTACCGATTGATCCGTCTCGATATGAGTGAAAAAGCTTGAAAGGGACGTAAAACTGAATCAAAAAAAAAAAATCTCTACCAACACAAGCTACTCTGAAAGTTCCAAAACCAATAGTACCATCAACATCCTCTACTACAGTTGCTGCCACACCTGGTATAGGAGGACACATACTTGAGAGACACATTGTCCAAATGTATCAAAATGCGGCTGAAACAGTCAAAGGTGCTTTTTCAAAAGCCGTCAGACATGCATTTGCCACAGGTGCATGGACATCTGCAAGCATGGACAGTTATATAACAACAACGTGTCACTACATTGATCCTGCAAGTTTCGAGCTACAGTCGAAGGTCTTGGACACAAAATCAGCAGCGTTTAATCATACAGCGGAGAATCTTGCTGTGGATATGCAGATGACATCAACCAAATGGGGCTTCAAAGATCCAGTTAGTGTTACAGATAATGCTGCAAACATTGTTTTGGCATGTGACATTGCCAAGTACCCCCATATTGGCTGTTTTGCTCACACACTGAACTTGGCAGTAAATAAGTGTATGAATGTAACTGAAGTAAGTTTCCTGGTTGGTAAATGCAGAACACTTGTAAGTGTCTTCAAACAAAGATATATAAAAACACTGTCTCTACATAATGCACAGGCTGTTCTTGAAATCAAACAACTGCAAGTTCTACAGGACGTTGAAACCCGTTGGAACTCTGCCTTAATTATGATACGCAGGATCCTACAAATCTATCGTGCAATCTATGCTACGCTGTATAAGGATAAGAGGAATGAAAAACTGCTACCAAATGACTCCGAGCTCAAAAGTATGGAAAACTTGAAACAGCATCTGACTCCTATCGAGGAAGCAACAACACGGATCTCCTCACAGAATAAGCCAACTGCAAGTTATATCTTGCCCATGTTACAAAGATTCATTAACCATGACTTAGTTGTACAAGATGGTGACTCCCCTTTGGTCAGAAAGGCTAAAGAATCAATGAGAAATGATCTGTCAAAACGTTATCAGAAAGAAGGTGAACGTAGATTATCTGTGGACTGAAAAGGCTAAAATATAATAGTCTGTAGTAGTTAAGCAATATTTTGAAGGTGGTCTTATTATGACAAATTTGATTGTATTTTAACAAGTACTAAAAATAACATGGTTAAAAAGAGAGCAAATGGCAACTGTTAATTAAAAAGCAGGAAAACATAAAAATGCTTTTTGTTGTGGCTCGGCATATATAGAATCAGCTATGAAAAACATAAAACAAATATTTTTGGAAAGATGTTTTCAAAGCATAAGCAAAGTTTCAGCAACAGCTAAATGTGGATTGGGATGAATCCGATCCTTACCAAACACCTATCTTTTACAAGAGTTATTTTTTCTCTATTTTTCTACAAGTCATGGCAAGACAAAGGCATTTTTACATTCGAGATTTTATGGACAGTAATGGTAATTTTCTTAATTTGCACACATTTTCTCAGTCAACAACAATAAATAGAAATGTTCTAAAGTATCAAAAAGTCATTGAATGTCTTAGGAAATTTATGAAGAAAAAAGACAATGCGGGTAACACTAAAATGAATATGATTGGACCCATACTTCCAAAAGCAATATAATCATACTTAAACAGAAAAAAGGCTCTAAAATATATATATTGTCCTAAATAAAATAATGATACACACTGAGGACAAAATTGATGGAACCACCAATATTATATTGCTGAAAAATTATGGGAATAAATATTTTGGCCCCTTTCAAATTAACAAAGTGTACAAAGCTTAGATGGTTTCAAACATGCATAAATCACAAAATATTGGTCACTAATAAATTACTTTATCAGATGAAAATAATTGATAATCCTACATGCTCGTTATGTGGTAATAATGAAGAATTTATTGAACCCTTATTCTGGAAATGCCCAAATACACAACAATTTTTAAACAAAGTAAAAAACAAATTCCAGGAAATCAGTGTTTCATTAAATTTGGATGAATGCAAATATATTTTAGGGATTTATCCCCCAAACACATCAAACATTATCCAGTTTTAATGCTTGTGGCAATATACTACATCAATATATGCAAAGGCACTCATAAACATTTGACATTTCTAGAATATAAAATAAATGCCCAGTCGATTTTGCAAAGTCACAAACAAATTACACTAGAAAATTATAGAATGCAGAACTTTCTAAAAACCGAGACACCCTTTTAATATTTTTGACATAAATTGATAGTATAAACTAGATCATAGAAATTGTTGATTTCCAGGTCCAGCGGCCCATTTATCAGTGTTGAAAGAAATATGCATTTTGTTCTTGTATATTGTCTTATCAGAGTTATGGTTGTGCCGTGTGGCGGCCCTAAAAAGTCTTCCCGTACATCCATTTAATGCTTTTAATTTTAATATCCTGGATTTCTTGCAATCAGTTTGTATAAGGGAATCTTTCGCTAATCACGCCTTTTCCTGATACCTTTTTGGAAGGCTTGAATAGTGTGGTAAAAATGGCTGATTATCACGACATAGCCTTAGATCCGAATATGGGCGTTTACACTATAAAATAAAATCTATCAAAGGCAACGTACACGATTCAAAACCTGGTTTAACTTTCAAAGATGACGTTAACACATATATTGTTTTGTCAATATTGTCCATGTCATAGGGATCAAATTGTATTTCGGTTTACAAATCATCGTAACTACCCATTTTATGTTTCTACTCTTAAAGTCACGTCATATACCCATTTACCACCTGACAAAGTGAGAAAAAATGTTTGTATTGTTGTTTAAAATTCATTTAACATTTGATGGCACCTCTTTAAGATATAGATGGGCTGCTAGTGCCTCAAGGCAAAGCTTATAAACCACTCACTAACCATCTGATTATTGGTAAACCACTCAGACTTAAGCCTGACTAGGAAAGGCGGTTGAAGTCAAAGCATTCATATGTATTAGGTTGATGTGTCTTTGTTGGATGGTTATATTTCAAAGACTTTTTGGATGTCATGACAAGCTCATTTTAGGTAAAAGTCTCATAATCCGACAAAACCTTATCTGTTGACTAGAACGTAAGCATCATTTCAAACAAACAAACAAACAAACAAACAAATAAACAAACAAACCTCTTACTGGGTATAACTTATACTCCGGATACTTTCAGTGTGTTGCTCAAGGACGCAGTCGGCGTTTTATGGGTCCGAACCTCCGACTACTCAATCCTTAGCCCGACTAAGGGACCACTAGGGCACCGCATTCACATAAGCCGCTTTTTATAGCGATGGAAATCAGTCATGATTTTGACAAGTCAGACAGATTACGGTGATACAGAAGATCATTGTTGATTTTATGTCGTTCAAACAGGTATCAGTGAAGTTTTAATATGAAATAGGCACACCTAATGGGCAACCAACCAATCTATCAGGATACTGCACGCTTGAATTCATGATTTTTGTGTGTACATTAGTTTGTTTGTTTTGTTGCTTAACCAAATGAACAACTTTGGTCAATGGTCATATCTGTGCATCAAATTTCCTTTTGTAAACATAACTTAGATACCTTTACTTACAAAAACGTATGGCTCTCATCATTGAACTGTATGCAAAATGGACTTTCAAACTGGTTTACATGACCAGATTACGGATATGCATCATATGCACCAGAAGTTTTCAACAAGGCATCAATAAATGTATTATTTAAATAACCAGTCTGCAATTCTATAGCTTTTCTGTTCCAAGACACTTATAGATCTCTTAAAAAGTTGTAAATTGAGCCTATACGCCACCAGGCCTCCCATTTATTTTACTTCCCATTTTAAATTCGTCATCAGTGTTCACAGAAGCCATGTTTCAGTTTTGTTTGCATTCAGGCTGAACAGGACAGTCAACCATTTTTCATTATTACAAGACGGGCCACATTTTTTGGATACTTGATGGTTACAAAAGCGTTGTTCAACAACACATCCTAGTACTTATGTCTTAGAAGCAGGATTTGAACTACAACCTTTCTATCGAGCTAAGCTACATGTACAAGTACATGTATGTCAACATAATGGAAATGATTTTGGGTTAAATATCTGGCACAGAGTCACATGTACAAACTGTATATAAACACAGCAAGTATATGGGTGTGTAGAATTTATTCTTTTAAAATGTAACATTTATAATTTGAGCCACATGAGAAAAACAGGATTTTTGCAAATGTGAAAACAAAGCCGCAGATCAGCTGAGTAGTAACTGTACATCTGATTAGCGCCCTTGTTTTCGCTACACATATAGTACAATCCCTTTTCTACTTAAACTTTCTAGCTTCTTTCCTTTTCCTGTGACTCAACAGACCGGTTTGTGTAAGACCTGGTCGGAAACCCTGAAGACCAATTTTCTGGTGTCATGGCTCATTTAATAGTCTAATACATTTCTGAAATATTTTATTTAACAGAACTCCTATATGGAAAATGTTGCCAAGCATTTTACAGTTCTAATGTCTCACTTTGTCAACTAAGATTCTTGAAGTTAAGTTTTAATATTTAAGTGACACCTTCACAGGTCTGTCAATTTAATAAATAAAGTGCATTTTCTTAAGCTAAAACAGACAACTTTCACATGAAAAAGAAGATGGTATTTGCTAACTTTTACTAAGAATATTTGAAAAACAGTAAAGTGGTTTGATGATTCAACTGTAGTAATTGCGCTTTGACAAGACAGAATCCTGAATGAATGAACTTGCTGGCAAGATGGGGAGTCTCAGAATTGAATCTAAATCAGTCCATAATGTTTATGCTGACTGGGCATAAATTTCTCTGGTAATGTGTTAACAATGTTCCAGTTTCCATGGTCAATGATGCATTTGACACTGGTCAATACTGTATTCCCACTTAAAAGATCAAACCGTAAATAAATCTGAAACAGATTTAAACACCTCTAATAAATTACATGAAACCTTATCAAGGAAAATGCATCAACTTCTATAAGAGTAAAGTGCCTATAAATTCAATCTATATTCATAATAATTAATTCTGTAAAAGATTTCATATTTTAGCAATTAAGATGGATATTCCTAAACTTTATACTTATGATTAAGTTTTAAATCATAGATGTATAAGTACACATTTATTAGATGCATATTTGCTTGACTTAATGTTTTACATTCGCAGACAATTGCTGTGTTATTAGGATGGTCAGATATATACAAATCAATCTGAGGCAGTTATTGAGTTATTACCATCCTGTATACCTGTGATTCTTACAGTGCAGACTGATGCAGCATTTCACGACACATGACACGCAGTCCAGTGATTGGAAGCTAAATGATCCATTGGGATTCAACCTACAGCAAAGAGGTCATTGTCTCTCTGTAGGTATATGCCTCACGGTAAGTTGCACTAAAATCAATCTGGCTTCCAAACACTACACTCCATTTTGTCATGATGGAATGTTGCATCAATCTGTGCTTAAGAAATTTGGTTGCATCACGGATATACAGGGCTTTACCAGTATATTTTACTGAGATCTGTTCTTGGATCAGGGAAAGCAGAATATGAGGAAAGAAGTATAAATATCTTCATGACCAAATCTTCATGAATAACCATACTGTACTTCAACCAAGCATTCTTAAAACCTACCTTTTTAGCTATTCACCTAGTTCAAAAATGTATCTGATATTGTCCTCGATCCCTAAAAAGTTAACACAAATTTTGAAAATCAGTTGACAAAATCATAACATTATAGTACTGAATAGCAGTGTTAACCTTGCATTTTAAATGCACTGGTGGGAGGTACTTCAAAAATTTAACAAGAACGCCGCGGAGGTCGATATCGCACCTGCACTAGGCAAAATAACTAAAAACCTGAAATATAGGTCGAGGGGACCAGGTCAAGGTATGTTCTGAAAGGGTATGTCAAGGACATTTACTATGCAAGACTTCACACTCACAGCTATCACAGGTGCAGAGAAAACCACAGTTTGACATAAAAATTAACAAGTCAATGGACCATGAAATATAGGTCAAGGTCAGCGGGTCAAGGTGCATGCTTGACGGGTATGTCAAGGACAATTACTATGTAAGGTTTCACACTCGCAGCTATCACAGGTGCAGAGAAAACCAAAGTTTGACATAAAAATTAACAAGTCAATGGACCATGAAATATAGGTCAAGGTCAGCGGGTCAAGGTGCATGCTTGAAGGGTATGTCAAGGACAATTACTATGCAAGGTTTCACACTTGCAGCTATCACTGATGCAGAGAAAATCAAACTTCGACATAAAAATGAACAAAGTCAGTGGACCTTGAAATATAGGTCAAGGGCACTGGGTCAAGGGGCGTGCTTGAAGGGTATGTCAAGGACAATTACTATGCAAGGTTTCACACTCGCAGGTATCACTGATGCAGAGAAAACCAAACTTCGACGTAAAAATTAACAAAGTCAATGGACCGTAAAATAAAGGTCAAGGGCATCGGGTCAAGGTGCATGCTTGAAGGGTATGTCAAAGGGTATGTCAAGGACAATTACTTTGCAAGGTTTCACACTCGCAAGTATCACTGATGCAGAGAAAACCAAACTTCGACATAAAAATGAACAAAGTCAATGGACCGTAAAATATAGGTCAAGGGCACAGGGTCAAGGTGCGTACTTGAAGGGTATGTCAAGGACAATTACTATGCAAGGTTTCACGTTCCTAGCTCTCACTAATGTAGAGAAAACCAAACTTCAACGTAAATGTTGACGGACGAACGAACGGACGGATGGACGGACGGACAGACGGAAATTTGGACTCCTATATCGCACCCTGCTATAAGCAGGTACGATAAAAATCAATTATTTCAGCACAGGACTTCTGTTGTGAGAAACATTCCATCTAATTTTCAGGATGGAGCCTAATTCAAGAATATTTTTGGAAATAAAATTAATTTGTGAACACAATTTGAAAACTTTTGTATGTCAAAACATTTGGAAAGCAAATTTTATGCATGTCAATCACTTAATTTTATTCTACTCTGAAAAAATGTTACGGTGGTTTCCAGAGGAGGGTTGAGGGAAAGAGTAAATCTTGGGTCATATAACTTGAGGAGCACTTACCTATGAAATTATGATTTGTGCAATAACAGAAATTAATGGCCCTCCTGGTCCAAAGGTCACAGTCCAGGACAGCACCATGAATATCTACAGTTGCTGAAAATAATAATATCAACTTATTATGATCTACATATTGAATTTCTACATCAAGTTTGCTTATCCTAGTTACTTTACTTCAGTTTTGTGTTCATAAGGACAAGCAACAGGTGAAAGAATGTTTGTGTTCATTGTAGTTTGGCATTTTATAAACCTGTTTTTCAAAATGTCCTGATTTTGGCTTAAATTGAAAAATTCCCTGACTGATGTCAAAAATCCCTGACAATTCCTTGGCTTTGAAAAAAGTGATTTCTCTCTGACTTTTTCCCTGACCATGGACACCCTGAATAAGTATTTGCAAGAAAGACAGAAACTTTATTTGTCTTTCCCAAGGCTAATTTAGAACACCTCAATGACCATGGATTCATGACCACACTGCTGGTTTTTTACCTGAAAATAAAACAGTACATGTATACAGTTCAAAGAAACAGTAAAACTTATTCAAATGAAAGTGTTTTTTTTTTTTCTAATTCAGTTTAACGTCCCTTTCAAGATTATTTCAGCTCATATGAGACGGGCCAATCAATAGGTGGGGCGAAAACGGGAGAACCGCGAAAAAAACCACCTGGCACACCCGCAAGCAGAACTTGGCTTGTCTCACATGTGGCCAGAGCGGGACTCGAACCCACACCAGACACAGCGGTGAAATGATCGAGTGATTAAGAAACACGGAGCCACCTCAAATGAAATTGACCATAGTGTCAGACAATAGAGTATTGGCAGAACAATTTCATATGAAAATCAGTTCATATTCATCTTGTCAACTTTTTTTTTCCATTTATACTGCTCATAATCATTCCTTTGTCTCACCACTGTGTCCAGTGTATGTGGGTTCAAGCCCCCTTTGCCTTGGGTAGTGTGCTTATGGGTGTACAAAGTATTTTGTCTTAGAGTACTTCAGTTTTCGTCCCGCCTACTGATATGCCCATCTCATATGAGCTGAAAGAATCTTGTAAGGGCGTAAAAAGTAGGTTTAGAAAAAAGAGAACAAATTTCACTATCCATGATGTTCTTGAACATTTATGAATTAATTAAGTTCAGACAGGCAAGCTCTTTGAACAAGTGGTAGGGGTCTCCAATTTCCTGGGATCAATACTTTTGTAAAAGTTCTGGGATGTTATGCAATATTTGGATTATTTGCAAGATACTCTTACAATATTCATGAGACATAAATTTGTAAAAGTGCCTCAATCTCACTTCATTCACAATAAGTTTGTTAAGTTTGTTTTGTCACAAGATAGACAAAAATAATTACCCAATTATTTTCAAAACTTGAAACAGTTTTGCATCAATTGCCTTGGTAAAGAGATGTTTGCAAAAGTGTCATAGAAGCCAGGCATACTTTTGATTTACTAATATTTGCATTTGATTGTGTAACCAGAACTTTGAAATATTGGGGGTGGCCCTAGTGGCCGAGTGGTTAAGAGCGCTGATATTTTATTACCGCACTTAACCATTCCAGCATCTGTGTGGGTATCAAGAAAAAAGAAAAGAAAATTGTCAGCTTTAAAAATTGAAAATTTCATCAGAAAAGCTTTGATATTTTTCTTATTTTTGCTAGATTGTGGGTACACATTAGAACGCCTCACCGAAGCTGTTCTAACGAGTACCCACAATCTATGTTTGGGAGCAAAACTAAGAAAAATAGGTATGCCCCTGCATTCCCCAGTTTTTCTATATAAAAGTGGGGTATGAGGGGGTATACTTTTCATGGACATGTTTTCCTGATGATTAATTTATTATATAATAGGCAGATTTAAAACCAAGACTTTTAACTGTCGTTGTTTAAAAATCACTCCGAATCTATCAGAAATGATACAGGGTCGGTGGTGCGGCTTGTTGGCGAACTGTCTTATCTCGATTGTTTACAGTATTGCTGCGTATTGAATTTGGACTGGTTTAGCCCTATCTCACTGTAATGCGACAACTGGAGACTATTTCGCGACAAAGATTGACAATATAAACACAACTTTCACCGTTTCACGTTGCAGTCTCATTGAACAGACATTTATGCGACAAATTCGCAAATTTCGGTCTAATTTTGAAAATAAATCTTGCGACTGTCATGCAATAGTCGCACGACTTTCCCGGGAATGTAGCTTATTTTCATTTTAATTCGTACGACAGTTGCACAACATTCGTGCGAGTGCTGCACGACATTCGTACGAATGTCGCTTAGTTTTATTTTCTCGCTAGATAGTTGTGAGGTTTTTCGCATGTTTTCATAAGACTGTCGCGCAACCATCGTGAGACACTCGCAGGACATTGTTACGAGTGTCGCATTGTAAATTTGCCCAAATTTCGCGGCGACAGGTTCGCGACACTTGCACGACTGTTGCACGACATTCCTGCGAAATATTTTGGAACAACTTTAAAAAATTCGCATAAAATTTTAAAACATGTTTAAAACCTTCGGGACCAGTTGGCGACAAGCTCACGACACATGAATATTCTCACGACACTCGTGCGACACTCGCACAAATGTAGTGCGAAAGTCCGCGACAAAATTCGCATGCCAGTGAGATACTAGCTTTTCTCGTATCGGATCTTTTTTTGATGTCGGCGATGGACAATCTACAGATGTGAAACAAAACCGGCTCAAATTTTACTGCATTCAACCTAATTAGGACCTTTCCAATTAATGTTTGTAAGCAAGATTACAAGATTACAAGAAACTTTGTTTAAAGTCGACTTTCAAATTTACAACAGGATAACATTAGCCATTGGCTATTTTGTCGACAAACACAAATCAAAACTGTACATGTAAGCATAAGATTTACTTCACGTATCCTTTGAGAACCACTAGATGATCGATCACTGGTCCTTGATCGATCACTTGTCGTATTACGCTACCCCACCCACTGGTGGCGGTGTTTCGGATTGTTTTTAATCTGTTAAATTTACACCTTCTGTATGTTAGAGACTATAAATATTTTGTTGACGATGTTTAACATGTGCAATGTCCACCTACTCGCAGTAAACAAGGTGCAGATCCAAATTATCATAGAGGAAACCGAATCAGGTAGTGAAATTTCGAGTCCTTCTTCGCTTGACAAAGTTATCTTTGAGACAACTAAACACCGAAGTGCTAATCAGCGGTACCAAGTAATGTCATACCGGTTCAGGCTGTTAAACAGGGCTTAACACTGGCTAAGTCAGCATGAATGAATTGGTTTCAATGAACCATTTCCATGCAATTCAGAAGCATATCTCATTTCAACTGCCTCCCGCCATCCAACTAGCAAAGAACGATTTCTGTTGCTATGCAACAATTACGGAGAGAATGAACCACAGCTTGTAAGAGGAAAAATAATGATAAAACGAAAGTAAAGAAAAACAGGTTTTGCATTTCAAACGCAGTTTCGAGCGTTTGTATGTTCTTGTGTAATTTTATTTTCAACTATCACAAGTCTAGCATATTTTTATTTGTAAGATTAAATGGTTTCGCTTGGCGGAATTCGACTGCGGTAAAAATTTCCGGAAGTTGAATGACTCACAAAAATCGACGTCTTCATACTGCAAAACAGAATAGAACAGAACAGAACTTCTAATCGTAAAGCAACCAACACCTCGTTGTTTGGTTGGTTGCTAATATGCTGTGATAGGCATTATTTGCGTAATGGATAGTGCGACCGCTTCGGGGGCGGAAGGTCGTGGTTTCGACCCTTCAATCACTGGCCGTGACATACCAAAGAATTAAAATGGTACCAGTGGCTTGCTTGCTTAATTTTCAGTATTAAAAGGCTAGCATTGGAAATACCTGGCATGCCCATGACTAATGCTAAGCCTGCCTTGATAAAGGCAAACCGCCCATCTCATAGGGGAGGGGGCATTTAAAACAGTTTATAATGATACATATCTTCAGACGAAACAAGGTAAATTCTATCAGACAGATTGATGGAGTGATATATGTCTAATATAATATTTACATAGGACAATTCCTTACAAAAGTATTTTATTACATAATTGCCAGACAGCTAGCTTTTCTCTGAACCTCTGGATATAGCAATTACTATAGAAAAGTCTTGAAATAAGACACAATTAAACCTGCCATCGAGGTTGCCAACTCAAAACGGGTAGTACATTGACAGTTGTGACTATAACCGAGGTTTCGTCTATGACTTTAGCTGTTCATGGGACGATAAACCCAAAACTACCAACGATTCTAACACACCACGACAATATACGCAATAGAAAGAACGTCTTATATTGTGCAACAATTTTGATTTGCGAAAACGCAAGACGTTACTTTGCGCCATTTGCGACGTCAGCTACCCCGGCAAAAAGCAGCATTATACGGTGAAACCTCGCTTTAGCGCACAAAACAAAACGTACCAAATGTGTGTAATAACCGCATAACAGTAAAATATTTGGGGGGATATCTACAATGCAATGGCGGAAAGCTGAACGATATCGACGGTTTCAGCAACTTTGATCTTTGCCTACTTGTACCTTTTTATTCCGTTTATTGTGTGTTACAATCAAAATAGATCAGCTAATATGTGTGTGAATTGTGTTTAAATAAATCTCACCTAAAAAGACTGAAGTAGACGATAGCATATAAATCTGCTAAATTAAGATAAGCGTTGAATCATAGCATTTAATTGAAAGATGAATCATACCCCCTTATTTTATTGACAACAACAATTTTCAGATAGCGGCTCCGTGGCCGAGCGGTTAAGAGCGCTGTTTATCAAAAACTCGATCATCTCGTCGCTGTGTCTGGTGTGCGTTCGAGCCCCACACTGGCCACATGAGAGACAAGCCAATGTCTGCTTGCGGATGTGCCAGGCGTTTTTTCTCGGGATGCTCACATTTTCGCCCCGCCTACCAATCGGCCCGTTATTCAATCTTTAAAGGGACGTAAAACTGAATAAAATGTTCTGAAAAATGAAGTTCTTAGATGGATAATTTTCATTTGGAACGGTGGCCCGGACCTCTTCTTTGAAATGAACACAAATGATGGATTCTATTAGTCCCCCATGTGCCGTGTACGGGGATCAATTCCACACTGGATAAATTACGCCAATTCCAATGGAAAAAAAAATGATATTTTTTATATTTCTCAAAACATTGATTGTGGGTACACGTTAGAACCGCCTTGCCAAGGCGTTTCTAACGAGTACCAACAATCTATGTTTTGGACCAAACTTAATGAATGCCCTAGTTATACTGTATACATTTCACGGACATATTATTCCTGATTGAATGATGTATACCCTGTGATTTAATAGGTTAAGCTTGACATCGAATATCGGTTGACGTATGTGCCATGTTACTTTTTTTCAAATGTATGTCATCTATCGCTAGTCATTGTATTAATCCGTATATATATAAGAAGCAGAAGGGTAGTGACGTAAACAGTATTCAAAAAGGAAAAAAAGAAAAATACCTAAACAATTACTAATAAACTTAAATTTTGAACAGTCTTCAAAATGAATGTTAAATGTCTGGTGATTCTTGCGCTGCTGGTGTTGAGTGTTGCCTACGGTAAGTTATTTTCTTTGTTTTACAGAAAGTTTAATTAAAATTAAATTAAGTTTAACACTATAATGTGAAAATATTCTTTAAAAATAAACTGTTGTAAAACAATATCGAACTTTATGATTCATTTTTATGTAATCAAAATACTCTTTTTATTATTATTTGATTTATTTTTATTTACACAATATTTAAAGAGGGTGGCACAAATTAGCTGATAAGCTATTCTACCTTGTGGCCCTCTGTAACACAATAAACATATTTACATAATAAATCACAGTCTGCACTGGACATTCAAATGCACAAAATATAGATATATACGAGTTAAAGGGGATAGACTCTTGGAATTCGGATATTTTAAACCTATAAGTTAAACGTTATTTAAACTGAGCGTATAAAACATTAAAATAGTTATATTACTAACTATTAAAGTTAAAACAAATATGAAATTGTAAAGTCACAATATTTAGAAATTAATTGATATGCAGAATCTCATTGATACGTGACAGCTTTATGAATCGAGTCGCGAACCATAATTCGATGTTCTTGCAAGTTTGTCGAGAATTCTCATGTGTCGGGGATTACATAATTTATGTTTATGTACTTGCATTACGAAAGCATCAATTAATTTTATTTTTCTCGAAAGATTGCCATGATTTGCGCATTTTGTTCCCAAAACCTCTGCACAATAGACGCAAGTGTGGCGATTATTCTCCCTTAATTCACAGCAACAGAGTGATTCGAGTTTCGTGATGTCAATCGTTGGCGATAAGTTCGTAACACAAACATTAAAATTTGAATCACGCGACTCACGCACTAATGTCGCATGACTATTTCGCCTTTTCACAGTCAAGAAAAAGTAAAAATTGCAAAGCTATTGCATGTTAGTGAGACACTAAACATAGAATGATGGCATCTACATATGAGCGCGGATCTGGTAAATGGTGTCTTCGGGCATTCAAGTACATTTTATGCTATTGAAATTTAAAAAATATAAATGATGGGTAAGTGAGCATGAAGGCAAGCAGAGAACAGGTCCTCGCTTGGAGTAGGTAGAAAACCGCATAAAAAAGGTACAAGTAGGCAAAGATCAGGAAAAGGCGCAATCAGAAAAAGATTCCCACTCCAAAAACCGAGGTGGGAAAAAACCAAACAAACAATCAGGTACTTATAGCATGAAACATATCGTAAGCCGAATGAGCAGCTATTTTCCCAATAGGTGGCCACTCAGTTACCTTAACTTAACTAAAACTATGAAAACACACATAAGGCGCCAAGAGCACAAAAAAATAAACACTAAGACATAAAACAAAAAGAACCACCACAGAAGTATCGCCTTGAAACGATCAGTAACACAAAGTTACTGGCGGGCTTAAACCGGTTTTACAGGCGCATACTCACCCTCAGCTTCTGCAGTGGTTCATAACATTTAGTTGGTTATTCGGTCCTCGTGGTGAATCTCTAACTAGTCAATGAATCATCAAGAACAAAGAAATAAATCATGAAAAACATCCTGATGAATCAAAAACCAGGACTCACAGTTTGAGTAAGCTGCCCGACGATGGAGATCCCTGGGCGCCGAATAACATATTAACTCCGGAGCAAACGAAAAACACCAGTTGGACCCCGGTGGGCCAAGACTGATTGCAAGCAATCCCTGAGGATTGCCGTGATAAGCCGTGATGCTTTCTCTTTCTTTTTGTATTCGCTAACATGGACTATATTTAGTAATGTTCTCGTTACAGTGAATGGCCAACTTCCTGGAACAGGGCAAGGAGGCGGCGGAGGCTTACGGTTAAACAGACTTCACGCTAACAGCGATAATTCAGCATCGGGACGTGCCAAGAGGGAGAGTGGGCCACAAAGTCCAGGAGGGGGAGGGGGAAAGCCAGTGAACTGGTGATAGAGACAGACTAAGAAGCAGATAAAAATTGACACTGAATAATGTTATTATAAAATTGATGAAATTTTTAAGCTACCTGACGTTTCGTTTTACTTAATAAAAACAGTTTACGGCAGGAACATTTTGAATGCACTGTAATGTGTTATTAAAACTTATATTATTATAATTAATGCCTGTTTGTCAACGCAAACCTTAAAGTTTACATCTAGACACAAGTTATTAGATATTGAAACATTAAGCAAGGCAGTAACTTCTTGTCTATGCTACAATTGCTTTTAAAATTTGAAAAGAACGAGTAAATAAACCTTCGAACTCACTTTAGAGGTGTCGGTGTTTTTCACTTATATTATTGTCACCTCTTGTGATTTAATACCCCTCTAGACCAACTATTAGACGTTAGTTCGATTTTGTGGCATAACTTTTCAGTGTTTCACCTATGTCAGCCTTTGCTTTTAAGGAGTTATGGTGTCTTGATGAAGGACACAACTTCTTGTCTGCTGAGTTAGAACTTGAACCAACAATTTGGATTCTGACCAGGTCTGACACAAACCAGCCTGTACAGTCACAGAAGCAGGCTAGAAGCTTGAAATTTCGGATTTACGAAGCAGAAGGATTGTACTATCCGTGTAGCGAAAACAAAGGCGCTGATCAGCTTCGCAGTTGCTGCGAAGCTGATCTGCGCCTTTGTTTTCGCATAGGCAAAATTCCAGCTTTCTCACGATGTGGCTTATATGACCTAACATATCCAGTAGAAATGTGAAAAAACTTTTTTGCCTGGTGAGAAAAACAGGATGTTAAACTACCTTTAAACTAGCTAGTGTATGCTCTCGATATTTGAAAAATAAAACGAAAGTAAGTGTGATATTCGATTCTTGGATTCCTTTTATGTAATGAACAAAAAATGCACATCAGGATAACACGTCCAGGTCATATATGACCCCTGAAACCCCACTTTTATATAGTAAAGCACGGGTATACAGGAGGAGGTTCTATTGTGTACCCACATCCAAGGTTTTGAGCAAATACATGGAAAATATCAAAATTTGTCAGCTAAAAATTTCAAATTTAACAGTTACTGTATAATTGAACATTGGTGAGCCGCATCGTGAAAAAACCGGATTTTTGCCTAGGCGAAAACAAAGGCGCAGATCAGCTTCGCGGTAACCGCGAAGCTGATCAGCGCCTTTGTTTTCGCTACTCGGATAGTACAATTCCTCTTCTACTTAAATCCGAAATTTCAAGCTTCTAGCTCTTTTCTGAGCTTGTACAGGCCGGTTTGTGTCGGACCTGGTCGGAAACCCCGAAGACCGGTTTTCTCGCGTCGAGGCTCTGCTTATGTTGCATGGGCGTGTTTTCGTAATAAGTTTGGCATGCGGGTCAATGGTTAAAATAAACGCGAAACAAATACAGTGCATAAGAAGTTTTTGTTTGATTGATTGATTGGTTGCTTTACTTCCCATTTAAAGGTTATTGCTTTGTCGGGACGATGCTTTCAATTCATTACGAAAACTTGCCCATTTAATATACAGATAATTTTTATCTGTAAAGATTTAAAAATTCTTTGGAAGAAGGTGTAATATTTTTAATTTACATGTATTAGCTCACAACTTTGATTGTGGGTACACGTTAGAACCGCCTCGGCCTGTAAAAAGGTACACGTAGGCAATGATCAGGAAATTCGTACTCCACAGACCGAGGGGCGGGAAAACATATAGTAAGCCGAGTGAGCAGCTATTCCCCAACAGGCGGTCACTCAGTTACCTGAACTGAACTAAAATATGAAAACGTACATAAGGCTCAAACAGCAAAACAAAACACAAAACAATTAGAACCACAACAGAAGTATCGCATTGGAACGATCAGTAATATAAATTACTAGAGGGCTTAAACGGTTTTACAGGGCCCTAACCTCACCCTTTTCTTCTGCAGTGGTTCACAACATTTAGTTAGTTGTTCGGTCCTCGTGGTGAACCTCTAACTAGTCAATGAATCATGAAGGACAAACGAATAAATCATGATAACCACCCTGATAAAAACGAGGACTTAAAAGACTGAGTAAGCCGCCCGACGATGTAGATCCTGTGACGCGATCCTGCCGTGCAAAGTAGTCCGCAATGGAGTCAGATACTTTCTTCGACCTTGTCACGCGAACCTGTGTACCCCCAACTAATGGCTTTTACACCTACAATCCCAGACCTACCATTACGTCTGTATGCATGCATGGGATGTTTCATTTGGAGGCCACTTCCTGCAATTGCAATGGTTCTGGCCATACCCTTACTAACAACTCTAGAATTAACTAGAACACTTAGACTGGGGAGATTTTGTTGTGCCTCAACACAATACAAGAAACAATCCATTATATGGCTAATGGTTGCTGTGTTGTTCTGTTTCATTGCTGTAGTCGAACCTGCTGTTTCTACGAGACATTTTAATGCCTCAACATCGGCCATGGCATCATGAGCATTAATTATTCTGTGCCAACGATTGATGAATACAGTGTTTTCTGAGAGTATTTCTTAAGATCGGGATGGCTGGCCTTGAACAAAGATTTTGTGTCCATGACACCAACAACATGTTGCAGGAAAGATTGCAGTTTCCCCGAATTTGTTAGTGCCTGGAGAAGGACATGGCAGTCAAATGCCCTGATGTCATGGCCGATGATGACATTATTGCTGGATTTCTGTGGAAACTCGATAAATTTGTCAATGGCGGCGGAAATAGAAACACTATCAAGTTTCTTTTCTTTGCAATATAATGCCCCATTGATGAGTTTCAGGCCGGTGACCTCTGACGCCTTTGACTGGATGGCCTTCTTCGGGTTCACGTAGAGGTTTAGCCTGTCTTGCCCTCTTGCCACTGCAATCTGTGTGATATGTGACGTTCTTTCTACAAGAAATGAAAATGTAGACATTGAACTGTGCCGCGACGCAAGAAACCCAGCTGTTGGTGTTTCTGACTAGGTCCACAATAAACCGGGCTTTATGGCGACTGAAGATTGTTAGAGGTTTGAACATTTATCTAGGAATGCTGGTGATCTGCGGCTTTGTTTTCGCACATGCCAACAAGCCGGTTTTCTCGTGGCGCGCTCAATTAATATTTTACAAAATGATTAAAATAACCGGAGATGCAACTCTGTCAATGCAGGATTATGCTACGTTTAAATAAATGCCGCTAAACGCTTGCAAAAGCATGCAAAATTGGACCTCATCTTGTGCTTTGTCGCTGATGCAGTGACAATTTTAGCGCAAAGGGTCGCATGTTTTATGTGTCATGTGTTAAACAAAGAAATGACTCCCTATTAAAAATGTTTTTGTGATAAAGCAGGAGTTTATACTTAGGATTAAGTTATACCGGATCCCGTAGTCTCCAAGTCGAAGTATATTTCTGTTGTCGTTTTGTCATCTTCCACTGGCATTGGCTTGAATTTTGGAATGTATTTGGGGGCGGGATCTCTTCGATATCTTCATAATCAGCTAGAGTCACAGACTCAGAATACGTTGCCCCCTCTCTGGTTTCTGCCGTAACTGTTTGTTTGCTCCTGGAATAAAATGCGAAATCAAACGCTGTACTGGGTGATTGAATAAATATGCAACGCTGACACTTGCCGTGCTTCCCCTTTGGTGTCCGTTCTACTTGTCTAATACATCCTGGTATGAACCATTTATACATCACATACCGGTTATACCATGGTCAGACACACAACTTTAATGTTATCAGAAAAAAATCTTATCAGCCATTTTCAAGCTACATGTACTTAATTCCTGGTCCGATTCCATTTCCGGTCATGCGGCGAGCTTGGTCAAGTTTTGACAAAATTATTACCCTAACCATGGGGTGCAGCTCATGAAATTATTTCCAGCCAAAATTCCATGTTTCTGGACCAAAATATACTATTTACTATATTTGCTGTCACCAGTTTTCAGGAATTATTGTTAATAACGTGTTTTCTCGATTAGATTTCCCTCTTGCCACTGGGATATTATGAATGTTTTGAATGTTAATAATGCTTGTGATGTGGATCCATCTGTGGTGTACTGTGGTTTGTATGTCGTTCTTGAATACACTAATATTCTTCATGTCTTATCGAAGCCAACGCATATTAAAAATATGATATTTAGTACTAGACCTTCAATCCTAAATAGGCCAAATGGAGTGCATTTTGAGTTTCAGTATATTGTTTGTTTGTATTGAGGCTTCACGTCCCAGTCAACAATTTTCAGTCATGTCGGGACCGGAGCCAATTCTTCCTGGGTTGCTAAAGGACACAACACGGCACCGCCTGTGGGATAGAACCCAGGACCTCTCGATTCGGAGTCCGACGCTCTACCACTACGCCACCGCCTCCCTTTGCAGAAAAATTGTTGGAATACAATAATATATTGGACTAAATCCCTGAAAAACTTAGAACCTTTTCGCCTTCAGTTCCATTCTTCTTCTTTTTGCCTTTGCTGTTATCGAAATGGCCTTCCGCTTTTTCTGCTGTACCTCTCTCTGCAGAAATAATTTATTTGTGTAGACGCCTGGTGAAAGACCAAGTCTTTCATTTACCTAAAATACCAATTTGTAGCAGTAGTTAAAATTGCCAGAGAGAGAGAGAGAGAGAGAGAGAGAGAGAGTGAGAGAGAGTTATCGTCGATTTGTAATTGTTTGTCGTGTTTGTTTGAGCTGCTGTCTTGACCGTATTGGCATGTGGCTGACTGGTTGGTAGCTTATAACATAAAACAATGAAGGACCGACTGGGGCGTTAAGCATAATGAAGGCAGTGTACAGTCTAGTCTGTGTCACGTCGCTTATTCTAGCCTGCTGCAGTCATCGCACATCTTTATATTCACTGATTAAACTGGGCCTATTAGTGACATGCATTATAATACTTTGCTCATTAATCCATAGCTTCTGGTCTAGTTATTTATACTTGTATGATGACTGTTATATGCAAAACATTGGACGTTAACATCAGGAAAACTTGTCCATGGGTATATCCCATCCTACCCCTCTTTCATCATATAGTGAAAGTGGTATAATCGTTTTTTCTTATATTCACTCCGAAACTTGGATTGTGGTTACTCGCTAGGACCGCCTCGGTGAGGCTGTTCTAATGTGTACCCGTGGTTTGTGTTTTGGGCTAGCATATTAAAGATATATTTCTTTCCTGGTGAAATCTTCAATTTTTTACAGCTGAAAACATTCTATTTATTGCATGGGCAAGTTTTCTTAGTGCAAGTTACATAAATCAAATTTGAATTCTCATAAGTATTGCAAGAGTAGCTTCCCTTACATTATTATAGGCAATGAAATTGAATGTGCAACAGTTGGTAATAGGCTTTCCCCATTGCTTTGTTTTGTCACTACGTCTTTCATAAAAAATAGTTCAAGTCGATACATTTATGCCTTAGTAGTAGTAGTAGTAGTAGTAGTAGTAGTAGTAGTTAAAGGTGGCAGTTTTACGTCATGCCGGGCTGAACGGACTTCATCCATGGTTCTACCACAAGGGCGTATTTATGCCTTAGTTGCTTGCTCGGTTGTTAATATACTACTCAAACTTTGATAAGCATCAAAATTTTATTTTTGATTACAGGACATACTGGTAATCTAACACCAAGAATTTTGCTATAGATATATAGCAGAACCAGCATCGTGCAAACATTCCATCTTTTTTCGCATTGGCTGCGAATGCTTCTTGCAGACTTGCAGAAACGATGGAACCCCCCTGAAATTGAAGTTGTCACTGTTTCCTACCCTATCCAATTCTGTCATCCATCTCCTTTTACTGGTTCATTCAACTGCAAATTTTTAACTGTTTTAAAAGTCGAAATGCCGATATTTTTGTGTTTAAAATGCACTTTTGGAAAATTTCAGAAATCTGGTTAAAACACAATTTTTACCAACACTTTTTTTCGCTTAAAATGTTGTCCTTTGCACGGTGAGCATGAAACTGAAAACCGTTTTTGAATACGCACACTAGTTGGCTGAAACCAGTGTTTTTTTTTTTTTTTAATGTGTTGTCAAATGGTTTAATCACGTAATGCAATTTCCATTAAGAAAATGTTCAGTCTAATGACAAATGTTTTAAAACGCTGTAAAATCTAAATCAATACATGTAGCTCAATTCGGTTTTCTGTTCCAAACTCACAGTTTAAATGGCAATGTTTTAAGCGAAAAAATTATTTTGTGGTAAAAAAAATCGTGTTTTTAAACCAAAAATCAAAGATTTCTGAAATTTTCCAAAAGACACAGAAGTATCGATATTTCGATCATCAAAACAGTTTTGCAGCTGAATGAACCAGTAAGAAGAAGTGAATGATAGAATCTGATAGGGTAGGTAAAAGTATGCAAAAGTGACAACTTTAATTTAGGGTTTTCCATCGTTTCTGCAAGTCTACGAGAAGCGCTCGCGGGCAACGCAAAAAAAAGATGGAAGGTTTGTACAGATGTGGTTCTGCTACATATATATACCAAAATTAATATTTTGGGTGTTAGATAATTAGTATCTCCTGTTAACAAAAATAAAGTTTTGATGCTTATCAAACTTTGAGTAGTATATTTGAAGCACATTTGGATATCATGAAGGTATAATACAATGGAGGCAACATTCCGACATGACCACATGACCATCCACAGCGGGCAATAACAAAAAGATTAGTATAAGCTGAGATAAAGAGAACATACTGTAAACCAGGTGCGTATTTAGTTTCACAAAGTATGCAGTTTACGTCGATGCACTATATTGTACATAAAATTATGTCTAAAATATACTCCTCAAAAATCCGGTCACATACAGTTGTAAGAATTGTAACACTTGTTAGCATCACTCATGTTTTTTGTATTAATTTGCTTACTATGGTCACACCCTTCAAAACTCTATTCTAAATCCAAATCTACAATAAATGTTGCTTTGTCGGGGATTTACATGCTTCAGACAGATAATGTCATATTGAGGTAGAGCGTGATGGAACTTTCATCCGAAGGTTGTAAAGACCGTGGATCAAATCCACGACTTCTGACGGGTCAATAGAATGGAATGGCCTACTGGATACACCACCCATTTGTATACTATTTCCATAGAATTTCGGCGTTCGAAACTGAGCAATAGACGTACACTGTATGCACATACAATTTATGCATTCGATTTTTCGAAGGATTATTAAACTGATAATTGTCATTATTTGTTGTGTAGTTGACAAACAATTGGATGACCGAATTTTTTGAGGAGGAGTATACGAAAATTGTCTCTACTTTAAGACATAGATTGATACTTCTCTCTGATTTTGGTTCATTATCAATTGGCATTTATTTACCATATAAACGACAGCATTAATATTAATATCTTGTCGTGAATCGCCTTTCCCATCTACTCGTGGGAAGGTATCATATAAAGATCGAATCCAGTGAATTAGGACCATTATCATTTGTTAATTGTTAAGAACTGGTAGCCCCTCTCTCGAAACCAGATTCGCGAAGGCTTCGTCACATACACGCGAAAGTCTCTGGACGCAGACTTGTGCTGAATTGCGAAAAAAAGATTTTGTTTGTATCATGATGGAACATTAGCGATTGAAAGGAACATAAATTGAAAGCAACAAATGAACATACCTTTACGCGATAAAACTGTGTCGAGGGTTTTCGCTTATGTGTGACGAGGCCTTTAGCATAAAACTTATAGTATCTGATTGTTTTATTTTATAGCATTGTCAACTTTGCTCTTTCTCAACAGCGAGTTTTCTGAAGCATGAAAGATAATATCGCAAAAATGGGAAATTCAGTAATTTGACCAACTGAAATATACAGAAAAATGATGTTATAGGCCCCCTGCTTCAGGTGTTCAATTTAAATTCAATATTTAAGGCAGCGGTTACAATACTGAAAAGTTGGTGGAGTAACAAAATTTGGTACTCATGTTGATAATGCATAGTTCAATGCGTATTAGTAAATGTAAATAGATGATCTTAATGGTATGCGTTGTCCTAAAGAATAATACCACAAGTATTATTTAACAGCATCACAACTGCAATTAGATGGTTACCATGGTAACAATATATGGCGTTTCAAAAATGTGATGAAAATACGGTCAAAATGAACAAGGTGGTGCTATAGATTTGATCTGGATAAAGATAACAGGGGAACACCATGTGAGACAAAATCTGTGGCAAATAATTAAGTAAACATATCAATCCTGCCCTGAAAGGTGGGATGCTGTAATATGTATGGTAAAAAAAAGCTCACTTTAGGAGCAAAATGACATTAAGAAAAAATAGTGCAACTTTAAAAAGCTATACCTTGCTTTTCCCAAATTTGGAATCAAGTCAAAATATGTCATGTGATTATCTCATTACATTGATCAGCAAAAACAATCTGCAACATATGCTATTACATTACGAAAACTTGCCCATGCAATATACTGAGATTTTTTTAGCTTTAAAAATTGAAATTTTTCAGCTGAAAGATTTTGATATTTTTCTTATTTTTGCTCAAAACATAGATTGTGGGTACACGTTAGAACCGCCTCGGCGAGTACCCACAATCTACGTTTTTGAGCAAAAATAAGAAAAATAGGTATACCCCTACGTACCCCAGTTTTGCTATATAAAAGTGGGATATAAGCTTAGGGGGTATACATTACACGGACATGTTTTCCTGATGAGAGTTTCAAAATGTATCATGTTTTCTAGGACACCCGGTATACATAAAATGTAAAAGTTTCATTCGAGCCAAATTCATAGTCATTCAGCAATGATCAATGCAATCCAGGTGACGCGGTCAATTTATTTTGCGACATTGCAAAGGGGTGTTTGCAAGACCGAGCCAAATGTATGTGCCAAATGTTACAATTATATTTTATTTGAAATCTGCGCCACCTATCGATGGCCATTGTGTTAATCCGTATATAGATATATCAGAAGCAGAAGAGCGGTTACGCAAACAATATTCAAAAAGAGAAGAAAAAAATATTAATAATAAACTTAAATTTTGAACAGCCTTCAAAATGAATATTAAATGTCTGGTGATTTTTGCGCTGCTGGTATTGAGTGTTGCCTACGGTAAGATTTTTGTTTTCTCCTTTTACACAAAATTTGATAAAGTTTAACACGATGTGTTAAAATACTCTTTAAAAATAAACTGCTTTAAAAACAATATCGAACTTTATGATTTATTTTTATGTAATCAAAAAGACCCCATCTCACTGATACGCGACTACGTTGCGAATCGAGTCGCGAAACATTATTCGCTGAGGTTTGTCGAGGATTTGCATGTGTCCGGGATTACATAATTTAAGTTTATTTATCATTCAAAATTGATTGCATTACAAATGCATCGCTTAGTTTTAATTTTCTCGCAAGATAGTCGACATTTAGTCGCATTTTGTACTCAAATTTGCTGCGCAGTAGTCGCGCCAAATATGTGCAAGTGTGGCGAATAGGTTGCATTGTAGACGCTCCCTTATTTCACGGTAACAGAGTGATTCTTTGCGAGTTTCGTGATGTGTTCGCTGAACATGAAACGTTTTTGTGATGTTTTTGCGATGTGTTTTTGTGACAAATTTAAATATATTAAAATCTCTTTTAATTTGCCAATCGTTGGCGACTAGTTCGCGACACATAAATTAAAATTTGAATCACCGCGACTCACGCACTAACTTTAGCCGACTCAAGTCACGAAAAAGTGAAAGTCACAAAGTTATTGCAAGCTAGTGAGATATTAAAAACAGAATGATGACAGATATATATGTAATTTGTTAAACTACAACTATTGCCCTTATTCAACACTTACTGTTTCTGGGAACGACGTGATCTGGTGGTACTTCGTCGGACGGTCGGAGCGACAGGTTGGATTCTTAAACAGTACTAAAGCCTACACGTTATGTTCTTTAAGGATGTATGATGGTCTCCCCTTGAATTATGTCATTTTTTTAAAATAACTTTTTTGTCAAGTATAACACTTGGTTAAACAAATTAACCTAAAAAATCAATAGGTACCCATATTCGTTTGGGCGCTGGAGGGGCACGCGAAAAGGTACCCAAAATGACATTTTAACATTAGTGCCTATGGGAAAATGTCAATTTTTATGACATTTATCAAAATTTAGATATCATGTTATATTGTCAATTTTGTGAAACGCTGTACAACAACCAATAAAGGTACATTATTTAAAAATATGATAAAAAACATGTGTAACCAGCCTTTTTATGAAGCCACGGCATGATAAAAGTGGGCTTTTGGCCATATTTTCCATCAAAATTACCATTGTGGGCAAGTTTACATGAATAATATTAATGAGAAAGTCACCAAACAAAGTCCTCTTATTAAGTATTTCATCCTATTTGCAAAATACATAGTAATAATGACAGATAGACCCTAATTCATAGGCCACGGCACGAAAAAAGGACCCTTTTAACAGTGTTTTGCTGTTTTAAAATTACCATTATGGGCAATTTTAAAGGAATAAAAATGAGAAAGTCATCAAACAAAGTCCTCTTATTAAATTTTTCATCCTGTTTACAAAATACATAGAAAATAATGACATATAGTCCTAAATACATAGGCCACAACAGGAAAAAAAAGACCTTTTTAACAGTATTTTTTTTTATTTTCATTTAAATTGACACTCTGCGCATGTATAAAGGAATAAAACTAGTGAAAATCTCATCATACAGAGTCCTTTTATTAAGTTTTTCATCCTATTTACAAAATGCATAGAAAATAACGACAGATAGTGCTTAACAAATAGGCAACAACAGGAAAAAATGACCCTTTTAACATTATTTTGCCGTATTTTCCATTAAAATTATGATGTTTTACCTTTTTTTAAGAAAAAAAAAATAAGAAAAAAAAAACACTTTGTCATTCTACAAATTCTACATACAATACATAACAAATAACGACACTAACTCAGTAAACATTAGTATACTCAGTATCATGGCATGGAAAAAGGACAGTTTTTAAACAATATTGCCATATTTTCGACATTTTTTTTCTTTTCTTTTTTTGGAAAGAAAAATCACACTTGTATACAATTCACAAAAACAAACATTTTACGTTGCATTACGAAAACACGCCCATGCAAAGAACAGAGCTGTTTAAATTTGTAAAAAAAAATATGAAAATGTTTAGTAGAAGTGTTTTGATAGTTTTCTTAATTTTGCTCAAAACATAAATTGTGCGCCAAACCATAGATTGTGGGTACACGTTAGAACCGCTTCGATGGGCATGTTTTCCTAATAGTAACTGTGGGAGAAGATACTCTTCGTATTTTATTCATTGACAGCTGCCATTGTAACCTATTTGCTGAATTATATTTGTATAGATTGATTTTGACCTTAGACGGATCAAAGATCGGGTGGGTCTATCTGGTAGGATGTGAAAGGTATTCAGTTTGTAACGGTTCCCCTAATGTTAGCGTTATCGGTATTCAACGGATTATTTGCAGAGTTTAGTGTGTGTGTGTGTGTGTGTGTGTGTGTGTGTGTGTGTGTGTGTGTGTTTTCAGTCAGGCCTACATTTCACATACAGCTCTATGGGCTCGTCTGATTTTTGATTCGTCTAAGGTGAAAACCTAAATTGCAGTATTGTGTGTGTTACAAACACCTAGGTGGACTATAAAAGGCAAAATTAGGTAACTTATCTGAGTATTTGTCAAGACATCAAAGGATAAACATCTCCAGCAGCTTCTAAAATCCAATTATCAATTTGATTGGCTGTTGCTGCTACCTGTGAAATAACTGATGTATGCTCCATCCGTAAATACCTATGCACATACCTATGATTAATCTATTGCACTTAATTCAAACAGGTAGTGTCTAGGGGATCATCATATAACAGAAGCTGCACCGTAGCTTATCTCTACATGTATTACCTGTGTCAAAAAAGGTATTAATCTCTCGCCGGGTGGCGGCTGACTTAGACCTTTAATAATCTGCAGTTACCTGCGCCCTTTTACAAAGAATTTTTGTCAGGTACATCCGTTGAGGCATGCTGTTGAACAGCACCATTTCACAATAATAGAATTTAAGGTTATAACTGTCCAGCAATAAATTTTATAATATGTTTCAGTATGTAAACTAGGTTTGAAGCTGAACAGTGAAGGATTCATTTGAAACATTAGTTCTTGATCTTATACTGGAGTTGATCATCTTTATCATGAATGTATGAATGACTTTGAGGTACCAGAATCGTCAATGTATGATTAAATGCTTAATGAAGATACATGTACAGCCCATTATTGCACTCGTTCAATTTCTTATCGCAAAATAACATGAAAACTAATGCCAAAGCAGTATCTTGTCAAATAATGCTAGTGCCAATGCATTGTGTTATAAAGTAGCTAATGCCAATGCTCCAAATGAGTTTTAATTCTAGTGACAGTGCATTACTTTGCTTACTAATGCTGTCCAACGTCCGTAAGCATTGTTTGCCGCCATTTTCTTGATTTTGTTGTTGCAATGCCAAAACTTTGGATTTGATTACGGCAGCTCCCAGTCATTGCCTACCTTTCTCATTTACTGAGGATTTAGCGGACCACATCAAGCAAAATGACAAGATGGTAACCTATCATAAGTCATGTTTCTGAGGTGACGCGATCCTGCCGTGCAAAGTAGTCCGCAATGGAGTCAGATACTTTCTTCGACCTTGTCACGCGAACCTGTGTACCCCCAACTAATGGCTTTTCCTGTAGTACACCTACAATCCCAGACCTACCATTACGTCTGTATGCATGCATGAGATGTTTCATTTGGAGGCCACTTCCTGCAATGGTTCTGGCCATACCCTTACTAACAACTTTAGAATTAACTAGAACACTTAGACTGGGGAGATTTTGTTGTGCCTCAACACAGTACAAGAAACAATCCATTATATGGCTAATGGTTGCTGTGTTGTTCTGTTTCATTGCGGTAGTCGAACCTGCTGTTTCTACGAGACATTTTAATGCCTCAACATCGGCCATGGCATCATGAGCATTATATTCTGTGCCAACGATTGATGAATACAGTGCTTTCTGAGAGTATTTCTTAAGATCGGGATGGCTGGCCTTGAACAAAGATTTTGTGTCCATGACACCAACAACATGTTGCAGGAAAGATTGCAGTTTCCCACAATTTGTTAGTGCATGGAGAAGGACATGGCAGTCAAATGCCCTGATGTTATAGCCGATAATAACATTATTGCTGGATTTCTGTAGAAACTCGATAAATTTGTCAATGGCGGCGGAAATAGAAACACTATCAAGTTTCTTTTCTTTGCAATATAATGCCCCATTGATGAGTTTCAGGCCGGTGACCTCTGACGCCTTTGACTGGATGGCCTTCTTCGGGTTCACGTAGAGGTTTAGCCTGTCTTGCCCTCTTGCCACTGCAATCTGTGTGATATGTGACGTTCTTTCCACAAGAAATGAAAATGTAGACATTGGACTGTGCCGCGACGCAAGAAACCCAGCTGTTGGTGTTTCTGACTATGTCCACAATAAACCGGGCTTTATGGCGACTGAAGATTGTTAGAGGTTTGAACATTTATTTAGGAATGCTGGTGATCTGCGTCTTTGTTTTCGCACATGCCAACAAGCCGGTTTTCTCGTGGCGCGCTCAATTAATATTTTACAAAATGATTAAAGTAACCGGAGATGCAACTCTGTCAATGCAGGATTATGCTACGTCTAAATAAATGCCGCTAAATGCTTGCAAAAGCATGCAAAATCGAACCTCATCTTGTGCTTTGTCGCTGATGCAGTGACAATTTTAGCGCAAAGGGTCGCATGTTTTATGTGTCATGTGTTAAACAAAGAAATGATTCCATATTAAAAATGTTTTTTGTGATAAAGCAGGAGTTTATACTTAGGATTAAGTTATACCGAATCCCGTCGTCTCCAAGTCGAAGTATATTTCTGTTGTCGTTTTGTCATCTTCCACTGGCATCGGCTTGAATTTTGGAATGTATTTGGGGGCGGGATCTCTTCGATATCTTCATAATCAGCTAGAGTCACAGACTCAGAATACGTTGCCCCCTCTCTTGTTTCTGCTGTAACTGTTTGTTTGCTCCTGGAATAAAATGCGAAATCAAACGCTGTACTGGGTGATTGAATAAATATGCAACGCTGAAACTTGCCGTACTTCCCCTTTGGTGTCCGTTCTACTTGTCTAATACATCCTGGTATGAACCATTTATACATCACATACCGGTTATACCATGGTCAGACACACAACTTTAATGTTATCAGAAAAACTCTTATCAGCCATTTTCAAGCTACATGTACTTAATTCCTGGTCCGATTCAATTTCCGGTCATGCGGCGAGCTTGGTCAAGTTTTGACAAAATTATTACCCTAACCATGGGGTGCAGCTCATGAAATTATTTCCAGCCAAAATTCAATGTTTCTGGACCAAAATATACTATTTACTATATTTGCTGTCACCAGTTTTCAGGAATTATTGTTAATAACGTGTTTTCTCGATTAGATTTCCCTCTTGCCACTGGGATATTATGAATGGTTTGAATGTTAATAATGCTTGTGATGTGGATCCATCTGTGGTGTACTGTGGTTTGTATGTCGTTCTTGAATACACTAATATTCTTCATGTCTTATCGAAGCCAACGCATATTAAAAATATGATATTTAGAACTAGACATTCAATCCTAAATAGGCCAAATGGAGTGCATTTTGAGTTTCAGTATATTGTTTGTTTGTATTGAGGCTTACGTCCCAGTCAACAATTTTCAGTCATGTCGGGACCGGAGCCAATTCTTCCTGGGTTGCTAAAGGACACAACACGGCGCCGCCTGTGGGATAGAACCCAGGACCTATCGGGTGCTTATTGGTTTCTTTAGGAGCAGATAACACAATGCTGGGCTCCCTGAGAAACACCTTTATCAGTTATAGTGTCATTTACTAGTACTTTTTTCGCTAACTATTTTTGCAGTAAATGGGGATCATGACAAAATGCAAAGGTAAATCGAGAAGATGTAATATACTAATATGGTTTACAAACTGGCCCATTATTCCTAAATTAGGCATATTTCTTCGCTTACAAGGAATTTTACTCGCCAGCAGTTTCAATAACTTCGTACAGCCAATTTATATAACTGGGTACAAAAAATAAATCGACCTCTCTTTGACTGGGACAGTAGTTCCTTTCACTGAATTTCGAACGTACAGTCCTTTATGGTTAGAAATTTCGAAATCGACGGAGCGGATTAGCATGCGCTTTCTTATATTGAAAGTTCCGAAGTATTTCTTTCTTTTGCGCGTATTTTGTTTTCTCAACACTGTTTGGTAGTAAAACTAGAGGAGAAAATGCAGCGACTTTAAACCTTTTTACAACTCTAATCCAAAACAAATGCCTCCCTTATGACAAATGCCTCCCGTATGATCCTAAGAACACCTTTTGCGGTTTGTCGACCATAAGATGAAACAAGAACATGTACCAAAGTGACCAACTGAAAACTATGGCACAGAAACCACTATCTTGCATCTTTTGCCCCAAAAATGTGTTCAATCACTGGTACAGTGTCTTTCACTGATTCTACGGTGTACAGTGAATCTATAGGGTGATTAATCCATAGCTTCTGCTCTAGTTATTTATACATGTATGATGACTGTTATATGCCAAACATTGGACGTTAACATCAGGAAAACTAAACTTGTCCATGGGTATATCCCATCCTACCCCTCTTTCATCATATAGTGAAAGTGGTATAATCGTTTTTCCTTATATTCGCCCCGAAACTTGGATTGTGGTTACTCGCTAGGACCGCCTCGGTGAGGCGGTTCTATTGTGTACCCGTGGTTTGTGTTTTGGGCTAGCATATTAAAGATATATTTCTTTCCTGGTGAAATCTTCAATTTTTTACAGCTGCAAACATTATATTTATTGCATGAGCAAGTTTTCTTAGTGCAAGTTACATAAATCAAATTGGAATTCTCATAAGTATTGCAAGAGTAGCTTCCCTTACATTATCATAGGCAATGAAATTGAATGTGCAACAGTTGGTAATAGACATTTTTCACCTTTGAACGTAAATGTTGCTGGCGCGTGCGTTTACGATTTTCGGTGTGATGGGGGACGACTCGTGAGGGCATATTTGATACGATGAAGAGGGGCGATATGAAGAATTACTTGGTCAAAACTACCAATAGCCTAACGGAGACCAATTAAACAAGACAGGCAAAAAAAGAAATAGTCCACGACGTCTTACTCTGTAGCTCAGTAGGTAGCATGTATGGAATAAAACCAAAAGGTCCTGGGTTCGAGCCCGGCTAGGACAAACATTCTTTTTCTATTCTTAATTGCTTCCTTTTTTCATCCCTGTGACAATATAGCTTAGAGAACGAAAAAGAAACGTACGGAGAAATATTGAGCCGATACCTTACCTGTAATTCAGTTTATTGCCGATAAAAAATGTACATAAATGAATAGGACATTGACTTTCAATGTTTAATTAAAACTTAATTACGGCAGATATTAAATTTGTTCTTTCGGAATATTGTAATTTAATGTATTCCTGACTTAATGGATATTGTTTCGTTAAATTATCTTGATTTTTTGAACGGACAAAATTAAAATTTAAAAAGGTCCTGTTTGGTCGCATCATTTCTTATATCTGATATACAAAAAGTGTAAAATCTACCAAAGGTGCTTTGGTTAAATGCCAAATACATCGTTTCCAAAACCTTTTTTTCTAAATTTGTTCTTTCGGATTATTCATCAGAAGAAAATGATCTTTCTAAAGACATGCTTAACTTCAAAATCAAGCGACATTGGGCGTGGACAAATTGCGTGAATTTTACAGCTACTTTGATTTTTTTTTCTAATTTCCGTAAATCAATAGTTTTATCGGCAAATCCCGTAAACCGGGCGGAGAATTACGAAATACTTGTGCATAAGCGTCTGCTATTTCGCATAAAGGTGTAATACTTCTTTTCCTTGTTATTTATTTATTTATTTATTTATTTATTTATTTATTTTCTTTAACATGGAGATTACTTATTTACACAAAAGAAAAAAAAATAAAAAAGTCTTTTTTTCTCACCTCGAATGATAATCGATTTAAAATTTATGAAAGATGCTACACAATGATCGCGATTAACTTTTGAGTATAATTTTATAAACATTACATATCCTCACAGAATGGACACTTCTGAACAACAAACGCATTGTGCATTGTAAGAATGCACATCAACATTAATTATTGTCGTAATTGCAATTGGTCCAATTAAAGTTTGCATTTCACACCTAAGTAACACTTTTTACTCAATCTGATGACCAAACAATAGCGTCTCCGTGTCCCAGTTTGAACAAAACAAAAACCGACATAAAAATTCTTAATTATCTTCATTCAAATCTCTCTCTCTCTCTCTCTCTCTCTCTCTCTCTCTCTCTCTCTCTCTCTCTCTCTCGTTAAAGCTGCAGAAAAACACTGAAACTGTACACTGTTTTCAATGAAATTAAGATTTGTTTTTACTGTGCTGCTACTTTTTACGCTGATTCGTTCTTATTTTATTTCTGCTATCAGCCACGGTCTAGATCATCCCGTTGAGTTTTCTGGAATCGCATATTCATTCATTCATTCTCAGTCACAAGTCGCAAGATACATCAATTCATTATTATTTTTTTTTTTTTTACTTTTTAAAAATTCATAAAATGTTTTGTTTGTTTTTTTTGTTTTTTTTTTTATCAAAAGATTAGTACTAGATCTATAATTAATATTACACAAAAATGCAGATATTGACGATACGATTTTGAACAGTTCAGTGGCGCATCAATGTTGTTTTAGTTAATCTATGACCTAAGGGTATGATTTAAAGCGTGACTGCTTTTATGACATGCAGTCTCGGATTATAAAACCTTAACCATTTCACATTTTAGCCGCGGCGTGAGAAAACCGGTATTAGGGGTTTTCCGACCAGGTCTGACACTAACCGGCTTGTATGTTACAACATTTTTTTTAAACAACACACACAAAAAAAAAAAAAAAAAAAAAAAAAAAAAAAGTACTATAATTCAATATTACACATTTGTGTGACGCATCAATGTTGTTTTAGTTGATCTATGACCTAGGGGTATGATTTAAAGCGTGCCTGATTTTATGACATGCAGTCTCGGATTATAAAACTATACCATTTCACATTTGAGCCGCGGTGTGAGAAAACCGGTACTAGGGGTTTCCGATCAGGTCTGACACAAACCGGCTTGTGTACTACATCATTTGGCAAGAAGCTTGAAAATTCGGCTTGAGGAAGATAAGGAATTGTATTACCCGTGTAGCGAAAACAATGGCGCTGATCAGCTAGGCAACTGCTACACAGCTGACCTGAGCCTTTGTTTTTGCATAGTTAAATTCCGGTTTTCGCATGACGCGGCTCATTTTTAATGGAAGGTGTACCTGTTATATAAATATTGTGAAAATGCAAGGAGTCGATCAGCCTGTGCACTTGAAAAACTTGTCCAAGCGAGGTTTGACGGATTCAAAAGCAAACCGGTCTACGCATACATAAATACTTGAAAATTGGAAATAAAGATTAAGCTATTGATCAGGCTCCGAGGTGGTTCTAATATGTGCCCACAATATATGTTTTGAGCAATAATAAGAATAATATCAAATAATTTCTACTTTTACAATTTGGGAAAAATCTGTATATTGCATGGGCGTGTTTTCGTAATGCTTACATTTAATATGTAACATATATCTTATATACTGGCTCCTTTGTTTCGAACAGGTCTCTAACAAACATATACACCTACTCAACAAAAGAAGTTTTGGCGGGAGGTGTATAAGTTTCCCGCCATTTATTATACACCGGTGTATAATATCCGGCGGGAAACATATACACCGGTCTCTAATATCAGGCGGGAAACTTATCAGTCCTCCTGTAGATATATGTTGTGATTTTATAATAGACTCAATAAAAGGTAAGTACATTATGTAATGGGTCAGATGCACCGCAAAAATTATGGTTTCGCCGTGTTCAAAGACATTAGATATTGCCAAGGCTGATTTTTAGCAAATCGTGGCTAAGAATCTTTCTAACGTTAAGGTCAGGGTGAAGTAATGGTTGTTATGCAGCGTCACGAGCGACGTTGCGTTGCAACGACGTCGGTTCAGGAGTTGAGACGTTAACGTCGCGCCGTTTTTACTAGAATATAAAATAAGTTCTAGCACATAATAAAATATGTAAATTATGTATCCTAATTGTATGTCTGTTATTGTGAATACCACTGACTGTAGCATGCTTTAAAAGGACGAGACTTTGGTTGCCGGATTGGACTAATACATATATGATTTATAAAAAAAGAAGCCTATCAGTAAAATCCAGTTACTCTTCAGAAAGAAAAAAAATTGCTGACAAACTCTCAGATCTTCATATTGGTGGGGAGAGGGTGGATTCCAAGCGCGATCAGGCAATGAGTTTTCCATACAGTAAACGAGCTTGTAACAGACCGACGAATAAATGTGCTACCGGGTTTGGATTAGTTTATTGGTGAAACGCCAAAATGACCGCATATTTCTCACCAGTCCTTCTCTCTCACAGATGTTAAATTAATGAAGTCTAGCGCTCGTGTGCAGACAAAATAAGGTATTGCTAGAGTTGACCACTAGCGAGTGCATGAAGAAGCACATGAAAGGTAAATCAGGAAGAAATGCTGCAAGATTTTTGTTATACTTAGTTGCACACAGCAAGTATGTGTGCGGTTACATCACGTGTTCGTCGATCTTTTGACGCGCCAGCAGTCAA
Source organism: Rugalucina vietnamica (assembly GCA_964017185.1). Taxonomy (NCBI): domain Eukaryota; kingdom Metazoa; phylum Mollusca; class Bivalvia; order Lucinida; family Lucinidae; genus Rugalucina; species Rugalucina vietnamica. Next base: position 12,144,302 of record OZ024879.1, on the reverse strand, counting down.
AATCAAACAATAAGGCCGCGTCTCCACGGACAATGTTTCTTTGACAAAGATTCTTTGTCACAGAAACTTTGGCAATGAGATTGTGTTCACAAACAGCATAGATGACTTATACTACTTAGCTCGCTCAACTTTGTCACAGATATTTGACAAAAAAAAAACTTCGCCACAGAATTGAGTTTACACGAGCTTATTTTCCGCGACAAACCTACTTTGCCAGAGAAAAAGTGTCCGTGGGAACGCGGCCTGGCGAGAAATGTTTGGCTAGTTCACGATCTTCGGTTGACATGGGCCTTAGGCCAATAACTTTGTTCAAGTTTGGGAGCAGGCCTGGTTTCCACAGACAATTTTTCTAAGACAAAGTAGGTTTGTCGCAGATAAACTTTATATCCTCGTGTAAAATCAATTCTGTCGCGAAGTTTCATTGTCAAATATCTGTGGAACGAGCTCAGTAATATAAGAAATCTTTGCTGTGCGTGAACTCACTCATTGCCAAAGTTTCTATGACATATAATCTTCGTCAAAGAAACATTGTCCGTGGAAACTAGGCCTGATAAAATGATCAAAAATGATTTCGTCGAAAATATGTTTTGCGAAAATTTTGTAACTTCAAAAATATTCACCGCAAAATTTTGAGATTTATTCCGTAGAAGACTAGCCTATAGAAGCTCATTTTGAGCCAACAACCACTAGGGTTAGGGCATGGGGACATTTTCCACAAATGTTATTTTCGACAAAATGTCGCGGAGGCGATAAAGTAAATATCATGGGGTCTATAGAAGCAGACTCGCGTCACATATTTACTATTATAAATATCAATGAAATGAATCTAAATCTGACCTAGACCTAAAAAAGCAGATGTGTCCGGTAAATCTGTGAAGTGTGTATAACACGATCGTCCAGGATCTACGATAAATCCCCTGAACCGTCCACCATAGAAGTTTTACACGGAGGATGAACGAAATCGTTATTCTTGGTGCTTTCTTTCAAGGGAAGTTTGTAGAGGTAAACGACAAAAATACTTACAGTATATGTATAGTGAGTTCCAATTTTGTTTCAAATTCTTTGTAGATCTAAACCCCGATTAGTAAGCCGTTTGCTCTGGATGCTAGATTTTGAACGTTTTATCAGCCGACGTCACATAAAATTGTGACGCCCATTTGCGCCACGACATTACGTTACGTCGTGGAAAATACCAGAAAAACTCGACCCTACACGTGAAAGATGTTAAATAGCTCGAAAACGAGCCTGGTTGTCAAGGACTTTTTTTCAAGCAACCTTTTCCAAAATAGTTCACACAGATAATATCAGTTTTTAAAAAAATTTCATCGTGGAATTTAGGAGAAAAATATGTTTATGTGCGAAATCAGACATCTATTTCCCCGTTTCCCATTGAGTTTAATGGTAAAAATGGTGTTTTTGGATTGCCTGTAGCTCAAAAACTAATCTGGTAGTCAAGGAATATTTTTACATATTCCGATGGGGGAGCATTTAAAACATCGATATGCAAAAAATAAAAAAAATCGGTCGTGGCGTTTTTTACTTCACCCTGACCTTAAATGCAGTTTCTTTCTACAGAGTGTTTAAAATCCTTTGCGGTGAAAGAAAATAAAAGAAATTTCCTGTTTCATTTATTTACAATTCGTTATATTTTAAACTAATCGTCGCATACATTTGTGTGAAACTAGCTCTTACTCCCTGGTTCCATTGTTAGTAAAAGGTTAGGGTTAGTGTGAGTGTGAGTTGAATGAGAAACCTGGCAGTAGGAACGAACTTCGCACAGCTATTTTTGACCAGCTGTTTTCCCCCAAAACAGCCGGGCATGAAATGGTCCTCTGTCTTTCCAGCAAGGAGATTAGCCCTTGACAGATCCATATACACTAGCTCATCAATTTAAGCACATTATGTAGTTATGTAAAATCAAACTTAGATGGTATTGAATTATTTGCGTTAATCATAAGCAATACGTTTAACGACGTTTAAAAGGGAAATTACTGTGAAGCTTCTATTTGTTCATGATTGCACGAGGAATAATGTAAATATCGTTCACAGTTAGTTACCTCGATAAGTCCGTGGGATAATTTAGCTAACATGCCATGTCGCGAGAAAAGAAAATTAAGCGGAATATAATTGGTCTAAATATGCTGCGCAAGGTTTGGCCAACAGGCTTGCTGTCTTAAGATTATTAGCAGTTGTTATAACGAAACAAAGCAGCCAGTATATAAGTCAGTTAGAGTATGTCGGTATCGGTCAATACGAAAATTATAGACCCGGCATGTGAACTTAAAGCCTCCCTCGCTGCGCTCGGTCGGCTTTAAGTTCACGTGCCGGGTCTATAATTTTCGTATTGACCTCTCCTCCATACTCTAACTATTTCATATACTCATAGCACTTATTTTGAGGAAGCAATAAATAAATAAATAAATACATGAATAAATAATTAAATAAAAATAATACAACTGAATGCTTACAGTACAAACTGGTCCATGAGTTTAACCGCGACGATGCGATTGTCACGGGTACCCACAATGTGCATTTGAATGGAAAAAACACGAGTTTTCTTTCATTCGAAATCGTGTTGTTTTTTTTTACCGTCATCAAAGCCACACATTTTGTATTTCTTATATTTTCATATTATTTCATAGTCGAAGTTTTGAGTTCATAAATTTTTAAGACAATTTATGATCAAATTTTATGGTTGCTCTCGGGCTAAAGTTACACAGGTAATTTTACGGACAGAGGCGCCAAGTAAATCGTAAATCACCGGAAAGAACCGAAGATGATTTACCTGTACCACTAATCCCCTAAGCTGATAATACGATAAGACGCGCTGAGGAGACTTTTTCCACATGAAGAAAAAAAAAAAAATATGCAAGAATCACAAAATGCACTGCTGCATTTAATACTAAAATCGTAAATTTGTGGATTAAAGGCAGTCCGCGCGTATAGGTTTTTCACTAAGTCTTGTTGTTTTTTCACCGATTTAAGCCGGTAGCTTGATCGTAATTATCGGCAGAAGAGCGGACCCGCGACCGATCCTCCGTCAACATTTATTTTCTGAAGGCTAGTACAGATAATGCGGCTAGGATAAGTTGACCGCCTCTAATAACTTAGCGGCCCCCGTGGCCGAGCGGTTAAGAGCGCTGTTTCTTAATCACTCGTTCATCTCACCGCTGTGTCTTGTATTATTCGAGCTCCACACTGTCCGCATATGATACAAGCCAAGTTCAACTTGCGGGAGTGCCAGGTGTTTTTTCTTAGGGTACTCACGTTTTCGCCCCACCTACTGATTGGTGAGCTGAAATAATCTTGAAAGGGACGTAAAACTGAACTAAAATGCGCAAGACAATAAATCAAATAGTATATAGTGTACATGTTCAGATACATGTATATCTGTGTTTTAATTATTAGATGTAAAACTACAGTTCCACGTGCTGTCTCGTGAGCGAACATAATTCATTCTGTTTATATACTAGGCAAATTAAATTTAGCAATTTTCGTAGCATTCGCCAGTCTCTGCACATAAGCAATAAAAGTCATATTTTGGAATATGGATGTAAGTGGTAACCTTTCGGCAAGAACTTCCAAGTGAAACATTTCGAAAAAATCAAATCTTACGGCGATACTGACGTGACGTTACAACTTAAGACACATGATCAAAACTTGTAGGTCTGCTTAAACTGGGAAACCAAAATCATGCTTAAGCAACTCTTTAGTCATCAAAACAAAGGAAAACGTTTAAAACGTTTGGAAACAAAATTTTATTGCCGAGAAATTAAAATCGTAAGTTTTTGGATTCGACGTTTTTTCTTTTGCTCCTACGTTATCGCCTTACAGTTACATTTCTAACTGAAATTTCCCAAAAATCCGCAATGATTTTAAATGCCTGATGCATACCGATATGTTAAAGTAAAGAAAATTTGCCAAATTCCTTATCTTGGCTTTATAACGTGAGCTTAAATAAAGAGTTTAACGTCAGCGTTATCTCACTAGCATGACGCGTTATGGCTCTGAATCTTTCAAGTGTTACTGACCATGGTATTGGCTGCATTGTGCTTTGTTTGCCTTGATTTGTTTTTATAAAATCAATGGAAACCAAGTTACCCGAAATTAAGGCAATTTCGACCTATTGACGGCGCGTTGACGTCGTTTTGTGGCAGGTAAAGTTTGTACCGAAAAAGCCCAATCTCACTTGTCACATAATCAACAACGTTCCCATAAAGAGGGGTTGAAAAGGATGGGCCTAATGGACTAAACAAAAGTCAGCTGTTTGCACTGTGTTCAATGGTTGAGAATTTTGCATCCACACCCTTTCTGTATTTGTTGGTTGTTCCAGAAGCCTCTTTAAAGGATGGTGTTTTGAAATTCATCTTATCATGTGCCTAAGACACTGTTCTTGTTATTTAAATTAAAGAAATGTCCAAAATTGCTCTGAGGTGATAAAAAATATATGTAACATCAAAAATTGCTAAATTTAATTTGCCTAGTATATTTCAAACAGATTATCAGCTTGATGTCGAAGTTTCGTTCATTCGACAGTCATCTGCATGCCATACGAAGTGCGATGGAGGCAACATCCTACATGTAGCTACATTACGCCAAGCCACACAACTAATTTTGTTTATTGTAGACCTTCAACAGTAATTCAGCCATATCCAGTGTGCTGGTTACGATGTTGGCAAGACATAAGTTTTCCTTTTGATCCATATTTATTCTGTGTGATATTGTATGCGTGTTGTTTACCTGGTTGAATTCAAATAAATATGATTAAACTCAAACTAACACAGTATTATTTTTCTGAGTTGCTAAAGTGTTTCTATGAAGAACTCCATGTTGTAGTGGTTCAGTCAGTCGCCTCGTAAAACGGGCCGCGCGTTCAATCCAACGCGTAACTCCGTCTTTCGGGCTAGACCAAGGTCCAGAATGTATATAGTTGTTATTTGCACGCGAGACCCCGAATATTCCTCGTTATATGGTTTACATTAAGCATGCATGCATGATGGAATATAAATGCATTTTTCTTATAGGCGCGAGTAACATCGGAGAAGGTTTGCTATCTGTTACAATCTAATCAGGGCCCAGAATTACACTACGCCCACCTTAGTGAGGATGTGAAATTTAATTGTATCGATTCCAGGTCCTTCTATTGTTACTTGATTACAGATAAGGGTCTGATTGTGCTCATTTCTGATCATAATTTCGTTTTTATACAATTTTCGCCCCGTTCAAAATTATTCAAGTCAGTTCATACGAGACGGATAAATCAGTAACAAGGGTTGGGGGTGGGTGAGGGAGGGGAGAACCGTGAGAAAACGACTTGGCACACCCACAATCAGAATTTGGTTTGTGTCACCTGTGATTGTAAGACTGATCAATTGGGCAGCAACCTACGACGAAGTGTTCATTGTCTTGGTGATGGTTGTTGCCAAAGCGATATTGCTTTTTTCAATTACTACACATGTTGTGTGATGTTGCATCAATCTTTGCTGTAAGGACTTTTGTTGTGTCGCAGGCATTTACGATGGTGCTGACACTGATAGGCAATTCCTGAATATACATATTCATGTACAGCATATCACACAGACTTTTTACGTGCTCAATTTACCGGCTTTAACGAAACGACATCCGTGAACCTAATATTGTGCTGTGTTTGGCTGTTGAATTTTTGTCCCACGGCCCCTCGAAAAAAAAAACAAAGATTTTATAAAGCAGGATCAGCTATCAAACCACATTGCTGCTTGACAAGCCGAAATCAGTTAGTGTTAACGGCATGTGTTCGTCCTTTTAAACCAGGGACCGCGGGTTTGATCCCGGGATCCTTAAGTCTGTCGGATGATACTATAAACTGATGTCTCGTTTCCATATGACCTTGCTGTTGGATTAACGTTAAACCTCAAATCAACAAACCAATTAAATGTATTATTTACGTAAATTCTGATTGAGTAAGAAGCTTATGCTCGCCCGGTTCCGGACGCAAAAAATGCCCATATGAGTAAGGTTAAGAATGATCAAGGTGTTGTACATGTAGCTCTGTCGTCCGCATGTGTAATACATGTGCACTAAAATGGTGCCGTGTATCTTGACGCTAGCATAACAAAACCTTAACAAGCAATATACAGTGTTTTTAAAGTTGTAAAAAATGAAATTTTTAAGTTCAACATTTTTATCTCTTTATTTTGCTTAAAACATAGATTGTTGGTGCACGCTAAAACTGCCTCGCAGAGGCGGTTCTAACGAGTACTCACAATCTGTGTTTTTAGATGCATGGGCAATCTAAGTTGACCTTGCCGTAAAATAGGTCAATAGCATCCCTAGGTCATGATTTAGGCCATGTATAAACTTTGTAAATGCTTAATGCCAAGTTTCAAAATCATAGGCCTACTGGTTCTGAAGAACATTTTAAAGGTTTTTGCAGTTTATAGCCATGGCGGCCATTTATACAATCTTTCGTTCCCTTTCCATGAAGTGTGGCTTTGATCGGCCACGCGGTTGCAGAGATGTGTGAATATTTTGGTCATATGCATGTATATAGCCCCCGGGCAGGGCAAAACCCTGCGGACTAAATGTTTTCATGAACATAAATTTTCAGTACCTTTGCATACTCATCGCGAGTTTCCACCCATTTAATTAAATTTAACTTATTTTCCCCATTTAAATGCATGGGCGACCTAAGTTGACCTTGCCATAAAATAGGTCAAGGTCATCCCAGCATTATGATGTATACCAACTTTGAAGAACTCTATTGTCTGACGCTTCAAACTTAATTTCAAAATCATAGGTCTTCTGGTTCTGGGAAGAAATTGTTTTAAAGGTTTTTGCAATTTATAGCTATGGCGGCCATCTTAGTCATGTGACCTGGGTCATTTATGCAAACTTTCGTTCCCCCTTCCTAAGAATGCTCAGCAAGCAGTTTAACTTTGGTTTGCCATTTGGCTTCAGAGGAGAATATCATGGAAATTGGTGACGGACGACGTCGGACGGACGACGGGGCATGGTCATCCTATCTCGCTTTTTGAGCCGAAGGGCTCACGTGAGCTTAAAATAGGTATACCCATGCATACCAAAACTTTGCTGTATTCACGGACATGTTATCCTGATATGGATAATAACCGACCATGCTCGAGATGACTTGAAATATGTCAAAACGTTGTAAGCCGAAGAATAAAAAACTGCACATAAAATTAAAGATCAACTTAATAATATGTTTCAAATCGTAAATCATGCCATGTATACATGTATAAAGTTTCCTGTGCGTTCACGAAAAACATGTGAAAATGTAGCTAAGCAGAACCAATGTACGTATATACATAAGCCAGTATGTAAAATGTCACATGGCGATAACAAATAGTTGATATTGGTTTTTCCCACCAACATTTATGGTCATATGAAGACGGGACCTCGGTTTATCGAACGAGCGACGCCTAGTTATACACACGAGTGTCTAAAAAATCGAATTCTGCATTGGAAGCTTTTAAAATGGAGGCATTTTATTCGCGCCAAGCATTTGTAAAACCGACTCGCATTGAACGAGTAACGCATCTTTAATGGCAAACATGATAAGTGATATACATATGATGCGATTTTAGAAAATATTACGTGTCAAAGGTCACTTCTGGTTTCTTGTTCCATCAGAATTAGACAGTTTAACGGAAAGACAACACTTTTCATTTTTAGGCGTTTTGTTCTCGCGCTCAACCTGCGAAACGAGTCATTAAACTCATTTTGTACCTGTTTTATATCAACTACATATTTATTCTCGCCATAAGATTTTAAGAGGCGACTGACTGAGCCACTGCGTACGCGAGACAAAGTCCTATACGGAACGTGTTTGCGTGAGTGTGTGTTTGTGAGTTAGAGTGTGTATGCGCGCTTAAAATTCAGAATATTGTTGTCCTGTTTTAGTGTTAAGCAAGGTTTGCAGCACGTTTGATCAGCTGGCTAACCTGCACTCCAATACACTTCGTGACCTCGCTCCTTTTCTGTGTATGGAGAGGTCTAACAGAATACCGATGGATATATTCCGTCTAGCAGCACGTAATGAAAACCAGAGGACCAATGGCCCTGTAAACGCTCACCGGATACCTAGTTGTCACTTTTTCCCATGTAAAAGCCTAAGTTTCCAAAATTGACCTTGCCGCTAAATAGGTCAAGGTCATCCCAGGGTCATCATTTTATCAAACTTTGATAGGCTGAAGTCATCGATGCTACATACCAAGTTTCGTGAAAATCAGCTTGCCGGTTCTGGAGAAGAAGATTTTTGAGTGGTTTTTACCATATACGGAATTTTCGTTCCCCCTACCCATGGATGCTCTACATGAAAATTTCTCTGTGATTGTCCCAGCGGTTTCAGAGATGAAGATGCTATGGACAACAGACTGGCCAAGGTCAAGAGATGACCTTGACCTAAATTAATCACATTCCTTCATCTACTCCATTAGTTATCTGCATCTACCACTTTTCAGGTCTCAGGCTGCAATCATTTAAAAAAAAATCCATAGTTTTCACTTTTTTCCATGTAAAAGCCTCTGTTTCCAAAATTGACCTTGCCGTAAAATGAGTCTGGAATCTGAAAATTTTACCTAAAAAAGGTAATTTTGGGATTTTTTGGGGGGTGGACACCCCCTCGTCTGCGACAATATTTTACCATTTTGGTTAGACCCCCTCTCGTAAAAATGTCTGGATCCGCGCAAGAAGGTCATCCAAGGGTCATCATTTTATCAAATTATGATGGACTGGAGTCATCGATGCTACATACCGAAACTCGGCCTGCCGGCTCTGGTGAAGAAGTTTTTTGAGTGGTTTTAGCTATATATGGGCGTGGCGGCCATCTTGGTCATGTAACCCAGATTTCACAAACAAACGTTCGTTCCCCCTACCCATAGATGCTCTACATTAAATTTCACTTTGATTGGCCAAGCGGTTTCAGAGATGAAGATTTTTTTATATTCAGTTTAACGTCCCTTTCAAGATTATTTCAGCTCATATGAAACGGGCCAATCAGTAGGTGGGGCGAAAACGGGAGAACCCCAAGAAAAACCACCTGGCACACCCGCAAGCAGAACTTGGCTTGTCTCACATGTGGCCAGTGCGGGGCGCGATCCTACACCAGACACATCGGTGAGATGGTCGAGTGATTAAGAAACAGCGCTCTCAACCGCTCGACCACGGTCGCCGCCATGAAGATGTTTGAAAAGTGTGTATGATGTTATGTATGACAGTTACTTGTTGAAAGATGTGCATTCAGTACTGGTAAACTTCCCAAGGGAGTATGCCCAGGAAAGTATGATGTTATACATATGATGTTTACTTGTTGTCCTTAGCAGTTATTTACTTTTAGTGTCCCAGATATTGGACATAAACAGGTTGTTTACTTCAGAATTTTCTAGAAATTTCAAATTGTTCTTTGACGGAAAAGTCCGGAAAAATCTGGAAGAACCGAAGATGTAGAATCTTCTAGAAAAATCTTTTTTTTTATGTCAAAAGAATATTGTGGAATTTTCTGGAAGGATAATGGCCTCTCTAGAATATTCCAAAACATTAAATTTTGGTAAACAACTTGTTATTTTTAGTATATGATATCATAGAATTTGCTGGAAGAATCCTGAATGTTCCTCAGTGCTATATAAGGGCTACAAATTTTCATAAGGACAATCTTTGGGTACTGTTACTATTAAGAAGTCCAAATCTATCTTACTGGAATTTAAACTTATTCTTGGATTACTTTGTGATATTCGATTCTGGATTGGGACATAGTGCTATTTTGAAACAAACTTTAATTCTTGGGATCAGAAACTGATACAGACTTGTGTTAAAAAATTCTGATGGACATTCAGACATTCTTTAAGGGAATTAACATCTTGAAAGGTATTGTACATTCATTTTTGTTTGATTGTATATATGCTTTTGATTGTTTCACATGTAATTACTGGTTAAATCACTTCTAAATAGATTTGTTAAATTTTAAACAAAGCTTGTTGCTGGCTAACCAACTTGTTGGTTTCCTTAATCTTCTAGTTACGCCTGGCACGTAACAGAATTTGGGGCTCGAGTCCGGGATTGAAATTTCTTGTGCACCAAATTTATTTAAAATTCTAAAGTATCTTCAATGTTTGCTGTTTAAATAGATAAAGCCAGCAAAAAGCAACCATGTCATTCAAACTAAGTGACTTTATTGCTGCGCCTTCTCAGGAGCTGTTAGATAAGGCCAAAAAGAGTGACCTCTTAGACATAGCTGATCATTATGGGTTGTCAAATATCAAGACTTCCATGTTAAAACATGAAATTAAGAACATTTTGATTCAGTTTTTTGTTGACGAGGAAATTTTTGATTCCTCGGCTACTTCTCAGATTCTAGTCACTCAGACTGACTTGCAGTTGAGGGAACTAGAAATCAAAAGACAAATTGAGATGGAAAAACTAAAATTTGAGTATGAAGAAAGAATAAGGTTGGAAACTTTAGAACGGGATGAAATAATAAGGGCAGAAAAGGCCGAAAGGGAAGAAAGAATAAAATTGGAAACTTTAGAACGGGAAGAAAGAATGCATAAACAAAAGTTAGAAATGGATAAACAAAAGTTAGAAATGGAAGAACGAGAGAAGGAAAAACAAAGAGAATTAGAACGAGAAAAAATTGAGTTAGAAAAAGAAAAATTAGAAAGAGAAGAAAGGCTTGAAATTGAAAAAGAAAAATTTAAATTTGAAATTGAAGAAAAAGAAAGAGAAAGGCAATTTCAGTTACGAATGAAGGAAATTGAACTTAATGACAAATCAAAATCAAAATCTTTGCCTTTGGCTACTAGTACAGTATTTGATGTCACAAAACACATTCGTCTCGTTCCTCCATTTCAAGAAAAAGAGGTTGACAAATATTTCTTACATTTTGAGAAGGTGGCAGAAAACTTGAAATGGCCAAGAGAGCACTGGACCTTGCTTTTGCAAAGTGTTGTAATTGGTAAAGCTCGAGAAATTTACACTCAGCTTTCTCTTGAGCAAAGCTCAGATTATGATACAGTAAAGGAATTTATTCTTAAGGCTTATGAGTTGGTCCCTGAGGCATACAGGCAGAAATTTAGAGACTGTAGAAAAGAACATGACCAGACTCATGTTGAGTTTGCTAGAACAAAAGAGCAACTATTTGATAGATGGTGTTCTTCAAAGAAAGTAGGTTCTGATCATGCAAAGCTAAGGCAGCTCATGCTTGTTGAAGAATTCAAACGGTGCATAAATTCTGATGTTAAGGCTTTCTTGAACGAAAAAGAAGTTGAAAACTTGGAAACAGCAGCACGTTTAGCTGATGACTATGCTTTGACTCATAAGGCTTCATTTGTCAACAAGCCATATCCTAGGAAACCATATAACCCTCAATCAAAGCAAATTACCCCTCAGTCAAAACCATATTCCCCTCAGTCCGGTCCCAAAGCCAATCCCAGTAATCCAACTGACAATTCCAGTCCAAAACCCAAATTTTCTAGTGAAAACAAAGGACAAAATCCCTTATCCCAGCCAATTTGTAATTATTGTAAGAAAACTGGCCACATTATTTCTGAATGTTTGGCACTGAAACGAAAGAAAGAAAGAGAAAATCTAGATAGTGCTAAACCGACAGGTCTCACCTCCTTAAAGGCTAAACCACAGTCTTGTATCCAGGAAGAAAACCCTATACTGACCAGAACTTGTAAAGAGTCAGTCTCTGAGGATTCTATTATGGAGATTTATGAACCATTCTTATCAGATGGTTTTGTGTCACTTAACAGTGACTCTGCCCAGGCTACCCCTATCAAAATCTTACGAGATACCGGAGCTTCTCAATCCTTTATCTTGGCAGATACCTTGCCATTTTCCGAGAAGTCTTCTTCTGGGACAAGTGTCCTTATCCAGGGCGTAGAGTGTGGATTTGTTAATGTACCGCTCCATAATATCTATTTGTCCTCAGACTTAGTTAAAGGTCCCGTGGCTGTAGGTATTAGACCTTCCTTACCCTTTAAAGGTATTCATTTGCTGTTAGGCAATGATTTGGCAGGAGATAAGGTTGTGGTAAACCCACTTTGACCAGCACACCATGTGTTGATCAACCGCCTGATCCCATTGAGCAGGAAATTCCTGACCTTTACCCTTCTTGTGCTGTTACTAGGGCAATGGCTAAGAAAGCCAAATTATATGATGGGATGCAGGACATAAATTTAACTGACACTTTGATAGGTCAGTCCTTTAATAAAGAGATTTCAACATCTCTTTCCCCTAGTCAGTCTGATATTCAGACTGACCCTAGCAATCCAAGGTCAGGGTCAGAAAATGACCTTTCACCCTCAACGTCAAATGATCAAGGTCATGACCAGATGTCAAGGTCACAGCTTTGTAAAGAACAACACAGTGATTCTGAGATCTCGCCTTTATTTGAAAGGGCTTTAGATGAAAAAGAAATATCCCAGGTCCCTGTTTGCTATTATGTCAAATATGGCATATTAATGCGAAAATGGCGTCCTCCAGATGTCTCAGCAGAAGATGAGTGGACTGTTAACCACCAAATGGTGGTTCCTAGGGTTTATCGCCCTGAAATCTTAAACATGGCCCATGAAACTCCAATGTCAGGCCATTTAGGTGTAAATAAGAGCTATCACAAGATCCTTAATCATTTCTACTGGCCAGGAATAAAATCTGATGTATCTCAACACTGCAAATCCTGCCACACTTGTCAGATGGTAGGAAAACCCAATCAGACTATTCCTAAAGCTCAGTTACAGCCCATTCCTGCCTTTGATGAACCTTTCAGCAGAGTGATTATTGATTGTGTAGGTCCCTTACCCAACACAAAGAAAGGTTGTGAATATCTTCTGACCATAATGTGTGCTTCAACTCGCTTTCCTGAAGCTATCCCACTCAGAAATATCAAGGCTAAAACAATAGTTAATGCACTTGTGAAGTTCTTCACATTTGTAGGCCTCCCAAAATCTATCCAGTCAGATCAGGGCTCAAATTTTATGTCAGGAATTTTTCAGCAAGTTATGTACGAACTTGGAATTAAGCAATACAAGTCATCGGCTTATCACCCTGAAAGCCAAGGTGCCTTAGAAAGATTCCATCAAACTTTGAAAAACATGATCAGATGTTACTGCTTTAACACTGAAAAAGATTGGGATGAAGGCATACACTTGCTTCTATTTGCTGTAAGAGAATCTGTACAAGAGTCTCTGGGGTTCAGCCCATTTGAGCTTGTTTTTGGGCACACTGTACGTGGACCGTTAAAACTTCTAAAAGAGAAATTTCTCTCAGATGATGACAGTTCTTTGAACTTACTTCAGTATGTGTCTGATTTCAAAAACAGACTATCAAAGGCCTGTGATGCAGCTCGGTCCAATCTCAAATCTGCTCAAAGCAAAATGAAGATTCGTTATGATGAAAATGCTAAAGACAGAAATTTTGAACCTGGAGACAAGGTACTTGCTCTCTTGCCCATTCCTGGAAGACCTTTACAAGCTAGATATAATGGCCCGTATACTGTTGATAAAAAGTTAAGTGACGTGAATTACATTGTTAACACTCCTGGGAGGCGCAAGCAAAAACAGCTATGTCACATTAATATGCTCAAGAAGTATATTGATAGGGATAGTTCTGTTATTTCACCAGTAAATATAGTTAATTCTGTCCCTCATGAACAAAATCAAATGGACTCTGAGGACTTCAACTTGGAGAAATCTGATCCCTCGTAATCGAAACTCCAGAATTCTGACATACTACAGAATCTTGATCAGAAACTGTCTCACCTTGATTCAGACAAAAGACTTGAACTGAAACAGTTAGTTCTCGAATATGAGCACTTATTTCCGGACATTCCATCCAGAACTGACAAAATCTATCATGATGTTGACATTATTGAAGGTTCAAAACCTGTAAAGCAACATCCTTACAGAATGAACCCTGTAAAACAGCAATATCTCAGGGAAGAAGTTCAATATTTGCTGGACAATGATTTCATTGAACCCAGCCAAAGTGAATGGAGTTCTCCTTGTATTCTTGTACCAAAGCCAGACGGGACATTTAGAATGTGCACAGACTATCGAAAAGTCAATTCTGTCACTAAAACAGACACTTTTCCCATCCCACGAATCGATGACTGCATTGATAATATTGGACATGCCAAGTATGTTACAAAGTTCGATCTGCTAAAGGGATTTTGGCAGATACCCCTCACGGACAGAGCAAAGGAGATCTCGGCATTTGTTACACCAGATGGACTGTACCAGTATAAAGTCATGCCATTTGGAATGAAGAACTCGCCTGCGACTTTTCAGCGGCTGGTCAACAGTTTGATTTCCAATCTGGATGGCTGTAAAGCCTATATCGACGACGCTATTATCTTCAGTGAGGAGTGGCAACAACACTTGCAGACAATCAGCACATTCTTTGACCGGCTAAGTGATGCTAAACTAACTGTGAACTTGGCAAAAAGTGAATTTTGCCATGCAAACTTGACATTTCTTGGACACATTGTAGGTCAAGGTCAGGTAAAACCTGTAGAAGCTAAAGTTGAGGCTATCTCAGATTTTCCTGTACCTACTAGCAAAAGACAACTGATGCGCTTTCTGGGTATGGCTGGATATTACAGGAAATTCTGCAACAACTTCTCGGCTATAGCTGAGCCTCTGACAAACTTGCTTGGTAAGAAGGCCAAGTATGTTTGGACAGATGACTGCCAGAAGTCATTTGATAAGCTCAAGGCCATACTTAGAAGTGCTCCGGTTCTCTTAGCACCAAGTTTTGACAAAGAGTTCAAGTTGGCTGTAGATGCCAGTGATGTTGGTGCAGGCAGTGTATTGTTGCAAGAAGATGACAATGGTGTTGACCATCCTGTTTGTTATTTTTCCAAAAAGTTTAACAAGCATCAGAGAAATTACTCTACCATAGAGAAAGAATGCCTATCTCTAATCCTTGCGCTTCAGCACTTTGAAGTTTACTTAGCTTCTTCACATGCACCAATTGTTGTCTTCAGTGACCACAATCCACTGACTTTCATACATAAAATGAAAAACAAGAACCAGCGTTTACTCAGGTGGAGTCTCATGTTGCAAGAGCACAATCTTGACATCAGACATATCCGAGGAAGAGATAATATCATTCCAGACACCCTAAGCAGAGCTTAAGTGCCTCTACAATGCTGATGTCCAGCTTTGTGCTGTTGTATTTGATTAGTTTTGCACAAATTTTGCTAAACATAATTGTATACAATTATCCAGTATTGCAAAAGAAAGCTTAATTTTATAAAACTTTCTTTTCTTTGAAGAGGGGAAGTGTTATGTATGACAGTTACTTGTTGAAAGATGTGCATTCAGTACTGGTAAACTTCCCAAGGGAGTATGCCCAGGAAAGTATGATGTTATACATATGATGTTTACTTGTTGTCCTTAGCAGTTATTTACTTTTAGTGTTCCAGATATTGGACATAAACAGGTTGTTTACTTCAGAATTTTCTAGAAATTTCAAATTGTTCTTTGACGGAAAAGTCCGGAAAAATCTGGAAGGACCAAAGATGTAGAATCTTCTAGAAAAATCTTTTTTTATGTCAAAAGAATATTGTGGAATTTTCTGGAAGGATAATGGCCTCTCTAGAATATTCCAAAACATTAAATTTTGGTAAACAACTTGTTATTTTTAGTATATGATATCATAGAATTTGCTGGAAGAATCCTGAATGTTCCTCAGTGCTATATAAGGGCTACAAATTTTCATAAGGACAATCTTTGGGTACTGTTACTATTAAGAAGTCAAAATCTATCTTACTGGAATTTAAACTTATTCTTGGATTACTTTGTGATTTTCGATTCTGGATTGGGACATAGTGCTATTTTGAAACAAACTTTAATTCTTGGGATCAGAAACTGATACAGACTTGTGTTAAAAAATTCTGAGGGACATTCAGACATTCTTTAAGGGAATTAACATCTTGAAAGGTATTGTACATTCATTTTTGTTTGATTGTATATATGCTTTTGATTGTTTCACATGTAATTACTGGTTAAATCACTTCTAAATAGATTTGTTAAATTTTAAACAAAGCTTGTTGCTGGCTAACCAACTTGTTGGTTTCCTTAATCTTCTAGTTACGCCTGGCACGTAACAATGAACAACAGACTGGCCAAGGTCAAGAGATGGCATTGACCTAAATTAATTACATACTTACATCTACTCCATTAGTTGTCTGCATCTGCCTTTTTTCAGGTCTCAGGCTGCAATCGTTTTCGAAAAATCCATAGTTTTCACTTTTTCCCATGTAACAGACTGTTTCAAAATTGACCTTGCCGTAAAACAGGTCAAGGTCATCCCAGGGTCATCATTTTATCAAACTATAATGGACTGGAGTCACTGATGCTTACATACCAAGTTTCGTGGAAATCGGCCTGCCGGTTCTGGAGAAGAAAATTTTTGAGTGTTTTTTATCATATATGGGCATGGCGGCCATCTTTGTCATGTGACTCGGATTTCATAATCAAACTTTCGTTCCCCCTACCCATGGATGCTCCACATAAAATTACAACTTGATTGGCCAAGCGGTTTCAGAGTTGAAGATGTTTGAAAAGTGTGTATGGAAAATAGACTGGCCAAGGTCAAGAGATGACCTTGACCTAATTTAATCACATGCCTTCATCTACTCCATTAGTTGTCTGCATCTACATCTTTTCAGGTCTCTGGCTGCAATCGTTTTCAAAAATCCATAGTTTTCACTTTTTCCCATGTAAAACCCTATGCTTCCATAATTGACCTTGCCGTAAAATAGGTCAAGGTCATCCCAGGGTCATCATTTTGTCAAACTTTGATGGACTGGAGTCACTGATGGTAAATACCAAGTTTCGTGGAAATCGGCCCGCCGGTTCTGGAGAAGAAGATTTTTGAGTGGTTTTTACCATATATGGGCGTGGCGGCCATCTTGGTCATGTGACATGGATTTCGCGATCAAACTTAAAATGCCGCTACACAAGGAGGCTCCACATAAAATTTCAACTTGATTGGCCAAGTGGTTTGAGAGAAGAAGATCTTTGAAATTGTGGACTACGACGAAGACGGACGACGGATCATGGCCATCCTATAAGCTCTCCTTGTGAGCCTTCGGCTCAGGTGAGTTAAAAAAAGACTAGATGTTTCTCAGTTTTATAACCATTTATTTACTTAAAAATAACATTGTGTTAGTTTGAAGATTAATTATATTTATTTGAAGTCAACCAGACAAACAGCACGCATACTTACAAGAGAATAAATGAGGATCATACGGAAAGCCTGTGGCTTGCAAAAATCGTAATTATCGCCCTCGATATGGCTGAAATACTGTTGAAGGTCTACAATACCTCAAATTATTAGTATGGCTATGCATAATGTAGTTAGGATATCGCACTTATGACATGCAGATGGCTGTTGAATGGAATCAAAACGAAATATCAACCAAATAAACCCCACCAAGCTTTCGAGTATCTGTTTGAAATACATGTATAAACATGCCAAATGAATTATGTTCGCTCTAGAGACAGCACGTGAAACTGTAGTTTTTACACCTTATAAATATACATATGTCTGTACAGGTACACTCTACTATTTGAACTAGTGCCTTACGTACCCGGAAAACATTTAAAGTAATTCAGGGTGGCTAACTTATCCTAGCCACATTATTCCTATACAAGCCTTCAGAATATGAACATTTTTATATCCCCAAGAAAGAAATATTGACGTGAGGATCGCTCGAAGATCAGCTCTTCTACCAAAAAAAAAATATATATATACGATCGAACTGTCGATTTCAATAGGTTAAAAGTCAACAAGAGAGAAACACTAAAGTGAGGTGCCGTCTCGCACTTCATTTCCTTTACGATTTAAGTATTTTATGCACAAGGGCATTTCCTGATTCTTGCATTCGCCAATAAATATAATCAGCTGATAATAAATTTGATTTATTGTCACAGGGGAGACAAATAAAGAAAAGAAAAAAGGCGGCTCGACCAGGACTCGAACCCAGAACCTTTCGTTTTGAATCCTAGCACGCTAGCTACTGAGCTACAGAGGTAGACGTCCTACACTATAACATTTATTGCATGTCTTATTTAATTCGTCTCCGTTGGGCTGTTGGTAGTTTTGACTGTGTAGTTCTTCATATTGCCCCTCGTCTTAGTCTCACATATGCCCTCACGAGTCGTCCCCCATCACACAGAAAGTCGTAACCGCACGCACCAGCAGCATTTACGTTCAAAAGTGCAAAATATCTAATAGGCTTTCCCCATTGCTTTGTTTTGTCACTACGTCTTTCATTTGCATAGTTTGTTTCTGTCTATATGCTCGTATGTGGCAACCTTGAGTTAAATATGTTTGTTTGTTTGTTCGGGTTTAACGTCGCTTTCGTCATTTTCTGTCATATCACGACGGTGATAGGTTGTGACAGGGAGCTCAATGCTCACCTTTATAGTGCTGCCTCACTATCGTTTCAAATCCCAGACACTTTTACCTGATACCACCGGAGCGACTAGTCCTAGCCCTAACCCCAAAATCCGAGTGCCAAGCGGGGAGCATATAATACTTTGTCGCGGCCCGTGATCGAACCCGGTACCTCCCGATCTCGAAGCGGACACTCTACCTACTGAGTTACCGAGTCCGAGTAAAACTGGGGTTTGCAGAGGTACCATTTTTTCTTATATTTTGCCCCGAAACCGTAGATCGTGGGTACTCGTTAGAAACGCCTCGCTGCTCAAGGCGATTCTAACACGTACCCACTATCAATGCTTTGAGCAAAAATAAATGTATAAAAAAATCAACTAAAATTTCAGTACAGCTGAAAATATTAGTCTTATGTTGCATGGTCGTATTTTTGTAAGAGTAAAAGTATGTATTATATTAACAGCAACATCAACAAGAGCAAACATATATGAAATATGTGGGAACAACTTGAAGTTCTTTTTCAGAAACATCATCTCACCATTTGCTCATGTAGTGCATGCTACTTTCACATTGAACGAAACTGCATTTCGACCAAAGCTGGCCATACCGTAAAGTAGGTGACGGTCACTAAAGAGACAGTGTGGAGTTTGAGCCCTCAGTTTTGCATGCCAGGTTTCAGACAGTTGAAAAATGAACCGAATGACGACACTCTATATAAGCCTGTCGTTTTGCATTGTCTCGAGGCTGGTTCCCAGCTTGGAAATAATCAATATTGGAAATCAAGGTAACCAGAACCCCATCAACTTTGAGGTCAAGGAGGTTCTGATTACCTTGATTTCTAATATTTGATTTGAGAAAGCTGGGAACCAGCAGATAATTCAAAACTGGTATGAAGCAGTCAAGAGGAAATGACAACCCAACAAAACCGAAACAGAACAGGAACTTGATCTTACAGCTGTAACATAGTTTGGCCCTATGTTTTTCTCTGCAATAGCTGCTGAAAGTCGATGGCTTAGTTTGGAAATGGAAATGGTGCCACTGAAATGGTGTGTCTTGGGTGCTTTGGACGCTATGGACTTATTAACTTAAAGGCTTTCATTGGCCTGTGTGCTACCCAGATTAGCAAGCTTATCAGCATGTTTTTTAAAATGGTCAAACACGTCTGTAATGGCAGCCTTCAACGAAGTATCCACTAGGGGTTTTCCATGAGGCAGGGATCGATAAACATAGTTTCCATCTGGTGTTTGTTTGGCACGACACCACTGGCCACAAAAATCATGGCAGCCAAACACAATAGAGTGTGAGGAGAGATTACTCTTTCATAAGCCTCTTCCCAAGACATGAATGCGGTATGTACTACCATATCTAGGCAAGTTGGCAAAATACTACATAGTTTAGTACTGAAAGAGACATTCATACCTTTCATCAGTGTTTTCCCAGGACACGAATCCGGCGTGTACGATCGTATCTGAGCAAGCTGACCAAATACTGCAAAGTCTAATTCTATAGGCTGATCACCCATAAAAAAATTCTGAAACAAATGTATTTCAAAGTCAAACCATGTACGTTAGGTAGAGCTATGGTAAAGCCCATATGGGTCATATTCCGGTCGGAAGGTTTTGCAATTTATCGCCGTGTATTTTTTGAATAGAGAGAGGCTGTTACACAAGTGGTCATTTCGTATGGAATGTATTTAAAGGAGCCTTCTGCGACTTTATTCAATTTCATTTGAAATGGAAAAGAGGGTAAAATTTGTCTTAGCATATGATTTTTAAAAAACGATTTAATTGCCTTCAAAGTGGACATATTTTTAATGAAAGAGACAAGAGATCTTCGGCATGTCCACTGTGAATTAACTCGAGAGAACATAGACTAAATTCTGCTCATAAATATTTAAATGTAAATTATTAACTTCTCGGGACAATGAATGTGATAAAAGCCAGTATAATTATGATTTCTTAATGGCTATCTGAGCCTTTTAGATTTGCTACATAGCTGAGTAAATCATGAATTAATATGTCATATAAACACTGGGCCTGGTGCCTTTCACAGCTGCTACATGTATGGACTATGTATGCCAATACAATACACTAAGATTCAAACTGTCCAAGCCTTCGACCTTGCCAACACCTTTCACACGTCGCGATGTCGTGCTGTACTACGTAATTTAGGTATCTATATATAGAAATCACACAAAACCATTGTCAGTCACAGCAAACCCGATACCGAAGTCAGAAAAAACATTTTCAAAAGTCAGAAAAAACCTCAGGCTATCGGGACCAAGCAAGGACCCAGTGACACTGTGATTTTCTGTATTAATTATTGTCACATTATGTAGTTTACTTGTTTCAGTTCCATATAGATACATGCACATAGACAATCTGCCATTCCGTCGACTGGGCGTGAAAGCTTGATCATTAGCATGTCCGTTTGGTATATTGATGCGGTCTTTCTTTCTGTTCAGCTGAATTAAGAAAACAGTTGAGCATGTGCGTGAGAAAAACAACAATTTGGGTTCGACCAGGTCACAGTCACAGAAGATGGTTAGAGGCTGGAAATTTTGGATTTAGAAAGTACACAAATTGTACTATCCGTGAAGCGAAAACAAAGGCGCTGATCAGTTGCGCTTTTACTTGATCTGCGTCTTTGTTTTTCGCATATGAAAATTGTTTCGTTTTCTGGCGCAGCGGCTCATTTATCAGTGTTGAAAGAAATATGCGCTTTGTCCCCGTATCTTGTATTTCGAAGGCTTGAAAAAGATGTGGTAAAGATGACTGATTGTCATCCCATGTAGTTTGTAAGATATCCAGAGGGATGGTCCTCCCCGACCCTCTCAGGGATTGCTTGGAATCAGTTTGTATTTTCCTACCACGAGGACCGAAGAACTTACTAAATGTTATGAACCACTGCAGAAGCTGGGGGTGAGGTTAGGATCCTGTAAAATCGGTTTAAGCCCCCCAGTTATTTACTTGTACCTTTTTATATCAGAGTTCTTGTGGTTGTGCCGTGTGGCGGCCCTAAAAAGTCTCCCCGTACATCCATTTAATGCTCTTATTTTTCCAATCCTCAGGGATTGCTTGCAATCAGTTTGTATTTTCCTACCACGAGGACCGAAGAACTTACTAAATGTTATGAACCACTGCAGAAGCTGAGGGTAAGGTTAGGATCCTGTAAAACCGGTTTAAGCCCCCAAGATGTTTACTTGTACCTTTTTATATCAGAGTTCTTGTGGTTGCGCCGTGTGGCGGCCCTAAAAAGTCTCCCCGTACATCCATTTAATGCTCTTATTTTCCCAATCCTCAGGGATTGGAATCAGTTTGTATTTTCCTACCTCGAGGACCGAAGAACTTACTAAATGTTATGAACCACTGCAGAAGCTGAGGGTGAGGTTAGGATCCTGTAAAACCGGTTTAAGCCCCCCCCCCCCCCAGTTATTTACTTGTACCTTTTTATATCAGAGTTCTTGTGGTTTTGCCGTGTGGCGGCCCTAAAAAGTCTCCCCGTACATCCATTTAATGCTCTTATTTTTCCAATCATCAGGGATTGCTTGCAGTCAGTTTGTATTTTCCTACCACGAGGACCGAAGAACTTACTAAATGTTATGAACCACTGCAGAAGCTGAGGGTGAGGTTAGGATCCTGTAAAACCGGTTTAAGCCCCCCAAGTTATTTATAACTGACCGTTCCAAGGCGGTACTGCTGTTGTGGTTCACATTTATCCAATTTATTCTTATTATGAGTTTCATGTTGCATGACTTTGTGGCCACCCGAATTTAATTTGGCTGTTCACTTAGCCCTCTGCATTTTACTTTTTCTGTCCAAGCTAGCACTGTAACCACCTTACTTCAATAGCTGCTCACCCTGCTTTCCGTTATACATGTTACATGTTGGTACCTATACTATATATTTTCGTATCATGATTTACCTTATTTCTTGTTTATATCTGTGTATAATTGAACCACTGCAGAAGCTGAGGGCGAGGTTAGGATCCTGTAAAATCGGTTTAAGCTCGCCAGTAACTTTGTGTTACTGATCCAAGGCGATACTTCTGTGGTGGTTCTTTTTGTTTTATGTCTTGGTGTTTAATTTTTTTTGTGCTGTTGGCGCCTTATGTATGTTTTCATATTTTTAATTAAGTTAAGGTAACTGAGTGGCAACCTATTGGGAAAATAGCTGCTCATTCGGCTTACGATATGTTTCATGGTATAAGTGCCTGATTGTTAGTTTGGTTTTTTCCCACCTCGGTTTTTGGAGTGGGAATCTCTTTCTGATTGCGCCTTTTCCTGATCTTTGCCTACTTGTACCTTTTTATCAAATGACGGGGAGAATAAATGGGTTGCCCTTAGGTAACTGAAACAATAAAATGACTGATTGTCATGACATGGCCTCAGATCCGAACATGGGCGTTTACAATATCAAATAAAATCCATCAAAGGCATCTGGTTTATCTTTCAAATATGACGTTAACACGTGTATTGTTTTGTCATTATTGTCCATGTCATAGGCATCTTAATTTGTGTAATTTTAGATATCAAATTTTATTTCGGTTTTCAAAACATCGTTATGACGCACTTTATCTTTCTACTCTTTAAATCACGTCATATACCCATTAGCCACCTGACAAAATGAAAACCAAAATGTTTGTTTTTATGTTTACAATCTCATTTCACATTTTGATTAAGGCACCTCTTAAAGTAATAGATGGGCTGCTAGTGCCTCCGGGCAAAGATGATACACTACAGACTGAGCGTCTGTTTACTGTTGAACCGCTCAGGCCTGAGCCTGACCAGGAAAGGTTGAAGTCAAACCAGACTTTGTTGTTTGGTTGAATAGTTATATTTCAAGCACTTTTTTGGATATCATGGCATCCTCATTTTAGGTTAAAGTCCCATAAAATGGAGGCAACGTCCCGACATGACCATACGTGTTGACTGAGAAGTAAGCTTCAGTCAAAATAAACAAACAGACGAGCCTCTCATTGGGTATTACTAATACTATGGAGAGTTTCTGTGTATTGTTAAAGGACACCGGGCAGTCGGCGTATTTTTTGGGGTCCGAGCCTCCGACATCTCGATCCTTAGTCCGACTGAGGGCTAGGACACAACACAAATATTACCACCTCGTGGGAAAACCAACAATAAGGTTTTTGAACAGGTGTGACACAAACCGGCCTGTATAAGCACAAAAAGAGCTAGAAGATCTCTCTAGAACCGCCTGTTTACAAAATAATGTAAACCCTAGTATTTCTGTATACACGTGGGCTATAAAGGGGTATACATTTCACGGACAGGTTTTCCTGATGGGCAATAAAGTGAACGGCCTTTACCACACGGGGGTACAGCATTAAATTTTGAGTATATTAAATGATGTATAACATGTGAATTACATGTAATAGTAATGATTGGCACCCATCAGGAAAGCCTGTCCGTGTAATGTATACACCCTTATACCCCACTTTTACTATCATACCCCTCTTTTATATAGTAAAAGTGGGGTTTATAGGGGTAAACCTAATTTTTCTTATTTTTAATAAAAAAAATGTGGCTACTCACAATCTATACTTTCAACGCTCGAAATAAATGTTTAACGGCAAAACTTCTCCAAAAGGGCTATCGGTACCATAAACTTCGAAAAACCTTTTCTAAATTTTATCGTAGACACTATGAATTGATTTCCAAATGTAAGTGACAGCCTTTCAGAACCTGTATTTTATGGTGACTTGGTTTACAAATTTAAGAAACTTATAGATAGGAATTAATGATTTTTCTTTTCAGTTCAGAAAAATCATAACACGTTACAGACGTATAGGTTATAACTTGAATGTTATGCGACAGTCTGCATGATTAGTTTTAACCCAATCATGGTTGATAACTATGCTGCCTTCTTTAATTGCACGCCGTCAGACTATGATGGCCCTGGCTTAAAGCTATTCATTTTAGTTGGTTGGGGCCAGAGCTTGTCTGTTGCTTGGCCCACCGGGGTCCAACTGATGTTTTTCTTTTGCTCCGGAGTTAGTAGGTTATTCGACGCCTAGGGATCTCCATCGTCGGGCCGCTTACTCAATCTGTGAGTCCTGGTTTTTGATTCATCAGGATGTTTATCATGATTTATTTGTTTGTTCTTGATGATTCTTTGACTAGTAAGAAATTCACCACGAGGACCGAAAAACTAACTAAATGTTATGAACCACTGCAAAAGCTGAGGATGAGGTTAAAGCCATGTAAAACCAGTTTAAGCCCGCCAGTTACTTTGTGTTACTGATCGTTCCAAGGCGATACTTCTGGGATGGTTCTTTTTGTTTTATGTCTTGGTGTTTCATTTTTGTGCTGTTGGCGCCTTATGTATGTTTTCATATTAAGTTAAGGTAACTGAGTGGCCACCTATTGGGAAAATAGCTGCTCATTCGGCTTACGATATGTTTCATGATATAAGTACCTGATTGTTAGTTTGCTTTTTTCCCACCTCGGTTTTTGGAGTGGGAATCTTTTCCCGAGTGTTCCTTTTCCTGATCTTTGCCTACTTGTACCTTTTTAAGCAAAAATATTAAAAATATCGAAATTTCTTATGAAATTTTCCATTTTTATAATTGAAATAAAACTCTTTGTTTATTTGTGGTCTAGTTTTTGTAATGTCGAATGTCTGTTACGCAGATCATTATCAATGAAGTAGTATCTTGACGTAAACTGTTGCGTGACCTTACAGTGTACATGTACGTGCCATATGTTACAATTATATTTTATTTCAAATCTGTGTCATGTATCGCTAGTCATTGAATTAATCTGTATATATATGAGAAGCAGAAGAGTAGTTAAGCAAACAATATTTAAAAAGACGAAAAAGAAAAATACATAAAAAAATACTAATAAACTTAAGTTTTGAACAGCGTGAAAATGAAAGTTAAATGTCTGGTGATTTTTGCGCTGCTGGTGTTGAGTGTTGCCTACGGTAAGATTTTCTTCCTTTCTTTTACACAAAGTTCAATTAATAATGTTTAACAGTATATGTTAAAATGCTCTTTAAAACAATATTTACCTATTCGTTTTAATTATCACAAAGTGCGCTTAACTTTTTAGGATAACTAAAAGGTATGGTGACAAAATATCGTTCCAATAAGCATACACCAGGAACGGAAACAACACGTAAACTGTTGAAATTATCTATGTCACAAGTACCAATGATTATGTCGTGCAAGTGTTCCAATCCTTCCAAAATAATGTTTGATCGTCTAAGATTAAGTTTTAATGTGGATAATACGGTATTAATGTGTACAATTGGTATTTAATACTTATATGTTCGTTGGGCAGTGTGCGCTTATGCACAAGCTTTTCGGAAACGTCTAGGGTATCCGCTTATTAGAGCATGTGTGCTTATTAGAACGAATACGGTATTTTTATGTAATAAAAAAAATCCCTATCTCACTAATACTCGACTGCTTTGCGATTCGAGTTGCGAAACATTATTCGAAGTTCTTGCAAGTTTGTGGAGGATTGGCATGTGTCGCGGATTACATAATTTATGTTTATTTACTATTAACAATCAGTTGCATTACAAAAGCATCGCTTATTTTTAATATTCTTGAAATGTCGTAATGTTTTTCGCATTTTGATCTCAAAACTGCTGCACAAAATCGCAAGTGTGGCGAATAGGTTGCGTTATAGGTTCTCACTTATTTCACGGCAACAGAGTGATTCGGGTTTCATGATGTCCATCGTTGCATCATGCAAACATGTCCGTGTAATGTATACCCCCATGAAAATCACTTTTATATAGCAAAATTGGGGTATGCAGGGGTATACCTATTTTTCTTGTTTTTTACCCAAAACATAGATTGTGGGTACTCGTTAGAAACGCCTCGCCGAGGCGGTTCTAACCTGTACCCACAATCTATGTTTTGAACAAAAATAAGAAAATATCAAAAATTTTCCGATGCAAATTTTCGATTTTTGAACTGAAAAAGTCTGTATATTGCATGGGCAAGTTTTCGTAATGGGCGATTAATTCGTAATTCATAAATTTGAATCACAGCGACTCACGCACTTATGTCGCATGACTATTTCGCCTTCTCACAGTCAAGAAAAAGTGAAAGTCGCAAGGCTATTGCATGCTAGTGAGATACTATGCACAGAATGATGGCATCTACATATGTACTTATGTTATTCGTAGAATTACAACTATTGCCCATATTCAACACTTACTGTTTCTGGGAACGGCCGGTCGTGATTTAAAAACAAAGCTTAAGTCCGGACGCGTTATGTTCTTTAGCAATGCATACACGTACACTCACATTCCCTGTGCAAAACGTGACCAGAAAGCTTTTGCTCCGTACCGACCTGACTGAATATATGAATGATCTTTATCCTGCATGCACGAAACGAAACAAAAACGTCAATACGGCGTAACGAAAACATTGCGAAAAGGAAACGCAAGTGCTTGTTTAGGACAGACACAACTCCGCCACTATTACACTATGCATTCGTTTCAGTAAATGGTCAAATGATGGTACCTAGCCATGGCGGGGCGGCAGTGGAGCCTTATGATTCAATCGGTTTCAAGCAAACAGCCTTATCCCATCATGAAAACTTGCTCCTGCAATACACATTTTTTTCATCAGTAAAATTTGATATTTAAATAAGTTTGCACAAAATATTGGCTGAGGGTATTTGTTAGAACCTCCTCGGCGGTGATCTGACGCGTACCCCCAATCTATGTTTAAAAGAAGAACCAAGAAAAAACATCTTACCGGCGTAACCTCCAAATTTATCACATAAAGGTACAATGTAAGATATTAAGGGTATCCATTGCATATATAAATGATGGATAAGTGAGCATAAAGGCAAGCAGAGAACGGGGTCTCGCTTGGAGTAGGTAGAAAGCCGCATAAGCCGTGATGTTTTCTCTCTCTCTCTTTGTATTCGCTAACACTGACAACATTTCGTTATGTTCTCGTTTCAGTGAATGGCCAAAATTCTGGAATAAGGCAAGGAGGCAGCGGCGGCGTACGGTTAAACAGACTTCAAGCTAACAGCGATGATTCAGCATCCGGTCGTGCCAGGAGGGAAAGTGGGCCACAAAGTCCAGGAGGGGGAGGGGGAAAGCCAGTGAACTGGTGAAAGAGACAGACTAAGAAGCAGACAAAAATTGACATTGAATAATGTTATTATCATGATGAAAGGACTAGGGCATTTAAAGCCTGATTTCGGCCTCAGATTTTTCAAAAGATAAATTTTGGAATTTATGTGAGAAAACTATTCCTTAAAACAGTTATATGTCTCCTCTATTAAAAACAAGAACAAGTACTTCATTTATCCCACAAGCGTTACCATGGAAACGCCCAGAAGAACCATAGATAGAGCACATTTTGCACTTTTTGGTCTATTTTTGACCATTTCTTAACACATTTTTTAATTTTTAAGTGCCAGCCCACACGACGAACAAAATGATACTTAGCATACAATATCTCTGGATGATACTTCATAATTATTTCATGATAAGAAATTGTTCGTCGCGTGGGCCGGTAGTTGAAAATGATGTTGAATGGTGAAAATATGACCCAAAATTGCAAAATGTGGTATTTCTATGCTTTTTGGAGCGTTGCCATGGCAACATGTGTAATTTGAATGTGATAGTTGTGCTACAATTTATAAGCAGGGACCTTTACCAGCTATTTGCAATACGTCTCTCCTCAAAATTCCAAAATTCAATTTTTTACCAACACATGAGGCCGAAATCAGGCCTTAAATTCCCCAGGCCTTTGGAAGCTACCTGGCGTTTCATTTTACTTAATAAAAACAGTTTACAGCAGGAACATTTTGAATGTACTGAAATGTGTTCTTAAAACTTATATTATTATAAATGTTATTTGTTTGTCAACGCAAGGAATAAAGTTAACATCTAGACAAGCAATTTTATATTGAAACACTAAACAATGCAGTGACTGCTTGCCTATGCTACTGTTGCTTTTGAAATTTGAAAAGAAAGAGTTAATAAACCTTGCACTAACTCTAGAGGTGTCGGTATTCTTTCACTTATATTATTGTCACCCCTCCGTTAGAACAACTATTAGAAGTTCGATTTAAGTTTATGCTTTCGATATTTGCAAAAATTGAACGGAAGCAAATGCGAAGTTCGATCCTTGGATTCCATTTATGCACAAGGATAACACGTCCATGTAATTTATAACCCATTAAACCCCACTTTTATATAGTAAAACTATACAGGGGGAGGTTCTTTTGTGTATCCACATACTAGGTTTTGAGCAAATAAATAGAAAGTCTTAACACAGCCCCCTCGAAAAGACAAAACACACACTGTTTTGCAAACAGCGAGCTTTATGCTAGAATCCGTGTATGAGTAGTACAATTAACATGAGGTTGGGAATATACATACATTTGCTTTCATAATAAGCAATACTCGCATTACATGAAATCCCAATTCAAAACCTTCATGTCACAATTATACATTGATTTCTTGATCAAAAAAGACAAAACTTGAGCAATAAAACTTAACCTTTATCCCCATTTGAGTATGACCGCCGCCCAGCCCCAAAAACTTCTTCCTTTTATAGTTTCTGTTATGCTTACTTTTTCATTTACGTGTTTTTTTCACTAAGGATAGCCAAAAATAGCTGCAGCTTTACATGCAGGTGCAGACGACCTCTTACAATGTTGGGGAAAGCGGTAAACAAACGCTTTAAGGCAAAATTTAAAGAAAATCTTTCTATGAACGATTTTCTCTTGAGTCATGAATTTCAGTTTTTCTTGGAAAAATCGTTTGAACGTCCATTTGCTTTTTTTCTACAATTCCAAAACTTATAATTCATGAAATCATACGAAAAAATAGTAAGTACATTTTTCAAAATCTCCAGAAAGTTTCTTAGAAAACTTGAAAATGTAGTGTACTCTAAATATTCTCTCGTAGAACTGATTTAACATAGCCACTTCGATTTTCCACAACAACTCGCTAATACTCACAAAATCCACGATTTTCACAACATTCTCGATTCTTTCTCGACTGGGCTGTGATAAGACAAAACGTTCTCCCGTATACGTTGTACCGGCGAGAACTTTAAAGTCTTAACACAGCCCCCCTCGAAAAGACAAAACAACACACTCTGTTTTGTAAATAGAGTGCTTTATGCTAGGTTAATAATAGCATAGAAGGCCGACATATAACATTCGCTGACCACACTACAAGTTCCAAAACTTTGTTTACACGAAGTTTTACTCTAGTAAATCTTTAATGTATCCTTATTCGATTGCCGTCTTCTACTCTAAAGAACCTTTTATATAACCGTCTGTGGCTATATCAGACAGCCAACGACCGTACCTCTTTAAACATCTATCCGAAACCCAATCAGCATAAATTTTGCTGAAGCGCTTGCCCCACTTGCCCTTTAAATACCTACTTCTGAAGAAGCTAAAAGTGGTACCACTGTTTATTCGGTTAAAGACTTCGTTTAAAGGCCCATCGGGGTCCAACTGGTGTTTTTCTTTTGCTCCGGAGTTAGTAGAGTATTCGGCGCCCAGGGATCTCCATCGTCGGGCAGCTTACTCAGTCTGTGAGTCCTGGTCTTTGATTCATCAGGATGTTTATCATGATTTATTTGTTTGTTCTTGATGATTCATTGACTAGTTAGAGATTCACCACGAGGACCGGATAGCTAACTAAATGTTATGAACCACTGCAGAAGCTGAGGGTGAGGTTATGGCCATGTAAAACCGGTTTAAGCCCGCCAGTAACTTTGTGTTACTGATCGTTCCAAGTCGATACTTCTGTGGTGGTTCTTTTTGTTTTATGTCTTGGTGTTTAAAATTTTTTGTGCTGTTGGCGCCTTATGTATGTTTTCATATTTTTAGTTAACGTAACTGAGTGGCCACCTATTGGGAAAATAGCTGCTCATTCGGCTTACGATATGTTTCATGGTATAAGTACTTGATTGTTAGTTAGGTTTTTTCCCACCTCGGTTTTTGGAGTGGGGATCTTTTTCTGATCGCGCCTTTTCCTGATCTTTGTCTACTTGTACCTTCTCCTAATGGTGCAATATGGTCCTTAGATCAAAGGACTGTCATAATGAGGTGTTTATCACATGTCTGCAGGGGGTCATAAAGATGCCCCTTAAGGATAATACCTGTTGTTCCACTTAATTGATTTTATGGTCCCTGATAACCTGTGCAATAAAACTGCCTGCCTCTGCCATCAATAAAGATTTTTAGCTCACCTGAGCCGAAGGCTGACAGGTGAGCTTATAGTATACCCATGCTCCGTCGTCCACAATTTCAAAGATCTCCTCTGAAACCGCTTGGCCAATCAAAGCCAAACTTCATGTGGAACATCCTTAGGAAGGGGGAACGAAAATTTATATAAATGGTCCAGGTTACATGACCAAGATGGCGGCCATGGCTATTAATAGCAAAAACCTTTAAAAATCTCCAGAACCAGTGGGCCCATTTCCACGAAACTTGGTATGACCTATTTTACAGCGAGGTCAACTTTGGTCGCCAATGCATTTGAATGGGAAAAAATGGTAAAATGATATTTAATGGGTAAAACGTACTGGAAATAGGCAAATTGGACAGAATATTAATGTAAATGGAAAATCTTAGCCCCTGGGGGGGTTGTCTGCCCCTGCCCTGGGGCTATATACATGTATATTTCCATAATAATGAAACATCTTCTCCCCGATAACCGCTTGGCCAATCAAAGCCAAACTTCATATGAAGCATCCTTGGGAAGGGGGAAAGAAAGTTTGTATAAGTTGTCAAGGTCACATGACCAAGATGGCCGCCATGGTTAAAAAAATATTCTCCAGAACCAGAAGGCCAATGATTTTGAAAATTGGTGTGAATCATCAGTGACTGGAGCTCTGCAAAGTTTATGTAAATCATGACCCTTGGATGACCTTGACTTATTTTACAGCAAGGTCAACTTAGGTCTCCCATGCATTGGAATGGGAAAAATAGGAAAATGTCATGTAATGGCAGAAAACTTGCTAGAAATGAGCAAATGGACAGACGATTTATGTTTAAGAAAATATTTTGTGCCCAGGAGGTTGCCTGCCCCTGCCCCGGGGCTATATACATGTATATGACCATAATATTGAAACATCTTCTACTCTGAAACCGCTAGGCCTATCAAAGCCAAACCTTTTGTGGAACATCCTTAGGTAGAGCTGTCATCGATATCGGCGATATCGATGAATCGATGGAAATGAGCCGCGATTCTGATATCGATATAGGAAAATGGGATATCGATATCGTAAATAGACGTTTGTCACGTGTGTTTGTTGTTTTCTCGCCCCATTTTGTCCAATAGACGTTCTCCTTTTGGTGACGTTCTGCAGCTTCCCGCGCATGTCAGTGCGTAAAATAGGTGGGATATGAAAGCCCCAGCCGGTACGGTACTGTGTTGGTACTGTATTGTATTGTATATGTACCGTTATGGGTGTTGTTCTGGCGAAGATCTGGTCCGAAAATCCTTACTTTTATGTCCGAAAATTACATTTTTTCTATCATTACTAGAATAAAATTTGTCAAATCATTCCCTCTTGTGTTAGTTTGTCTTGTTCGGTCTAAACATCACACGATCTCAAATGTGAAATGCATGAGTGACAGTGTTAATTAACTTGGAAAGGACATTTTGATAATCGTAGTCACTGAATCGTGAAGCAATCTAGTCTTCTCTAATTGTTTATCGTGAGAAAAAAAAACGTTTCTGAAAGCCCTTGTGATTGGAAACTAATTATACAGCTTTGGAAACGAACAAAAACCTGAGATTACTCTTTACACTATGGAGGGTAAACAAAGGCATGAACTTGTACTCTTTACGCCCACTTTTAAATTAATCTTCTGCTAAAAATAATAATTCATATACAACATCTGCGATCGAGTTTCTTTTTTTTTTCAAAGTATAAACTGATAAATCGATAGAATAAATCATCTAAATTCAATAAAGAAAATAAAAGAAAATTATAATGCGTAAATGTGGGTCGTTTTGAGTATGTGTGCCATTTCACTCAGGGGCGTTTAGAACTGTACCGTTTTGACGGATTATCTTTAAAACATTTGTTTCTCGACTACAGAATGGACCTGGTACAAGCTATTTGGGTCGAGTTTACCATGTTTTTGCGCTCCGGTACGGTGGTAATGTTCCGACCCAAAAAAGCTAGTGACGCATGCGCATTGGTAATTTAAAAGTACTTCTGTAATCTGTTTCATGGCTAGTCGCAAAAAAAGAGCGAAGTGTGGGTACACTTTGACTTCGCTGCTACAGACGATGCTTAAATAATGAAGTCAAAAGTAACCTGCAAACTCTGTAAGGCCACCATGTCGTAAAGTGGGAATACCACAAATATGCGATCGCATTTGGACAGGTTTCATTGGTCGGTAGGTTCATATTCGACAATAGAAGCCTTCGTGGCGCAGTGGTTGAGTCACTCGCCTTCTGATCCAGGGGTCGCAGGTTCGATCCCGGGCTTCTCCAGTCCTTCGGATTGAGATTATAAACTGAGGTCCCGTCTCCATATGACCTTAGCTGTTGGTGGGACGTTAAACCCCAAATCAATCAATCAATCAATATTCGACAATAAATGTTATCAGTTATGTACCAGTCATTTGTCACCATTTGCAAGGATAACGATTCTTGCTTTTTAGAGATCGGCTATATAAGCCCCTTTCTTGCTGTCACCCTAGATTCACATGTACAGAAGGTGGACAAAAGTATTCGTCGCATTTGTAAAACTCCATTGACTTAAATGTATTTTCATGTTAGCAAGAAAAAAATATCCTGCATCTCATAGTTAACGTATTTTAATGATTTTGGTGTCATTTGAAAGGTAACTTAATAAAGAAATAAACAAGATATTTTCATTGAATTCCATGCATGTGTTTTCGAGCTACAAATTTTTAAAAAGTTGTGAAATATTTTTTGATAATTTTTGAGCAACGTCACCATTGACGTCAATGGGAAGATGACCTTTTCAAAATTTCCTAAAACTTTTAACTGCTGTTTTTGAAAACACAATGTCGGAACTTCGTCAAATGACCTTTGTTTATTGCTTTATTTATTTAACTTTCAAATGACACCCAAATCATGAAAATGTGTTGACCAGAAGAGGCAGGATAATGTTTCTTGTAAACATGAAAATACATTGAAGTCTATGGAGTTTTCAAAAGTGACGAATACTTTTGTCCACCTGTAATTCTTAGAAAGAACATACACTGGTTACGAAACACATGTCCATATAATATACAGCAAATGTTTCAGCTGTAAAAATGATTTTTCTTCTTTCTGCTGTAACACATACATTGTAGGACAAAGTTCTCTTTCATGTCTTAAATAGAATCACCACAATGAATCAACTGTCAATTGTAGCAAAATTAAGAAAAATATAACAAATTTTCATACAAAAGTAACAAAACCTGCGTTGCAGCTATTCATATTCCAGTGCAATTGCGTAGGCACTGTTTATTACGAAGTCAAAATGCACTTTAAAATTGAGCCTCCTCATGAGAAAACCAACAATCTGCATGTGTTAAAACAAAGACGCAGAATCAGCTTCGGGGTAGCCGCGAAGCTGATCAGCGCCTTTGTTTTTGCAACACAGATAGTACAATTAATTCAAAATTTCCAGCCCCTAGCCATCTTCTGTGACTGTACAGGTCGGTTTGTGTCGGGCCTGTTCCTAAACCACATTGTTGGTTTTTCCACGAGGCGGCTCATTATTGCTAACTGTAATAAATGTATGTCCTTTACTTTCAGACTACCCATCCTGTTGAAATACAATCTCTACCAACACAAGCTACTCTGAAAGTTCCAAAACCAATAGTACCATCAACATCCTCTACTACAGTTGCTGCCACACCTGGTATAGGAGGACAGGCTAGGCAAACCACCATTGCCAATTATTGTCAAATCCAGACACCCTTGAACCCAACCTCAGCCAGAGCACATGCTATAACTGGTGCTATCGCCACTTATCTTGTGGTTGATATGAAACCCTTATCAACTGTAGATGGACCTGAATTCGAACATTTGATGAAAGTCACTGAGCCTAGGTACAAAGTTGTTTCAAGGAATCACATACTTGAGAGACACATTGTCCAAATGTATCAAAATGCGGCTGAAACAGTCAAAGGTGCTTTTTCAAAAGCCGTCAGACATGCATTTGCCACAGGTGCATGGACATCTGCAAGCATGGACAGTTATATAACAACAACGTGTCACTACATTGATCCTGCAAGTTTCGAGCTACAGTCGAAGGTCTTGGACACAAAATCAGCAGCGTTTAATCATACAGCGGAGAATCTTGCTGTGGATATGCAGATGACATCAACCAAATGGGGCTTCAAAGATCCAGTTAGTGTTACAGATAATGCTGCAAACATTGTTTTGGCATGTGACATTGCCAAGTACCCCCATATTGGCTGTTTTGCTCACACACTGAACTTGGCAGTAAATAAGTGTATGAATGTAACTGAAGTAAGTTTCCTGGTTGGTAAATGCAGAACACTTGTAAGTGTCTTCAAACAAAGATATATAAAAACACTGTCTCTACATAATGCACAGGCTGTTCTTGAAATCAAACAACTTCAAGTTCTACAGGACGTTGAAACCCGTTGGAACTCTGCCTTAATTATGATACGCAGGATCCTACAAATCTATCGTGCAATCTATGCTACGCTGTATAAGGATAAGAAGAATGAAAAACTGCTACCAAATGACTCCGAGCTCAAAAGTATGGAAAACTTGAAACAGCTTCTGACTCCTATCGAGGAGGCAACAACACGGATCTCTTCACAGAATAAGCCAACTGCAAGTTATATCTTGCCCATGTTACAAAGATTCATTAACCATGACTTAGTTGTACAAGATGGTGACTCCCCTTTGATCAGAAAGGCTAAAGAATCAATGAGAAGTGATCTGTCAAAACGTTATCAGAAAGAAGGTGAACGTAGATTATCTGTGGACTGAAAAGGCTAAAATATAACAGTCTGTAGTAGTTAAGCAATATTTTGAAGGTGGTCTTATTATGACAAATTTGATTGTATTTTAACAAGTACTAAAAATAACATGGTTAATAAAAATAATTGTTAGAATCTTTGGAAGCAGTAAAATACAAAGCTAGACGATGGGCCATATTGTACAATTTCGGGTAATGGACCTTCATCAGTGACCCTTTATAAAACTGGCAGCGAAAGCCAGACATTTTGCTGCAATTTCAAGAATTTACATCTGTGTAGTCTAAATCAAAGACTCAAATTCCCAAAGGGGCCAAATAATCAAAATACTGTTAAGAAGATGATTCTTAACATATAAAAATTTGAAATACTTCGTATATATTCACTGATCCCAAAGGATCAAAAGAAAAATATAATCTGCACTATGGATGATGTACGGGGATACTTTTTAGGGCCGCCACACGACACAACAACAGCTGCAGTAATAGCAAATAAAAATAATTGTTAGATCCTTTGGAAGCAGTAAAAATACAAAGCTAGAAGATGGGCCATATTGCACAATTTCGGGTAATGAACCTTCATCAGTGACCCTTTATAAAACTGGCAGCGAAAGCCAGACATTTTGCTGCAATTTCAAGAATTTACATCTGTGTAGTCTAAATCAAAGACTCAAATTCCCAAAGGGGCCAAATAATCAAAATGCTGTTAAGAAGATGATTCTTAACATATAAAAATTTGAAATACTTCATATATATTCATTGATCCCAAAGGATTAAAAGAAAAATATAATCTGTACTATGGATGGTGTACGGGGAGACTTTTTAGGGCCGCCACACGGCACAACACCAGCTGCAGTAATAGCAAATAAAAATAATTGTTAGATCCTTTGGAAGCAGTAAAATACAAAGCTAGAAGTTCGGCCATATTGTACAATTTCGGGTAATGAACCTTCATCAAGGACCCATCAGTTAAGACTTTTTCTCCAAAAAGAGAGCAAATGGCAACTGTTAATTAAAAAGCAGGAAAACATAAAAAATGCTTTTTGTGTTGGCTCGGCATATATAGAATCAGCTATGAAAAACATGAAAAAATATTTTTGGAAAGATGTTTTTTTTTTCAAAGCATAAGCAAACTTTCAGCAACAGCTAAATGTGGATTGGGATGAATCCGATCCTTACCAAACACCTATCTTTTACATTATCTTGGTGGCAAGAGTTTTTTTTCTCTATTTTTCTACAGGTCATGGCAAGACAAAGGCATTTTTTACATTCGAGATTTTATGGACAGTAATGGTATTTTTCTTAATTTGCACACATTCTCTCAGTCAACAACAATAGATAGAAATGTTCAAAAGTGTCAAGGAGTCATTGAATGTCTTAGAAAATTTATGAAGAAAAAAGACAATGAGGGTAACACTAAAATGAATATGATTGGACCCATATTTCCAAAAGCAATATAATCAATACTTAAACAGAAAAAAAGGCTCTAAAATATATATATTGTCCTAAATAAAATAATGATGCACACTGAGGACAAAATTGATGGAACCACCAATATTATATTGCTGAAAAATTATGGGAATAAATATTTTGGCCCCTTTCAAATTAACAAAGTGTACAAAGCTTAGATGGTTTCAAATATGCATAAATCAAAAAATATTGGTCACTAATAAATTACTTTATCAGATAAAAATAATTGATAATCCTACATGCTCGTTATGTGGTAATAATGAAGAATCTATTGAACCCTTATTCTGGAAATGTTGGGCCCAAATACATAACAATTTTTAAACAAAGTAAAAGACAAATTCCAGGAAATCAGTGTCTCATTGAATTTGGATGAATGCAAATTTATTTTAGGGATTTATCCCCCAAACACATCAAACATTATCCAGTTTTAATGCTTGTGGCAATATACTACATCAATATATGCAAAGGCACTCATAAACATTTGACATTTCTAGAATATAAAATAAATGTCCAGTCGATTTTGCAAAGTCACAAACAAATTACACTAGAAAATTATAGAATGCAGAACTTTCTAAAAACCGAGACACCCTTTTAATATTTTTGACATAAATTGATAGTATAAACTAGATCATAGAAATTGTTGATTTCCAGGTCCAGCGGCCCATTTATCAGTGTTGAAAGAAATATGCATTTTGTCCTCATATATTGTCTTATCAGAGTTATGGTTGTGCCGTGTGGCGGCCCTAAAAAGTCTCCCCGTACATCCATTAAATGCTTTTAATTTTAATATCCTGGATTTCTTGCAGTCAGTTTGTATAAGGGAATCTTTCGCTAATCGCGCCTTTTCCTGGAAGGCTTGAATAGTGTGGTAAAAATGGCTGATTATCTCGACATAGCCTTAGATCCGAATATGGGCGTTTACACTATAAAATAAAATCTATCAAAGGCAACGTACACGATTCAAAAACTGGTTTAACTTTCAAAGATGACGTTAACACATATATTGTTTTGTCAATATTGTCCATGTCATAGGGATCAAATTGTATTTCGGTTTACAAATCATCGTAACTAACCATTTTATGTTTCTACTCTTAAAGTCACGTCATTTACCACCTGACAAAGTGAAAAAAAATGTTTGTATTGTTGTTTAAAATTCATTTAACATTTGATGGCACCTCTTTAAGATATAGATGGGCTGCTAGTGCCTCAAGGCAAAGCTTATAAACCACTCACAAACCATCTGATTATTGGTAAACCACTCAGGCTTAAGCCTGACTAGGAAAGGCGGTTGAAGTCAAAGCATTCGTATGTATTAGGTTGATGTGTCTTTGTTGGATGGTTATATTTCAAAGACTTTTTGGATGTCATGACATCCTCATTTTAGGTAAAAGTCTCATAATATGGAGGCAACGTCCCGACAAAACCTTATCTGTTGACTAGAACGTAAGCATCATTTCAAACAAACAAACAAACAAACAAACAAACAAACAAACAAATAAACAAACAAACCTCTTACTGGGTATAACTTATACTCCGGATACTTTCAGTGTGTTGCTCAAGGACGCAGTCGGCGTTTTATGGGTCCGAACCTCCGACTACTCAATCCTTAGCCCGACTAAGGGACCACTAGGGCACCGCATTCACATAAGCCGCTTTTTATAGCGATGGAAATCAGTCATGATTTTGACAAGTCAGACAGATTACGTTGATACAGAAGATCATTGTTGATTTTATGTCGTTCAAACAGGTATCAGTGAAGTTTTAATATGCTGTGATAGGCATTATTTGCGTAATGGATAGTGCGACCGCTTCGGGGGCGGAAGGTCGTGGTTTCGACCCTTCAATCACTGGCCGTGGCATACCAAAGAATTAAAATGGTACCAGTGGCTTGCTTGCTTAATTTTCAGTATTAAAAGGCTAGCATTGGAAATACCTGGCATGTCCATGACTAATGCTAAGCCTGCCTTGATAAAGGCAAACCGCCCATCTCATAGGGGAGGGGGCATTTAAAACAGTTTATAATGATACATATCTTCAGACGAAACAAGGTAAATTCTATCAGACAGATTGATGGAGTGATATATGTCTAATATAATATTTACATAGGACAATTCCTTACAAAAGTATTTTATTACATAATTGTCCAGACAGCTAGCTTTTCTCTGAACCTCTGGATATAGCAATTACTATAGAAAAGTCTTGAAATAAGACACAATTAAACCTGCCATCGAGGTTGCCAACTCAAAACGGGTAGTACATTGACAGTTGTGACTATAACCGAGGTTCCGTCTATGACTTTAGCTGTTCATGGGACGATAAACCCAAAACTACCAACGATTCTAACACACCACGACAATATACGCAATAGAAAAAAAACGTCTTATATTGTGCAACAATTTTGATTTGCGAAAACGCAAGACGTTACTTTGCGCCATTTGCGACGTCAGCTACCCCGGCAAAAAGCAGCATTATACGGTGAAACCTCGCTTTAGCGCACAAAACAAAACGTACCAAATGTGTGTAATAACCGCATAACAGTAAAATATTTGGGGGGAATATCTACAATGCAATGGCGGAAAGCTGAACGATATCGACGGTTTCAGCAACTTTTATTCCGTTTATTGTGTGTTACAATCAAAATAGAGCAGCTAATATGTGTGTGAATTGTGTTTAAATAAATCTCACCTAAAAAGACTGAAGTAGACGATAGCATATAAATCTGCTAAATTAAGATAAGCGTTGAATCATAGCATTTAATTGAAAGATGAATCATACCCCCTTATTTTATTGACAACAACAATTTTCAGATAGCGGCTCCGTGGCCGAGCGGTTAAGAGCGCTGTTTATCAAAATTTCGATCATCTCGTCGCTGTGTCTGGTGTGCGTTCGAGCCCCACACTGGCCACATGAGAGACAAGCCAATGTCTGCTTGCGGATGTGCCAGGCGTTTTTTCTCGGGATGCTCACATTTTCGCCCCGCCTACCAATCGGCCCGTTATTCAATCTTTAAAGGGACGTAAAACTGAATAAAATGTTCTGAAAAATGAAGTTCTAAGATGGATAATTTTCATTTGGAACGGTGGCCCGGACCTCTTCTTTGAAATGAACACAAATGATGGATTCTATTAGTCCCCAATGTGCCGTGTACGGGGATCAATTCCACACTGGATAAATTACGACAATTCCAGTGGAAAAAAATGATATTTTTTATATTTCTCAAAACATTGATTGTGGGAACACGTTAGAACCGCCTTGCCAAGGCGTTTCTAACGAGTACCAACAATCTATGTTTTGGACCAAACTTAATGAATGCCCTAGTTATACTGTATACATTTCACGGACATATTATTCATGATTGAATGATGTATACCCTGTGATTTAATAGGTTAAGCTTGACATCGAATATCGGTTGACGTATTTGCCATGTTACTTTTTTTTTCAAATGTATGTCATCTATTGCTAGTCATTGTATTAATCCGTATATATATAAGAAGCAGAAGGGTAGTGACGTAAACAGTATTCAAAAAGAAAAAAAAGAAAAATACCTAAACAATTACTAATAAACTTAAATTTTGAACAGTCTTCAAAATGAATGTTAAATGTCTGGTTATTCTTGCGCTGCTGGTGTTGAGTGTTGCCTACGGTAAGTTATTTTCTTTGTTTTACAGAAAGTTTAATCAAAATTAAATTAAGTTTAACACTATAATGTGAAAATATTCTTTAAAAATAAACTGTTGTAAAACAATATCGAACTTTATGATTCATTTTTATGTAATCAAAATACTCTTTTTATTATTATTTGATTTATTTTTATTTACACAATATTTAAAGAGGGTGGCACAAATTAGCTGATAAGCTATTCTACCTTGTGGCCCTCTGTAACACAATAAACATATTTACATAATAAATCACAGTCTGCACTGGACATTCAAATGCACAAAATATAGATATATACGAGTTAAAGGGGATAGACTCTTGGAATTCGGATATTTTAAACCTATAAATTAAACATTATTTAAACTGAGCGTATAAAACGTTAAAATAGTTATATAACTAACTATTAAAGTTAAAACAAATATGAAATTGTAAAGACACAACATTTAGAAATTAATTGATATTTAGAATCTCATTGATACGTGACAGCTTTATGAATCGAGTCGCGAACCATAATTCGATGTTCTTGCAAGTTTGTCGAGAATTCTCATGTGTCGAGGATTACATAATTTATGTTTATGTACTTGCATTACGAAAGCATCAATTAATTTTATTTTTCTCGAAAGATTGCCATGATTTGCGCATTTTGTTCCCAAAACTTCTGCACAATAGACGCAAGTGTGGCGATTATTCTCCCTTAATTCACAGCAACAGAGTGATTCGAGTTTCGTGATGTCAATCGTTGGCGATAAGTTCGTAACACAAACATTAAAATTTGAATCACGCGACTCACGCACTAATGTCGCATGACTATTTCGCCTTTTCACAGTCAAGAAAAAGTAAAAATTGCAAAGCTATTGCATGTTAGTGAGACACTAAACATAGAATGATGGCATCTACATATGAGCGCGGATCTGGTAAATGGTGTCTTCGGGCATTCAAGTACATTTTATGCTATTGAAATTTAAAAAATATAAATGATGGGTAAGTGAGCATGATGGCAAGCAGAGAACAGGTCCTCGCTTGGAGTAGGTAGAAAACCGCATAAAAAGGTACAAGTAGGCAAAGATCAGGAAAAGGCGCAATCAGAAAAAGATTCCCACTCCAAAAACCGAGGTGGGAAAAAACCAAACAAACAATCAGGTACTTATATCATGAAACATATCGTAAGCCGAATGAGCAGCTATTTTCCCAATAGGTGGCCACTCAGTTACCTTAACTTAACTAAAACTATGAAAACACACATAAGGCGCCAAGAGCACAAAAAAAAAATTAAACACTAAGACATAAAACAAAAAGAACCACCACAGAAGTATCGCCTTGAAACGATCAGTAACACAAAGTTACTGGCTGGCTTAAATCGGTTTTACAGGCGCATGACCTCACCCTCAGCTTCTGCAGTGGTTCATAACATTTAGTTGGTTATTCGGTCCTCGTGGTGAATCTCTAACTAGTCAATGAATCATCAAGAACAAACAAATAAATCATGAAAAACATCCTGATGAATCAAAAACCAGGACTCACAGTTTGAGTAAGCTGCCCGACGATGGAGATCCCTGGGCGCCGAATAACATATTAACTCCGGAGCAAACGAAAAACACCAATTGGACCGCGGTGGACCAAGACTGATTGCAAGCAATCCCTGATGATTGCCGTGATAAGCCGTGATGCTTTCTCTCTCTTTTTGTATTCGCTAACATGGACTACATTTAGTAATGTTCTCGTTACAGTGAATGGCCAACTTCCTGGAACAGGGCAAGGAGGCGGCGGAGGCTTACGGTTAAACAGACTTCACGCTAACAGCGATAATTCAGCATCGGGACGTGCCAAGAGGGAGAGTGGGCCACAAAGTCCAGGAGGGGGAGGGGGAAAGCCAGTGAACTGGTGATAGAGACAGACTAAGAAGCAGATAAAAATTGACACTGAATAATGTTATTATAAAATTGATGAAATTTTTAAGCTACCTCACGTTTCGTTTTACTTAATAAAAACAGTTTACAGCAGGAACGTTTTGAATGCACTGTAATGTGTTATTAAAACTTATATTATTATAATTAATGCATGTTTGTCAACGCAAACCTTAAAGTTTACATCTAGACACAAGTTATTAGATATTGAAACATTAAACAAGGCAGTAACTTCTTGTCTATGCTACAGTTGCTTTTAAAATTTGAAAAGAACGAGTAAATAAACCTTCGAACTCACTTTAGAGGTGTCGGAGTTTTTCACTTATATTATTGTCACCTCTTGTGATTTAATACCCCTCTAGAAAGGTACAAGTAGGCA
This sequence comes from Rugalucina vietnamica, assembly GCA_964017185.1. Lineage (NCBI taxonomy): Eukaryota > Metazoa > Mollusca > Bivalvia > Lucinida > Lucinidae > Rugalucina > Rugalucina vietnamica. The sequence goes on along the minus strand of OZ024879.1, from coordinate 12,101,534 downwards.
AAGATCAGGAAAAGGCGTAATCAGAAAAAGATTCCCACTCCAAAAACCGAGGTGGGAAAAAAACCAAACTATTAGACGTTAGTTCGATTTTGTGGCATAACTTTTCAGTGCTTCACCTATGTCAGCCATTGCTTTTAAGGAGTTATGGTGTCTTGATGAAGGACACAACTTCTTGTCTGTTGAGGTAGAACTTGAACCAACAATTTGGATTCTGACCAGGTCTGACACAAACCAGCCTGTACAGTCACAGAAGCAGGCTAGAAGCTTGAAATTTCGGATTTACGAAGAAGAAGGATTGTACTATCCGTGTAGCGAAAACAAAGGCGCTGATCAGCTTCGCAGTTGCTGCGAAGCTGATCTGCGCCTTTGTTTTCGCATAGGCAAAATTCCAGCTTTCTCACGATGTGGCTTATATGACCTAACATATCCAGTAGAAATGTGAAAAAAACTTTTTTGCCTGGTGAGAAAAACAGGATGTTAAACTACCTTTAAACTAGCTAGTGTATGCTCACGATATTTGAAAAATAAAACGAAAGTAAGTGTGATATTCGATTCTTGGATTCCTTTTATGTAATGAACAAAAAATGCACATCAGGATAACACGTCCAGGTCATATATGACCCCAAAAACCCCACTTCTATATAGTAAAGCACGGGTATACAGAAAGAGGTTCTATTGTGTACCCACATTCTAGGTTTTGAGCAAATAAATGGCAAATATTAAAAATTGTCAGCTAAAAATTTCAAATTTAACAAGTACTGTATAATTGAACATTGCTTATGTTGCATGGGCGTGTTTTCCTTATGAGTTTGGCATGCGGGCCAATTGCTAAAAATAAACTCGAAAAAAATACAGTGCATAAGAAATTTGTTTGATTGATTGATTGGTTGCTTTACTTCTCATTTAAAGGTTATTGCATTGTTGGGACGATGCTTTCAATTCATTACTATACGAAAACTTGCCCATTTCATATACTTGCCCATTTCATATACAGAGAGTTTCTATCTGTAAAAATTAAAAAATTCTTCGGAAAAAGGTGTAATATTTTTAATCTACATTTATTAGCTTAAAACTTTGAGTGTGGGTACACGTTAGAACCGCCTAGGCCTGTAAAAAGGTACAAGTAGGCAATGATCAGGCAATCCCCACTCCACAAACCGAGGGGATAGAAAAAACGAAAATGACACTTAGTTACTTATACCAAGAAAACATATAGTAAGCCGAGTGAGCAGCTATTCCCCAATAGGCGGCCACTCAGTTACCTGAAGTGAACTAAAATACGAAAACGTACATAAGGCTCAAACAGCACAAAAATTCGACTCCAAAACACAAAACAATAAGAACCACAACAGAAGTATTGCATTGGAACGATCAGTAATATAAAAACTTGGGGGCTTAAACCGGTTTTACAGGGCCCTAACCTCACCCTTTTCTTCTGCAGTGATTCACAACATTTAGTTAGTTGTTCGGTCCTCGTGGTGAATCTCTAACTAGTCAATGAATCATCAAGGACAAACGAATAAATCATGATAACCACCCTCAGCTGATAAATCAAAAACGAGGACTAAACAGCTTGAGTAAGCTGCCCGACGATGGAGATCCCCGGGCGCCGAATAACCCTGTAAACCATAATTTTACTATATAAAATTGGAGTTTGAGGGGGGTGTACTTTTCATGGACATATTTTTTGCTGATATAATGTGACTTTTACCCAACATTTAGGATGTTATGACGTCTGAAATATGCTTTGACTATAATCATCCAACTCAAAATAAACTTCTAAGGACAATGAATGTGATTAAAACCAGTATCATTTTGATTTGTTAATGGTTATCTGAGCCGTTTAGATTTGATAGTTCGCTGAGTTAATCATGAATATGTCGTATAAATACTGGGCCTGGTCCCTTTCACAGCTGCTATGGACTATGTATGCCATTGGAATACACTGTGGTTTTCTTTATTTGAGCCGCCCCATGGGAAAACCAACAATCTGCATAGGCAAAAACAAAGGCGCAGATCAGCTTCGCGGTAACCAATAAAATTTTCAACTGAAAAAAAATCATTTTACAACTTTAAAAATCACTGTATATTGCATGGGCAAGTTTTCGTAATGACAAGGCGGTACATCTTTAAATTTGGAGTATATTAAATGATGTATAGCCTGTGATTTACATGTAACAGGCCATGCTTGGCATCCATCAGGAAAACGTGTCCGTGAAATGTATACCCCCTCATACCCCACTCATACCCCACTTTTATATAGTACAGGGGTATACCTATTTTTCTAACTTTCTATCAAAAACATAAATTGTGGCTACTCACAATCTATGCTTTGAGCAAAAATATTAAAAATATCGAATTTTTCCTATGGAATTTTTCTTTTTTTATAATTGAAAAAATCTCTGTATATTCCATGGGCAACTTCTCGTAATGTCGAATGTCTGTTTACGCAGAGCATTATGATTTAAGTAGCATATTTATGTGAAATGTTGCATGACAATGCAGTGTACATGCAACTGTCACATGTTACAATTATATTTTATTTCAAATCTGCGTCATCTGTCGCAAGTCATTATGTATATTCCTATATATATTCGAAGTAGGAGAGTAGTAACTAGTAGGAGGAGTAACTAGTAGGAGAGTAGCAAACGATATTCAAAAAAGAAAACAAAAAGAAAAATATTTATAATAATAATAAACTTAAATTTTGAACAACTGGCAAAATGAATGTTAAATGTCTGGTGATTGTTGCACTGCTGGTGTTGAGTGTTGCCTTCGGTAAGTTTTTGTTTTTCTTTTCTGTAACATGAAGTTTGATAAAATAATATTTCAAACTATACTGCAGTAAAAGCAATATCTAACTTAATGATTTATTTTCGTGTAATTAAAATTCTCTATCTCACTGGCACGAGACTACGTTGCGAATCGAGTCGCGAAACATTATTCGAAGCTCTTGCAAGTTTGTCGAGAATTCGCATGTGCTGCGAATTATATAATTTATGTTTATTATTCAAAATTATTTTCATTATAAATGCATCGCTTAATTTTAATTTTCTCGAAACATGTTTTTCGCATTTTGTTCTCAAAACTGCTGCGCAATAGTCGCAAGTGTGGCTAATAAGTTTCGTTGTAGATTCTCCCTTATTTCTCGGCAACAGAGTGATTCGTTACGAGTTTTGTGATGTCAAGTGTTGGCAATTAGTCCGCAACAAATAAATTAAAATTTGAATCACCGCGACTTACGCACTTATGTCGCATGACTATTTCGCTGTCTAAAGTCACGAAAAAGTGAAAGTCGCAAGGCTATTGCATGCTAGTGAGATACTAACCATAGAATGATGACATCTATTAATGTAACTTGTAGAATTACAACTACATGTATTGCTTACTGTTTCTGGGAACAACTGGTCGTGATTTGAAAACAAAGCTAGAGCCCGGACGCGTTATATTCTTTAACAATGCACACACGTGTACATTCCCTGTGCCAAACGTGACCAGAAAGCCTTTGCTCCGTACCGACATGACTGACACGTTCATGAACAGCCTTTATCCTACATGTACGAAACGAAACAAAAACGTCAATACAATGTAACGAAAATGTTGCGAAAATGAAATGCAAGTGTTTTTAGGACAGACAAAACTCTGCTATAATAATACTATACATTCGTTACAGTAACTGGTCAAATGATTGTACCTGAATATGGCGGGCGGCAGTGGAGCATTGTGGTTCAATCGGTTTCAAGCTAATATCCTTATTCCATAACGAAAACTTGCTCTTGTAGTACACAGATTTTTTCATCAGTAAACTTGATAGTTTTAATATGTTTGCACAAAACATTGGCTCATTGTACATGTTAGAACCTCCTCGGCGATGTTGAAACGCGTACCCCCAATCAATGTTTTAAAGTAAAACCAAGAAAAAAAAACAGTGTACCCATGTAACCCCCATATTTATCACATAAAGGTACAATGTAGGATATAAATGCATGTTTGAATGATGGATAAATCAGCATAAAGGCAAGCAGAGAGTGGGTCCTAGCTTGGAGTAGGTAGAAAACCGCATAAGCTGTGCTTTTTCTCTTTTTATATTCGCTTACATGGACTACATGTTTTCGTTACAGTGAATGGTCAATCTGGAAGAGGGAAAGCAGGCCCCGGAGGCGACTGGTTAAACAGACTTCACGCTAACAGCGATAATTCAGCATCGGGACGTGCCAGGAGGGAGAGTAGAGACAAAGTCCAGGAGGGGGAGGGGGAAGCCAGTGAACTGGTGATAGAGACAGACTAAGAAGCAGACAAAAATTTACACCGAATAATGTTATTATCATGATGAAATTTGTAAGCTTCCTGACGTCTCATACTACCAAGTAAAACATTTAACAGAAGTAACATTTTGAATGTACTGTAATGTGTTCTTAAAACTTAAATTATTATAATTAGTGTATGTTTGTCAACGCAAAGCCCAAAGTTTACATCTAGACACAAACAATTAGATATTGGCAGTAATTCTTGCATATGCTACTGTTGCTTTTAAAATTTGAAAAGAAAGAGTAAATAAACCATTTCACTAGTTGTAAAGGTGTCGGTGTTTTTCACTTATATTATTGTCACCTCTTGTGATTTAATACCCCTCTAGACCAGCTATTAGACGTTAGTTCGATTTTGTGGCAAAACTTTTCAGTGTTTCTCCTATGTCAGCCATTGCTTTTAAGGAGTTGTCTTGATGAAGGACACAACTTGTTGTCAGTTAAGTTAGAACTTGAACCAACAATTTGGATTCTGTCCAGGTCTGACACAAACCAGCCTGTACAGTTACAGAAGCAGGCTAGAAGCTTGAAATTTCGGATTTACGAAGAAGAAGGATTGTACTATCCGCGTAGCGAAAAGAAAGGCGCTGATCGGCTTCGCAGTTGCTGCGAAGCTGATCTGCGCCTTTGTTTTCGCATAGGCAAAATTCCAGTTTTCTCACGATGTGGCTCATATCCTTTCCACTGCCAGAGCGTATTTATGCGTAATTGCTGCCAAACACTTTTTGATCGACCCTCACGGCATTGTTAAAGCTAGCGTGTGCGATTTTTTTTATATTTTTCAATTGCCCAGTATGCAGGCTTTAACCAATATAAAGCTTAATTGCACAGTGCATCAAACAAGCGAGTTAGGGGCCCAGAAAGTTGGGATAAAACGTGATTTTTCTGTATTAAAAAGGTTGAGTTTACCCTGTTATCTTTGAATCGCAACCACGCTCAAACCAAACAAGTGCAACCAAACTGCTAGGGCTGAAAAAAGACACAAGAAAAGAGAAAAAAGAGAGATAGAAAGAGAGGAGAAAAGAGGAAAAAATCGGGAAAGAAATCGCAAAAAAAAAGTCCGTGCGCATCGATTTTTCCACGGTGACCCCTGCGCCGTGACCTTCAGTAGCAAAACTTAAACGGCTTGCACTGTGATAAAGAGTGGTCTTTCCGCTTTCAATACAGGCATAAGGCGTGCTTCTACGACTCACAGAAATGGTTTTATGGACGATTTACCAACCCTACCCCCTTTTAATCTACATTTTGTAAAATGCCTGGCAGTCCTAAAGATATGACCTAACATATCCAGTAGAAATGTGAAAATAAAGCGAAAGCAAGTGTGATATTCGATTCTTGGATTCCTTTTAGGTAATGAACAAAAAATGCACATAAGGATAACACGTCCATGTAATATATAACCCCTTAAACCCCACTTTTACATAGTAAAATGTATTAGCTCACAACTTTGATTGTGGGTACACGTTAGAACCGCCTCGGCCTGTAAAAAGGTACACGTAGGCAATGATCAGGAAATTCCAACTCCACAAACCGAGGGGCGGGAAAAAACTAAAATGACACTTAGGTAGTTATACCAAGAAAACATATAGTAAGCCGAGTGAGCAGCTATTCCCCAACAGGCGGTCACTCAGTTACCTGAACTGAACTAAAATATGAAAACGTACATAAGGCTCAAACAGCAAGACAAAACACAAAACAATAAGAACCACAACAGAAGTATCGCATTGGAACGATCAGTAATATAAATTACTGGGGGGCTTAAACGGTTTTACAGCGCCCTAACCTCGCCCTTTTCTTCTGCAGTGGTTCACAACATTTAGTTAGTTGTTCGGTCCTCGTGGTGAACCTCTAACTAGTCAATGAATCATCAAGGACAAACGAATAAATCATGATAACCACCCTGATAAAAACGAGGACTAAAAAGACTGAGAAAACCGCCCGACGATGGAGATCCCTGGGCGCCGAATAACCATGTAAACCATAGTTTTACTATATAAAATTGGGGTTCGAGGGGGTGTACTTTTCATGGACATACTTTTTGCTGATATATTGTGACTTTTACCCAACATTCAGGATGTTATGACGTTTGAAATATGCTTTGACTATAACCATCCAAGTAAACGACTAATGGTTTTCGGGTAGGACTATGAGCCCCCGCAAATTGGGGTCTAAAGAAATAGATGGACTGCTTCTGCCTCCAGGCAAAGCTTATACTGACTGACAATTTGATTACTCGTTAGCCGCTAGGTCTTAACCTGCCAAGGAAAAATGGTTCAAGTCGATACTGTTGCAGATTTACCTCACACGTTCATCTGCAATTCTCATTACGCAGTATACTTTCCACTCTAGTTATTAATAGTTTGTTTACAAGCAGTCTGTCTAAAATTAGATTATATTTTAGGATGATCGATTTAGGTTCTAGCTGGCTGCTTCGCTACTTTCACAGTGACTGGTTTCTTTCCTATGCATGAGTGAATGTTCCGGTGTATCTGATCTGGCCAAATACGGGGATCAGTCTCTGTGACGATTGTGATGCAGAAATATAAATTCGGCTTGCGCGGTTGTCCGGGAGGAGAGAGGAGTAATGAGTGAAAGATGCTTTAGCTCGCTTTATATAACTAGTAGGATAATAAAGAAAATGTTTTCATTGTGGCTTCATTATTTTGTTTAAAATGAATGTCTCCTGCGGAGCAGAATGAACTGCAAAACAAGAGGTTATTCATGCGGTCTTCGCTACCTCAATTTTAATAGCAACAAAATCTTGACGAAGATTTAACAATACATTTATGCCTTAGTAGTAGTAGTAGTAGTAGTAGTAGTAGTAGTAGTTAAAGGTGACAGTTTTACGTCATGCCGGGCTGAACGGACTTCATCCATGGTTCCACCACAAGGGCGTATTTATGCCTTAGTTGCTTGCTCGGTTGTTAATATACTACTCAAACTTTGATAAGCATCAAAATTTTATTTTTGATTACAGGACATACTGGTAATCTATCACCAAGAATTTTGCTATAGATATATAGCAGAACCAGCATCGTGCAAACATTCCATCTTTTTTCGCATTGCCTGCGAATGCTTCTTGCAGACTTGCAGAAACGATGGAACCCCCCTGAAATTGAAGTTGTCACTGTTTCCTACCCTATCCAATTCTGTCATCCATCTCCTTTTACTGGTTCATTCAACTGCAAATTTTAAACTGTTTTAAAAGTCGAAATGCCGATACTTTTGTGTTTAAAATGCACTTTTGGAAAATTTCAGAAATCTGGTTAAAAACACAATGTTTTACCAAAACTTTTTTTTCGCTTAAAATGTTGTCCTTTGCACGGTGAGCATGAAACTGAAAACCGTTTTTGAATACGCACACTAGTTGGCTGAAACCATTTTTTTTTTTTTTTTTTTTTTAATGTGTTGTCAAATGGTTTAATCACGTAATGCAATTTCCATTAAGAAAATGTTCAGTCTAATGACAAATGTTTTAAAACGCTGTAAAATCTAAATCAATGCCTGTAGCTCAATTCGGTTTTCTGTTCCAAACTCGCAGTTTAAAGGGCAATGTTTTAAGCGAAAAAAAATATTTTGTGGTAAAAAAAATCGTGTTCTTAACCAAAAATCAAAGATTTTGAAATTTTCCAAAAGACACAGAAGTATCGATATTTCGATTATCAAAAGGTACAAGTAGGCAAAGATCAGGAAAAGGCGCAATCAGACAGAGATTCCCACTCCAAAATCCGAGGTGGGAAAAAACCAAACTAACAATCAGGCACTTATACCATGAAACATGAGCAGCTATTTTCCCAATAGGTGGCCACTCAGTTACCTTAACTTAATTAAAAATATGAAAACACACATAAGGCGCCAACAGCACAAAAATGTTAAACACCATGACATAAAACAAAAAAAAACACCACAGAAGTATCGCCTTGGAACGATCAGTAACACAAAGTTACTGGCGGGCTTAAACCGGTTTTACAGGATCCTAACCTCACCCTCAGCTTCTGCAGTGGTTCATAACATTTAGTAAGTTCTTCGGTCCTCGTGGAGAATCTCGAACTAGTCAATGAATCATCAAGAACAAACAAATAAATCATGATAAACATCCAGATGAATTAAAAACAAGGACTCACAGATTGAGTAAGCTGCCCGACGATGGAGATCCCTGGGCGCCGAATAACCACTAACACCGGAGCAAAAGAAAAACACCAGTTGGACCCCGGTGGGCCAAGCAACAGACAAGAAGCTCCGGCCCCAACCAACTAAAATGAATATCTTTAAGTCGGGGCCATCATAGAGTCTGACGCCCGACCCACCGGCGTGCAATTAAAGAAGGCAGCATAGTTATCAACCATGATTGGGTTAAAAACTAAGCATGCAGACTGTCGCATAACATTCAAGTTATAACCTATACGTCTGTAACGTGTTATGATTTTTCTGAACTGAAAAGAAAAATCCTATAAGTTTCTTAAATTTGTAAACTAAGTCACCATAAAATTCAGGTTCCGAAAGGCCCTCACTTTAAAGCGTCTTTAATCCAACATTATATTTTGAAATCAATTCAAGGTGTCTACGATAAAATTTAGAAAAGGTTTTTCGAAGTTTATGATACCGATAGCCCTGTTGGAGAAGTTTTGCCGTTAAACATTTATTTCGAGCGTTGAAGTCTGTAACATGATTGCAGACTCTAGCAAACCTAATAAGTTGCGAAATGTAAACACCATAAGAAGCACGACGAGGAACGTCACCATCCAAAAAGGAAAATTTACTATATCAAAATCAAAGTCATCGCGCTTATCATAAATTTTAGAAGAAACAAATCCATTTGCAACAGAAAGATGTAGATCTAAAAAGGGGGCTTCGGTATCTGAGATATTGGCTTTGTTCAACTGAAGTTCAGGTGGATAAATTTGATTGACCATACCTTCAAAATAAGGGTTGTCAATGTTCTATTGAAAATGTTCAACGTCGTGCAACTAAATTAGTTAGAGCATGTAAAAACTTGTCATACCCAGAAAGGCTTAGGAAGTTAGGCTTACCAACATTAGAATACAGAAGACAGCGTGCAGACATTATACAAGTCTATAAGATATTAAATGACATTGATAAAGTTGACAAGAACAAACTTTTCTCAGTGATAACCTATAACCGTACACGGGGTCACCCAAAAAAAGTGTTTAAGGAAAGATCAAGGTTAAATGTTAGAGCAAACAGCTTCGGCAACCGTGTTTTAAACATATGGAATCAGCTCCCTGAGGACATTGTCATGGCACCCTCCCTGAACACTTTCAAGAGCAGATTGAATAAACATTGGAGCAGACACCCATACAAATTCACTGTTCCGTGCTATGAGCCCGGCCAAACTACCGGACTTACATGGAATACACATCAAAATGCGCCTGAAGAAGTCAGATGACTTACATTGGTGTCTACGTCGGTAAGAAATCGGTAAGAAATGTTCAAAAGGTCATCGAGGTACCTAGATGTGGAATTAAAAGCCTCGATAACATCAGCTTGATTATCATGGTTAAGAGAATCCATGAAATATCTTTCGTAGCAGTTTTGCAGCTGAATGAACCAGTGAGAAGAGGTGAATGACAGAATCTGATAGGGTAGGCAAAAGTATGCAAAAGTGACAACTTTAATTTCAGGGGTTTTCCATCGTTTCTGCAAGTCTACGAGAAGCGCTCGCAGGCAACGCGAAAAAAAGATGGAAGGTTTGCACAGATGTGGTTCTGCTACATATCTATACCAAAATTTGGGGTGTTAGATAATTAGTATCTCCTGTTAACAAAAATAAAGTTTTGATGCTTATCAAACTTTGAGTAGTATATTTGAAGCACATTTTGATATCATGAAGGTATAATACACTAGAGGCAACAATCCGACATGACCACATGCCCATCCACAGCGGGCAATAACAAAAATATTAGTATAAGCTGAAACAAAGAGAACATACCGTAAACCAGGCGTGCATTTAGTTTCACAAAGTATGCAGTTTCCGTCGATGCAATATAGTGTACATAAAATTATGACTAAAATATACTCTTCCTCAAAAAATCCGGTCACCTACAGTTGTAAGAATTGTAACACTTGTCAGCGTCACTCATATTTTTGTATTAATTTGCTTACTATGGTCACACGCTTCAAAACTCTAATCTAAATCCAAATATACAATTAATGATGCTTTGTCGGGGATTTACATGCTTCAGACAGATAATGTCATATTGAGATAGAGCGTGATGGAACTTTCATCCGAAGGCTGTAAAGACCGTGGATCAAATCCACGATTATGCTTACAACACAGAGGCGCCTACACTGCATTTGTATCCGGAGGGAGCAAGCATGGACGGGTCAATAGAACGGAATGGCCTAAAAGATACACCACCCATTTGCACCCTATTTTCCATAGAATTTCGGCGTTCGAAACTGAGCAATAGACGTACACTGTATGCACATACACTTTATGCATTTGGTTTTGCGAAGGATTATTTAACTGATAATTGTCATTATTTGTTGTGTAGTGGACAAACAATTGGGTGACCGGTTTTTTTGAGGAGGAGTATACGAAAATTGTCTCTACTTTAAGACATAGATTGATACTTCTCTTTGATTTTGGTTCATTATCAATTGGCAGTTATTTATAGGACAGTGTTACCATATAAACGACAGCATTAATATTAATATCTGGGCGTGAATCATCTTTTGGAAGTTTTGGAAGGTATCATATAAAGGTCGAACTCAGTGAATTAGGACCATCATCGTTTGTCAACCGTTAAGAACTGGTAGCCCCTCTCTCGAAGCCATCTTCGCGAAGGCTTCGTCACATACACGCGAAAGTCTCTCGACGCAGACTTGTGCTGAATTGCGAAAAAAAGATTTCGTTTGTATGTTTTATTCATTTATGTCCCAGTCAATAGCTGTGGTCATGTTGGAACATTAGCGATTGAAAGAAACATAAATTGAAAGCAACAAATGAACATTCCTTTTCGCGATAAAACTATGTCGAGGGTTTTCGCTTATGTGTGACGAGGCCTTTTGCCTTGTGCTATTTCTTGGTCATTGCCACTTTTTACCTTTTCATACTTGGAACAATCCTTGTGTTAAATCATGGCTTGGCCCGGGAGGCGTATAAAATAGCAGTGTAAAATGGCCAGCAACATAACGTTTTTAAGCTTATAACGTTTTTAAAGACTAGACTTTTTGGATGAATTTCAGAATTCGGGTGTCTTAATATGATACCTTATAATACTTTTTTCTTTGTAGATGTATAATACTTTTTTCTTTGTAGATGTCGACCTTTCCGACTTTCATCTAGTGGAATTAAGCATTCAGAATCGTTAAGGAATCGATACATTCAGGTCAGTGAGTGGCAATATTCACAGTACTCACATAATACCAATCACCAAAACTTGAAAACGTGACTTAAAGTCTCCCAACATTTTGGTATACACCCAATGCAGCTTCCTGTCCGATCGGAATGCGCTTGAGCAATATAAATTAAATACCATCTTGACACACGCAAGCACACAGGGTGTCCCAGAAAACATGATACTTTTTAAAACTCTAATAAAATGTTCTATTCTTTTATTTTGATACAGTAACTGTAAATGAGCTTAAATGATTGGTAATGTCTGAAAATTTTATTTTATAGCATTGTCAATTTTGTTCTTTCTCAACAGCAAGTTTTCAGAAGCATGAAAGATAATATCGCAAAAATGGGAAATTCAGCAATTTGACCAACTGAAATAAACAGAAAAATGATGTTATAGGCCACCTGCTTCAGGTGTTCAAGAATAGTTCAATATTTAATGCAGCGGTTTCAAAAGTGAAAAGTTGGTGGAGTAAATAAATAAAGGACAAAATTCACGAACCAGCTGAATCGGCCCTGTAAATTGCGGAAAAATCAAACTCGTTGTATTGAGTGGAAAACGTATTCAATAGCACAAGTAACATTTCATCTCTCAGGGTCTGAACTTTTTTTCCGATTATATTGGCCCGGGTCGGCACTACAGTGTGTTAAACATGGGTAGGTCGCCGGTTTTTCGTGTTTTTGGCCCGATTTTGCGTTTTCACTCTCAGATTTGACTGTGGCCACAGCCTTTAACCACGATGAAACTTTGAGAGTACAAGAGTATTGCAATATGTTTTAGGTTTGTTCAGGTCTCGTTGTTGTTATTGCCTGTGACCATTGTTAAAAATAAACTTTTCTTCTCTTTTTGTCTTCCAAAACGTCCAAGGATGAGCGCGCCATTGAACGACGACGTCATCGAATCGGGGCACGTAGTATGACGTCATTCAATTAAGCGCACCTTGCGGAACCGATAATTGATTGTGCTTAAATAAGATTTGTTGTGTGCAAGTGCTCGCTGAGCGAAAAACAAACAGAAACAAGCAAACAAACTTACATACTGGACAAGACATGCTGAATTTGATTATGACCTGACTTCAAATAGCTAAAAATATGAAACCAATTTTACAGGTGCTCCTGTTGGAAACATTTTGAAGCCCTATATTATTGTGACTGACCTGCATTCCCAAACACACGCAGTTCCGTCTTAACACTAACGAAATTATGTTATCTACATCTGGTATTTTAGAAATCTTACATTACGGAGTTTATTGTGTATGCTGGCTTCTTCCGTTGAATGCGCATTTTCAACAGAGATGTGCTTAGTTAAAGAAAAAAAAATCATGCTACGGCAGGATGGTCTTCATCATAATCTTTATCGCTGCAGGTCACTTCTTAAGTAATTCATGTCACTGACGGAAATGTCGTTGCATTGTAAAGAGTAGGCAAGAAGTCTGTACTTCTACATGTAGTTCGCTTTTTAACACGAATAACGTGCTACACTCAGCTCCGCCTCAATTTTATGTGTATTTTTAGTATTGAAAGAGTAAAAACAATGTTGAAAGTTGTATTATTTAACGTAAAATTGCTGAGATGTTTAAACTTTCACAAAAAAGATCGGTAATGATTTTGCCATCTGAGTAGTTTCCCTTTGCTTTTCGCATATGGCAAGATCTAGTTTTTTGTTTTTTTTTTTTCCAAATGACAAAACTTGACAAGGCGTGATCGTCTTAACCTTATTTGAGCCACAACGTAGCAGGGAATAATTTATTAACTGCATCACAAATGCGTTAAAACAAAGCCTGTGTTGAGCCAGGGCATCTGCGCATTTTCACCAAAATATCGCCCGAGTAAGCCTAGCAACCGAAATCATAACGGTTTATCTTCCATTCCTTGCAATTTTAAAAGCACTAGATGGTACAGGCTTTAATATGCAGTATCGTCTGTATATTCGTCTTCTACATCTCTGTCTATTGGTTGATTGTATTGGTATTGTAGTGTTTTACATTCCACTCAATGGCCATGGTCATATAGAGACGGGACCCCGGTTTAAAGTCTCATCCCGGTAAGTTCGGAATCGAACTCACGATGTCAGCTGTGCACTTGGCGATTAGCTTAAAACACTATGTCACGGAGGCTTCTTTCTCTGTCTGTGTGTAAGTCTACACACGGCCTTCCACTTTGATAATTCGGCAAAATGGACAACAATAGCCTTCGTTCCCAAGGCTTAAAAGTTCCGACGCGATGGTCTTGTATACATTCCTTCCAAGCTAAAACGGTCGCTTGTACTCAACTCATTAGTGTACTGGGTATACAAACCAACCCGATACCAACCATATATCACAGGAAGCTTCTCCAGAGTTGACAGTTTACACGGAAACATATTGAAACTATCTGAGACTGTTATTACCTAACTAAGGCTTCAAGTGCCAGAGAGAGAGTATGGGTCGTCCAGATATGATTCCAGTACAGACAATAGATAAACAAAGTCGGGTGAAGATATGGGCCCCGTCCACTGGCACGTAAAGAAATAGATGACTGCTTGTGCCTCCAGACAAAGCTTCTACGCTTTTGACTGACCATCTGATTACACATTACTGGTTAAACGCTCAGGTCTGAGCCTACCCAGGAAAAGTGGTTCAAGTCAAAACCACCCATACATACAAACCATATGGGCCTAATTGGGCGGTTATATTTGAACACTTTTTGGATGTCATGGGTAAATGTCCTATAAAATGTGGGCAACATCTCGAAATGACCAAAGCTGTTGGAACGCTAAACCACGAAAACAGAACAAAGAAAGAAAGAAAGAAAGAAAGAAAGAAAGAAAGAAAGAAAGAAAGAAAATGTTGCTATCGTTCTGGCGATCCTTTGAACTGAAATGTAAATGATCCAATGTTTACCCTTTCCATGGCTCTGTTAAACGTAGATTGCTTAAAATGTTGGTTGATTCAAACGGGTTTGTCACGACCTTAAACAGGCGTACATGTAGATTGCCATTCAAGTGGCTCGTGACGGCATTTGAACTAGAAAGCGTACACAGAACTGCAAATAATCACATGTACAGAAACATGTAGCTTCTTGATCTATTGATATAAAAAAGAGCTCTTCGTGACATTTCTTATGTTACCCCATTTGACTGCGCGGTGTCGCAAGAGGTCTGAGGTCATGACCGCGTGTAAACCATTTAACTCGTCGTTGATTGTCCGTATGCATGTCCTGGGCATCAAACAACAATACAAACCATTTTAAAGGAAAAAGATAATTTGCAGTTTCTTCTTCTTTAATCGCGATAATACTTAGTCTACGAAATGTAGATCTAGTACTTAACAACGTTTTACGCAATAAATAAAGGGTAGTCGGGTGGCAATATGGGACCCCGGTCACCCGCCCCGGCATTTGGGCGTGAAGAATTGGCTTGGTTAGGTGGTTATATTTAAAGCCTTTTTTGGTTGTCATGACATCCGTAATTTTGGGTGGGCTGCAAGTCCCATAAAAATGAGGCAACGTCCCGACATGATCATAGCTGTTGACCGAGACCTAACAAAACATGATATAGACACTGTGCGCTACCTGTATTGGAGTTGCTTCCCTTGAAAATAATGTAGCAAATAATAATCATTTTCCCTTATTGTTTTGAATATTATAATGGGGACGTTTTCTTTATCAATCAAATCAGATAAGATCTTTTTATATCAAAGGAGTTTCGCCTATCAAAGATAAAAATACATTTTAAAAGGTCTTTAAAATGAAAAACAAAAATCTTCTCGAATGCACTTTTTATGTTTAATATAAAAATTATACTTCTTCGTTTCGGTCAAACATGTTGAGAATCATTATTTCGTTCTTGAAAAAATTTGACACGGGTGTGTGGAAACCGATAATTATCGTGACATAATTATATTCCCCATTAAGCAGATACTGACTCCGACATGTGCACGCGCTTAATGCACTAGCATGTCGCCTTAAGACAATGGGATCGTGGTAATTCATGCAACTTGCGACTGTTTTAAAATGTTTGATCGATGTTAGTATGATGCACCAATCATTTGTATCCCCGTCCCTCTAGGGCCTGGAGTGGGGACACAGAGGGGCTAAAGTACCGGAATAGTGATGAGTCACGGCAGTACCGAGGATGTGCCGGGCTTTTAATATCCCGCAAAAATATGTTATTCCGCATTATTGTTTAAATACCCGTGTCACACGATATCAACAACCATTTATTAATGAAGAAAAAGCCATTTATTAATATTGAAATTCACGTGCGCACGTGCTGTTAATACACGGCTTTTACTTATGCTCGTTGCCGGGCGCCACGCATAGCACGTGCTAATAATGAGAAACTAAGGACGGCCCGTAATGAGCATAAAAATGAAAGCTTTTACGCGTATGAAAATGTGATGAGGCTGTTAAATATAGTGCACCATTATTTCTTTCGTTTATGCAGAATTTATGCAATAATAGCGATCAAAAATGATTTTGTCATTCACTAACATTCGCAAGGTCCTTCGGCGAGTGTTGAAAACATCGGGCTACGCCCTCGGTTTTCAACACCCCCTCGGGACCTAGCGAATGTTAATGAATGGAAAACCATGTTTGATCCATATATTGTTGTCAGTCGGCTCTGGGGAGCCGCAACTTTTAGCAGGGACTTTACCACAAATCTGACCCCGCATTGCCGGGTTTTTAGCGGAGCTGTAAAAACTGAAAAGTTAAACACCCCGCTATGGCCTGGCCCCAGGGGGTGTGGATATAAATCACAGGTGCATTAAAGCCTCGTCACATGTTTATGCGTGTCAAAACTTTATTTCAGTTATTCATTTTTAGCACGTGTTTTGCATGCCGATGCCGCATGCCGATGCCGCCCGGTAACGCGTAAAATAGAATAAGCATAAATAAAATGAGCCGCGTCGCGAGAAAACCGGTCTTTGGGGTTTCTGACCAGGTCCTACACAATCCAATCTGAACAGTTACTAAAACAGGCTACAAACTTGAAATTTCGGATTTAAGAAGACTGAGAGAAATTTTATCCATGTAGCAAAAACAAAGGCGCTGATCAGCTTCGCGGTCACTGCGAAGCTGATCTGTGCCTTTGTTTTCGCATAGGCAAAAATCCGGTATTCTCACGATGCGGCGCGAATCGTGTATTAACAGCGCGCACTCGCGAATTGCCCATTTACTTTACGGCTTTCGTCTTAATTAATAAACGCCTGTTGATATTGTGTGAAACTGGTCTATTAATGCAATAAATTACATTTACAAGTAAAAAAATTAAGAATTTACACATTTTATTCATTGCCTTTTCGCCATGCGTGACGGAAACGTGCATCTGTAATATCTTGTCACGTAGTTGGCGTATTGGCGCGTCCAAAAGCATATGCATGCATGTCTTGTTTTAAGCATGATAATGGACCGAGAGAGCAAAATAGTGTTCTTTTTCTTAATTGGCAGACTGATGTCACGACCCGGTATTTGTGCAAGTGCAACAAACTCTGCGTTTCTCCCATGACGTTCCTGTTAACTTTTCGGAGTGACCGATATGGGTCTCTAGATTATTTATTTCTCATCGATCTCATATTTTGGAAAACTGTAATTATCATGGTTCATATCTAATGACTGCCACTTTAGATTAGCGCACTGTAGATATCGGGCTACTGGAGATATTAACAATGTCATACGTTCATTTCTTGTCCTACGTTCATCGCTGATGAATGAAGTTAGGGGGTTGCACTTGTGTAAATCATTGACTAACAGTGTCACGGTAGCAATGATATCCATTTCCAACTGGTGGTCAGTGAGTGCGAGCAGAATATGTTGCATACATAACGCTGCTACGACAATTGTGTAACGTCATTAACGTTATAAATTCACTACCCGCGTCGCGTGGGATAGGGTAGGTTAATGACGTCAGAAATGCTTTATAATTACGTCACATGTTTCAAAAATACATTTTCGATCTCAGGAGACCTACGTCTATCTTGTTTCTAAATTTCATTAATTTCTGATACAGGGCCGATTTTGGCCATTCGTGAACCTTGTCCTTTGGTACTCATGTTGATAATTCATGGTTCAATGCGTAGCAGTAAATGTATATAGATGATCTTAATGGTATGTGCTGTCCTAAAGAATAATACCACAAGTATTATTTAACAGCATCAAAACTGCAATGAGATGGTTACCATGGTAACAATATATGGCGTTTCAAACAAATGTGATGAAAATAAGGTCAAAATGAACAAAATGGTGCTATAGATTTGATCTGGATAAAGATAACAGGGGAACACCATGCGAGACAAAATCTGTGGCAAATAATAAAGTAAACAATAGACATAGATATGAATATCAATTCTGCCCTGAAAGGTGGGATGCTGTAATATGCATGGTAAAAAAAGCTCACTTTAGGAGCGAAATGGCGATAAGAAAAAATAGAGCAACTTTAAAAAGCTATACCTTGCTTTTCCCAAATTTGGAATCAAGTCAAAATATGTCATGTCATTATCTCATTACATTGATCAGCAAAAACAATCTGCAACATATCTATTTCGAATCAAATGCTATTACATTACGAAAACTTGCCCATGCAATATACTGAGATTTTTTTAGCTTTAAAAATTGAAATTTTTCAGCTGAAAAAATTTGATATTTTTCTTATTTTTGCTCAAAACATAGATTGTGGGTACACGTTAGAACCGCCTCGGCGAGGCGGTTCTAACGAGTACCCACAATCTACGTTTTGGAGCAAAAATAAGAAAAATAGGTATACCCCTACGTACCCCAGTTTTGCTATATAAAAGTGGGGTATAAGGGGGTATACATTACACGGACATGTTTTCCTGATGAGAGTTTCAAAATGTATCATGTTTTCTAGGACACCCGGTATACATAAAATGTAAAAGTTTCATTCGAGCCAAATTCATAGTCATTCAGCAATGATCAATGATCAATGCAATCCAGGTGACGCGGTCAATTTATTTTGCGAAATTGCAAGTGTTTGCAAGTCCGAGCCAAATGCATGTGTCATATGTTACAATTATATTTTATTTCAAATCTGCGCCACCTATCGAAAGCCATTGTGTTAATCCGTATATATATCAGAAGCAGAAGAGTAGTTACGCAAATAAACTTCAGAAAGAGGAAAAAGAATAATAATAATAAACTTCAATTTTGAACAGCCTTCAAAATGAAAGTTAAATGTCTGGTGATTTTTGCGCTGCTGGTGTTGAGTGTTGCCTACGGTAAGATTTTTTTTTCTTTCTTTTACACAAATTTTAATAATATCTAACACGCTATGTTAAAATACTCTTTAGTTTTATATGATCAAAAAGACCCTATCTTGCTGACAGGCGACTGCTTTGCGAATCGAGTCGCAAAACATTATTCGAAGTTCTTGCAAGTTTGTCGAGGATTCGCTTGTGTCGGGGACTACTTGATTTATGTTTATTTATTTATTCAAAATTATTTGCATTACAAATGTATCGCTTAGTTTAAACTTTCTCGAAATATAGTAGTCATGTTTTTCGCATTTTGTTCTCAAAACTGCTGCGCAGTAGTCGCGCCGTGAGGCGAAAAGGTTGCGTTATAGACGCTCCATTATAACACGGCAACAGAGTAATTCGTAACGAGTTCCGTGATGGCTTCGCTAAACACGCAACGTTTTTGTGATGTATTTGCGATGCGTTTTTGTGACAAATTAAAATACATTAAAATCTCTTTTAATTTGTCAGTCGTTGGCGACTAGCTCGCGAGACATAAATTAAAATTTGAATCACCGCGACTCATGAACTAACCTTCGCCGACTCGAGTCACGAAAAAGTGACAGTCACAAGGCTATTGCATGCTTATGAGATATTAAGCACAGAATGATGGCTGCTATTTATGTAATTTGTTTAATTACCACTATTGCCCTTATTCAACACTTACTGTTTCTGGGAATGTCGTTTGTTGGACGGCCGGAGTTAAAACAAAACTAAAGCCAACACATTATGTTCTTTAAGCTAGTGTCTCACTGACATGCAAATTTCTCGTGAATGTTTTGTGACTTTAGTCGCAGACTTTCACACGACATTCGTGCGAGCGTCGCACGAGTGTCGTGAGAATTTCCATGCGCCGCGAACTGGTCGCGAAGGTTAAAACATTTTTAAAAAAATTATACGAATTTTTCCGCCAAAATATTTCGCAAGACTGCCGACTGACGAGAAAAGTACACAAAGCGCCATTCGCACGAATGTCGTGCGACACTCACACGAACGTTTCGCGACTGTAGTACAAAGGAAAATGAAGTTAAAGCTACATCCGCGGGAACGTCGTGAGACACTCTCACGCGACTGTCGCGAGACATATTTTCAAATCGCGAATTTGTCGCATATAAATCCATTCAATGAGACTGAAACGTGAAAGTTGTGTTTATATCGATAATCTTTGTCGCGAAATAGTCGCAAAAAAGTCGCGAACTAGTCTCTAAATGTCGCATTTCAGTGGGATAGGGGCTTTAGTGATACACACACATGTACACTCACACACCCTGTGCCAAAAGTGATCAGAAAGTGATCAGAAAGCGTTGGCTCAGTACGGAAATGACAGAATAGATGACAGCAACTTTTATCCTATATGCTGACAAGTACATAATCGATACGAAACAAAAACGTCAATACAACGAAACAAATACGTTTTGAACAGAAAACGCGAATGTTTTTAGGACACACAATTTCGCTATAATTATACGAAGGGTGACCCAGTAAATCGTGGACTGTGCTTGCTGTATAAAAACTATTCAATACACAGGCTTCCAATTTACAAGTGTGTTACGTACACATGTTCTGGGTATGCATACAAAATTTCAGAAAAATACATCCAAGAATAAAATCTCAGTACACAATACAAAACTACAAGTCATGCAGACCCGGCGCACGCTGACGACGTCGTCTACTGTTATGTGTCAACTTCATGTACTACATGTACTTACCGTTTACTCTTTATAGAGGTATGCTTCGTTGCGTGCGATACACAAGTGAAACATGTAACTGAACCATAGACTATGTAATGACCTGTTGAATCGCTTACATGAACTTCTCTCTGCCCTGAAAACGTTTTCACTGAAGATGCGATTTCATCTGCGGAAAGTATGTTACAGACATTCAAGAATGGTTTCCTTCCGTCCATGCTGTGTACTTTCTGTACACCCATATCTGAATCGACCATGCCATTTGAAAACAAGGCTCCTCGAATACTACTGTATATGTCTGTGCTTTTCAGATGCTTGAATGCATCATTTGAGGTCATAACGGTCTGCACACAGAACTGGATTGCCGTTCGTCGCGCTTTCTCTTCCAAGGTAACGTCGCCATTTTCATTAGGTTGTAAGTTAACAGACAACATTTAAATGTGTGCCATTTTCAAACAGATGATATGTAACATATCAAGAGATGTTAAGAGAAGGTTTCTCTGAGCAGACAGCTCGTTTTGTCGCTAAACACTGAAATGGCTGAAAATATTACTTTATTGAACACACAGAAGATTATTTAAAAGTGTTTGTTTGGGTTGCGCCGGGTACGCATACACTGACCTAATCAATCATGCACATTTTACAAGTTGTACATAATATCATACAGTATGCACCTCTTTTTACTGAATTTGAATGGCGGAAGGTAGTTGAAAAGTTTAATGACAATAGGGCGTCAAATAATGAAAATATCAACAAAGTACACGATTTACCGGGCCACCCCTCGTATTATATATTCGTACATGGTCAAATGATAATACCTCGATAAAGCGGGGCGGCGGTGGAGACTAATGGTTTAATCGGCTCCAAGCTAACACTTTATCCCATGACGGAAACTTGCTCTTGCAATGCAAAGAGTTTTTTCAACAGTTTTTCATCAGTAAAATGATCAGAAAGATTTTGATAGTTCAAATATTTTTGCACAAAACATTGACTGAGGGTACATGTTAGATTCTCAGCGGCGGTGTTCTAACGCGTATCCCCAATCTTTGTTTCAAAGCAAAACCAAGAAAAAAAGTTTACCCCTGTAAACCCCATATTCAGCACACATGTTCAGCATGCATGTAAATAATGTAAGGGAAGTCATCGCATAGTTGAATGATTGATAAATCAGTTTGAAGGCAAGCAGAGAGTGGGCCCAAACTTGGAGTAGGTAGACAACCGCATAAGCCGTGATTCATTCTCTCTTTTTTGTATCCGCTGACATGGACTACATTTAGGCTATGTTCTCGTTACAGTGAATGGCATAGTATTTGGTGGAAATTGTGAAGGATGCGGCGGCCGCTTACAGCGGATATTTCACGCTAACAGCGACAAACTAGCGTCCGGGCGTGCCAGGAGGGAAGTGGGCCACAAAGTCCAGGAGGGGGAGGGGAAAGCCAGTGAACTGGTGATCGAGACAGACTAAGAATCAGACAAAAATTGACACTGAATAATGTTATTATAAAATTGATGAATTTTGTAACTTGAAGCTAATCGACGCTTCATACTGTCGAATAAGCCTTTTAAGTGAAGGAATATTTAGATACATACCTTCTGTAATGAGTTTTTTTTTATCTTATCTTTGATTTTTAATCAACAAAACGCCCAAAGTTTACATCTAGACGCAAGCTATGATACAATTTATATCGAAACATTGAAGCCAGGTGTACGTAATCAGGATAGATTTTACATGCGAGTGTATGTGTCCAACAAATGAAAACGAAATATATTAATACCTAATCGGCATTTTTTTCTAAATATCATCCTTTAAGAAGCGTTAAATTTTTATTAGAGAATAATTGCTTGACGGCAACAAAAACACAATTTTCAAACATTATTTCTTTACATATTTGATAAAATTCACGATATAGTTTAAAAAAAAAAAAAAAAACAAATAAGAAAGAAAAAAAAACAAACAGATACTAAGAGAAATTTCTGAACTACAGGTCAAATGAGAAAATCCTTATCTATCTTCTGATACTGAGTCGATCAATTTCTGATCATCACCTCAGGTCACTACCTGTCTTGTTTTCGAAAGTAAAATGACGATAGAAATTACATTTCTGGTGAAAGCTGACGTTACAATTGCGCGAAAAATGACGTTTCTATCCTTAGTTAAACACTTTCTTTTCAGCGCTTTCAATTACGTACATCTGGCTTAAAACTTCTTTGCTGCTGTTGAATTGAGAATTTAAAAGAAAGAGGAAAGCATTCCATTTACGTAAAGGGTGTCAGTGTCTTTCACTTATTTCATTCTCACCCCTTGTGATTAAATACTCCACAAGACCAGCAATTAAATGATATTCCGAGGTTACATTTTCCCCTATCATCATACGATTGTTTCGACTGCGATTTCCCTACGAATTTTTAGACATCGTACGTGATCATGTGCTACGACGTGTGTGTTTAAAATTAATACGAACATCTTGCTCTGGCTTTCGCCGACGTTCTGCGTCGAAATCGTACGGAGATCACAGGGAACTCGTATGTAAATCGTTAGGTTTCCGCAGACTTTAAGTGGAAATCGTACGGAATCCGTCCTTTATCTACGATTTCTGATTGAGCCATTACGGTCCCCCTGCGAACGTCGTACGGCTTTTATTCTCCATATTATCAGAAAACAATCGTGCGGTGGCTGCACGATCATCGCAGGTCTCCGTACGATGCTATCTATGGCGAGTCTACGGGTACGGTCTCACGTTCTTTAAAACTAGTAAAAGTGCATACTATTTAAAAAAAATTGTAGAGGCTACGGAGATCGAAGAAAGCCGTAGAATCCATCAGGAATACATGTCCGTGTAATGTTTACCCCCTTGAACCCCACTTTTATATAGCAAAACTGGGGTTTGCAGGGGTAAACCTATTTTTCTTATTTTTGCTCCAAAACATAGATTGTGGGTACTCGTTAGAACCGCCTCGGCGAGGCGGTTCTAACGTGTGCCCACGATCTATGTTTTGAGCAAAAATAAAGAAAAATATCAAAGATTTTCTACTGAAAATTTTCAATTTTTACAACTTCAAAAATCTCTGTATATTGCAAGGGCGTGTTTTCGTAATGGTACAAACATCGGTAGGTCGCCTAGCGGAGACAGCGCGAAAATTCAAAAAGTGGCATCATACAAACACCACATGCTAATCGTAGGCAAAATGTAACAGAGACATTTGTTCGATTTAAGTGACTGTTTCCTTTCGATATTTGAAAACAAGTAGCCCAAGGGCAACGATCGCTCACCTGAGGGTCAACAAGTACAGTCACTGGACAAAGTGTTGTTTTTTTTTCCATAAATGGGTATGACGGTCATCTTGGTCAAGTTTCAGGCCTATGGCTGCAATGGTTTCCATAGGATCATTGGTCCTGTAAATGCTTACCCGAGACCTAGTTGTCACTTTTTCCCCATGTTTCCATGTTTGCCTATGTTTCCAAAATCGACCTTTATCTACATTAATCACATACCTTCATCTACTCTATCAGTTGTTTGCATCTATCACTTTTCAGTTCGCAGGCTGCAATAGTTTTCAAAAAATAACATTTTAAAAGCAGATGGGCTCCTGGGGTCCATTTTTTTCAGAATCATTAAATTTCAGTCCTACTGCCCATTTCCTGCAAGACTTAAAATGACAGTTTAAAAGTTTTTCCCATTCAAATGCATTGACGACCTATGTTGACCTTGCCATAAAATAGGTCAAGGTCAATACAGGGTCATGCTTCATATATACATTGTAGTACTTGAGTCATCCATACTTCGTGCAAAGTTTCGTTTAAATCGGTTCACCGGTTCTGGAGAAGAAGATATTTTAATGGTTTTTACCATATATGGGCATGGCGGCCATTTTGGTCATGTGACCTGGATTATTTATATACACATTGGTTCCCACTTCCTATATATGCTTCATATAAAATTTGGCTTTGATTGGCCAAGTGGTTTCAGAGAAAAAAATCTTTGAAAAGTGTGTATTGACAACAGACCGACCAAGGTCAAGAGATGACCTTGACCTAAATTAATCATAAACCTTCATCTAACCCATTAGTTGTTTGCATCTACCACTTTTCAGATCTCAGGCTGCAATAGTTTTCAAAAAAAGCTAATTTCCACTTTTCCCATTATTAGTTTATGGTAACTTAAAGTTACCATAGCAACCAGAGTTCTTATCCGACTGGAATAAAAACACAAATTATGTAGAGGCTATTGTCAGGAACATACATACAAAGTACAGGACTCATCCTCATCAGTTTCTGAGGAGAAGATTTTTTTTTTCAAAATTTTACCCTTTATGGGGCCCCAGCAACCAATCAAAATAAAGGATTAGGACAAAACTCGCAAGAAACGTCAAACTCTACTCAAAAAACATTTCTGCAAAAACAAAATTCAAGTGTCTGCAATTTTAGCGAAAAAAAAGCCGATTTCCACTTTTCCCATTATAAGTCTATGGAAACTTTAAGTTACCATAGCAACCAGAGTTCTTATTCGCCTGGAATAAAAACACAAAATATGTAGAGGCCACTGTCAGGAACATGTATACAAAGTAAAGGCTTCATCCCCTTGACAGTTTCTGAGAAGAAGATTTTTCGAAATTTTGTCCTATATGGGGCCCCTGCAACCAATCAAAATGAAGGATTAGGACAAAAGTCACATGAAACGTAGAGGACTACTCAATAAACATTTCTGCAAAAACAAAATTCAAATATCTCAAACAAGACAGCAAAAATAGGCAATTTTCACTTTTCTCCATTATAAGTCTATGGGAAGCATAAGTTGCCATAGCAATCAGAGTTCTTATCCGATCGAAATAAAAACACAAATATTCGTTCCCCCCACCTGTAGATGCTATATGTGAAATATGAAAAGATTCGGCTTGGCAGCTTCAGAGGTGAAGTCGTTTGAAAATGTTAAAGACGACGGACGACGACGACAGACGACGCCGGATCGACCACTATACTATAAGCTCACCTGTGAGCCTTCGGCTCAGGTGAGCTAAAAAGGAAAGAAATAAAGTGTAATGTTCGATTATCGGACTCCTATCAAGAGAAATGCTTCACAGACATTATATCAGCCTAATGTTTTCACTGGAAAGCTGAATATCTGAATTTCAATCTTTAAATAAAAATGTTGCTTATAACTAAATCACGCCCATGTAATACAAGGATTTTTTCTGACAGCATTTCCAGTTGAATACTTTGATAGTTCTTTGAGAAATAGATCAGCTCTAGCAGTGATTTGTTAAGTAACATTAAGAAAACATGCCCGTGTAATAAACAGACTTTTCTTAAGTTGTAAAATACGAAAATTTTTATTGGAAAAATTTTGATATTTTTCTTATTTTTGAAAACATAATTGAGCCGCCTCATGGGAAAACCAACAATGTGGTTCCCGAACAGGTCCGACACAAACCGACCTGTACAAGCACAAAAAAGAGCTAGAAGCTTGAAATTGTTGGTTACCACAATCTATGTTTCGAAGATAAAATAAGAAAAAATATTCCCCTAAAAACCCCATTTTACTATATATAAAAGTTGGGTTTACGGGGGTATACTTTTCACGGACATGTTTTCCTGATGTACATGTACTATTTCTACAGACGGATTTGCAAAGTTTGCTCTGCACCGAAACGATGTTACACCGTGTTACATCAAAATTGCTATGTTGATGGAATAGTTGGCGTCGTAGAAAAATATCAAACTAGCGTCGAAAGAGCGCAAAGTAACTTTGCGCTAATTCACCCTGTGATTTGTTGAACGATATCGCACGTTTAAACCATTAGCTACAGTATATAAGTGATGTGATCAAAAAGAACCGTCTTACAAAGCAAAGATAATAAAAATATATACAGTGAACACACTAGTTTTCAGGGTATTGTGCTGTTGGCGCTTTATGTATGTAATCATATTTTAGTTATGTTTAGGTAACTGGGTGGCCACCTATTGGGAAAATAGCTGCTCATTTGGCTTACGATATGTTTTCATGGTATAAGTACCTGATTGTTAATTTAGTTTTTCCCATCTCGGTTTTTGGAGTGGGAATCTTTTTCTGATTGCGCCTTTTCCTGATCGTTGCCTACGTGTGCCTCCTTCCCATAAAAATGGGATTTAGTGCAATTACGTTACACAGGCAAATCATATAGACACATTCGTCGAATTAATGAGCCTGTGCGTGAGAAAACAAACAATTAGGTTCCGACAAGGTCCTACACAAACCGGGCAGTACAGTCACAGATGGTTAGAGGCTGGAACTTTTGGATTTAGAAAATAGAGGAATTGTATTATTTGTGTAGCGAACACAAAGGCGCTGATCAGCTTCGCAGTTACTGCGAGGCTGATCTGCGCCTTTGTTTTCGCCTATGCAGATTGTTGTTTTTTCCATGCAGCATCTCTTCGAAAATTAACTTATTATTCCCAATGTGGCATGTTGCATTTAGATGTGATTATTCATTCATGCAAAGAATTATTATATATTTGATGACGAATATCAAAGCACCATCTGCCAGACGCACCAAAATTAATTAGATGCAGAAGAATGGTGATGAAAATATTATTCCTGAATAGGCTCCTGTCAGTTCAAGCGCCGCTTGATTACGTAAAATAATTAACATGAAATAAGGCATCACGTTCCTTACTACCTTACTACCTGGTACTTTGCAATTACATTACGACGTGTAAATCAATCTGAATCACAGTTGGCACGATATAGTCCCTTAGATGAACCAGGTAAAAATAAAATTCGCTGCACCCCCAGAGGTACCAAGGTTGCTATATACCACATTGTAGGTATTTTTATGCTGAATTCAATGCACAATGTTGTCAGTCTGGCAACCTGTGCAGAAAGTTTGTAAACACGATTTTGTGGCCAGGGTATGACAAAGTCTATTTTTTTCACAAAATATTAAAACGCGATCGTAGTGCTTCCCTGTTTCATGTCTGTTAGTTACTGTTAGGTCTAATGATAGGTCTAATGACTCTTAAAGTATTAGAAGGGTGTTTATCTTTGCAGGAAGTTTGCAAACACAATTTTGTATGGCCAAGGTATGACAAAATCTCATTTTCTACCAATATCAAAATTTGATCGTAGTGTTTCTTTGTATCATGCATGTCACTTGCTTATGGTTTTACTGACTCTAAAACATTTGAAGACGTATGATTGCACTACCGAAAGTATATGACAATGAGTTTTGTTTCAAGGTTGACATAGGGGGTATCACCTCTTGAACCATATTGGTTTTTGGGTGAAAATCGAAAATTATACAAAAATGGCTAACATATTTAAAACAATTTATTCATTTATAGTTGATATATATGGCTTTTCATTATGCATGAAATAACAAATAGCATACTAGTAGATAATAATAATAATAATAATAATAATAATAATAATAATAATAATAATAATAATAATAATCAAATGAACACCATTGCATGTATATTCAATACCTATAACAGAGTACATGTAATAAACACATGAATCATTGCAATTATGAATGGAATGTTTTGACAACCTCACTGACTACATACAACTTTTCGATACCGTTCTTATTTTACCAAAAATTCCAGTATTTAAATATTTTTTTTTTTTTTGGATTCAGTTTTACGTCCCTTTCAAGCTTTTTCACTCATATCGAGACGAATCAATCGGCGAAAACCGGAGTACCCGGGGAAAAACCACCTGACACACCCGCAAGCAGAACATGGCTTGTCTCACATATGAATTCGTGCCCCGTGCGAGGCGCGAACCCACATCGGTGAGATGATCGAATGATCAAGAGCACTGAAGTCAGCGACCTTAACCACTCGGCCACGGGGGCCGCCGTTTTAAATAATTGAATTTGCATATTCATGAATATTCACCAATGTTTTGAGAAATGGACTTTCCCACATTTATTATTTGGGTGAGCTCATTTACAATTTCAGGGGCATCAGCAGTGATTTTGTTTTCATTTTCAACGAAATTCCTTTTAGCAAACAGAAAAGCCACACACATGGGGTGGTACATTTGGGGCTTTACTATCTGCATATGTACCAAAAGAGGGACAGCAGGCTTATATTGTATGAATTAATATGCGAAATCGGAAAAGAGTAGCGGAAAATTAGGGCTACAATCATACAAAATGACATGTTTTTAACTTGCTTCAAGGACATAGCAATTTTACATTAATGCCTAACATTTTAAAAAATCATTTAATTTGTTAATTCATGAAACTTTATATTAAAAATAAGGAAATGTAGAATCATCTGGCCAAAAATAGGGGTACTGCTTACACTAACACTTGTTCCGGGGCTGTTTATAGACCCAGGATGCTGAGTGTCATCAAAAGTATCCTATGACAATGCACTAATGCCTTCAAACCTGGTATGGGAAGCCTCAGATTTTCAGTTCATAGATACTAATGAGAACTATAGTAATTGGAGAAAAACGAGTAAGTTAAACGTTTTACCTATTAAATAACTTGTGTATCTAGTCAAAGAAATGCTGATAATTGCTGAAAATGGTATCAAGAGCTTGCTGTGGCAATATAATATTACCATGTATGTCATTGGATTTTTCGATACATGAATAAAATCTTAAGAAATTGGAGAAAAATGTGAAAGAATTAAAGTGGTATATCTATAAAACCACATATGTATCTTGGCTACCCATAACCCTAGAAAGCTTAAATTGCTATCAAATGAATGCTAGAACAATGTTCAGTGACAATGTTGTATAAAATCTGACTCTTTGTTTCACAATTATTTAAACAAATCTTAGAAATAAGAGACGAATCACGGAAAAATGAAGTGAATATACCAATAAAACCATATATAACATATCTACCAATATACCCAAAGAGCTAAAATTTGCATTAAATAATTGCTATGACAATGTTTCATTGCCATGTGGTAAAATACAGGTATACACAGTTTATAGGATATCAACAAAGATACGTGTTATTCTGACGAAGGATAATATCAAATTTTCTATTTATACCTGAACATTTTGAAATTATAAGCAATGATCACAAAACTTTATCTAGCATGGTTTATTTTATCAGACAAATGGACAATAATACATAATCCTAGTACTTTGTGCACCATTTCATCCCTCTAATGCTATCGGCAGTCGAAATCGGAGTGATCTTGTAAGTATACCCCCTTCATTGTTTGTGTGATTTATTCAAGGTTCTTATAAATATTCATAAAACAAAAAAGAGACAATTCTGTCAGATACCATGGTTATATTGAATTGTCCTAGCATTCGTTTAATACTAATTCCGCCCCTTTAGGGCCATCATTAGCCAAGATACACGCAGTTTTATAGCTGCACCAAATTCGTCGCGGCATTTGTTCTCCAGTTTCTAGAATTTTTTATAAATATTCATGATACTAAAATCAAATGATGTGTATATTATAGCGTAAGATGATACAATATTAACCCAAACACACTCTTGATACCATTTTCAGCCTTTTAGAATCTTTCTTTGCCCAGATATAAGCATTTACAGAATCTTTTTTTCCCCAGATATAGGTTGCTTTGTAAGCGAAACTGTTAATTCTTTCCATTTTCTTCTCAAATTTCTCA
This sequence comes from Rugalucina vietnamica, assembly GCA_964017185.1. Lineage (NCBI taxonomy): Eukaryota > Metazoa > Mollusca > Bivalvia > Lucinida > Lucinidae > Rugalucina > Rugalucina vietnamica. The sequence continues at coordinate 12,071,360 of OZ024879.1, read as the reverse complement.
AGCTTGATAAACATTCATGAAACTGAAAACAAGATATGCATATGTCTGACTTGAAGGCAAAAGTGCTATAAGACAAAGTATTCATTTGAATCAACTTTTAGCATCCCCGGGTCTATTAACAGCCCAGGAACAAGTGATTTTGTAAGTAAAACCTCTATTTTGGCAATATTTTCTCTGATTTCTTATGTTTGATAAATTCTCATGAATTTGCAAATTCAATTATTTCAAATATTAGGTATGAATGTAAAATTGCTATGTCCTTTCATTACTATAGTACCAATAAGAGTATTCTTGAGCATGTTGTTGCTTGGGATATGAGTAATTTATGAGTACATTCCATTCTTTAGAATCACATTGCGGGTGACTGTGGAAAGTATTCAATTTTGCATCATGCAAATGTTTTCGTTGTTGAGGAAAGTATTTGTTTGCATTTAGGCGGTCCTTCTGACTAATCTGGCAGCCATAAAACTTGTGCTAGGTATATGTTTTATTATCCACCCGAAACCCTTCAATGGCTATAGTCTTTCCTTTGTTTGTTTTTTCTGTACTGAATTTTCAATTTTTAAATAAATTTTCACCATTATGAAAATGAAAATATATCCATTTAGGCCAATAACAGCAATAAATTTGTCAAGTGATATTACTGGTGTAATAACAATGTGTCACAATGATAGGTTGGGCCTGAAATTAGTTTATTAATGATTTTAATAATGTATCTGTTTTAATGATTTATTTAAATTCATGAATATGTAAATTGAATACACTTATCATAGGCTTTTATAATACCCAATCCTTCCTTGCATATCGGGACAGTTTTTTGTCGTGGCTATCAAATTGTTCATTGATCATGTAATGCGAAATAGATTTGTCCTCAAGCATAAACTGAACTATAAAAATGCATGATTTCCAAGGCAATCATCAACACGATTCTCGATGATGGAGATATACCTACCAAAATGATCGTATCTCTTGGTTGCTTATCATAGACCACTAAACGTGGTCTCATTTTAGAGCTTTGACATAGCCATTTCTTTTTTTTTTGTTTTTGTTTTTGATAAGAATGACATATTAATGAAGCATTTCATAACTATACTGACAGAGTTTCTGGCAAATGCATTTTAGCAGACCGATGACATCAAATAAATAAATAAATAAATAAGAGAGAGAAGTTTGTCAGTGTAGAAATAAGATTTAATGGACCAACAGGCTGTTTCCATGCGTTAACAAGAAAAAATGACAAATTAAAAGTCCTATTTTATTGTGCACAAGTTACCCCACCCACCAAAGACAAATTAAAGTATTTTGGTATGGTTTCTGAAATAAATCGATTCAAATGTGTTTTTGTGTATTATCTAACCATTTTCATAACATTTTGTTGGCAATTTGAGTTCCTACACCCAAAAGAACATTGTTTGAAGACAATTTTCGTTCAACATATGGAATTTACGTACTTTATATTTTCGCGCACCCCTTCCCTGCATTTGCGTGTTTACACGGAACCTGCACAGGTTTACAGCTTGACAACATTGTGCATCGTGTTCACCATGCTTCAAGCTTTAAAATGATGTATAGGAACCTTGGTACCTCGGGGGGTGAAGCAAACTCCGTAAATAGCCCACATATTTGATTTCATCTAAGGGACTAATAATAAACTTTGCAAGCAGTCATCATTAAGATATATAATTATAAGGCCCAGCTGCAAATATGATATAAATTTGCTATCAGGCTTGCTACGAATTATAAGAATTGTTTTGTCTCAACGCATTGTCTTTGAATCAGAAAAAGATTCCCACTCCAAAAACCGAGGTGGGAAAAAACCAAACTAACAATCAGGTACTTATACAATAAGTATAAGATTATTATTTATATAAGATTTATATTCAGCTAAATGATACTGTAGCATAAATTTGGAAATCTAAGTAAAACATTTATCAGTAAATCGTCAAAATAATGCTATAAAGATCATTCAGGCAAAATAAGAATAATTATATTAATTCTATCTACTATTAACCACTTCCCATGTTTCAGTAGGCCTAATAATAGCATTGTTAACTGAAATATCTTTTCAAAAATAGGTGTTGTGTAATGGTATTGAAGTCCCCAACTTATATGAAGGTAAAGAATTACTTGGTGTCCTTTAAAGTACATATTTTAGATATATATAGCGACCCTGTATTTTTGCTCCGCATGTTTTTGCCGACATCATAATTTTGTCTTTGAATTTATTTTTCTCCCAAACAAGCAACTCGTTCTCAAATTTCATAACATTATCACTAACTGATGCTCATGGAATAGTAGTTAGGCCGGTATACTTTTTCTAAATGATCACATTATACCTATGTTGATTTAGCAGGTTGTGAAAAATGGAAGTTCTGAAATTTGACCTGCTCCGGTCATGCCAACTCATTGTTACCAAGGTAACTGTAACAGTGAGACAATTGAAGTGAGCGCCATTTGTTCTGTAAAATGTGTTCCAATATGGCCAATTATTCTGCATGAGTAACTACGGTCCGTTTCTGCTATGTGTTCAGAACGAAAATGTATGTGTAACGGGACTTGTGGGACAAGCCACGTAGTGTCCAACTCAACAGCCATGGTCTTGTCTGGGCATTTACTCTATTTAATAGGACTTCTATCCAACCTTAGGATGTGATGACACCCAACATGTGCTTCTGCGCCGTCAGAGTAATAAAGATATTTTTGCAAAATATAGGATTAACTGCAAGACAACTATTTCGTGGAGAAACAATCTACATGTTAAAGGTGGGATGAAATCAGAAAAATAAAATTCGATTTTTTTGCCTTTATTTCGGAGCACCATTTACCTCTTGTGCTATTTTTGAAAAGTCATTGATATTATTATCTGTATTATAACTCACCATTTGCTTGGCATGAATTAAGTTTATAAAGAGGGTTAGAACCTAATTCATTCACCTACTATTGTAGACTTGTGACTTCTTGATGCTTCATTTCTTGAAAACATCATAGAATCGATATTAAATTACCCCACTCAATGTTTGTTACATTGCATTCCAAAACTGTTGTCTACAAACAAACAACACACTTTTTTTCTCAAAATAGTTAAGGCTCCAGCCATCAGAAAAATGGTGATAGGTGATCGGAAAGTAGCACAAATTTCATTCATACCCTCTTGTAGAGGAACCCACTGGAAGCTTGAAAACCAATGTTTGGTCAATTTTAAGTCTTGCAAAAGTGTTTAAATTATGGGATGTATACTGCTACACATGAATTTCTATAATGCGATTCTCGAAAATGAGGGTGTACATGCAAAATTGGTCATATCTCCGCTGTAACTTATTCTAAATCACTGAACATGGTCTCATTTTTAAAGCTACGACATAGCCCTTTCATCCAATGATAAGTTATACAAGTCATCTAATTTGCATATTCATGAAGTTTAATGAAAACATTGCCGTTCGCTCCCTCATGCGGAACCGTAAAACCCGGTCAAAAGAGGTGCCACCTGTTTGCCGTGGGTGGATACCCGTAAGCCGGAGAAGAGGATCCTGGAGGTTGAGGGACAGGCCAGAGATCTTCACCTGTCTCAACACGCCTCTTTGGCCTCGGATTCGGTGTAAACGGGAGGCCGTGGAGGCTCGACACGGTCAATCGGCTGCCATGCCTTGCCCTGAGATCTTTTCTTCCTTCTAACTTTTTCAGTATCGAATGATACGCAACCGTGTTCCAAATTTCTTCATTTAATCATCCTTTTCCCTTTATCTCAGAAGACGGTGGTTTAAGGGTCAATCGACGGGCTTGTTTTTCGGTATTTCTGGGTTACTTGGGTCTAGGTTGAGAGGCAGGGTGGGTACAACGTCTGAATGTTATTTCGGTTTTCTTTATTAGACATCTGACTTAATATTCATTTGTTGTTAAAGCTTGGGTAGTCTGAAGTACTTTGGAATCTTGCACGGCGAGTATGACGGGTATGTAGCTTTGGCGCTGGAAACTGGAGAGCCGTTTCCGTATAGCGTCCCCTTGTAGGGCTCCAAGGAGGGTGAAGCGCATAGCCGTCGAGACTTAAAACTAAAAAAATGGATTCAATAGCACACAAACGACAACGACCGGACTCCGACGACGATATAGACGCTTCGACACTGTTTAGAGCACAAGAAAATTTTCCAAAGTTTATTATTATTGAGTCAACAAACAAAGAAACACAAGTTACATCACTGTCACCTTTCGTTATTGAGAAACAAATTGAATCTATGATAGGCACACCAAAATCTGTGAAGAAACTAAAAAACGGAACATTGTTGGTAGAAACAACAAGGAAATGCAAACAGATATTCTTTTAAAATCAAAAAAGTTCTTCAATCTACCAGTAGAGGTTAAACCACACAAAACTCTAAACTCTTCCAAAGGCATAATCAGAGACAGAAATCTCAAAGAAGAATCGGAAAAGAACATACTCGAGTGCTTGGAAAATCAAGGTGTTACAGCAGTAAAACGCTTCACAGTTAAAAAAGGACAAGACACAATCAACACGAATACACTTCTTTTAACATTTGACTCAGTTGTACCACCTAAATCTCTGAAAATCTTTTATCAAATTATTCCTGTCGATCTGTACATACCAAATCCTTTGAGATGCTTTAACTGTCAGAAATTTGGACACCATGAGGACAAATGCCCAGTTGACCCCGGGTCAGTCTGTGAAAGATGTGGTATGGGAAACCATGACCATCATACAAATCACTGCAAAAACCCCACAAAATGTGTCAACTGTGGCGGAGCGCATCTATCACGGTCAAATGAATGCGAAACATGGAAGAAGGAAAAAGAAATCATGCGATTGAAGATAACAAAGAACTTGACATATCTTGAAGCTCGAAAACAACTTGAACAGAAGCCTGAATTTAGTTTCTCACATATAGTCAAATCACTTGCTGCCAAACCAGAAACCAAAACAGCTGATACACAATACAGTGTCGAAGACTGTAAGATTACAGAGAGTTCAAAAGTTCTCATTGCGAGGAAACAAAACAGAAACAATAATTCTCAAAATCAGAACGTAACATCAAGCAAATCTCTGTCAGAACAAGCCAAAATTAGTTCAAAAGCAAACCAACCGAGTACAAACGCAAAACCACATTCTGCATCCAGTAGGGTGCAAAAGGGATCAGATGATCCCGTCCAACCGTATAACGAATTTGGAGCTCTGGCTAATGACGATGCCATGGAGATGGACGAGGTTGCCTCGCGCCCTGGTTCCCGTGGCCATCGTCCTCGGTCACCAATCACAGCTCCAAAGTAAAAGTTTCCAGTCTACATTTAAACAAAAGGTCACGCATTTAAATCTCTCTAAATTATTTAATGGGTAGTAAATATAAAATAATACAATGGAACTGTCGAGGTGTAAAACCACGTTTTGAAGAACTACTACTTTTGTCACTACTTAGACCTTCTGTTTTCTGTCTTCAAGAAACTTTCCTCAAACCTAATGACACGTTTACTTTGAAAGGCTTTAATATTTACAATCACATACACTTGGATTGTCTAAGAGCATCTGGTGGAAGCTCTTTACTTGTCCATTCAACATTACCACAACGTCAAATTAAACTTAAAACGGATCTACAAGCGGTAGCTGTTTCTGTTACACTCGACAAAGAGATAACTTTCTGCTCAGTCTATATCCCTCCCTCTTATCTTTTAAAATCTGAACAACTTACTTCTTTACTTCAACAGCTTCCTTCACCCTATATGTTGGTAGGTGACTTCAATGGTCACAATGTGCTTTGGGGTTGTAATGACAATGATCCCAGAGGAGAATTAATCGAGGATTTCATCACGAAAAACGACATTTGTTTGATGAATGATAAATCTAACACTTATCTAGATTCTGGTAAAGGCACATTCTCATCCCTTGATCTTTCACTCTGTCACCCCTCTCTCTATCTTGACTATGACTGGTCTGTTTGTGAAGATCAACGTGGATCTGACCACTTTCCAATTTTGATTGAAAGCGTTCAGACTCATGATGAAGCCCATAATCCCAAATGGAAATTGAATAAAGCAGATTGGGATTTATTTCATACTTTATGTAATGAGTCCCTTACTGATACTTTTCTCTCTGATTCTTCTGATCCTATAACTGACTTCACCTCTTCTTTAATAAATATATCTGAGAAATGTATCGCCAAAACCTCGACGAACCCAAAGAAAAGTAACCCATGGTATAATGACGATTGTAAAGAAGCTATCAAACAACGGAAAGACACTTTGTCGAAGTTCTGCAAGTTCCCAACGCATGAAAATTTAAATAGTTATAGGAATTCTAGAGCAAAAGCCCGTCGGACTATAAAGTCTGCAAAACGCAAATCATGGAGAACATACGTATCGAATTTGAATTATAAAACACCCACTAAAAAAGTTTGGGACATGGTTAGGAAAATATCCGGTAAATCTAAATCTGCTTCTTATCACCATCTTAATTACAATTTCAACAATGCGAACGAAACAGCTTCCACAAAACAAGATATAGCAGATACTTTGGCATCACAATTTTGTTCAAATTCCTCAACCAGTCATTATTCGGAGGAATTTCAAAAATATAAGAAAGAACAAGAAAAGACTAAGTTAAACTTTAAGTCCTCAAATAATGAAGAATACAATACTCCTTTTAATTTGGATGAACTAAAAGACGCCATCAGTAAAGCCCATGATACAGCAACAGGTCCCGACGAAGTTCACTATCAAATATTAAAACATCTTCCACCAAAATCACTTCTTGCTCTCTTAGATATATTTAATGATATGTGGGAAACTGGAAAGTTTCCCGAAAGTTGGGAACTAGCCACTATAATACCAATACCTAAACCTGGAAAAGACCATGCAGAACCTAACAGCTATAGACCGATAGCACTTACAAGTTGTCTTTGCAAAACTTTAGAGAGAATGATAAATGTAAGACGTGTTTGGTACTTAGAAAGTAATAACCTAATATCTCCTGTTCAGTCGGGCTTCCGTTCTGAACGAAGTACCAACGACAATCTAGTAAGACTGGAAACCTTTATTCGTGATGCCTTTGTTGCAAAAGAGCATGTTGTTGCTGTGTTTTTCGACTTGGAAAAAGCTTATAATACCACCCGGAGACATGGTATTATGCGAGATCTACATGATCTCGGAATACGAGGCAGATTAGCTACATTTATCGAAAATTTCCTTGCGGATCGTTGGATCCAGGTTCGTGTTGGATCGACTTTATCCGAAAAGTTCGACCAAGCACAGGGTGTCCCACAAGGGAGCATCTTGTCTACAACATTGTTCAATATTAAGAAAAATAGCATAATGGATTGCTTGGATCCTAAAACAGATGGATCATTATATGTAGATGATTTCTATATGTGTTACAGGTCAAAAAGTATGAGAACTATCGAAAGGCACTTACAGCAGTGCATCAACAGAATAGAAAACTGGGCCTCACATAATGGTTTCAAATTTTCCAAGTCGAAAACTCAATGTGTACATTTTTGTCAACTACGGAAAGTACACAATGATCCCGAACTTTATTTATATGGTTCTCTTATTCCAGTAGTTGAAGATTTTAAATTTCTTGGAGTTCTTTTTGATCGTAAACTTTCTTTCATTCCACATATCAAGTACTTAAAAGCCAAATGCCTGAAAGCGTTGAACTTACTGAAAGTATTATCACACACAGACTGGGGTGCTGATCGCACTGTCCTTCTCCAGCTATACCGTTCCCTCATTCGTTCAAAATTAGATTATGGATCCATCGTATATGGATCGGCAAGACCATCATATATCAGTTCTCTTGACACAGTGCATCATCAAGGCCTAAGGTTAGCTCTGGGTGCTTTTCGAACATCACCTGTACAAAGCCTCTATGTCGAGGCTGAAGAGCCATCTCTATATTTACGACGAGAGAAACTTGCCCTACAGTACGCCATTAGAATTGCTGCTAATCCATCAAATCCAGTTCATAAGGTGTCTTTTCCGCCATATATTTCTGAAGAAGTCGTACAGCTTTACGAAAGTAAACCAAAGGCTATCCGGTCCTTTGGTTTACGGGTTGCACCACTTTTAGAATCAGCAAACATCCAAAAAGATAAAATAGAAGAACATTTTGTTTCAGAAATACCATCATGGTGCATTAGAAAACCAGAAGTTAATTTGACTCTACAAACAGGGAAAAAATCCGACTCAAATCCACACCTTCTAAAAGAAAGTTTTCATCAACTACAATCTCAATTTATTGACTATCAATGTATTTATACTGATGGTTCAAAAGAAGAAAACAAAGTTGGTTGTGCTACTTTTACAAACGGCAATTGTAAAATATTACGTTTACCTGATGGCTCTTCAATTTTCACAGCGGAAGCTAAAGCTATAGACTTAGCTTTAGACTTCATAAATGAAAGTAACTTAAAGGACAAATTTATTATTTTTTCTGACTCTATGTCAGTTCTACAGGCCTTAAACCATACATCATCCAAAAACCCTCAAATACAAAAACTATTAATAAAACATCATACCATCTCGGAATTGAAAACAATTATGTATTGCTGGGTTCCCAGTCATATAGGTATATATGGAAATGAGAAAGTTGATAAGAACGCTAAAGAATCGTTAAATCTAGAAGAAACCGTTTTTAAAATTCATTATGTCAATTTTAAACCTATTATTAACGAGTACATCTCTGACAAATGGCAAACAATCTGGAACGGAGCGAAGTTTGATAAATTGAGGGAAGTCGAACCGATCGTTAAACGACCAAAAGCAATTCATAAACTTTCGAGACGAGAAGAAATCGTTCTTGCTCGTCTCCGAATTGGTCATACAAGAATAACACATTCCCACTTATTAAAGCGAGAAGATGAACCTAAATGCATTGGCTGTGATACACCATTCACAGTTAAACACTTTCTTTTAGAATGCACTGACTTTGCAGTAGAGCGAATTTCTTGTTTTCAAGCTAATAACTTGAAAGAATTGTTCAAAGATGTACCCGTTGGAAAGATTTTATCATTTCTTAGACAAGTAAATCTGTTTTATAAAATATAATTTTTAAACCACCAATCTTATTATTTCATATATCGTTTCTTTACAACGACATTTATATCTTACTTAGTGTTACTTTTTAATACGAGTTCAATATATTTTAACGTTTTACCTTGTTAGACGCTAATGACCCATCAGGGTTGATGCGTCGTTAAACAACAAACAAACAAACAAACAAACAAATTAATGAAAACATTAAAGTGACAGAAAAACAATCCATATATAAACTAGTTTCAGGCCCAAACCACTAGTATCACTGTGGTACTTTGTTATTTAGCCAGTAATATCATATAACAAATGTATTGATGTCAAGGGCCTAATTTTTTTTTCTTCTTCATATTCATGAATTTTAATGAAAATGTAAAAAATCGAGGAAAAAACAAGTGAAAAACTATAGCCATTGCAAGGTTTTTGGATAGGTTATAACATGTATCTTGCATCCCTGGGGCCATAGTAATTAAACCTAGGAATTTTACCTTGATACCTAATATTCAAATAATTGCATTTGCCTATTCATGAAAATTAAAAAAATACCCCCATAAGAAATCGGAGACAAATCATGGAAAAATAGGGGGTGTTTGTACAAACTCACTTGTTCCAGAGCTGTTAATAAACCCAGGATACCAAAAGAGGCATCAAATGACTGCTATGGCAATGTACTATGATCCTAAAGAAATAATCTGATCTTCAATTTCATGAATTTTAATGAAAACTTAAAAAAATGGAGAGAAAAAGTGAAAATATTAAACAGGCAAACCTACAAAATGACTTGTATATCGGCAATCAAAAGCCCTAAAGCGCTGAATATGGCATCCAATTGTTGCTTGAGCAATATTATACCATCGTGTACTAAAATATAGAAGTCATTTGATATTAAGTTTTAAGAATATTAGCAAAACCTTCAGTATTTAGAGAAAATATACGGGAAAAATACGAAGGTACATGTATACATAGAAAGCCGCATGTACCTTGGCTACTGATAGACCTAGAGAGCTATAATTGGTATCAAATTATTGCTAGGACTATGCTACCTAACCATGCCATCTCATATATAAATAATTTGTTATTTTTCTTGTATGAATGTTAATGAGATCTTTAAAAATAAGACAAAAATCAACGAAAAATGAAGGGGTACACAAACAAAATCGTGCATATCTTGACTGCCAAGAGCTGTAAAGAACTTAAAATAGCATCAATTTAGTGGTAGGACACTGTTTTATTGCCATTTGTTTAGATATATAAAGCATGCATGCTGGCAATCAGGATTTGATAAATTTTGTTGGAGCACAATCTTCAACAATAACATATGCTTAAGCTATCAGACCACATGGAAATAGCGCACTGTCCTAGCATTCTATTGGTACCATTTTTTTCATTTCTCCAAGGATATTGGCAGCTGAGATACAAGCGATTTTGTTGGTGTACCCCCTCATTTTTCATTGATTTTTCTCTTATTCAGAAAGAACCTATTAATAGACATTTCCAACTTAATCCGATATTGATATGGGAGTTTGACATGGTAGTTCGGATAATTTTTTTGAGGGATATTGTCAAGGACAACATGTAAGCTAATAGGTGAAGACATTGTATACAAACATGTTCATGCATATACACGGGATCTATCGGTAAATCGCGTATTGATGCGCCGTTTGTCTTAGGAAATAAGATTATGGCATTTGTATGCGTCGGCGAGATCATAACAAATGTGTCCTCCCACATCTTTTCAGCGGCCCTTGGATGGTGGTCGCCCGGGGTGGGGGTGGACGCAATATATCGGGTTTGAGAACTTGTACAGATGCACACCTTCGCATGCGTCACTACACATTTCTTACTTGTTAGCAAAATGACAATAGCGAGTAGCTTTTTCGCCATTGCTTATTCGTGTTTTACCGACAACGCATAAACGCCGGTCCTTGGAATATGTCTTGCACTAAGTTAGGACTGTTCTAGGTCCCAATATTGTTTGAAACTTAATATTATACTCAATATCAAGGTAAAGTATGTACAACAAGAAAAGATTCGTGTAAGCATATGTACATGCATATTTTCATCATTATTATCTTAGTTAACAAATCAACAAGACAGTTGATTTTGTTATATATTTAACGCACGACGAAGACCATAAAGTGATTTATTATGCGATATATTATGCTTTGCTTACGCGTGTTACATTGTACAGTTTTGTCACGGCTCAACAGAAGAAGACCAGGCGCAAGAGACTGACCAGAATTCAGATGGCTTTACCATAAATGATGTGGTAGATATAAACGACCGACATTACTTCAACATTTCTTTCCATGGACGCGAGGCATCAAACCATATTTTCATTTCTTGTATCAACAGACTACCTAGAGGACTTACGGCTTACAGCCCATTTCACTCGAGTTTGCCGTTTGAGCATTAGGTCAATCAAATTTGTTCACTCGAGTTTGCCGTTTGTTTGTAAATCAGGTAACTTTTTATCCTATTTTAGAACTGAAACAGTGTCCCAGGTGCCAGGTGTTCTTAAAATCTATTCAGCATTTATCTTTAGATAATGCTGTCACCTCTTCTGATAAAAACATTGTAATTGCTTGGTTATAAAGCACACTGATTTTTATTTCAAAATTCTTTGCACAACATATACAATGCATATTAAGAACACACAATTGTAACAGGATAGAGACAAAAGCAGAATTTTATCAATTTAAGCAGTTACCTGATCGGTATCTACATGGCAAAAATTCCACATAGGAAGTTAAAAATTTCACTCGAGTTTGCCGTTTTTAAAAGTCATTCTCTCAAATCAGCAGATCAATCAATCCAGATGTCTTTGAGGACAACATGAAAAGAAACTCAGATCTTCGGAACACATGGTCTTCTTGTGTGATGCAAATGCTCAAACGGCAAACTTGAGTGAATGGGGTTGTATCAGTTAGCAGCATCTAGTAAAAATACAACATGAAGTATAGGGAAAATCCCACCAAATTGTGCAAACTCTTGGTGTGAGTCTCTAAGGTAAGACGACGACGTGCCTGCCTGTTTTAATAATGAGCCCCGTCGTGAGAAAACCGGATTTTTGCCTACGCAAAAACAAAGTCGCAGAGCAGCTTCGCAGCAGCTGCGAAGCTGATTAGCAGCTATGTTTTCGCTACGCGGATAGTACAATTCCTCTACTTTCATAATCCAAAATTTCCCGTCTCTAGTCATCGCCTGTGCTTGTACAACTCGAGTTGTGTCAGACCTGGTCGGAAACCCCGAAGACCGGGTTTCTCGCGTCGTGGCTCAGTTATTCTAGCACATGTTAGAAACAGTGGAATTATGTATGCCAGCATGATATCGCACCATACCAGTAGAAGTGAACAGAGTATTTTTGAGAAGGGGTTTCTCATTACGTGCCCCCACGAATGCCATGATGGTATGTTTTATGAATGTGAAAACCACACTTTCTGACAAAAAGAATTGACGGGTGTAGGACACACGTAGAAATATACAAAGACTGTGAAAATTTTATGCAATCTGGAAACATTTCTTTCAAAATAAACTCAAAATTGTAAATCCCTGATAGTGCCATTGTTGTTGTTGTTGCTTCGTAGAGCTCCGCCGCTGACTGTTCTGCGAACTGGATAACCACGCCATTGACTGATCCAGTGAATAAAAGTTGTCACTAAAATTCTAAAAGTTTGGATGCAACTTTTCTCATTTGTGTTAACCCCATCAGTGCAGAATATCATTGTCTACGCATATATGACTAGTATATGACCGCCGCACTGAGAAAGAACTATTTACATTTGTGTCTCCGGATAGCTCATTCGATCAGTAGCGTTGTAATCTTCTGATTACCGACATAGGGATCGAATCCCATTGGCGACGCCAGTAAGATGTCGATAATTGATAAACCAGCATATTTCAATGGTGTGATTGTCACCTTCCAGGCACGATGGTTTCACAAGGCATTTTCCGACCAAACATCGAGAACTGCTGTGCCCCTCCCCCCACCCACGACGACCACCACCACTAGGCAGTCGGTGTCTAAGAAGCAGAATTGCTAAGACAATCATAATTGCTTCACCTGAGACGTCTGTTTCTTGCAAGGTGCATAGATTTGCGTGATTCGTGACAGGAAACAATTAAAAACATACCATGGCCTTAGCATGCATGTGATCGATGCACAAGATTAAAATAAGATTGTGTACAATTTTTAAATTGAAAAACTTCAGATACCTTCTGAAAAACTAATAAAACATGCTACGAAAGTTATCAAACACCTTTGATCGTGTAAGGTAGTAGAAGTATAGGGTTTTCTCCAACTAAGTTAGACAGCCTTGAGATACCCCCCAGAAATCGATTAAAGTTTCTCGTACACCGTATATCGTATCTCAGACTAAGTTGGAAATGTCTAATACCCATACAACAAAAATAGCTGATTATCTATTTATCAGATTACATGGTTATGGAACATTGTCCTAGCAATCACTTGATACCAATTGTAGCTCTCTAGGTCTATCATTAGTCAAGATACATATGATTTTCTGTGTATACCGCCCAAACTTTTCCCCAATTTTCCTTTAAATTTGAAAGGTTTTGTTAATAATCTTAAAGCAAAAAATCTAATGTTTCGTATATTGCCGTACACGACGGCATAGTTTTGCCCTAGCAACCATTTGATGCCATTTTCAGCATGATATGGATTTTGGTTGCCGAGATACAAGTCATTTTGTATGTTTACCACTTTCTTTTTTTCCTTTTTTTCACTCCTGTTTCTAGAGTTTTCATTATAATTCATGAAATTGAAAATCAGATCATTATAATATCAGACATAAGGGACATAGTACATTGCCATAGCATTCATTTGATACATTTTTCAGCATCCTGAGTTTGTTACCAGCTCTGATACAAGTGATTTTGTATGTCTACCACTATTTTTCTAAAATTACTTTTTACAGATTTCTTATGTACTTTTATTAATTTTCATGAATAAGCAAACAACCATTTGAATGATAGGTATTAAGGTTAAATTGCTTGGTCCGTGCATCACTTTCAGACCAATTATAGTATTCCAGAGCATGCTATTGTTGGTATATGTATATTTTTTGAGTACCCTATTTGTTAGAATTACACTAGGGGTAGGAGTGCAAACTATGTAATTTTGCATCATGTAAATGCCTTCATTGTTGAGGACAATATTTTATGACATTAAGGTTATACCTCTGACCACACTGGCAGCTATGAGAATTGGTCCCAGGGATGCAAGATAGATCTTATAACCCATCCAAAACCTTGCAATTGCTACAGTTTTTCCCCTTGTTTTTCCTCGATTTTTGACAATTTCATTAATATTCTCGAATATGCAAATGAGATAATGTTTATATGAGATAACTCTTATTTTGTCCGTGACATCAACACTTTGTCATATGATATTACTGGCCCAGTAACAAAGTGTCACATTGATAGTTTGGTCCTGAAATTAGTTTATTAATGGTATTTAACGATTTTTCTCTGTCATTTTACTGTTTTCATTAAAATTCATGAATATGCATATTAGATAACTTGCATAACTTACCATAGGCTGAAAGGGCTATGTCTTAAGCTTTAAAATGAGACCAGGTTCAGTGGTCTAGGATAAGTAACAGCGGGGATATGACCAGTTTTGTATGTACATCCCCGTGTTCGAGAATCATGTTAATGGTTGCCATGGAAACCATGCAGTTTTTCATGCAGGTTTAAGCCCGCCAGTAACTTTGTGTTACTGATCGTTCCAAGTCGATACTTCTGTGGTGGTTCTTTTCGTTTTATGTCTTGGTGTTTGAATTTTTTTTTTTTTTTTTTTTTTTTTTTTTTTTGTGCTGTTGGCGCCTTATGTATGTTTTCATATTTTTGGTTAAGTTAAGGTAACTGAGTGGCCACCTATTGGGAAAATAGCTGCTCATTCGGCTTACGATATGTTTCATGGTATAAGTACCTGATTGTTGGTTTGGTTTTTTCCCACCTCGGTTTTTGGAGTGGGAATCTTTTTCTGATTGCGCCTTTTCCTGATCTTTGCCTACTTGTACCTTTTCATAAAACAAAAGAGTTTATTTTTGACAACAAAAATTCTTTGCATTTCTGGGGTCCCAATGAATGATCTAGCACCCTTGAAAGATTGTCCTGGTAGGGAATGTGCAAGGTAGGTCAGATTAGCCCCGGGGTACCCAGAGATAAATGTCCTTAATGTCGGGGATCAAACATGCTAGGGTACTACATTTTCACCCAGAATAAAAGTACTTTTGCAAGACCGAAAAAAATTAAAACATTGGTTTTCATACTTCCCAAAGACAGTACTGAACAACTATACCAAGGAAATTTGTGCTAAACAGGTGGCCACCAAAAGTGATTTTTGATGGCTTTTCTCAGTCTGGGGCTTTAGCTAAATTTATTAATTGTCACCCTATTAAACTTCAACTGTAAGCTTGTTTTGAGTTCATTACGAAAACATGTCCATGCAATATACAGACATTTTTTTCAGTTGTAAAATTTGAAAATTTTCAGAAGAAAATTTTTGATATTTTTCTTATTTTTGCTCAAAACATAGATTGTAGGTACACGTTAGAACCGCCTCACCGAGGCGGTTCTAACCAGTACCCACAATGTATGTTTTAGAGCAAAACTAAGAAAAATAGGTATACCCCTGCAAACCCCAGTTGTTCTATATAAAAGTGGGGTTTAAGGGGGTATTCATTGCAGGGAGATGTTTTCCTGATGTTTCAGTGTCGCTGTCAACAATTTTGTGAGTCATGTGAAAACGGCCTAACAGTAAGAAAACACTCCGATGTCACACATATTCATAGCACATGACAAACCATGAAAAGATGGTTTAATGCTCCAAATTGAAGTGTTATGGAATATGGGGAGGGGGGCGGGGGTGGGGCTTGAAGCAAGAACAATATTTTTCTGGTCATCTTGCAGCTGATCATCTATCATACTTACTGTAAAGAGTTTTATATTTTCTTTTTTTTTTCTTTCTCTCCAAAATAGGCAAGACGTCCCTGTTATAGGAGAATTCAGTAAATAAGGACCATCTTGTTTTGTTAATCGTTAAATGTAAGAGTCCCTCTCTCAAAGCCGTCTTAAGGACCAATCTTTAGAAATTTGCATGATCTCAAGACCGATCTTTAGTAACATTTAGGATGCAACCTAATCCTACAATTTTGCCAAATACAAGTACACTCGATTAGAAGATAGTGCGTTATATAGATGCCAAAATGTGATGGAAATATTTTTGAAGCAATCCTTCTTGTAATCTCGTTTCAGCCAATAAGCATACAAACAATGTCTTACGTCATTTTTGAAGCGATCGTTTGATCCTTCGTGCAGCCTCGTTTAAGCCAATAGGCATAAAGTGATTGTGCAGATTATATTATTTCTTTCGGTCCTTTGAGATCGGTGGGAATATTCAGATACTTAAAATTGTACATTTAGAGCGATTTTCTAAATAATGCTTTTAATAATTTGATCCCGTTTCGGCATGTGTCTTTGATTTAGATTTCCCTTGTGTAAAGGTTTTGAAATTGCAGTATACTTATCTGGCTATCATCGCAGGTTTATAAAGGGTCACCGATGAGGGTTCAGTATCCGAAATCGCGCAATATGGACCATACTAACTCCTTTTGAAAATTTCCAAAGGATCAACATTTTATCGCAGACACTACGAATTGATTTCCAAATTTAATTTGGGCTAAAGACTCTTTGACGCGAAGGCCTTTGGGAGCCATAATTTCATGGTGACTTGGTTAACAAATTTAAGACCAGAGGACCAATAGTCCTGTAAACGCTCACCTAAGATCTGCTTCATATGCCAATAAACATGTTTGAATATTATGGTATTTAGCCCCAGTGCAGGGGCAGATGAAGCCCTTGGGCCATTTGTTTTCAGAATAATCAATTTTCTGTCCATTTGCCAATTTCTATTTTATTTATTCCCTTTAAATGACATGTTAACAGTTTTCCCCATTCAAATGCATTGGCAACCTATGTTGACCTTGTCGTAAAATAGGTCGTCATCACAGGGTCATGATTTATAGACACATTGTAGTACTTGAGACATAGATACTTCATGCCAAGTTTCGTTGAAATCGGTCAACCGGTTCCGGAGAAGAAGATTTTTGAAGGTTTTTTACCATATATGGGCATGGCGGCCATCTTGGTCATGTGACCTAGATTATTTATATATACATTGGTTACCTCATCCTATAGATGATTCACATAAAATTTGGCTTTGTTTGGGCAAGCGGTTTCAGAGGAGAAGACGTTTGAATATTATGGAGATATACATGTATATTGCCCCGGGGTGGGGGCATATGAGCCCCTGGGGTCCATTTTATTTTTCAGAATCATTAATATTCAGTCCTACTGCCCATTTCCTGCAAGACTTTCACTTTAAATGACATTTTAAAAGTTTTCCCCATTCAAATGCATTGGCATCCTATGTTGACCTTGCCGTAGAATAGGTCAAGGTCATCACAGGGTCATGATTTATATACATATTGTGGATCTTGAGTCCCTCATGCTACATGCCAAGTTTCAAGATCCTAGGCCTTTGGGTTCTGGAGAAGAAGATTTTTAAGAAGGTTTTTACCATATATGGGCATGGCGGCCGTCTCGGTCATGTGACCTGGATTATTTATATATACATTGGTTCCCCTTTCCTATAGATGCTTCACATAAAATTTGGCTTTGATTGGGCAAGCGGTTTCAGAGGAGAAGATCTTTGAAAATGGTGGACGACGGACGACGACGCCGACGGACGGACGACGGGTGCCTACCTATCCTATAAGCTCACCTGTGAGCCTTCCGCTCAGGTGAGCTAAAAAAAACCTTCAAACATACCGGTACACCGATTGCAACAAAACTTGGCATGTAGCATCTGTAGCATTGTAGTACGTACATGTACTACAATGTGTTTATACAACAAAACACCGTGATGACCTTGACCTATTTTATGGCAAGGTCAACATATATGGGCGTGGCGGTCATCTTGGTCATGTGACCTAGATTAGCGCAACAAATCAAATCACATTGGTCCCCCCTTCTATAGATGCTGCATGTAAATTTCGACTTTGATTTGCCAAGCGGTTTCGGAAGAGAAGATCTTTGATAATGGTGGACGACGACGATGACGGACGCCGTGTGCCTACCTATCCTATAAGCTCATGTGTGTGTATTCGGCTCAGTTGAGCTAATAATTATCGGAATCATTCTTAGACAGAGGTATGTTAGAAAATTTTCAAGTTTCACATGAAGTGCATTGATATGAATATTGAGTTGGTCAGAACAATGCATTTTTTAATGTACATGTACTAGTTTAACAGTCATTTTATATTACTGATCGTTCAAAGGCGATACTTCTGTTGTTAGTTCTATTTGTTTTATGTTTTGGGGTCGAACTGTTGTGCTGTTTGAACCTTATGTATGTTGTCATATTTTTATTTAAGTTCAGGTAACTGAGTGGCCGCCTATTTGGAAAAAGCTGCTCACCGGGCTTACGATATGTTTTCTAAGTGTAAGTACCTAATTGTCAATTTAGTTTTTCCCACCTCGGTGTTTGGAGTGGGTATTTCTTTCAGATTGGGCCTTTTCCTGATCATTGCCTACTTGTACCTTTTTAACCGTATGGATGACCGGTAGGGGATATGAGTCACAGCCCATTGGGATTGAGGGAAATGGGAGATTCATGAGCAGTTTGTGCTCACAGGTAAAGTTTATAACGACTGACCGGCCACCTGGTTACTCGTGAATCACTAAGAAGCGCTGAGCCTTACAAAGAAAAGAGATTTGGTCAAACCACACATGTATCTAAGCCTTCGTTGTTTACTTGGCAATGCGTAATTATAATTTGAAGCAGTTTGGGTGTCGTGACATCCTAACAAAATGGAGGCAACATCCCGACAAAACAATAACTGTAGCGCAACAAATCAAATCAAATTTTAATCGTATAATTTCAGCCTTTACCTATGTCAAAAGTACTTCCGTGCCCGGGCAAAATAAAAGTACTTTCGTCCTGCAATACGCAACAATATCAAATTGTGCAAGTATCTTTTAATGGCTACATTTGATACATCGTGAATATATTCAAAAGTTCACTAATCTGTGCAGTCATGCAAAACCCGTTTTATGATGGCGCCGAGCCCGACTGTAAGTGTGCCCGAACACAAATTAATAAGTCAGATTTAGTATATCCAATTTTACTAAAATGATTTTACAGTGCAGAATAAAATAAATAAGCATTACGTCACCTCAAAAAGGTGCAAGTAGGCAAAGATCAGGAAAAGGCGCAATCAGAAAAAGATTCCCATTCCAAAACCCGAGGTGGGAATAAACTAAATTAACAACCAGGGCCCAGAATTACAATGCTCCCTTAATGTTAAGGAAGACCTTAGTTAAGGTGGCAAATTTTAGCATCCAAAAAGATGCATTTAAAACATACTGAAATCAAACTAATGGGTTTTATTATGTAGATGACATTTTATTCTACACACCTGCATATTTTCGTAAATTCAGTTATTGATTTTAACGGTACAATATTGTGTCAGAATTTGTCACCTTAACTAAGGTAGGCCTTAACTTTAAGGAAGCATTGTAATTCTAGGCCCAGGTACTTATACCATGAAAACATACCGTAAGCCGAATGAGCAGCTATTTTCCCAATAGGCCAAAGACGAGGACTAGAACAAATGTAAGAGCTACATCAGTACGGTAGATCCAGCCATGCAACACTACAAAATTTGAAGCAAAAGAGAAACACCGAAGATGTGTTCAAACATGGCTACCAAATTTATAACAACAAGCAGATGTCACTGTTATGGTATGATTTTTATACCTATGTTGTTTGTACAGGCATTTACTAGGTTTTCAGTTAAGGTGGTTTGGTCTAAAACGAACTGATTACATATTTTTAATCTGTCTTGGCCAGAGGCAGAGAAAAATAACATTTTTGGTGCCAAAATGAAGAATAAGAGTTTGTCATTTCACTAAATACATCAACGAACTTCACAGCTCTCTAGCAGCTGTAAAAATGAGCATACACGAACATTTGAGGATCAGTGTACATATCTTATATTGGTAAAGTGTATTTGCTTTCCCCCTGCCGGTTGACCTCTGACCTCTGATATCGATACTTTTTGTTGATCCGACTGCTTTAAATAATGCGATCTACTTCACCCTATAGATTCACTGTACACCGTAGATTCAGTGAAAGACACTGTACCAGTGATTGACCACATGTTTGGGGCAAAATATGTGAAATAGTGGTAAGTGTTTTGCATGTTTTTTGTGTTATAAGCTTTGTTTCTGTGACATAGTTTTCAGTTGATCACTTCGGTACATGTTATTGTTTCATCTTATGGTCGACAAACCGCAAATGGTGTTCGTGGGAGCATACAGGAGGCATTTGATTTGGACGAGAGTTGTAAAACTGTTAAAAGTCGCTGCATTTTTTCATCTAGTTTTAATATCAAACAATTTTGAGAAAATAAAATACGCCCAAAAGAAAGATATACTTCGGAACTTTCAATATAAGAAAGCGCATGCTGATCCGCTTCATCGATTCCGAAATTTCTAACAATAAATGATTGTACGTTCGAAATTCAGTGAAAGGAACTACTGTCCCAGTGAATGAGAGGTATTGTACGAAGTAAAAGCCTCACAGTGTTAGAGGTTCTGTACCCAGTGATAGGTACAGTCGTTCAAATTTTCGTTAATTAGGACGTGAGCAATGCGAACGATGCACTTGAAAAATGTGTAAATGTGTATTTTATCCTTACCTTATGTTGATAAACGATATATTTGAAAATGTTTTTATATGATAATCAATTTTCTTTTCTAAACTTATTTTGATTCCCTCTTTGTACCTATTAGATTAACATCACATTCTATGTATAACTGTCTTCATGAGAGGTCTCCGGAGACAATATGCGTGTCTAAGAACAAGCAATGCAGATGGAATCAATTAGCAAAAATTGTGATTAAGCGCCTATATTTGATTTGTTTGCATACAGTACATGAAGTGGTCATAACAGCTATTCTGGTGTGAACATTGTTCGGACAATGTCTTTTTTCACGAATGGTCATAATAGCTACGCTGGCACGAGTATGGAACGCCAATGCTGTCTGATGGTAAAGAATAAAAACATTTGATTCATCATCGTCATTTTATCCTGCTCACATTTGATTATATGTTGTATAGTGTGCATTATATAATGAGAAAAGTCCATTTAAACGTTGGACCAGGTTCTTTATATTATGAAACGTTTCATTATATTGTTACGTGCCAGGCGTAACTAGAAGATTAAGGAAACCAACAAGTTGGTTAGCCAGCAACAAGCTTTGTTTAAAATTTAACAAATCTATTTAGAAGTGATTTAACCAGTAATTACATGTGAAACAATCAAAAGCATATTATACAATCAAACAAAAATGAATGTACAATACCTTTCAAGATGTTAATTCCCTTAAAGAATGTCTGAATGTCCCTCAGAATTTTTTAACACAAGTCTGTATCAGTTTCTGATCCCAAGAATTAAAGTTTGTTTCAAAATAGCACTATGTCCCAATCCAGAATCGAATATCACAAAGTAATCCAAGAATAAGTTTAAATTCCAGTAAGATAGATTTTGACTTCTTAATAGTAACAGTACCCAAAGATTGTCCTTATGAAAATTTGTAGCCCTTATATAGCACTGAGGAACATTCAGGATTCTTCCAGCAAATTCTATGATATCATATACTAAAAATAACAAGTTGTTTACCAAAATTTAATTATCTGGAATATTCTAGAGAGGCCATTATCCTTCCAGAAAATTCCACAATATTCTTTTGACATAAAAAAAAAAAAGATTTTTCTAGAAGATTCTACATCTTTGGTTCTTCCAGATTTTTCCGGACTTTTCCGTCAAAGAACAATTTGAAATTTCTAGAAAATTCTGAAGTAAACAACCTGTTTATGTCCAATATCTGGGACACTAAAAGTAAATAATTGCTAAGGACAACAAGTAAACATCATATGTATAACATCATACTTTCCTGGGCATACTCCCTTGGGAAGTTTACCAGTACTGAATGCACATCTTTCAACAAGTAACTGTCATACATAACAATATGATGAGTAAAAATCTTTATATTATGTTAGACTTACATTATATGATGATTAAACATCTTTATATTATGGTAGACTTACATTATATTCTGATACAACCTCATTATACTATGTATGTTTCTCATTATATTATGGGCTAATGTCTTTATATGCATCAAGTTGATTGTATGGTTCGCAAAGTTATTATATGCGCAAACTTCATTGAATGCGCCAACTTCATTTTATGATGTGACAACTACATTATATGATGTGGACGATTTTTTGAGAAGAAAAATAACATTGACACCGTTAATAGAGATACAGTATACATGCCAGGACTACCGGACATACTGCTGATTCTGTCTATCTATCTATCTATCTATCTATCTATCTATCTATCTATCTATCTATCTATCTATCATCTATCTATCTATCTATCTATCTATCTATCTATCTATCTATCTATCTATCTATCTATCTATCTATCTATCTATCATCTATCTATCTATCTATCTATCTATCTATCTATAATCATCGT